>JAPFBE010000013.1:36555-636555 GCA_034336665.1 Luscinia megarhynchos | reverse complement strand
CAGTCCCTGTCTGTGGGGTTCAGGTGTGACATTGTTGTTCCTCTCCTCAGCCTGTCTGTGCTCAGGTGTGACCACTGTTCTCTCCTGCAGCCTGTCTGTGTTCAGTGTGACGTTGTTTCTCTCTTGGCAGCCTGTCTGTGGGGTTCAGGTGTGACATTGTTGTTTCTCTCCTGCAGCCTGTCTGTGGGGTTCAGGTGTGACATTCTTGTTTCTCTCCTGCAGCCTGTCTGTGGGGTTCAGGTGTGACATTGTTGTTCCTCTCCTCAGCCTGTCTGTGGGGTTCAGGTGTGACATTGTTGTTCCTCTCCTCAGCCTGTCTGTGGGGTTCAGGTGTGACCATTGTTCTCTCCTCAGCCTGTCTGTGCTCAGGTGTGACCATGGCTGTTTTGACTCCCCTGCCTCCCCCACAACCCGATCTCACCCCCTCCCAGGGCATCCCCCTGGCTGCAGCTCTGAGCTCCTCCACCTGGCCCTGCCCTCTCTCTCCATGCTCCATTTGGGCTGGAAGCACAATCCCAATGCTGTTTTTCATTACAGTCTGTTCCATATATCCTGGTCAGTAATGAAGCTTAAATCCTGCTCCCCCCTCAATACTTCGAACAACTGCCTCTAATCTGCTTTTCTCAGAAAGGCTTGATTTGACCAACTAAACTGTAGATTGTAGTGCAGCAAAAGAAACAAATCCCATCCCAGAACTGATTAGTTTTGCTGCACAGCTTTGGGGCTGTGACCAGCAAGCCCAGTCTGTCCTAGTTTGGGCTGACTTTAGGTTTTAGTTTGCAGTAATGAGTTTATGATCTTGGGCAAGCTTTGCAGGGGGAGGTTATTGCCCTTCCCTCTCTCTCTGCTGAAGGTTAGAAGGTATTTTCCAGGAAATGGTGAGCTCTCAAACGATGAATTTGCTTTCTCAGGTGCTTGGAAGCAAGCCACCAAAATTAGTAAAGTGTAAATTAGGTTGTTAGAACGTAGATAAATAGACTTTTGGGAATGTTTGTGATAAGGGACACGTGGCCAAGATGGAGAATTTGGGGTGTGTTTACAATACAATAAGTATTTTTTATGATGAATATTTTAATTTTTAATAACGAATATAATACAATATATTGAATTTTTAATATTTGTATGCAACTTATAGGAACTACTAAATTACTATGTTGTATGGCTTTTTTATTTGTAACTTTTATTTTTAGACTTTTTTTGATAGGCTTGGGATTGGATATTTGTTGGTTTTTTGGTATTTGTGGCATTTGGTATCATCTAAACAAAGGAAGAGGCCTCAAACCTTCACATGGCTGTTTTCAGCGTCTATATCAAACACTGCCAACATCTCTATTTCATCTCTTGTTTCAGAACTACTTGCTAGGCACTCATAAGATTTTTCTATTCCCTCCCCAACACTGCTCCCCTCTCAGGAGTGGCTGGGCTGGCATTGTCCCGGGACAGGCAGCAGAAAGCTCCCTGTGCCACAGCACAGCTCCAAAATGCACTTGGCTTTCACAGCACTTCTTTGTTGGGGAGGGAATAGAAAAATCTTATGAGTGCCTAGCAAGTAAACAACAGATGAAATAGAGATGTTGGCAGTGTTTGACATAGATGCTGAAATCAGCCATGTGAAGGTTTGAGGCCTCTTCCTTTGTTTAGATGACACCAAATGCCACAAATAGCAAAGAACCAACAGACATCCTGTGCCAAGCCTGGCAGGAAAGGTCTGAAGAGAAGGGTTACAGGTAAGAAAGCCATAAAACATGGGAATTTAGTGATTGCTATGGGTTGCATGCAAATATTAGGAAATTAGTATATTGTATTAGATTGGTTATTGGAAATTAGAATATTCATCATGGAAAAATACTTATTGGATTGTAAATGGAAAATCTCTCTCTTACTTCTTACCTGTTACTTCTTAGCTCTTACCTCTGATCTCTAACCTCTCTCTAAGCTCTCTCTTATCACCTCTCTCTTACACCCAAGCCTTACAATAAAATACAAACCTGAAGAACAGAAAATAGAGAGCTCCTGAGTATGTCCAACAACCAACCCCACAGAGGAGCAGGAATTCCAGGAGCAGTTCCCAGAGCAGTCACTTCATTTTGAGGAGCAGCAGATGGATCCCTGTTTCTCTGTCCCCGGGTGCCCAGTGGCTGGGCTGGGTGTCCCCATGCAGCCCTTCCCAGCACAAAGGCCTCAGAGGTGCTAAAGGCCCAGTTTATTGGCTGTTCTTACAAACAAAATGCCACAGTGATGAAAGGCTGCAGTAAAAGAGGCAGAAATCTTGTGGTGTGCACAAAAAGTGGCATTTAGGAGCTGCTCAGTCACATCAGTGTGTGTTTCCCATCCTGGCTTTTTAAACCTTGCATGTTTATATTAAAGGTTGGAGCCCAGCTCTCTGTCCCTGTGTGAAAGACCCAGAAATGCCCTCTGAGCCTGCCCTGTCCTGCTGCCCCTTCTGCCCCAGCTGCCCTGTCACTGCTCGGTGCCTGAGCTCCTCCCCTGCCCCCTTGCAGAGCTCTCCTGTAAAAATGATGTCTTTCTTCTTGCTATCTCTGATCCAACAACTTGTACACAAAAAGCTTTTCATTCTTCCTACACCACTTCCTTTCAGCTGTGCCAAGCCACCCCAAAACCTTATCAGTGGGCACTGCAGCTGCAGTCTAATGTGAGCTCCTGCTTCCCTGACTGTGACTATCTCAGAAAGTTCCAAATTGTTTACTTATCTGCCAGGAACACACGCCTGGGGGAGTTCAGGCTCTGCTGCCCAAGGTGCATTTTAAATCAAGGGGAGAACTGCTTCAGATATTCCACATTACATCTCCCAGCTTTATCTCTGCTGTAAATTATGGGGCTGCTCCATTGAGCTGAATGAAGATGAAATTTTCGAGCAGTGTTTTCTGAAGAATGGCGATTTTTCTCTCTGAAATGAAGAGGCTGTTGTGCCCCAGCGTGGCTGCTCTCACTGCTGCCCAAGCCTTTCCCTTTTCCCTTTCCCTCTCCCTCTCCCTTTCCCCTTTTTCCCTTTTTCCCTTTTTCCCTTTTTCCCTTTTTCCCTTTCCCTTTCCCTCTCCCTTTCCCTTTTTCCCTTTTTCCCTTTCCCTTTTTCCCTTTTTCCCTTTTTCCCTTTCCCTTTCCCTTTCCCTTTCCCTTTCCCTTTCCCTTTCCCTTTTTCCCTTTTTCCCTTTTTCCCTTTTTTCCCTTTTTTCCTTTCCCCTTTCCTCTCCCTTCTTTCCCTTTTTCCCTTTTTTCCCTTTTTCCCTTTTTCCCTCCCTTTCCCCTTCCCTTTTGCCCTTTCCCTTTTTTCCCCTTTTTCCCCTTTTTCCCTTTTTCCCTTTTCCCTTTTTCCCTTTTCCCTTTTTCCCTTTCCCTTTCCCTTTCCCTTTCCCTTTTGCCCTTTCCCTTTTTCGCTTTTTCCCTTTTTCCCTTTCCCTTTCCCTCTCCCTTTCCCTTCTTTCCCTCTCCCTCTCCCTCTCCCTCTCCCTCTCCCCCAGGGCTCAGGCAGCTCCAGGGGCTCAGCCCCTGTCCCACGGGAGTCACCTTGTTAGAAACCCCACTGGCCACAGGCAGAGCCCAGTGAATTCCCATCCAGCTTCTCCAGGAAATTTCAGTGACAGGAGCTTTCAATTCAGTAAACTCAACTGCAAAACTTCCTTGAAATCCAAGCCCTTGCTCTTATCTGTGAGTTCTTACAGAAAATCTGTGAGAAAATTGGACACAAAATCATCCCTTCTGGCTCCCTGCCCTTTGTTTTAAGTGGCAGAGCACTTTTTCTCAGGGAAAAAAAAAAAAGAACAAATGACCCAAAGACTCCTTTAGCTCTGCCTGTGCTGGAGTCAATGGAGCTGCAGCAGTTTATAGTGATGAGGTTCTGGCAAGTGCATTATTCTGGCAGAAGAGAACAGTTGGGCAATTTACTGCAGCTCATCCAAACTGCAAATGAAGGTTCTGTACTCCCTCAGTTTGAGGAAATCAGCAGGAAAAACCTTCGATTTTTTTTCTATCTCTCGACTCTGATTTTGCCAAAGTTTCCCACTTCTGCCAAGGTTTCCTCCTCTGCCCTGCCTTTCTCACAGCAGGGAAAGGATGCCAAAATCCCCTGGTTGGCAGTAAGAGCCAGTGCTGGTTCTTGGGTGTGAGCTGTTCCAGCTGGGATGGAATTGAAGAGCTGGGATGTCTTTAGCCACAGTCTCTAGACAGAACATTATTGTTCACATGCAATCCCGTGTAAAGGGCAGCAAGCAGAGGAGCACAAACCTTCCTTTGGGCAGAACAATGTTATTAGGGGAGAATCTGTCCCTGCTCTGTGCAGCCCAGCACAGAGCTGCCAATTCTGCACACAAATTTATCAAATAGGGTCAAGCACGACACAATCCTGGTGTCATGCTGAATTCCTGCAGGAGCTAATATTGTTCCAGCCCTGTTGTGGCTGACATAAACCTGTCACTTCTTCAGCAGGGTGATTCATGAGAGGCACGGGAGAATCAATGGAGATAAAAATAGGGAGTGCAGCAGCAGCATCCATCTCATCACCAATTTGCTGGTATTACACTGAGTAACCTGATTAAAAGGGTCATATTTAACCATCATGTGGCTCAGATGGGGAGCCCTGGGGTGGGGAATCCCTGAGCCCTGGGGAAGGGGCATGGGCAGCCCCAGCCTTCCCAAAGCCTGGGCTCAGCTGGAGAGCTGCAGCCAGCCTGGCACCTTCCTGCTTGGAGAGAGCCAGACTGAAAAGAAAAAGGCCCAGAGTGCTGTGCTACAAAGTAGAAAATCCCCTTTGTGTTCGTGCCCAGTGAATATTCAAAAAAAAAAAAAAAATTCCCTCCAGAATCAATCTCTAAATGCACACAGGTACTTTTCCCTAGAACATCTGTCTGAAAAGTGTTTGGGTTTACATTGCCCATGAATTAGCTTATACCTAGAGTAGCCAAAATGCAGGTTTGCCTGTGCTGCACTCTCAGAACCAGAGCTGCAGATGAAGTTTGTGCTTTTGCTGAAGTTTAGGTCTGGTGGGTTGAGGTGTGGTGCTGCTTCCATCCAAGCCATGCAGGAATCCACCAGCACTCAGCTCTCCCTTCACTGGAGGCAAACTGGGGAATCCAGGAGCAGGGGAAGCTCAGGAGTGCACTGGTGTTTGTTACTCCCCAGGTGTGATCTGCATCCTCCCCACAGCTCCCTTTGCACTGATCTCTTGGGGATGATGAGCACGAAATTAAAGAGAGAATTTCCCTCTCCCCTCTGGAGGTGCAGTTTCTCCTGGGATTCAGGGCTGGAGTCCTGCAGGAGCTCTGAACTGCAGGGCTTGCCATCTCTGTCATCATGGGCTCAAGCACTGGCACACCCAGGGGATAAAGAGAAGGAAATAATGAAAAAAGGCTCAGATAAGAGGGAACTGGCAGGTTGATGACAATCTTAAGTATGTGGGACTGTGTTTGTGCCCAGTTTCTAGTGAAACTCCAGTGCTTTCCAGCATGCTTAAGAGATTGTGGGATTTAGTGCCAGAACTGTCAGGAAATTCTCAAACACTCTTCTCTTATCCTGGCACGTTGTGCTGTGCCCCCAGCTCGAGAGAAGGCTGCAGTGGGAGCTCAGACATCCAGCAAATCATGGGATGTGCTCAGAAAACCTCCAAGGCAGTGCCAGAATGATCTGCAGCTAACAGGGAATAAAGGGTTTCTCCATTTCCCTCGGGGATGCCTTTGAACTGAGGCTCGAAGACATTCGGAGTTCCTTGCCAGGGTGAGGAAAAGCTGTGGCCAGTGAGGAGGACAGGCAGTTTCCTGTCTCTGGAAGTGTTAAGCTGGTGAGTGGCAGTGCCTGCTGCTGCCAGCCTGTCACTGACAGCCACCTTGCAGGGTTTATTGCAGGAGCACACAGGCTGCTGCAGGTGACAGCATCGTCACCAGGGGCACTCGCCAGGGCACCAGCGTTCATCCTCTGCAGCAGGTGGGTAAATCACAGCACATGGGCTTCCCCTCCCAGCTGGAGCCTGCTGGGCTGCTTCTGCCAGCCACAGACGTTCCCCCAGCCCATGGTGGGAGGGCCAGGCTCACCCTGTGCCTGCTGCAGAGCTGCTGCCCCGAGCACAGAGGGGAGCAGCGTGCTGCTGGGGCACAGTGCTCATCCCAGGTGCTTTGGGCAGTCGCTGGGAGGGAACAGCAAAATCTTATGAGTGCCTAGCAAGCAGTTCTGAAACAACAGATGAAATAGAGATGTTAGCAGTGTTTGACATAGACACTGAAAACAGCCATGTGAAGGTTTGAGGCCTCTTCCTTTGTTTAGATGACACCAAATGCCACAAATACCAAAGAACCAACAGACATCCTGTCCCAAGCCTGGCAGGAAAGGTCTGAAGAGAAGGGTTACAGATAGGAAAGCCATAAAACATGGGAATTTAGTGATTGCTATGGGTTGCATGCAAATATTAGGAAATTAGTATATTGTATTAGATTGGTTATTGGCAATTAGAATATTCATCATAGAAGAATACTTACTGTATTGTAAATGGGAAATCGTGCTCTTGCTCTCTTGCTCTCTTACATCTCTGTCTCACCCCCTTGCTCTTATCTCTTACTCTGTTACTCTCCCTGCTCTACACTCTCTCTCACACCCACGCCTTTATAATAAACTACAAACCTGAAGAACAGAAAATAGAGAGCTCCTGAGTCTGTCCAGCGACCGTCCAACCAACAAAACAACCCCCACATCCCCCCTTCCTGGCAGCCAGGGGTGATCTGCAGGGTGTCAGGGAGAATGAGCACGGGGTTTAACGGGGCTCCCCCTCCCAGGAGGATTTTGGGGGACACTGAGGTCACACACCCTGGCCAGGGGGTGCAAGTGGCCCCAGGGCCGGATCAGATTCACTGTTGGCTCAGGAACAGAAGGTTAATTTTTCCCAGGTAAATACTGAAATGCAGTTTTACCTCCACGCTCAGGCAGTTTGTTTTCAGAGAATAGGCACTTCCCAGAAATGGTTACATAAATCAGAGGAATTACAATATGAGCATCCTCTGGAGCTTTTTCATTTCGGTTTTCAATGTCAAGCAGCGCTCAGTGGTAGAGGTTTGAAAGGCTGAAATTAGAAACCCTGTAATGGAGTATTATGGGAAGATATCCCTCAAGAAAGCTCCTTTGCAGCTCCTCACCCTCTGGTGTCTCGCCCATTGCCAGGAGCCCAGCTCTGCATTTATCTCTGTAATCGGGGCTGTTCTCACCCTCCCCAGCCTCCCCTTCCCCAATCCCCCACCCTCAGCTCTCAGCATCACCTTCCCCGAGTTAAATACCCTGTATCAAACTGCATTTTCTTTTATCCCTTTCAAACTCGGTGCCTTCCCGTTCCTCCGAGCACCTGCCTGCAGCCACACCAATGGAAAGGATCAGCTGGAGAGGAAAATCTTCTGCCTGTATCCCTCTTGCTGTTTCTGTGTCTGCATCCCATTTTCTCTGCTCTGTTCCCTCTGTTGGCTGCTCCATCCCCAAGGGCTGGGAGCTCCCTTCCCCTCAGTATTAACTCAGACCCCGTTTTAGTTGTGGTTCAACAAGATGCTTCCTCTGCTGAGAGGGATTAAAGCACCAGCTAAGAGAACAGAGGGAGGTTGCTTTTCCTTCTGGAGTCATCCTAATGGGAATTTTTTGGTCCTGAAGGAAGATTCCAAGGTTAAACAGCAGCAGCAGGAATTTCACAGCCTGGGGTGTGCATCTGTGCTTTTGGTTGTGCTCTCTCTCCTCCCTTTGCCAGAAAAGGATGTCCTGAGAGGAGCAGCATCTCTGATCTCCCCAAAATCCCCGTTTCCTGAGTGCCCTGCTGAGGCCAAGTCTCTGCTTGGCTTTGCAGATTTTTGGACACAGCACGTCAAGGTCACCACCACGGTACAGAAAGGGCTCTGTGTGTAAATCAGGGGCAGCACCAGGCTCTGCACCCACCCAGAGCTCCCTGTGCTCCAGGAGGGCTGTCCCACCTGCCAGGCAAGGTTTCCTTTGGGAACAGCTCCCTGCCTTTCTCAGCACTCTGCTCTCTCCTTTTCCTGTTCTGAAGGGTTTGGTCACTTTATGAGAAAGAGAAGCTGGGCTCTTGCTGGCTGTGCTTGTCCTCAGGTGATGCTGTAAGAGGTGTTTATGCACCTGCATGAAAAACACACAGGGACTCTGTGCCTGTCCAGCCCTGTGCAGCTACATTAATATTTACCAACCCCACTGCTTTCAATCCCCATGCAGGAATTCTGGCAGCTGCAGGGCAGCTGAGAATCCAGGTTTTACATAAAAAGGAGTTCCTTAAATCCTCAAAGCCACGTCAGGAAGCGATTCTTGGACCTGTTGTGGGGTTTTTGGGGGAAGAGGGGTAATAACAGGAGGAACTGACACAGAAGGATTCCTGAGGTCATGACAGTCGACTATGTACTTATTCCCAAAGGATCAGGTATTTAAAACTATGTTTTACAGCCCACTGAGGGGTGAGTGCTCCTTTCTTTCCTGACTAGAGAACTGGAATGCTGAACCAGGGGATGAGTGATGGAGGCTCCTTCTTCCCCAGGATGGGGAGATTGCACAGCAAGGAGCAAATTCCCTGAGGCACACACACACTGGGGACCACAGGCACGGGGGACATTCACTGCTGTGTGCCAAGGAATCACAGAATTGCTCAGTTTGGAAAAGGCCTCAGAAAGAATCGTGTTTGACCCCTAACCCAGCCCTGCCCAGCTAAACCAATGTGGTAAAATCATCTAAAATTCCCTGGAAAATCCGTGTTTTCTGCCCTCTGAGCAGTAGGAAGGGTTCCAGGTTTCCCTGAGCCAGTGCCCAGAGGGCTGTGGGGACTCACCTGGAGGAGCAGAGGGAGCTCAGAGCAGAGGAGGTGTCAGTAAATGTGCAGAGCAGCCCTGCTGTGCAAAGGCAGAGCTCCCCTGGCTCCTCTCCAAGCCCTGCTTTCATCCCTCCCCTTGGGATGCTGATAAAGGTGCTCAGTACCTGTGCAGAGCACCCCAACAGGATGTCTGCACGCTCTCCTCCAAGCAGCAAAGGTGAAATGCAGCTCCAGGCTGCAGTGAGCCCCTCAGCAGCGAGCTCCAGCCCTCGGGGTGCCCAGGCTGCAGCCAGCAGGAGCGGAGGTGCTTGTGTCACTGGGGACCCTGCCAGCTTAGAGAGGAAACACTTCATTTGTACCTGCTGGACCCAGAAATAACCCCTCAGTGCCCAGCCCCAGCTGCTGGTTTGCAGTTCTGATTTCTGCTCTGTGAGCAGTTTCTGTCCTGCTGAGGAGGCTGAAAGGGGCAGAGGCACACTGTGTGTTCCAGTTTTGATTCCCTGGCTCAGGGAAAGGGCTGAGGGCAGTGAGCCTTTGGGCACGTTCCACCCAGTCCAGCTTTCCTTTCTGTAGGGTAAATCTGGGAGATTTCTCGTGCCCTGTTTGGGATTTTAGGGCAGATTTTGGAGCTTCCCAACGAATTTCTCCTGCAGGCTGCTCCCACAGGGAGAAAAGAGAGCACAAACCAGGCTGTTTGCCTTTGTCCCATGGCCCATGGGGCTTCCCAGAGGTTCAGTTCAGGGCTTCTATAAACATCCTCCTTTGCCCTTTTGTTTTTCCCTTGTCACAGGGGGAGATGCTGGTTTGGACACTTTGCTCTGCTTTGCTTTCTGTGTTTCCCAGAATAGTCTCAGGAGGGGGCTGGGAACTTTCCCCCACTGAAAATCCAGTGCTGGGGTGGTTTTTCCTAGGAAGCTGTGTGCTGCTCCCTCTGGTTCAGCCACACAGAAGCTGAAGAAATGGAACTTTTACTCATGCCTAGAGGTTAAATCCCTATTTATACATCTCAATCCTATGAGCTATAAAGCTCTTTTTTGTGGGTTTTGTTTTGTTGTTTTTTTTCTTGTAAGCTTCGTTTTTACTCTTTTTTGTGGGTTTTTTTGAGGTGTCAGTCACTCAGGTTTGGGAAATGTGGTGTTTGTTGCACAAAGGAGAGCATCGTGGGGAAACCCTTGAGATGAGAAGCTTCAGACAGAAGCTCACCACGAGTGCCTTTGCAATGTGCAAACACATTACCTCCCCCCCAAGCCTGTCTGCATGGAGAGGAAAAAAATAATGGCTAAACAAATGAATAAAACCCAAACAGGCAAATCAAATACTCAGGGAGCCTCTAGAGAACATCCATCCTTCTCCTGAGCCCTGACTGGTGCCTCAGCACTGCCTGGCCTGATGCAGCTTTAAGCACTGAAATGCCACTTTAAAAATTGAAGTTTGAATAGTTTTGCAAAGGTCAATGATTGTGGGGCAGAGTGTGGAGGTCACTTGGTGACTGTGCTCCCTGCCATGGACTGCAGTGGGGAGGGAGGGAGGGAGTCCCAGCCCAAGCCCTGCCCAAGTGCCACTCCCAGCTCTGTTTGTGAGAAGCTGCTGCAGGAGCCACAGATTTGTGCCAGGACTATGAGAACAGTGGGACACAGTGCTTTTCCTGAGGAATGGCACCTGGCAGTGTCCATCAACCACCTGGGATTCTCCAGCCTGAATCTGGGTACATTCCCCCTCCTGGGTTATTCCTTCTTGTGTGTTTGTTTGCTTAGAGATGAACATTGGTCTGCTGTCTTCACATTTAACATTATTTTGTTATCAATAAGGATATTCTGCTGTGGGGGTGTTCATCTGCTAAAAGCAGAGTTTGTTATGTTTGATTCATGCCTGAATAAATAATGAATTTGATGGTTTGTTTTCCATTCTCCTCAATGCCTCCAATTTTCTAATTCCTTAGTCAAAGAAAACTGAAGGATAAATTGCAGTTTGATCTGATGGGGAGAACTTTGATCTGATGAGGCATTTCCTCATCAGCCTCAGGAGCTAAAGTGACCACAGAGGAGGATGGTGGGGGGAAGAAAAAGCCACTTTGGCAGGAGTCATTTGTCAGGATCAGTGGTGTGCAGCCCTGGTGGAGCACTGGCAGCTGCAGCTTGTCCCTGTGGAACTGCAGGGATTTTCCCTGCTGCTCTCCCAAGAAGTATGAACAGTGCCAGCAGCACCTGTCCAGCCTGAGAGGTACTTGAGTGGCAAATAAAACTTAATTCTCTGAAGAGGTTTTTGTTGTAAGTATGGATTTCACCTAATAGCTCAAACACTGAAAAATTGCTTCAAATTGCATTCTGTGCTTTGGCTCTGGCCCAGATATTTCTAAGCAGATGTGGTGCTCAAGCAAACATTAAGTTGTTGGCTCTTTCCTGTGTTTGTTATTTTTCCTTGCTGCCTTGTGGACACACACAGTGGCTTTTTCAGAAGAGATGCAGCTTCTTGTCAGGCATGCAGCAAATTGGGCACTTCTCCCCAAGCAAACCCCAGGGTGGACTCAGCAGGGGGAAGAAAGATCAGCCTCTGGCACAGGAATGGTTTTGCTTCTGTTTGTGGCTGTGCTGAGTGCCAGAGGAGAGGCAGCCTGCCCACAGGGTGGGTTTGCAGAGCTGTTCCCATCTGGGGGAGGTGGGCTGTGTGCTCCCAGCTGTCCTGGGTCCTGCAGGGATGCTGGCTGCTCCTGGGGCTGCTCTGCCACCCCTGGAGAGCTGGGGAGGTCAGTCCCTTGGAAGTGCTGTCTAAGCAAAGCAGGAGTAACCTGGTGGAATAATTGCACTTTGGATAATTTGGAGGAAGGATTGTTTTTCGTGGAAAGGCTGCCCAGGGAGGTTTGGAGTGCCCATCCCTGGAGGTGTCCCAGGAATTCCTGGACATGGCACTTGGTGCTCTGGGCTGGGGACAAGGCACATCAGGCACAGCTTGGGCTTTATCTTGGAGAACTTTGGCCACATCTTCCTGGTGTTTCCTTTTCCTCAGGCACAGACTCTTGTAAAACTGGCAGTTTTCTCAACAGGGGAAATGGCATCTTTGACATATCCTGTGGTGTGTGTCCTCTTTCCAAAGGGGCCATCTATGACAAGGAATTCATTTTCATTTGGGATAGTCAGTGTCTCTTTAGTGTTATTTCATTGCACCACTTGCCTTTCAGACAGTGCTCCCTGACCTCTCTTTGTGTGAGAATTAGAAGTGTGAGAATTAATATCCTCTTCCCAGCTTCTCCTCTGTTTTCCCCTTCCTGGCTTTTGTTTCCCCCATCGTGGCCCTGGCTCTTCTTTGCTGTTGGATCCATGGGATTGCTTTCCTGCTTTTATGGATTTCACCTCCTGTGTAATCCCTGGTGCACATCCACACCTCCCTGCTCAGCTTGCTGCCTCCCAGTGACTTTGAACAAAGCCCTGAGCACTGCACTGGGTGCTTGGGATAATGAATGTCCTTTCCCTGCCAGAGAGGCCTCCTGCCCTGCCCTGCCCTGCCCTGCCCTGCAGAGCCAGAACCCATTGTCCTCTGTCCCAGTGGCCCCATGGAGAGGGGCACAAACACCAGCCCCACCAGGCTCACACCCCTCTCATGTGGAGCAAAGCATTTCTCCCAGGAGATTTCCTACTGTGCAGCAGGAAACATCTTCTAGTAGGAAATACCTTTTGTTTTGTAGTCATCAGTTTGGAGATGGTGAACAGCTGGGAAGAAAACCTGAATCCAGAAAATAATTATATAGAGGGATATCTAACATGAGAGAGATCCCTTCTGAGAAATCAGGCTTTTCTTCAATACTGCTGAGCATGCTTGCAAAGATGTGAGACTCAGTGTGCTAAGGCACCTGAGGACACATAAAGCATCTCCTTGTTTTCTTCCCAGAGATGCAACATCATTAATTTGGGAAATGTGTGTGGACAACACTCTTGGGGGTGCACAGGGTGGGATTGCTGGGGTGCTGTGCAGGGCCAGGGGCTGGGCTGGATGATCCCTGAGGTGCCTTCCAGCCCAGGATATTTGGTGATGTGATGATCACCCAGAGCCAGGCTGGGATCTGAGGGCAGTGCTGCTCTGTGGGGTTGGTTGTTGGACAGACTCAGGAGCTCTCTATTTTCTGTTCTTCAGGTTTGTAGTTTATTATAAGGTGTGGGTGTAAGAGAGAGTGTAGAGCATGGAGAGTAAAAAGTAAGAGATAAGAGCAAGGGGGTAAGAGAGAGAGATTTCTCATTTACAATACAATAAGTATTCTTCTATGATGAATATTCTAATTTCCAATAACCAATCTAATACAATATACTAATTTCCTAATATTTGCATGCAACCTATAGGAATCACCAAATTCCCAGGTTTTATGGCTTTCTTACCTGTAACCCTTCTCTTCAGACCTTTCCTGCCAGGCTTGGGACAGGATGTCTGTTGGTTCTTTGGTATTTGTGGCATTTGGTGTCATCTAAACAAAGGAAGAGGCCTCAAACCTTCACATGGCTGTTTTCAGCCTCCGTGTCAAACACTGCCAACATCTCTATTTCATCTGTTGTTTCAGAACTGCTTGCTAGGTACTTATAAGATTTTTCTATTCCCTCCCCAACACTGTCACTTGGCCATTCTGGTCTGGCTCAGTGGAGTCAAAAATATGAAATCCCAGGGAACCCCCTCCCTAAATCTTTGGAGGAAAATGAAAAGAGTGACCCAGATTTTCTTTCTCCCCTGTTCTTCTGAGCTGATTTTATTCCTCTTTCTGAGGAACATAAAAAAATGAATGAGCCCCAAATTCAATCTCTTCCTTGTGTTCTTATCACAGACATCTCAGTGTGGTGCATTTTTTCTCATCTTGTGTTTACTGTAAAACTATGAAGTTGATAAGCACAAGTAGGAGATCTATGTCTACCCTAAAAACTCTTATGACCCCCAAAAGATACAAATTTAACCCCAAAAATGGATTTTTTGCACTTGTGGCAAGACAAGGAATTTCTTTGTGCTGATAAATCCATGATTTGCATCCTACTTGATAAAAGGACAAAATAAAAATCAGTTTGCAAATGATTACAATTCATTAAAATGCAATTATTTGTGTACTACCCCGATGTTCCTGATGAGCTGAGCTAATCCTGTGCCACTTCCAACCTGAATGGAATTGAAATGTGGAAATCAGGACTCAGGGAATGCCTGGGGAGTTTTGGGTAGATGCAAACCATGAAAGGATGAAACATTTCCTGGGACTTACTGGCCAAGCCAAAAAGCCACAAAAATCTTTAGACCTCATAACTTCACTGTAGTTTTTTAACATCTGAAAATGAATGTGGTTTTGTTCTGAGGCTAAGTGTGACTGAGGTGGCAGACTTCTGCTGCAATGGGGAATATTTTGATAATGTAGGGAGCTTTCTGCTGGTGTTTCACACCCACTGGAAGCTGGAGGAGCAGTCTCTGCTGATTTATCCCAAATGTGCCCCTGCTCCCATTGTGCTGAGTTTATCCCAAATGTGCCCCTGTTCTCACTGTGCTGATTTATCCCAAATGTGCCCCTGCTCTCCCTGTGCTGAGTTTATCCCAAATGTGCCCCTGCTCTCCCTGTGCTGAGTTTATCCCAAATGTGCCCCTGCTCTCCCTGTGCTGATTTATCCCAAATGTGCCCCTGCTCTCCCTGTGCTGATTTATCCCAAATATTTGCACATCCTCACCCAGCAGGGTCGGGGGTTTCTCTGCAATGGAATAGATGCTGTGGCTGTTCCTCCTGCAGCTGCTCACCAGTGCTGCCACCTGAAATTATGGATTACCTGGATACTGCCAGGAGATTAGGGCCAAGAGGGTGTCAGCACAGCTGGATCCAGCCCTGCCCTGCAGCTCCAGGGCTGTGCCTGTTCTCACCTCAGGAGGATCCACAAGAGGAGGGAGAGGGACAATTTACAAGGAGCTGCAGGGACAGGACAGGGGAGCAGCTTCCATCTGACAGAGTGGGTTTATTTGGAGTATTGGGCAGGAATTGTTCCCTGGCAGGGTGGGCAGGGCTGGCACAGGTGCCCAGAGCAGCTGTGGCTGCCCTGGATCCCTGGCAGTGCCCAGGGCCAGGCTGGACACTGGGCTGGAGCACTGGGACAGTGGGAGGTGTCCCCATGGCAGGGGTGGCACTGGGTGGGGTTTGAGGTCCCTTCCACCCAAACCATCCCAGGACTCCACGCTCTCCCCCAGTTACTGTGTGCTGGCACAGAGTCTGGGCCAGAGCTGCAGTGGGAGCAGCTCCAGGTTTTGGCCCAAAAGATGCAGCTGAGTGCTCTTTGTGAGTCTCTTTGGGTTTGAAGCTCCATTGTGCCCACGGGGTGGTTTTCAGCATTCTGGGTGAATGCTCTTGTGTACTCTGCTCAGTGATTCCTTGCTATTCCAGGACCATAACAACAAGGTTTATTATGTTCTTACCCAGCGTGCTGTGACATTATTGCAAAATTATTGTTTTGTTTCCCCTAAACTCAAGATTTTTTTTGTAACGGTAATAATAATAAAAGGCATGCAGGCTGATGAATTATCCACCGTGTCAGACTGCAGCACAGCAGAGTCTGAAATAGCTGAGAGAGTAAAACAGAAAAATATCTCAATTTATGAGTGAAGCACTAACACACACTAAACTTTTGCTGCACTATTCCTCATCTGAATTTTAGTTTTCTCTTCACAAGCAGAGAAGGCTTAGGCTTCTCAGGTGATAAATCTCAACCAGATTAAAGGGATATTCAGCACAGGCCTTTGGAAAGCATGAATTGTGTGTTTTGTGCAGGGCAGGCTCAGGGAAATCACTACTCCTCAGTCTGGTAAGAAATGCATTTCCAAATGAATAAATAACCACAGCTGGTGCACAGGAAGATGAGAGCTAATTCCTTGTATGATGTGTCAGGTAGGGTGGGTTGGCAGAGCTCTGCTGGCCACGTGCAGTGAGTGTTTTTCACAGTGCAATTCATGGGAGCTTTGCAGCCACTGCTGCCATTGGTTTGGGCTGAGGGCAGGGATGTGTGTGGGGATGCTCTCCAACCCCTTAAAGCTGTGCTGCTGGGGAGAGGAGTTCAGTGTCCACCCGCTGGTGCCCTGCCCCTCTGCAGGTAAACCCCCATGGACACCAGGAGCTTGGAGAGGTGAGAGATGCTCGAAGAAATTCCTAGGTAAAGGTGGGAGTATTAATTTCCTGGCAAATATGACTTCTTCCAAAAGGAACCAGGTGAGGTTTAACATCCCTTTCCGTGAAAAAATTCCTCCTGGCATCCAAAACCAAAATTTATGCAAATCTGCTTCCCTTACCTTCCTATTAATCTGCCATATGCTGCACGTCCTCAGTGGATCCCTGTGTGCAGAACCAACAGGAATCCTCACTCTGCTGCAGAACTGGAAGGCAATTTAGCTTTGATTAATTCTGGCAGTGATTGCAGAACATGTGTGGGGACAGCTACCCTCTAATCTGTGCTCAGTCCCAAAGCTCCCAGCAGGAAATACCAATCATGACCTCCCCAATTGCACAGGATAAAATGCAGGCTCGCTGATTATGGGGGAAATAACTTTATCACTTGCAATTGGGAAGGTAATGCTTAGTGTTATTACTCTGGAATGAAAAGTGCTTTTCTGTAAAGAAATCCTTGAGGATTGTAAGAGAAAGAGGCTGGGGAAACTACAGGCCGTTTGCTCCATCCATCCCCTCCTCTTCCAGCTCGTTTGGTGTCTCAGGACACTGGATAGGTGGCACCTTTAATCCCCTGGTACCTGAGGAAGGAGTGCTCAGGCTGCCAGGTGCACCAGCCCTGCCACATGGGGTTTTAGTTGGCCAGCTCTGCTCTGCCTGCACGCACACCCTGTCTTGGCTCTGAGCCACCAGGTGCCTGCCAGGGGCTGGCTCCTTGCTGGGGATGGCTGCAGGTGATGCCATTGTGAATGGAAGTGCCACCAACTCTCTGGGGATGGAATTTTACAGATTGCCAGTCAGGGTGTGGTGAAGTCCTGGCAGGATCCACGCTGGCTGTGCCCCCAGTCCTGCCAGATTTACCCAGAAGGAAGCAGCCTTTCCTGCCCCAAGCTCTCTGTGCATTCTGAGGCTCAGGGGGCTCCCCTGTCACTCATCATCGTGAGCAGCCAAATTCTGCTCTCAGGCCCCTCTGTGCTGCCCTCCTGGGACTGAGGGAACCTGCAAAGGCTCCTCCACAGGCGTGGTCTGGGAGGAATGGACTGTGGAATATTGCATTCATTGCAGAATATCCTGCTGCTGCTGAGCAGGGCCCAGCTGTGCTGCCTGAACTTCTGAGCGGGGGCAGAACACTCAGAAGGAAAATACCAGCTGAAGGAAGTGGGACACAGTAATTGCAAGGCTTTGATCTGCTTTCTACAGCCCATTTGAAACTGATTTTCTCAGCAGCACTTCCCCTAAGCTGAGGTTTGGTAAAATAGGGAGTCACTGGAGCTGCTGGTGATTTACATTTGCACAGCATCTTTTCTGTGTCTCTGTTAAAGGAGGCATTTGGAAGTGCCCCAAATGGTTCGGGCACCTGATTAGGAGACTCAGAAGTGCTAAGCAAAAGTAAACACCAGAAATCACATGTCACAGAGGAAAATGAAGGATATATTAAAGGCAGCTTAATTTTTAATAAGAGTTTTAATTACTTTTTCTTCCACTGTGTCAACATTACCAGAGGAAATCCAAAGCCTCACCTCCCTGTGTGTCCTTTTCAAATAAAGAGCTGTAAAAAATCATTTTTCTCCTCTGTGAGACTGGAGTACAGATCAAGTTCAGTAAAACTTGTCTCTGATCAGACTGCAATAATTTCTCCAAATGGCTCTATAAATTAAAATATTTGCTCTGTGTTGAGCAGCAAGGGAAGACAGATTGTAGCTCATTCACCAGGAAAGGTCAGCAGACCCAAATGAAAATGCAAAAACATCAATTGTTTCCATTCACTAATCACATATAATTGGTCTGGCTCACCTGAACTAGAACACATTTGTTATTATAATGCATAATTAAAGTTCTTTTCATTTTGCTGCTTTCCAGATGCAATTATCTTTCTTTTAACAAATTCAGAGAAGGAAACTTCTTGTAAAACTGAAGGTACATTTGACAAATTAGTGTAATTAAGAAAATGTCCCTGAAAGAGGAAAAACTTTCTAAGCAGGAGCACTGTCAGTTCCCAGGACTCATTGCCTGTCCTTTGTGACTTCCATGGACAGGAGGAATTCTGATTTGTGTTGGGATGGGAGGCTCTGAGCCAGCAGGGCTGAAACATGAACCTCTTTGTTTTGCACCTCACTTTCCAGTCCTCTCATTCTGCTGTCAGGATGTGTCCCTGCCCAAGCAGGGAGACAGGGCAGAGGGAACAGGGGCATCCCAAATTTGCAATATCCACAGGTTCAGTTAAATCTCACATTCTGAGTCATCTTGCCTCTTTCTGGTGCATAATTGCTTCCTGTAACTTAAAGCTGATTTTAAACAATGATGTTAAAGTCAGTGATGGGTTAGAGACTTACTTATTAGTATCTTCAGGGATCTAAGATTAAAGATTATAATATTTAAAAAATGCATGCAGCCATTAATGCAATTTTGCAGTGTAAAGCCTGTCTAATCTAAGTTACTATATTACAGTGTGAGCTATAATTTTGACTAATTAAATGTCTCTAGTTAAGCTTCGACTGACCAATATTTGCTTTATTAGGATAAGATTAAACACCTCTGTTCCCAAGAAAAATCTTTAAAGAGTCAAGCATCCCTCTTTCCACTGGAGCAGTGGGGCACAGGGAAGCCAAGAGCCATTTCAGGGAACCAAAATGTGCTCAAAGACTGAGCACTGTGTTTACCTAACAAGCACTGTGAAGCTGGTAAAATGAATTAATGGGATGTTGTAAGCACAGCAGTTTGTGATGCAGAATTTAGGGTGCAGGGAGAGCAGGTTGCTTTATTCTGGTCTGTTTGTGCAGCTCACAAAGGGAGGCAGATCTGGGGCAGGTGGAGGTTCACCTTCTGTGACTGAGTAATAGCTGTTCCTGTGTGCAAATGGGAGGCACTGCAGGGAGAAAGTGCAGCAGGACTGCAAGGCAATTTATTGAGCCCTCAGGGCTGTTAAGTGCAGAGGGGGAGCTGCATTTAGAGGCCAGGGAATGCATCAGGCAGGAGGGAGATAGCAGTGATAAATAAGGGGGAAGCAGCAGAGGAGGAGCGAGCCCTGCTGCACTGGGGCTGCCAGCAGATGTTCCATGGAGCTCTTGCTCAGGGCTTGCCACACACACCTGTTCTCTGGAAAATGAAATACCCCCACAGCAGCACAAACAGTTTGTAACCTGCACGAAGGGGAGGCACCATGGCAATCACTGTGTGGGGGCACAGCTCCCCTTCCCAGTGCCAGGGATGCTGCGTGACCCTGCTCCTGCTGCCTCCCCCACCCCAGCCTGGCTTTGCCTGGGGAGGGCAGGACTGGGGAGTGAAAGAGAGGGCCTTTTCCCCTTTTCCTTGTTCCCCTTTTCCCCTTTTTCCCCTTTTCCCCTTTTTCCCTTTTCCCTTTTTATTCCCCTTTTCCCCTTTTCCCTTTTTATTCCCCTTTTCTCCTTTTCCCCTTTTCCCTTTTATTCCCCTTTTCCCTTTTTATTCCCCTTTTCCCCTTTTTTTCCCCTTCTCCCCTTTTCCCTCTTTAACCCATGAGCCAGCTGGGATGGGAGGCTGCTCCAGAAGTGCCTTTGGTTTATTCACTCATACCCACATCTCCTGTGGCCGTGGTTGTGTCTTCAGCCTTTCCCTCCCCTTGTGTCTCACCCCTCCACACCACCAAAACTGGGGTTTAGGGAGGAGAGTCCTGAGCTCTTGCAGCCTTTGCTTTGCTCTCTGGTGGAGCCTTTCTCATCCACCCCCTGCTCCAAAGATGGATTTTTCCCCCTGGGCACCTTGGCAGCTGCCTGCACACCTCTTTGGGATGTGCAGTGATGGGCACAGTGTGCTGGGAGCTGTCACCAGGAGGTGACACTTTCTGGGGGATGGAGCACGCAGACATTTCATTTTCCTTGCTCATGGGAGCCCAGTCCAATAGGACAGTAAATTTCCACACAAGCAGCAACTTTGGCACTCAGTTTAGAGGCTGCCCTTTGCTCCAGAGGGAACATTCCCTGTGGGAGCAGCTGGAAGCTCAGTGGCATCTAAGGCACATCCCCTGCTCCCTGCCCAGTGCCCAGCTGGCCCTGACTGCACAGAGCACAGCTGGAGCTCGTTCGTTTGTTTGTTTGTTTGTTTTCACATCTGCCCTGCCCATGTTCGTTTTGTTTGGGTGTTCTCTGCAGGCAGAACAATTTTTTAACTAATATTCCTCATCCCTTACAATTCTGACCCGACAGACCGTAGCTGGGCTATGAAGCACAGAGCAACTACAAACAAAGCAAAGGGAGGGGTTTCCCCTGAAAATAATTCAGTTTAAAAGCATTTTCCTCACACTTTGCAGTGCAATGTGCACCAGATTCAGTAATTGTTTTTGTTTGGTTTGGTAAGGTGTGACCAATGGTACATGAAGCAGTGCAATCTCTGTTTTGGCAGTGGAACATAAATGATCACATTAAATGGATATGATTGCAGTAAATATTACTGGGATGGAAATGCAAGTTTGAGCAATTATCATGAAATGAAGTTAAACCTGAAATGGAAAAAATTCTGTAGGCATAACTGCAAAAAATACTTCCATAAAGTTCTGGATCCTCCACAGCTCTTGTCAGCTCTCACAGTGCTTGCACCTTACTTGAAAAACGATGTTTTCAGTCCAGAGCACTTTGTGAGAGAAAATGTCTTGGTCCATTGCTGATGGGAGCAATGCCAGGAATAATGTGCAGGAGTGTTAACTGTGGGCTGGGGATCCATAAAGGACTCTGCATGGGATAGGAATGGCCGGGGGTGTGAGGAGACAAAAGCTCTCCCGGCTGTGACACTGGAGGGAGCGAGGTGACAAATGGCCCCTCTGTCCCCTGGGCACTCCCAAGGGCTCCCTGCCCGCTGGACCCGGGCCCTGGCAGGCACAGAATGAGCCACAGCAGGGACAGCAGTGCCAGCTCCTCCTGCCTTCTCCTGGCTTCTCAGGAGGGGGCAGCTGGGGCTGGAATTCCTAAATGGATTCTTGGGCAGAGCATCGCCTGTGGGTGCAAACCTGAGAGCAAACATCCTACTGCTGATGGAGCACTCTTTGGAGGAATTATCACTTCCTAATAACGATGCCTGGAGGAATGGGCTCATATATCATCATGCTAAGGATATTTATAAATATATTTAAAAAGCAGGAGGGGAAGTAGCAGGCAATTTTGCTTCCAGAACATAAGTCAAGTGTGTATTATTAAGCCTAAATAGCCTGGATTAATCAAATGTCATACTGGCACTTCTAATAATGACTTTACATTGCAAATTCCATTACCTGGCTTTACCAGCCAGGAGAGGAGCTACAGAAGATCAATTAAACAAACAGGAAATTACCTTTTCTCTTTATAGTCCATGACTTTCAGCACTTATAGTGGTGCCAAGATCCTGAAAATTAAACAGGCATTTGCATAAGATTAATAACTCACTTGCTCTCTCCCCGAGTCACTGTGGCTTTTTTAGGACCTCAGAGTTATCCAATGTCTGCTGGAGAGGCTGGGGATGGTGGGAGCAAATTAAAAATGGCTTAATGTGTCAGAGAGGATCCCAGCATTTGAACAGGGGCTGTGCTGCTAATAATAATAATAATTAATAAATGCACCTGCAGCATCCCAGAGATGAATGAGCAAGGTCTTAGCAGGGTTAATGGGAGGAGGAGGCTGCCTGCACGTGTTCCCTGCCCTGGAGCATCCCTGGGATGGCTGGGAATGATCCTTGGAGAGCTGCAGGGAGTGGTTTGGGGACACACCACTGAGCCATAGGCAGGGAGCTGAGCTAGGGCTGATCTCCAACAGGGCTCATGTTCCCGGTTCGTTTTAAAGGGGCCTCTTCAGGGGGATTTCTTCTGGGTGAATTTCCCAGCCCAAGATTTCCTGTGCTCAGGATGGGGTTTGTGCCACCAGCACCAAGCACAGGAGGCCAGCAGGGCTGGGATGCTCTGAGCTCCTGCAGCTCAGACTTTGGGTGAGGCTGGTGGGAGCAGGCACAGGGTCCCTTTTGGGATATCTGGGAATATTTTGGGCCAGGGAACACAATAATTGCTGTAGGGGAAAACCCAGGTTGGCAGCTGGAGGGGAATGACCATTCTGGTGGCAGATTTGCACATCCTCACCCAGCAGGGCTGGGGATTTCTCTGCAATGGAATAGATGCTGTGGCTGTTCCTCCTGCAGCTGCTCACCAGTGCTGGGGAAAGGGGAGCTGCTCGTGCTCCCAGCCTGGCTCCTGCAGGTCCTGGCCAGATGTGCACTGGGATTACTGGGAAATGGTTTCCAGAGGTGTTGGGGAGGGAATAGCAAAGTCTTATGAGTGCCTAGCAAGCAGTTCTGAAACAATAGATGAAATAGAGATGTTAGTAATCTTTGACATAGATGCTGAAAAGAGCCATGTTAAGGCTTGAGGCCTCTTCCTTTGTTTAGATGACACCAAATGCCACAAATACCAAAGAACCAACAGACATCCTGTCCCAAGCCTGGCAGGAAAGGTCTGAAGAGAAGGGTTACAGATAAGAAAGCCATAAAACATGGGAATTTAGTGATTCCTATAGGTTGCATGCAAATATTAGGAAATTAGTATATTGTATTAGATTGGTTATTGGAAATTAGAATATTCATCATGGAAAAATACTTATTGTATTGTAAATGGAAAATCGCTCTCTTCCTCTTGCCTTCTTGCCTTCTCTTACCTCTGATCTCTAACCTCTCTCTCTAAGCTCTCTCTTATCACCTCTCCCTTATACCCACGCCCTTAAATAAAATGCAAACCTGAAGAACAGAAAATACTCAGCTCCTGAGTCTGTCCAACAACCAACCCCACAGAGAGGGAGCTGAGCCCACACAGACAGCTGCAGGTGCCTGACCTGGTGATGCAGAGCACAGCATCAATCTCCAGGGAAGCACTGACCCTAAACCCCTAAACCCCTGCAGTTCCCCTGCGTGTCTGCAGAGCCACAGCAGAGCCCTCACCTCTCTGAGGAGGGGGATGGAGGGGTGGAAGGAGGCTAAAAGTCCCTTTAGGGGCAGTTCTAGAGAGCAGGCACAGGATGTAGGAAGGCAGGAGATGTGGGGGTGAGGGGATGAGATCCTTACCCAATCTAAATTCACTTTTGCTTAGGGTGAAGAATTACAGCCAGCTTCATAAAAAAAACTGCCCAAAACCCAAAAATCCTGTAATTCCTCATTTTGGTACATGAAATGAATATACTTAAAAAAAACAAACAACCCAAATCAACCAATGAACCAAACAAAATACCCCCAGCAGGATTTGGCAGTTAATTCCTCCATGATTAAAGGATGCCCAAACATATGAGGCAAGCCCAGGCTCTGAGGGTGATTAAATGCTGAAATGAACCCAGAGACATTTGATAACTGCACAAGCAATTTACTGAGAATGTTCCTTCTAATTCTGATGGCTGCCAGAGTCCTCACTGAAGGAACATAGGTTTGAGTAACCCCAAGCACAGATTTTTATGTTCATGTGGGTGTATAATAGCTGCAAAAGTGGGAGTTGGAGAGTTTGTTGCTGCTGGGGTGTGGTTTGTACTCTGTGTTTGCCACGCTGAGCTCAGCCTGGGGACTCACCAGAGGGATCAGCCTAGAGAGCAGGATGTGGCAGGCAGATCCCAGCCAGGCAGGGAGGCTGGAGCTGGGCAAGGGCTGGGTTTGCACAAGTCACTTTGTGCACATTTGGGGTGTCAGAGCAGGGCAGGTTCAGTCAGGACAGACAGGAGCAAAGGGCTCCTCACACCTGCACTCCAGCTGGCAGGGAGGGCACTGGGGAGGCTCCCAGCCTTGCACAGGCTCAGAGGGGCACTGGGAAATGCTGGGAAGGGATCTGGGCAGTGAGGAATGCAGGCATGGCCTCTGAGCGAGCTGCACCTGCCAGGTACCCAGGGCAGAAACTCTGTGAGGACAGGCTCAGAGCCACTGGCACTGAAAGCTGGTCTATCCAGAGCTGAAAGCACATTCCAGGGCAGTCCAAGCATGCTTGTATTTGGAAATACTCAAATAAGTCCTTCTAGTTAGCAGCTAATCTGCCTTTAAATTAACGAGACATAGGCACAACTTCTATGCCATCTTAATATGCTTTTGTCCCAGCATCTCCTTGGTTTTATTAAAATTTTAATAACTTTTGAAGCAGGGGAGTTATGTCTGATACTGAGTTATGGCTAAGTTAGAACCTGGTGAGTCTGGAACCTGACTCAGTTCATTTAATTCACAGTTCCAGACTTGATTGTACAGACTGGTTTTACTCTCCTTGGAAGTCTTTTTGGGCTGGAATCTCTATCTGCAGTTGATTTTAAGAATAATAGCAAATTAGGGTTCTTATATCTGTTCCATTATCCACCCACTGCTTTGGGATGCAGGGAGGAGTTATCTCTCTATCCTTGGCAAAACCTGTGCCAGGAGAGGGAACAAACTCTTGGATTCTCATGGAAAAGAGGGGGAGAGAGGTGGGCTGCAGCAGAAAAGATGATGCT
This sequence comes from Luscinia megarhynchos, assembly GCA_034336665.1. Classification (NCBI taxonomy): domain Eukaryota; kingdom Metazoa; phylum Chordata; class Aves; order Passeriformes; family Muscicapidae; genus Luscinia; species Luscinia megarhynchos. The sequence continues at coordinate 612,176 of JAPFBE010000013.1, read as the reverse complement.
GTGAAATAAAAGATAAAGCTGTGTGGCTGAGTAATGGAAATATAAAGGGGGAAAAGTGAAGGGGAGGAGGTGAAAGTGAAATGAAAAGTGAGAGGGAAGGGATGGTAACAGAAGGATGGTGTGAGCTAAAAACCAAGGCAGGGAACAGAACAGCTGAATAAGGGCTTGAGAGGAGAACTGTGCAAGTTGTTACCACTTTGTGGCTTTTTAGGGAAAATTTTATATAAGAATAAAGAATAAAATGTGATATTCAAAGTAACGTTGGTTGGGATGCGCTGGGAAGGGAATAAAGTGATTTAGGAAGGAAAATATTGGCAAGGAAAGTAAATATTGGAGCAGGGTAAAGGAACAGAAGTGATGAGAGAATAAAAGTAGGCATGAGAAACAAGCTGGGGCACAGAAGGAAACCAAATGGCTTTTTTGGGAACAGGGACCAGGGCAGTGGCAGAAAGGAACGAGGGCACCAGGGGAAAGGAAAGAAAAGCGTCCCAGATTTAGTTCTGGTTTTGTTAGAGGCTGAAGAAGAAGGCATGTGGGGAAGGGCAGGTGTGAGAGGAGCCTGAGCTGAGCCTCACCAGTCCTGGGGCTGGACAGGGCAGGCAGAGTTAAAGAGCGATTTCCCATTTACAATACAATAAATTTTCTTCTATGATGAATATTCTAATTTCCATTAACCAATGTAATACAAGATACAAATTCTATAGTACTTACATACAGCCTATAAGAATCTTTACATTACCATAGTGTGTTATATTTTAAACTCTAAAAACTGCTCTTTGGACCCCTGGCAGGGATGTCTCTGACCTTTGGACCTGCTCTCCAGCAGAAGACATTGTTCTATCAAGAGGGGATTATTTTAGCTGCCCATTCTATTGTCCCATAGTTATTCAGTAACTGAGGTTTGGTATCTCAAAAGTGGCTTTCATTTCAATTTTGCTCATGGTTTCCATATTCTCAGAATCTGAGCATTCATATTTGTAAGGTCTTCCTGGTTCATCCTGTCCAACAGGCAGGACTGGGTGAATGCAGCAGCCTGTGCTTTGATCCAGGGCAGGTAATGGAGCACGGTAATCCCAGCACGTGTGAGTCACTGCCCTCAGTAAGGAATTGTCTCCTGATGCCCAATCTAAACTCACCCCTTTTAGTGTGACTGTGCATCTGGACTTCGATGGAAAACAGTTACCCAAACACACTGTAATTCTCCAACACCATCTGCACTGTGGCTAGGACTTGAACAAATTTTTAAAACCCTTCCATTTTTGTTGCTATTGAATATTCCCCATTTTTCTTGCTGCATTCCCCTAGACCAGGGAGTGAGAGGTGAGCAAGGGTTATGTGACAGCTCGAGCACATTTGCAGAAATGAACTGTTTGATAGATACCCACATTTCCTGTTCCCAGACTGGTGCTCTCAGCCAGTGGGAGCTTTCTGGAACCTTTACCTTGAACCAAGTTTTAGCCTGTGCTCTCACATGATTCTTTTTTTTCTTAATGTATATACTTTGAATAAAACTTTAAATCCCTCTCCATTTTGGACGGAATTCCTACTTTTTAACACATTTTTTATTGATTGAAGTTTCTCCTGTGGCATTCCCCAGCAGTACCACATGGAGGATATGGTGAAAAACATGAAGGGTCCCACTCCAAATATTTCAGTGGAGATCCCAGTTTGAGTCCATGCACTAAATGCTGCCCTGTGGTAGCTTTCCCTGGGAAATCCGTGGTGTGTTTATGGTTTGAGCCATTTTGCAGGTTTGTGGATACTCATATTGCAATATCTTCACCAGCTCTGCAGTGCTGACATTAAATCTCCCTGTAGCTACCACCATCTCTGGGAAATAAAAAGTCACCCAATTCTAAAGCAAAGATGGGGCAGGTACAGAATGGGAGCTCAGCAGGAGATAAAAACAAAGCCATGTTTCTCTGAGTGCACTAGTGCAGGAGCTGGGCCCTGGATGCCACGAGTGGGTCAGAAAACACAAAGTGGTTTTGCTCAGAGAACCTTCCTGGGGCTGAGTGAAGCCTGCAGCTCTCAGTGCAGGGAGTCTCAGCTCCTCAGGGTTCATTGGCAGTGCTGCCTCAGGGTCCCACTGGCTGCAGAGTTACCCACCTGAGTGGGTGAGGATGGCATCATTCACATTTGCAAACCCACCTTTTACTTTTCTCCCGGAGAGTTAACAGCCCTGACAAAGATTTTCCAGCTGCATTGTGGCTTCACAGCTGGGGAAAAGCCCATTTCAGCATCTCCTGCCTCTTTTGCATATTAAACAGCAGTGCTGGGGAGGAGGTGCACTAAAACCTCTGTCAGACCGGGGTGGCAATCTGAATTACTCACAATATTTAGATGTAAGCACTCTCAAGCCTATGGAGAAGCGTGGAAATTAAGCTTTATAAAGCCCCTGATGCTTTGCCTCCTTTAACATAATACCTTTTTATTTTTGTTGTTGTGCTTCTTTTATTTTTTACTTAATGGGGGCCCTATTTACTTTTTGTAAGTCTACTATTTTAAAATAAAATTGTATAATACATATCGCCCATGCTTCATAAATCCAAATGCTGGAATATGGAAATAGTTTTTAGAACAACATTAAGGAAGATCTGTCTTTTTTATGTGTACCAAAGGCACCACAATGACATTTTTAGGTGAGGCACATAAGTTTGCCAGTGCAGCAGACCCCAGGGAAATTATGCTAACAATAAAGCACGTATTTAAAGAAAGATTTTAAAGATTTTTAAAGTTGTGTTGCAAAAAAAAAGGAGTAATTGTATAATTACTGTTTTACTTTTTTGAGGGGTGGGTTATTTTTGAGAGGACTTCAAGTCAGGCTCTGATTTTATGGGAGCAATTTGCCAGGGACAGATTACTCTGGGAACATTCCATAGCACAGAACCATCTTTCTGTGGGATAATCAGGTAGGCAGAGATCTGCAGTCAAAAACTGCTCTTGCCCCTGTCTGCCATAAATTACTATTATTGGCAGGGAGAGAGGCTAATTCTGAAAACTGGGGCTGTAACACCTTGAATAATTCATTGCAAATGGGTTTGGGTAGCTGCAAGTTGTAAAGCATCCTAAAACCCAAGGCATTTCCTCTATCCATGTGGACATTGGTCAGCTTGGGGTGTGAGAGCAATTTCAGTAGTGAAGAGGCACGAGGGCTTTCCCTTGGTTTTTCCTCTGGATAAATCCTGGATACAGCATTTAACCTGGCACAGACATCACTGGGGTGGTTCCTGCTCCTGCCTGAGCCTCCCCAGCACTGCTGGGAGTCCTGAAGGGGATTTCACACCCCCAGGCAGGGGATTCACCCACAGCCTGCACTCCATGCTCTTGGAGCTCTTTTCTTGTGGGTTCTGTGGGAATGTTAAATTCCCTTCCAACCCAAAGCTGCCCACAGCAGGAGCTGGATGAGCTCTGAGTCCTGCCCACCCAGCCCAGTCCATGATTCAGGGAATGGGCACTGCTCCAGCCAGGAGCCCTTTCCAAGCTGGATTCTGTCCCAGGAAAGCTCCCCAGTGTCCACAGGGTCACTGAGGCTGGGGGGCCCAGGAGCTCGGGATGACCCTGAATGTCACTGTGCAGCAGCCTGGAACTTCAGTATGACCCTCTGTTGGGAGGGAATAGAAAAATCTTATGAGTGCCTAGCAAGTAGTTCTGAAGCAATAGATGAAATAGAGATGTTGGCAGTGTTTGACATAGAGGCTGAAAACAGCCATGTGAAGGTTTGAGGCCTCTTCCTTTGTTTAGATGGTACCAAATGCCACAAATACCAAAGAACCAACAGACATCCTGTGCCAAGCCTGGCAGGAAAGGTCTGAAGAGAAGGGTTACAGGTAAGAAAGCCATAAAACATGGGAATTTAGTGATTGCTATGGGTTGCATGCAAATATTAGGAAATTAGTACATTGTATTAGATTGGTTATTGGAAATTAGAATATTCATCATAGAAGAATACTTACTGTACTGTAAATGGGAAATCTCTCTCTCTTACCCCCTTGCTCTTATCTCTTACTCTCTTACTCTCCATGCTCTGCACTCTCTCACACCCACACCCTCATAATAAACTACAAACCTGAAGAACAGAAAATAATAAACTCCTGAGTCTGTCCAGTGACCATCCAACCAACAGTTTAACCCCTCACAACCCTCAGGTTCCTGTTTTCACAAAACCAGCTCTGTTTGCATGGAATTCTTGCACTGGCTGCTGCAAACACCTGCCCATGGAGCAGAGCTCATCCCTCTGCTGGCTCCCAGCTCCTGGGGCTCCACTGCCACTTTGGGTGTTTAAAACAAAGCAAGCAGAAGTTCCCAGTGTTGGGCTGGGCTGTGTCCCAGCCTCTGCAGCACAAGGCACATTTTGCACAAGGTGCACTTTGCTGGCTGAAGAAATCTGTGATTAATCACCACCAAGCCTGAATAATGCAAAGGAAGCACTTTCATAACAGATCTCCCCACACGAAGGAAAACCTTATTTCTTTAATAAAATAATAAATCTTTGAGTGATTTAATCTTTAAAACCCCACTGCTGCTAGCAGATGATTTAGATACAGGGAACATCTCCAGCACATGCATGATTCAAACACTCTTTTCAAATAAAGTCTTTGGATGGAATGAGGGAATTAAACATCAAACCCAACATCTCCCAATTGCCAAAGAGTCCTTGGTGTGACAGCTGGTCAGCTGAGCAGCAGAGAGCTGCCAGGTCCATCACTCAATTCATTATTCAAATGCTTCAGAACACGGGATGATTTTATTAAACCAGTGATGCCTAAGAGTTGTTAAGAAAACCAGCAGAAAATGCTCCCTAAAAGCAAAAGAGAAAACACCAAAAATGTGTTTGGCACTGTGGATGGAGCCATGCAGCTTCTAGCTGAGCTTTGCTTTTTTTATTTTTTTTTGTTTTTTTATCCTAATGCCACAATATAATTTCATGTGCTAAGGAAAAATCAGTCTCACTGTTAGAACATCAAGGCAAGCCCAGGCCATGCTGTGTTTTAAATAAAACGGAGAAACCTTTGGATTCTTCATTTCCTCCTTGCTGCAAAGCTAAATCAGCAATCTTCCAAAGGCTTGAAATGAGGAAAACACTTTTTTTTTTTTTCATTTTTGCAAATTCCACTGATTTTCAGATGGTTCTCACATCTCTCCTTTTTCACTGGAGGAAAAAAAAAAAAGAGGGAGAAAATGAATTAATTTAAGCTTGCATTGCTGTTGTACAACCCTCCTGATTTCTAATGTTTAATTTGATGCATGTCATGGGGCAGCTTGGGTAAAGTTCATGTCACAATTTCCCAAGTTCATTTGGATTTGGGTAGGGCATGTGGCCAGATTCTGCCCTTCTTGCAGGGCAGAAACAGCAGAAAATTCATTTTTACACCTTGGTGGAAAAAATACACAACCCCCACATCAGGAGATTTTAAAGATCTCCACCCCTTTGAGAAGATCCCAGCCATGCTCCAGGAGCTCACCAGAGAGCACTGCAAAAATAAACAGTGGGTTGAGGCAACAGGAGCTTGCCAGTCAGAAACTTTTAGATGATCTTTTTCATTTTCTCCTGCTCTTCATTTCCTGCCAGTTCTCACACATTGATCGAAATGTGTTGAGGACCAGCAGCAATTTCTTATTTTAATAAGTGACCTTGGCCCCCTGCTGCAGCTTGATTGAACAAAACTGAGTTGTAAATGCCTAATAATGTATCTTTGCTGCCTTTTCTAGAATTCAGACCTTCAGTCTGCCTCTGCTCACGATTTTGGGGTGGGAGTTTCCCTGACACCCAAATTTCCCTGATGCCCACGGGCAGAGCCTTCCTGCCCTCCTCAGCACTCCACCCAGTCTGGAGTCACCTGGGAATTAAAGGCTGCCCTCATTTCCCTTTTCTGAAACAATTCAGCATTTCCAAGATTTCATTTGCTACAATGGGTAGGAAGGCAAAGGCTTGTGTTGGGGAGGGAATAGAAAAATCTTATGAGTGCCTAGCAAGTAGTTCTGAAATACAGATGTTGGCATACTTTGACATAGAGGCTGAAAACAGTTATGTTAAGGTTTGAGGCCTTTTCTTTTGTTTAGATGACACCAAATGCCATAAATACCAAAGAACCAACAGACATCCTGTGCCAAGCCTGGCAGGAAAGGTCTGAAGAGAAGGGTTACAGATAAGAAAGCCATAAAACATGGCAATTTAGTGATTCCTATAGGTTGCATGCAAATATTAGGGAATTAGTATATTGTATTAGATTGGTTATTGGCAATTAGAATATTCATCATAGAAAAATACTTATTGTATTGAAAACGAAGTATTAGAAGTATTCTTACTTGTAATTTCTTACCTCTAACTTCTTTCTCTCTCTAAGCTCTTTTTACCCCCTTGCTTTTATTACTCTTTATGCTTTACATTTTCTTTTACACCCACACCCTTATAATAAAATACAAACCTGAAGAACAGAAAATAGAGAGCTCCTAAGTCTGTCCAGTGACTGTCCAACAACCAACCCCCACAGGTTTGTCTCAGGAAATACTCCCTGTTTTGTGCAATAATCATTAGGGAGCAAAGAGGAATCAGAATGAAGCTTTACAAGACATCCACACGCAGAAAAGTGTGAGATTTCACACTTCCACATTCTAACTCCTTCATTTAAAGAAGCCTGGTGTTTGTTCTCCTCTCCAGCCCATTTAGCTGATTCCTATTTAATGCTCCCTTAAATCCCAGATGCTTTTCTGTACAGGTTTCACTGAGCAAGAGATTTTTCTGATGCTGCACAAGGCTTGAGCTGGCAGCTCCCTTCCCCTCAGGAAAAGCAGCATTTCCAGAATGTTCCTGGGCTAGGAGGGAGTGCAGATCTCCCCTGTAGGGGCTGGGTGTGTGAGATAAATGGTTCTGGGGGTTTGGGGTCCCCATCCCTGCAGCTGCCCAGGGCAGGCCTGGACGTGGCACTCAGTGAGAGTGATCCAAAACCTGCTGCCAAGGTGGCTGTAAAAACTGCAGGCATTACAATAAATGAAATAAAACAGTCCAATGCCAGGATGGAGCGCTTTTGTCCTGGCACCTGATTCTCCAGCAGGTTCTGGTTGCTCTGGGAAGTGGCTGAGCAGTTGTATGGAGACACAAAAGGGTGGCAGGAGCCCCCAGCTGGGATCCTGCAGGAGAAAAATGGAATGTAGGCAGTGGATGATCCTCAGCTGGGCACAAGCTGCAGGCTAAAACATAAGCTTCAATCAACTCTTGCAAATAATTTGAGCCCAATGCCATAAGTGCCTTAAATTAAATCCCTCTCAACAGCAGCCAATCTAAACCATTAGACATATGTCAGCTAGTGAGCCATCATCCCCAGAACAGTCCTGCACACAGCTTCATTTCCATAGGGGATGGGCTGCAGGGGTTACTTTGGCCACTCTCAGTGTTCTGTGTCTCAGAAAACACAGGGTGAGAGCAAGGCTGGGCTTGTCACATCGTTCTGTGGCACACCCAGCTCTGCAAGGAGCTCCCCTGCCCATGGAGCATCCCCCTCCTGGCTGAGCTCCCTGGCCAGGCTTTAGTGCTGCCCTGGGATTTCAGATCCCCAGTGATCTCCCAGCATAAACCAGTAGCCTGATTCCACTCCCTTACCCCAAAAGTGAGCCCAGTAATTCTGCCAAAAAACTGGAAACCTGTTCAAATGTTGAGTCACTGAATACCCTGAGTGGGAATTCTGACACACACTGAGGAAAGCTGAGCAAGGAAAAGTATCACACGTCCCCTTCAGCTGCATTTTAAATTTTAGTTTGAAATTTAAGTTGTTCAATCAGGAGATTGGTGGTAACATTGAGATGATGGCCATTTTGTTCCATCAGTTATGGAAATATTTAATTAAATTGAAGCTGTCTTTACACACTGTACTAATTACAGTTTCCTCTTCGTGGCTAGAGTATTTGATTGACTTTTGATGGAAATTTATTTCTTACAATGAAGTTACAAGGCTGAAAATAAACCTTGCAGTATTTATGCCCAGTAGCATAAACTTTTGTATTTTTGAAATATGAGTAACAATTTTAATAACTCAGGTATTCACCTTGTGTGGCCTGGAGATGTTGTATTAGTTTTTCAGGTAATTGTCTTTTTCTTTCTTTAATATTTTTATTAATTTTTTAATACAGTTTTAACCCCTGGGTAAAATTATCCAGGATTTTCCTGCTGTTTTTTTCAAAGTATATATTTACTTCCCTCTCCATAAGTCTAATAATTACAACTAAGAAATCTTTTGATATAATAAATGTAATAACTATAACTACCATGTCTAATTAGCATAAATAATTCCTGATAAACAGGGAAGCTGCTGCAGTGGGATGTCTCAGTCTGAGTTGTGAAGGAATTCCTGTGTGCACACAAGGTGCAGATGTAGGACATTTCATTGTTGGGAAAGATGAAACAGAGAAATCTTGCAAATATGAATGCCCAGATTCTGAAACCATGAGCGAGATTGAAATGAAAGCCAATGAGATGCCAAGCCTCAGTTACTGAATTCCCATGAAACCATAGGATGGCCCCTGAAGGCAATCCCCTCTGGATAGAACAATGCCCTCTGCCAGAGAGCAACTCCAAAGGGCACAGAAAGACTTGCTAAGGGCCCAAAAGATTAGATCTTAGAGTTTAAAATGTAACACACTATGCTAATATAAGGATTTCTATAGGCTGTATGTAAATGCTGTAGAATTTGTATCTTGTATTACATTGGTTAGTGGAAATTAGAATATTCATCATGGAAGAAGATTTACTGTATTGCAAATGGGAACTCGCTCTTCTTCTTTCCTTCTCTTTTCCCTCCTCCTCTTCTTTCTCTCCCTCTCTCTCTCTACCACCCCTCCCTTTACCTCTAATACCTTCTCTTCTTGCTCTTTTCTCTCTCTTCTCTCTCTCTCTCTCCCCCCTTTTATCTCTTTTTGTCCTGCTCTGGGCTGTGCTGGGCAGCCCCTAGCAGGGTTTTTATAATAAACTGCAGTTGTAACCTTTAGTTTATACAGAGCACTTGAGTTTTGTCCCCCACCGTCTGTCCCTGACATGCAGAGTGGTGCCCAACGTGGGGCTCGAACCCACGACCCTGAGATTAAGAGTCTCAGGCTGGGATTTGTCTGGGTGCTGGCTCAGGCAGCCCCAGGTTTGAGGGTGTCTCAGCTAAAGGATTCTCCTGTGGTCTGGATGGGATTTAAGGTCCCTTCCCACCCAAACCAGTCTGGGATTCTCTGAGTTCTTTTTTGAGGGAAGCATTCCAAGAAGAAAGCATTCCTGGAGTTGTTTGGGTTCCCATTCCATACTTCTGTATAATTGAGCACTTGATGTGCAGCTGTCACCAGGTGCAGCAGTGTTTTGTTTACACTTGGTGCTTTAATATTTGCAAATGTTGAATAAGGCATTCTTCAGACTCAAATGGCCCTTGGTAGATTGAGGAATAGAAATGTTCCAGATTGATAATTACCAAGAAAGCTTTAACTGCAGGCACCTCCAGTAAGTGTCTTTTCAAGAGCCAACCATCATTATTTTGAGGAAATGTGGCAGCTCAAAGCACAGGTGCTGATTAAACATTACTCATAAGAGTGGATCTGTTGGAAAATCTGCACCCCTCACCCTTAAGAGCATCATCTCACATGAGCTCCTGAGACATTGCACTTCCCATGAATGAAAATGTGCCTTGGTTTCCTTTAGAGCAGCTGCTGCTGAGGCTGCAAGGTAAATAATGTCCTGGTTAGGAGAACAGCAGCCCTTTTTCTGTGTTCCTTCCTGATACCTGAGAAATAAAGGATGAAAGTGCAGTAATGCCAGTTGAAGGGAGGCAGAATCATGAGGCAGCAGCATGGGGAAAATACACTGTTCTAAAGTTTAAAGAAAATCTGAGCAAAACCTGCAAATTTCCTCATGTCCCCCAAGCACCAAAAGTGTGTCTGGAGCTCCAGTGGATCCAGTGGGAAACCTGGCAACATTTGGGTTCATATCCTTCCTCTATGCCAAGGAAAGCTAAAGGGGGGATTTATTTCCTACAATGAAAATCAATCAAATCACTTATGCCTCTTTGCAGTTTTTACTTCTAAACTTCAGTTTATCCTTAATGCCAGGCTTGGCACGATCTGGGGACAATCCCAGGTGTGGTCCTCTCCAGTTTAGCTGAATGATTTTAAGCCTCTTTTCCAGAGTGAGAGAGCAACTCCAAACCCCAGGATTTTGGATCCTCAGTGTTGGAACTCTTGCTCAGGCTAGCGATTTTTTGCATGGCTCAAAGTGTGCACAGCAGTTTGCAGATGGGGGATCTGCTGCAGCTCCCTCCAGCACCTCCTCTCTGGAGGGATGTACATGGGGACAGTCTGTGATCTGATTTATCTGTGCTTTTTCAGGATAAACTCGGATTTCTTCAGCTTTAATAAAGACCTTATGTTCCTAAGCATCTTAGAGATAATAGTGCTTAATGGGCACTCAGGAAAAGACAGACTGTGTCATTTTTAAAGATATAACCCTGACATTTATGCACAAAAATGCTGTTTGCTAAATAGCACTCATTTCAAAGCATTGTCTTGGATTTCAAAATGTCTTTCTATTCCTGGCTAACAGCTGGAGAAAAATGGCTCATCCTGAAGCAGCTCCATTGCAAATGCAAACTCCCAACTGCTCTGTAGTGGGGCTGTCTTCCCTCCCTGCAGGGTTCTCTCTGGAGTAACTTCCCAGGGCTCTGTGGAGTGAATGGTTCTGTTTCTAAGGGTCATCTGCTGCCACTGTACAGAAAAACCTGTATTTACTGCTGCTTTCTAAGAGCCACCTCCTGTAGTCACTGCAGAGGACAGTGTAAAGCACTTTCTGTACAGATATCCTCCTGATTTAACCAGGTGTCTGTGTCAAAGCCGTGGCAAAACCGCCCTGAATTCAATTTTTCTTGCTCTTGTTTGTTCTGGGGGTCTGTATGGGTTGGTTGGTTGGAGGTTTCCTCAAGTGTAGGGTACAATTGCATTGTACCTGCCCAGAAAATCTCACAGTATTCATAAGAAGTTGGACACTTCTGAGGTGGACTCAGCTAAAGCAGTAAACAAAAACTCCAGCAGTGCCAGCAGTCTTTCAGTCATCATCCCACCAGCTTGCTTCCACTCTCCTCATCTCCTTTTTATTTCTGCCAAATTCTTTCCCCCTTCCTTTATTCCTCAGTATAAGCATTGATTTTTTTTCCCCCCTGTGATTGTTCCTTCCTCTCTGCTTTCCTGTTGCCCCTCCATTTCCTCAGCACTCCTGCACATGACCAGCACTGAACGTGTCAGGATGTCTGGGTGTGTCACAGGGAAATCCTCTCTCTCAGACACTCAGGAAAAGCAGACCTGTGAGGCAGGGCTCTGGAAGGTTTAAAAAACCAGCAGAAAGTAAGTTTCTTTTCCAGTGGGACTATTTAATAGTTACAGCACGGTGGGAGGAATGCTCAGCCATGAGGGAATTTGATCAAACCCTGCTGGAATCAGGAGAAACGTTTGGAACAGCCCACAACCCATGGCATGGTGCAGGCAGAGGAAAATAAAAAATGTAAAGGAGAAAAGCGACAGTTTTTAAACTTCCTATCAAATTGAGAGCTTACACCCCGAAAGTGATGCTTTAGTTCCTGCCTGGTGTTAAAAGAGATGCCTAAATCAGGTCAAACAGATTGTTTCACTGTTAGTAAAAAGGGAAAAAGTTCATTACTTGGAAATTCTGTAACATGAATCATGCCAATTGTGCCTTTGGGAAATATCTCCACTTGCAAGCTGAAGTGAAATTAATCCCATTGGAAAGGGCAGATCCTTGTATCTTAATAAGCTCGACTTCCTCTATATATACATACACACGTGTATTTTTATCCCTCTGCTTTCCAAAGGATGGAATCAGGGCTGAATGCACCTTTCTGGAGTGCAGATAATTCGAAAAGCCTGCCCTGGCTCTCACAGGGGATATTTTGGGTGGAGAAGCACTTTGCCATTTGCACTTAGCCCTTTTTGCCTGGGTGGTGGGCTCAGCCCCTCGTGGGGCAGACACACCCCACCCGTGTCTGAGGGATCTGCAGCAGTTCCACCTCTGGTCATTCACCACCCACCCTGCATGAAAAGGGCAGAAAGGCTGAGTGCCTGAGAGTTCAGAAACCAAGCAGAATTTGAGCAGCCTTGGTACAGCTGGGAGCAAAGCCTTCACAAAAGCAGCTGGAATAAAACCACATCTGGAGCTGGATTTTGGATAGGCAGTTTGGAACAGAGCAGATACCAAATCTGACAAATGGGCAGTGACCTTGCTGTAAACAAGCCTAGTCTTTAAAAAATCCCATTTGCTGAGTTTGGCACTTGGGGCTCATGCCCTTCCTTGGTCAGGGTTCAGGTCCTGAGCCTGTCCCAGGTCTCAGCCATAGAATGGAGAATTAAACCATCACCCCAGCCCCAGGGCCAGCCCTGCATTTATTACATTTAAAATCAAAAATTACTCTGCTTGCCTGCAAATTTTCTTAGTCTGGAGAAGCTTGCAATCTGCAGAGACAGGGAGCAAATAACTGCAGTTATTTGGGGTGAGGGAGGCTGCAATCCAGGGGGGGTCCAGAGCGGGGCTTTTGCCTTTCTGTGCTCACCATATTCCCCTGAGATTCTGACGGCTGAAAACGAGGAGGGGAAGGTGCAGGAAGGAAAGGGCAGGGCCCTGGAGTGTGGTTTGGGTGCAGCCTGAAGCAGGAGGCACAGACAATGGATGAGTTACAGAGGGAGATGGTCCTGGAGGGGCACAGGGCGGTGGCAGTGACATGGGCAGGATGGAGCACTCAGGAGGAGACTGTGGGCAGGCTGGCAGTGCAGGGAGGAGGGATGCCAAGGCAGGGCTTGGGGAGGGTGGGAATAGGCTGGGGCAGAGCAGGGAAGGCTTCCAGCACAGCTTTTGGGCAGATTGGAGAGGGGATGCTGCTGGGCACGTGGCTCTGAGCTCCACTGTGTGAAACGAGGATGATAACAGCCCTCAGTCCCAGGCTGCTGCAGCTCAGCCAGTGCACAGGGTGCTGATGGCTCAGCCCAGCACTGCCCCTGTGCTCCAGCTCCAGGAGAGCCTGGGCAGCAAACCCTCTGACCCTGCAGGGTGTGCCAGTGCAAATTGCAATTGCTGCTCCTTGCAGGGCTGGCAATGGTTGTTCACCATTCTTCCCGAGAAACTTCTCGTGCACATCCTCAGAGCAGCTTACACCTGCCTAAATTAGAGTTTCTGGATGGCCTTGCACCGTCAGGGAGTAACTTTGCAAAGGAAGGTTCTGCTGAGCTGGGAGCAATAACTGCTTGGATAATTTTCTGGGGAGGTGAGCGTGGTGAGCACACAGGTCCTGGCTCCCAGCTGGGCACCACGTGGCACAGGAGAATCTGTCCTTTGCTAAGAGATAAGGATGGAAAATATGCTTGGAGGGGGCTCCCAGCAGCAGGTGCTTTAATTCAAGTGGAACTCTGTCAGAGGGAATTATCTGGAGCCAAAAGACTTTCCTCAGCACTGTTCTGCTCCTTTTTGAGCCCTCACTCCCACTGAGTGCATGTGATCCAGACTCTATGGAATCCAAACCCCTATCAAAGAGCCCAGGGGCAAACCAAGAGTTCATTTGGCTTCCTGAATCCCTGGCATTAACCTGGCAGCAGCAGCAGCTTCTCTTTGGGGAGAGCAGCAGCACAGAGCTCGCTCACATCATCAGGATTTCAGCTCTCCTTTCCCTTCAGTGACTGACAGGTGGGTTTTAATGAGGTCTCACGGACCTGTGGAAAGGAGGGGAGGCTCTCAGAGCAGGAATCCCTGCAGGAAAGGATGTTCAGCTGTTTCTGGAAGCCCTGCTGGCAAACCAGCTGCCTGTCCTGGCGCTGGGAGCTGTTGGTGGCTCCAGCAGCATCCAGCAGCCCCTGTGCTCCCTCATCACTGACTCCACGTGTCAGCCCGTGTCCCAGCACCTCCCCAGCTGCACAGCCTGGGGAAAGTCCTCCTGTGAGCCAGGACAGGATGCAGGGATCTCAGCCACACAGAAACAGGGGTTTATCCTCCCCTGGAAAGAGTCACAAACTGCAGAATCCCCCTTTGGAAATGGACTCAGCCCTGGCCTTTACCGAAACTCCTCAGTCCCTGATGACCCCTGAAATGGAAATATTTGCTTGCTGGCAGGGCTGAGGAGGTTTTGCAGGTGTGCCTGCTGAAGTGTGCTGGGCAGTTGTGAATTTTCCCTGCTGTGGGGAGCTCTGAGCTGAAGCTTTGCCCTGTCTGTCACTTTGGCTCACATGGCACTGCAGCTGTACCCTGGCTGCCATCCCTCTGACCTTCCACTGCTGGATTCCAGGCAGGGGCAGATACTGGTGTTTTCCTTCATCCTTGAAGAAATTATGTGCTATAAGTGAAAAGTCAGGTCTGCCACTGACCAGGACTCAGCAGCCTTTGGTTTGTTGTGGAGGATTCACTCTCTGACTGAGGGAGGAGGGAACTGAAAGGGAGGACTCCAAAATTTACAATTTTTCCCACCTAAGTGCTACCAGCAGCCCAGCATGAAAGCCAGTGCTTGTTTTCACACTCAGCAATAACAGCTTCATTCCTGGAACATCACTTATGTATTGAGTTAGCATCGATTTCTTCTTCCTTCCTTGCCTTGTATAATGTTAATTTGTTTTTAAAATGTTGTACAGTAATTACTTTATTTAAATGAATCATCTGACAAGCTGGTTCTTCATCAAACTTGTCACTTACTCTGCAATTTTTCTTTTAACCTGGACTTCACAATAAATTCTGAGCTTGGCTGTCAGTCATCAGCAGAAGGAGAAGAGACTATTTCTGGAGTTGCTGGATTTCATTAGGGATGTATGGATGAAAATGTACAGCACAGCTTGTTTGTGATGCACATTTATTGAGCAATTCAGCTCCTTTTCAGCAGTTGAATAGGCCTGAAGAGAAGAACCAAGCTCAGTAGGTACAGTCCAAACCTTTTGAATGCAATGTCCCCCAGCTCAGTCACAGGAAGGAATTATTGCCTCCACAAACTCCCTCAAGGGCTTTGTCCATGGGATGAGCTTTAAGGGCCTTTCCCTGTTTTATCCAGGATGTCTCACCAGCAAATAAAGTCTCACTCAGAATCCTGTGAGTGCTTTCCTGCTCCCTTAAGGTGTGCAAAAGGAACCTGGAAGTGCATGGATGGTGCAGAGTTTTGAGTTGTTTGCTCAGAAAACTCATCCACACAAAACTTCCCCTCTTTCCATCACTCCTCCTCTCCCTCCCCCTTCCTGCTGCTCACTGAGCTTGCACTCTTTTCCAAAAGGAAAAATCTGGCAGAATTCTGCTAATGAAGGATAAATAGTTCCTGGTTATACATCATTAATTAAAATTAATCTTAGTTTAATAGGCAGTTGATTAGAGGGATGGAAATAGTTCTGGCCCTGGAATGAGGAAGGGATTGTGTACAGCCAGGTATGAAGGTTGCCTCAAGGGTGGTGGAATGAAGTAGTTTTAATTAATTTAAAAAAAAAAAAAAAAAAGGCAGAAAGTGGTGGAATGCACAGTAGTAATTTCTGAGGTGGAGGGTTTTTTGCCAAGACCAAATGGCAACATGCCCATCCTGTTGGAAGTGGGGGGATTGTGGACAGCCTTGTTTCCAGGTCATCCCAGGCTGTGCCCTGTGCCCGTGCCATCCCCATCTCTGCTGCTCCCAGCAGGGGCTCAGGGAGCACAGCCCAGGAGCCTTCCTGCCCCAGCCCAGGCTGGCTCTGCAGACACTGACAGCAGCTGTCTCCTGGGGTGACATGAGGGAAGGACAATGGAATTTAACCACTAAACTTGCTGGGATCATAGCTGGGATGAGGAACTGCAGGATTGGATCTGAAAGGACAGCCTTTAGATTTTTTTCCCTTCAGGGGATCTGAAGTTTGCAGCTCTGGAAAATCCTGCTGGCTTTTAGCATTCCACTCAATGTTTTGCTTCCAAATCCTGCACTTAGACTTTTTTTTTTTTTTTTTTGGCTGTTTCCATGTCTGACACTCTCTTGTATTCACCTGGATGTGTTCTGAGGAAGAGGGAAGAAGTCTCTAAGTCCTGATACAAATCCATGGAGTGTACAAGAAAATTGCTGAAGTTGGCAGATTGTTTAAGCCATGTCAAGGCATTGCTGTGTGTGGGTTCAGGAGATAAAATAATGCTGTTTATTCCAGAGGAGCCAGGGATAACATCACCAGGCTGGGCTGGTCGCCTCCAGGGTCTTCATTGCTGGATTAACATTCAAACCAGGTTTTTGATTCCAGTGTGTTCCCATTTCTGATAGTCAGCTAATGACTGGACTATTCCTACATGGGTGACATCAGAGCTGCAGGAGATTGCAGCTCATGAGCTGAATGCATTCAGATGGCCAGAAATTACAGAGAAAGGGGCCTCAAATTCAACCTGGGCAAAGGGGAAATATGTAAGTGAAAAATCCAAAGTATTCTCTAGTGACTTGCACTAAATGAGTAAATTATACTTGCAAAATCAAGCACTGAAGCTGGAGATTGCTGTTTAGAGGAGCTGCTTTTTAAAATGAGCTGTGTTTGCTGTGCATTCCTCAAATCCCACTGCCCCTGGACAGTGGGAATGTGCTGTTGGCATAACAAGGTCTCTAGAGGCTGGAGGCAGCAGACATCCTACTGGGACAGGCTGTGGCCTTGAGACACCCTCCCCATCCCAGGGGGATGTAGAAGGGAAGATCACTGCACCTCCAAAATTTGGGTTATTTTCATTCCTCTTTTGGACAGCTTGCTCACTTCCTTTTTGGAAAGCTGGGCACATGTTCTGTGAGGTTCAGCTCTGTTTTTTGGGAAAAGCAAAAACACTCCCCTGTCCCTGAGCCAACTGAGGGATGACCAAAGGCTGCCTGAGGTTTATGCCAAGCCGGAGGGCACACAGAGCTCGAGGGGAGGCTCAGCCTGTTTGCTCTGACTCCCCAGGGGCTCCTGGGCTGCAGAAACACTTCAGGAAACATCCACACGTGCAAGCTCCATCTCCAGATGGAGCAGGGAGAGCAAGAGCCAGACCCATCCCTCCCTGCACCAGCAAGCAGCTGGAGAGGAGTTTTCAGGAGCGTTTCAAGTGGACAAAGAACAGGTGCTGTCCTCCCCAGCTGTGTGTGGAGCAGCTCACAGTGCTGAGTTAGCCCCATTGCACAGCAGGTAAAACCTGGTGGGCACTGTGCTCCTGCTGCAGGGCTCTGAGCAGCCACTGCCTTTCCCTGGATGGACACTAGGCAATTATGGCTCAGCAGTTATTTTCCCTCCTCATTAAGAGGTGACTAATCCTTCTCCTCTGTCTCTGTTCCAACAGGAGGGATATTCGAAACTGTGGAGAATGAACCTGTTAATATTGAAGAATTGGCGTTCAAGTTTGCTGTCACCAACATTAACAGGAACAGAACACTGATGCCTAATACCACATTAACCTATGACATCCAGAGAATTAACCTGTTTGACAGTTTTGAAGCCTCCAGAAGAGGTAAATGTCTCAATTCCTGTGCCACTTACATTCCTGCTCTGTACTTTGTACCCTTCCCCACCTGATCTCCTTTCCTGCTCTGCTTGTCTCATGTGCACCACACAATTAATCTCTCAGAGGTGTTTGGACTGAGCATCAGGCTGGCCTGAACCTGCCATGTGTTTCTGAATAAACCCCTACATCCTGTCTGCATGCTAAGAGCCCCAGATGGCAGGTGGCAAGTCCAAGCCATTTTTCTTTCCAAAACATAGATTTGCCACCTGGAATTCTGCAGAAAAATGATCACAGACTCGCAGGAAGCACAGTGGGATGTCACAACCCATAATTAGCACAGATACCCATTATTGGTAAATTATTTCTGTTGTGTTTTAAAGACCAGAAGCCAGTAGCCCCCCTGCCCTGAAATACTAATGCTCAGTGGCCTGGAGACAGAAATAAATTTCTCTGTTATAAACAGCTGTAAGAATTGGAGTGGTCAAGTTTGGATTTTTTTTGCCTCTTCTTTTTTTTTCTTGAGAAGGAAAATTATGGCCCAGTTTACTCCCATTTAATTGACTTTCAGGCCAAAACTAGAGAGGGGTAATAGGTCACAACTGTCCTTAAGCTCCATATGTTGCTTGGCCTCTAGGAAGCAAGCTCCAAGTTGGATAAAATGTTATAAAGAGCAGCCCAGTTCCTGGAACTGGAACATAAAAATCAGGAACTTCACTTCAGAAACCAAGCTGAACCATTCAAACTTCTACACTACCAAATTTTCCTCGTGCCACTTCAGTTTCTTAGTAAGAGTGGAGAAAAGGAGAATGGTTTCAGAGAACATCAAAAAGAGCTTTAATGGCTTTTTGCATCCTTTTTCAGTTATCAGATATATTCTGGAGCTATATGCTATAGGATCTCGAGCATGGTGGATTTATAATCCATATATTCCAGGCTGATGCAGTATTTCAGATTCCCTGTAGGGCAAGAATCTTCTGTGACTGTTGTGAAGGTGCCTTCTCTGTTTAATGTGTAGGAAGTTGTCAATCTACATGCAAGAAACTCACACAGACAGCAGTAATTTCTTCTCATCATGAATTATTGAAGTTATTTATGCAATTTTCACATTAGAACCAGTGTTCCTTTAGAAAGGCTTCTGAATTAAACCTGGAAAGCCTGTGCACTTCATGCTGTCTGTGAAACACTCATTTGTAGAATGGAAACAGAAAATAATTGATTTTCTGTCATATTCTATTACAGTCAGAGAGCTAAATAAGATTTAAAGAATCTCAGCTCTTTGTGGAAGTTGGTGTACTCAATATTTCACTCAATCAGAGTAATTTCTCAAGTGCCCACCCTCACGAGGAGAGCAGCCCTGCAGCTCAGGGCAGGGCTTTGTCCCAGTCAGGAGCCTGCTTGGAAACTGGCAGTAAATTTTACCAAAGGACAGAAATAACTGAGATTACTTCATCTCCTGTCTGTCAGCCTGCAAAGACACAGGAGAGAAAGACAAATGCAAAGACAGCTCTAGGCAGGGTTCTTCAGGCTGAGGCACGGGCACAAGGAGAAGGAACCCTTTGTTGAGGCACTTGGCTGATTTGGAGGGGTATAAATGTCAGTGTGTGCATGTTCCTTATTTCCCTGTGCTGCTGCCAAGGCTTTAGGCATTGCTACCTGCTCTGTAAGCACAGATGATTTATGGAGAGCAGTGAACCACGGTGCCCTTTGCTGCTGGTGCCCCTGCAGCAGCTGGAAGGAGAGCAGCTGCCACTGGCACAGGCAGAGAGGTGCCAGTCCCAGGGGATCCATGCAGAGGGATGTAGTACCTGACTCTCTGCCCTGGAACTTCATTGCTGTGCCATTCCTTTGGCTCCTGCTTCCTCCAGGATAAAAGCCATTCTGAGAAAGGCAGCTCAGGAATCCG
Source organism: Luscinia megarhynchos (assembly GCA_034336665.1). Taxonomy (NCBI): domain Eukaryota; kingdom Metazoa; phylum Chordata; class Aves; order Passeriformes; family Muscicapidae; genus Luscinia; species Luscinia megarhynchos. Next base: position 592,818 of record JAPFBE010000013.1, on the reverse strand, counting down.
TGACATCTGCAAGGCAACGAGCAGAGAAAGTTTTATTTGTAGCAAGCAGGGTCAAGGATATAAAGCTGATCAGTAAAGCTGTTTGCAGAGCCACCATCAAACCAGAATCACTGAGGTTGGGAAAGATCTCTGAGCCATCGAGTCCCAGCTGTGCCTGATCCCCACCTTGTCCCCAGCCCAGGGCACTCGTGCCACATCCAGGAATTCCTTAGACACCTCCAGGGATAGGCACTCCAGACCTCCCTGGGAGCCTCTGCCAATGTTTAACATCCCTTTCCATGAGGAAATTCTTGTTCCCTACAATCCAAGCCTGCCCTGGCCCAGCCTGAGGCCGTTCCCTCTCCTCCTGTCCCTGTCCCTGATGCCCCCGGCTGTCCCCTCCTGTCAGGGAGCTGTCCAGAGCCACAAGGTCCTTTTCTCCTGGATAAACAAGCCCAGCTCCCTCAGGCTCTCCCTGAGCCCTCTGAGTGACCCCCTGGACCCAGTGGCACATCTCTCATGGGTCTGGGACAATGCACTTTGGAATGATGGGGATGGGATAGGGATGGGATAGGGATGGGTGGGGATGGGTGGGGATGGATGGGGATGGGTGGGGATGAAGCTCTGGATGAGCAGACAGGGATGGGTGGGGATGGGTGGGGATAAGCTCTCGGTGAGCAGATGGGGAATGGATGGGGATGGATGGGGATGGGATGGGGATAAGCTCTCGGTGAGCAGACAGGGATGGGTGGGGATAAGCTCTCGGTGAGGCCCCCAGGCCCTGCTGTGCCCCAGAGCTGTCCCTGTGCTGTCCCAGCCTGTGACCAGCTGGCGCTGGGCGTGGCGGCGCTCTTCGGGCCGGCGCACAGCTCGTCGGTCAGCGCCGTGCAGTCCATCTGCAACGCGCTGGAGGTGCCGCACATCCAGACGCGCTGGAAGCACCCCACGGCCGACAGCAGGGACGCCTTCTACATCAACCTGTACCCCGACTACGCCGCCATCAGCCGCGCTGTGCTCGACCTCGTGCTCCACTTCAACTGGAGAGTTGTCACCGTGGTGTACGAGGACAGCACGGGTGAGTGCGGCCTGCGCGGCCTGTGCAGCCTGCGCGGCCTGTGCAGCCTGTGCAGCCTGTGCGGCCTGTGTGGCCTGTGCAGCCTGTGCGGCCTGTGCAGCCTGTGCGGCCTGCGCGGCCTGTGCGGCCTGTCGCGGCCTGTGCAGCCTGTGCAGCCTATGCAGCCTGTGCGGCCCGGGCCCGGGCAGCTCCTGGGTGTGCCACAGCTGGCCTGGGAACAAACCCTGCACAGCTCCTGGGTGTGCCACAGCTGGCCTGGGAACAAACCCTGCACAGCTCCTGGGTGTGCCACAGCATGTGTGTGTGTCCTGGATAAAAACCCTGCACAGCTCCTGGGTGTGCCACAGCGTGTGTGTGTCCTGGCTGACAGGGAACACCCTGCCCAGCTCCTGCCATGGTTTGGGAAAGCTGCTCACCTCAGCAGGCCTTGGCAAGGAGCCCCTGGGCTTTGGATAACCAGTCCCATTTTGCTTCGGGTGGTGGAACCCATAGCACAGCTTCAAACTGATCCCAGATTCTGGAGACCACCCAGTCCAATCCCCCTGCCAAGGAGCAGCTGACACAGGAATTTGGGATTCTGGGATGTCCCCAGAGATGAAGACTCCACACTCTCCCTGGGCAGCTGTCCCCCTCCAGGGACAGAACTTCTCCCTCAGGTTGAGGTGGAACTTGTTGTGTTCCAGTTCCTGGCCACTGCTCCTCATCCTGTCACTGGCACCACTGGGCAGAGTCTGGCACCTTCCTCTGCCAGCCCTTGGGGATATTTTTGTGTGTCTTGGAGCATCAAGAGATGGTCCAGACCCCTCATCCTCTCTGTGGCCCCCACTGGACATTCTCCAGTAGCTCCTAGATAAATCTTCTAGACAGAATAAAAACAAGGAGAGGTCTTTTCCAGCCCGCCCCATAACCAAATCAGCGTTCCAAAACAGCAAGTGCTGTGTACCTGCTCGGCTACAAAAATGCCTGGTATTAAAGAGATTTCATTTGCAGAGGTATTTACAAAGTAAATTATTCATCAATCATCTTATTAACCCAGAGTCAGGAAAGTAAACATGTCAGCTTTGATCAGTATAAATAGTCCTTGGGTTTGGGGTTAGAGTAATGCCAGTCAATGCAAAGTCATTTATTTCTCATCCCTGATGTTTGACATTGTTTACACCACAAGAACCAAAAGCAGCTTGGCCAGGTTGGACAGGGCTCTGGTCTCGTGGGAGGTGTCCCTGCCCAGGGCAGGGGGTGGCACTGGGGGCACAGGGGGTCAGGCTTTTGCCATGTCCACAGCTGCAGTTCTTTCCACTGCTGCTTTGCCTTCTCCAGGACACCACACATCCACACCCACACAGGTATTATCCCCACTCCAGCAGGAGAGGCAGGAGTCCCTTCCTTTCAATAATTTGTTTGATTTTTGTTCAGGAAGCGCTCCTTGCCTGTGTTCTCTCTCTATGCATATTTTTAAGGCAGCCTTTTACTTCCCGTCAGCAGGAGATCAGGAATTTTTTGTGGGTGAATTGCATTCATGGGTAATGAGAGGCTGTAATCACACACCTCAAAGAGCTCTTAACTATCTTCCCTCGGTTTTGGAGGCAGTGCAAATTACACAGGAGTGCTGAATTTGCCAGTGGAGCTGCACTGAGTCTAAACACTTGGACAAGGCTCTGGCTGAGCTCCACTGACTTCAGCTAAGGCATGTGAAGCTGTGCCAGCTGAGCACTGAGCCTGAGAAATCGCCTGTGCTTGAGGAAGCAGAGCTGCATCCCAAAAGATTCTGTAAAATCTCAGCTGCTGAGGACACCAGGCAGGGAAGTTAGGAGGGGGTTTCCTCAGTTTTATCTTCTTGCTGCTTGGTACTGGAATAATAATGAGCTGCACAGGAAAGCCTTATTTGCTTTTTATGTCTCCATTTAAACATACTACACTATGTTTATATTGTATTACATCAATGCAAACACATCCTGTAGTAACCAGTTAAAAACACCTTTCAAAATATTTGGATGTTGAAGCCAAGTACAAACATGGGAATGAAACCTTCTAATAATATTAGCTAGGAAGCTGGCAAATATGGAAGTAGCAATTATCCTCAGGGAGTGTGGAGTGTGAGAGACCCTGTTCAGCTGACAGCAAATCCTCGTGCCACATGGTGATTGTGTCCCTGCCTGTCGTTTTGCAGGTCTAATCCGCCTGCAGGAGCTGATCAAAGCCCCTTCCAGGTACAACATTAAAATCAAAATCCGGCAGCTGCCCCCTGGGAACAAGGATGCCAGGCCCCTGCTGAAGGAGATGAAGAAGGGCAAGGAGTTCTATGTGATATTCGACTGCTCGCACGAGACAGCTGCAGAGATCCTCAAGCAGGTACTGGGGAGGGGGAGAGCCCCGTGAGCCTTGCACCCTGAGCCCTGCCTGTTGGAAAAGATGAAACAGGGAAATCTTACAAATATGCATGTTTAGATGCTGCAAATGTGGAAACCATAAGTGAGATTGAAATGAAAGCCACTTCTGAGATGCCAAGCCTCAGTTACTGAATTCCCATGAAACCATAGGATGGCCCCTGAAGGCAATCCCCTCTGGATAGAACAATGCCCTCTGCCAGAGAGCAGCTCCAAAGGGCACAGAAAGACTTGCTAAGGGCCCAAAGAGCAGTTTTTACAGTTTAAAGCATAACACATTATGGTAATGTAAGAATTCCTATAGGCTGTATGTAAATGCTACAGAATTTGTATCTTGTATTACATTGGTTAGTGGAAATTAGAATATTCGTCATGGAAGAAGATTTATTGTATTGTAAATGGGAAATCGCTCTCTTCTTCTTGCTCCCTCCCTCCTCTTCTCCCTCTTCTCTTCTTCTTCTTCTCTCTATTACTCTCCCTCCTGCTCTTCCTCTCTCCCTCTTCTCTTACCCAATAACCCTTTTTTCCCATTGCTCTTTCTCTTCCCCCTTTATCTCTTTTATAATAAACTGCAGCTGTAACTTTGAGCTTACACAGAGCGCTCGAGTTTTGTCCCCAACGACCCGTCTATCCCAACACACAGACTGCCTCACCTGCCAGCCTCTCTGATTGCACTCCTGGGAGCACCAGGCCCCAGGGCGTCCCCAGCCTGGGCCAGGACAGAGGTGACAGCCCGAGGTGCAGCAGCCCAGGGCTGCACAGAGCCACCCACATCCCCAGAGAGCCCCAGGTGTAGCCCACAGGAGCAAACAGGCTTTTCTTTCTGACCTTCCAGGACCTGCCTGACTAGGGACATCCCCTCATGTGTTCAGCTTGTCCTGGTTTAATCAACAGAATAACAAGCTGTTATTCCTCCTGCCAGTCAGTCTGATGGGATACCCTGATCCCAGAGGAGCACCAGAGGTCTGCTGACTAAATGCCCATACAGGTCCCTCTCTGTTCCCAGCCCAGAAGGTTTTACTGAAATATGTAAGTTCTGCAGAGCAGCTTTTTGTGCCAAAGTTGGTAAGGCAGGTTACTGCATTTGTGTGTGCAGCCTGGAATCTTCCTCTCCAGGCTGGAGAAACTTGGGCCTTGCAGAATCCTGGACCAGCTGCAGCAAACAGTTCCTGTGAGCTTGTAGGGTGAGATTCCTGATCCAGGAATGCTGTCCTGCACCAAACGTTAGGATTTTCCCAGTGTGAGTGGTTTGAGGTGCAGGGTGGGGAGGGCACTGCAGCAGCACTGTTTGGGCAGGAGGAGCAGGCTGTCCCAAAAGCATCCCCAATTTTGGCTGCTCCAAAAGGAGATCTGTGGGGGAAGAGTTAAGTTGACAACACAGATTTTGAAGGTGCAGATGTCTGGCACCCTGCAGGAGGCACAAAGCTTTCAATATGCCAGGCTGAGCGTGGAAACAACCCCAAAAAAACAAAAGCTGGGTGTCAAAGGAAGAGGAGGGAGTGCTGAAAGATGCACTGAAGCAGGGCAAAGCAGCAGAAAAGTTTGTGTGGGATGTGGATCAACCAGACAAGTGACAGGCTGCAGATACAGATAATGGTCTCCAGTGCCTGAAGAACTGGGGGAAGGAGGGGGAATGACAGTGTGGGAGAAAACAGGCAAATTGAGAGAGGTACACCTGTGGGTCAGCACTGTGGGAGAGGAAACAACATAAATATAGACTAGAAGGGGAGGGGGAATGGCTCTTCTGTGAGCTGGCCCCGTGGCTGAGGGTAGATGCTGGCAGCAGTAACTCAGGGTTGAGCTCCTCCCTGCCAGAGGCAGCTGTGACACGTGCAGGTGTGGAGGGCTCTGAATTCCCGTGGGACTCCTCTGATTGCAGGCTACAAGAAGAGCCCTGGTTCACCTCCCCATCACCATCCCTGCACTCACCATCCCCTCTGTCATTTTACCTTCGAGGGAAGCCAGATAGCAAACACTGGAGAAATCATTCCAAGGAAACTCTGTGATGTCAGTAGAAGATATGTTTGACTTTGCAAACAATCCAGCAACCATCACAGGAAAAGCAGGTGTTGTTGTTAAATTATAGAAGATTTCTAACAGGAGCAGGACTCAGGGTCACCTAAAGCTGTCCCCAAAGCAACTCCCTCTTGTCTGTTCAGTCTATTTAAGTAATGCAGTAGGTGTTTAGTGGCCCATGGAGCAGGGAGGGGACACCAGCCATGGCACAGCTTGTTACCCAGGGTGACAAAAATGTAATCATACATTACCCAGGGTGCCCAAAAGCTCCTCTGGGAGCAGGATTAGCCCAGAGCTCTGCTGGAGTTGTGCTGGCAGTGTGTGCACAGGCACCTCTTCACTTGCTCCTCCAGCCTCTGCTTTACAAAACACCACAAAAAACAGACTTCTCTAATTTCTGCTTATTTATGGCTTCCACTAAAACCCCATCAAGCCACGTTTCCCTGTGTGCACAAGAACAGGTGAATCAATACCCTACCTCAGCCAAAACACAGTGACAGCTGAACAAGCTACTCCCTGAAGCATTTCCCCTCATCTGTGACGTGCCCAGAGCTCTGGATTTCCTCAGTCCCCAGCAGCCCCAGGGGCCTGGCCCTCCTTGCTGGTTATGGCATTTGCCTGCAGTAGTGGGTGGACAGAGGATTGGTGCTCTGTCTGCATTACACACACACTCCCTGGTAAATTAAATCTGGCTCTTGCAAATTCTGTTTTATGCACAAATCCTGCAATTTATCCTGCACACTATTCAGTCTGATGTTGCCTTTGTATGAGGAACTTGGCTGAAGGGGTCGAGTTGTTGTGCTTACCCCTCAGTTTGTGCTGACACACAGGAGTGAACACAGACTTCACTGCTAGGCAAACTCACCTCTCAGAAAGGTTGTCCCTGCTAACTTACATTACCTACTCCTTTCTTCACACCCCCAAGATACATTTGAGGAAGCATGCTGTATATTTAACCAGCTTTAAGGCTCTCACAGAGCATCCTGTAAAGACGATGTGACAGACGAGGAGAAGAACCATTAATTCAGTTCCTGCAGAAGGCTGAAAACCAGGTGTCAGCACAGAGTACATTCCTGGTACAGAGATAGATGTGAGAATAGCAAACTTCAGCTCCTGACTGTGCTCCTTGGAGGAACCTGGCAGGTAGGCTGGAGCCCACTCCCTGCTAAGAAAAGGCAGGACTAGCTCTGCTCCCACTTCCACGGGAGAAGCACCAGTGGCAGATCCCCCAGGTGCCCCATGTGGGTGAGAGCAAGGATGGGCTGGCCTGAGAAAACAGGAGGGCTAATTAATTGGAAAATCAAATGCATTTAATGGTCATGAAATTGAATAATAGCTCGAGTGAGGAAAATACAGAGTGAAGCAAGCACAGGATTTGGTGCAGTTCCCAGTAATGCACTTGCCCATCACTCCAGTTCCAGCCTGCCTCCGAGGCAGACTGACAATGGGTCTAAATGAGGCAGGGAGTTTTTTACAAGTTGAACAATTGCAAGTTAGAGCTGGGATGTGATTCAAGCCAGGAACAGAGCACCCAAAAGAGATTTTCAGACATAAGAGTATTTTTATCCAGGCTCTGTCAGCTCGCCATATATCATTTGACCACTGATATTTCTTGGATGCACTTCGTGGTTCATGATCCACAGCTGAAAGTGCACAGCTGCAAAGGACAAGGCCCAGGCTCCTGATCTGGAATGGATAATTAGAGATGGAAGTGTCTTTATCTCCCATTGTCCAAGCATATCTGAGTTTGGCTGAAGAACAAACGTTATACAGGGAAGGCTGGGCAGGAGATGTACAAGGAGAATATTTGAGGCTGATTTCCCTAGTTTACATTCATCTGAATTCCACTGTAAGTAAAAGCTATTATTATTTAAATAGGACATTTGTATCAGGTGCATAATGATTTACATAATTAGATGCAAAGTTATTTAAATAGCAATGTGCAATGAAACCTCATCCCAGTTTCCTGTGGGCAGGCACGCAGACAGAGAGGTTGCCTTCCCCTCTCTCCTGGGCTGCTTCTCTTGCAGGTGACCTGTTCTGTGGGAAGCTTTTCTGGGTGCTTCAGGGGTGGCCCAGCCTGAAATCCATCCTTGGTCCAAGCAGGCTCTTACTGAGCTGCTCCTGGGAGCTGCTGGGAGCTGCTTTCCCGTGTCTGCTGTGCTGGAAACTCCTGTTTACACTGACAGGAGCACCCAGGGAATTAAGGCTTGGCAGTTATCGATGCTTTGGGATGTCCAGCATGATGCTCAGCATTCCTCTTGCTTTTCCTTTCACTTGATTCCATCTCCTATTTTCTTGCATCAGAGCATTACATCGTTCTTCAGTGCAAATTTTGCTTAGCAGCCTTAAATATAAATTATTATTGCAAAGTCTGTTTGATCCTTGAATAAAAAGCCCCTATTTAGTATCTAATGCACATGCCATAGGCGTGTCAAAGTCCTAAATAGCTGTTAGCTAATTGTCATCCCTAATGACTGAGTGAGGGGAGGGCAACCAGTTGAGGCTGTTCTCTTAAGGCTTTGTTTCTGTTTGTTGTGGGGCTTGGGGGTTTTGCTTGTTTGGGCGTTTTTGGTGCCTTTTTTTGGGATGGTTTTGCTTTAAAGGCCAAACCTGTAGCATGGCTTCTGCAGTCACAGCTGTGTGTGCCCTGCCAGCTCTGTTCAGGGCAGTGCCTGGTGATCCATACTCTCCTGAAAGCTCTCCCCAGAGTGTGTCCAGGAGGCAAACACTCCTGCCAGGCTGCTCTCCTGCACCTGGCAGGGAAGCTGCCTGGTTCCCTTTGGCAGTGCAGCTGCAGCAGCAGAGCTGGGAAGTGCTTCCCAAACAGCCAGGCTGCCCGTGGTAATCGCTGCAGTAAGTGTGTCTGGCTGCCTCATGGAAATCTGCATTTTAGGGCGTTCTGTGGGGTAGCTCTGTCTATGCAGGCAAGTTGGGGTTTGCATTCTCTGCTGCCACAAGTGCAGTGGCCTCTCAGCTCTCCTGTCTCAGGCTGGGAGGAATCAGTAACTTCAGCCTGGGCACTTGGATCCCCCCGTGTAAACTGATACGAACTTGTTTTCACCCTAAAGCACCACCGTGGATTGGCTGCAAACACCCTGTAAAGGACCAAAGGTTTGGGCATCTCCTGGCTTACACCACGTTTGTTTAACCTGGCAGCTGCCCTGAGCCCCACGGGGTCACAGCTGGGCTGTTCCAGTTCAGCTTCAGCTCAAAGGAGATCTGCATCATAAAAATCCCATAAATTTGGCACCTCCTTCGCAAAGCCACAGGAATCCCGTGGCTCCAGGGAGGGGGGCTGAGTCCAGCCAGGTCAGCTGGGAAACAGAGCACACAAGAGTTCCCCTGGCTGCAGCCCTGTGTTGTTATCTGTGCATGAACAGGGCAGGAGCAGCAGCCTCCAGCTTCTTCTACAGGTAATAAAAGAGCTCCAAGAAACAGAATAGAAGAGGATTAATAAAATCAGAAATAAAAAAGGCAATTTTGATGTGTAAATCCAGTGGAGCATTTCAATGAAATCGTTGCCTTCTGGCTTGACTTTTAGTGGCTGGAAACGGATCAGTTGTTTGTGATTAACACTGAGCTGCTTTTATTATCTGCTGCAGCTCAGAAAGTTCAGGGTTTTCTTTCTCCCTTTCTTCCTTTTTCTTTCTTTCTCTTTTTTTGTTTGTGTGAGGAATTGCCATAGACAATCATGCAACTGATGTTCAGAGGCTTCTGCCAGGAAAGGGAATTCTGGCCAGCCAAATCCCACTGTTTCCCCCTGCCTTTCAAACAGCTATTCAGGCACTCCAAAAACTGTCTTAAAATGGGGATTAATAACAGATTCTTACGTTGCTGTGATCAGGACTGAGCCTGTGTTGCTGTTGTGGCAATGAATTCCTCAGCAGTTCCCCACTTTATAATTTCTCCTCCTCACAAGATCCCAGAGAGAGCAGAATTCTCCCATCCTGGCGAGAGCATGTGGGGATGTGAGGACAACCAACACCTGCCCCTAAGCCCTTCTCCCTACAAACTGTACTGTCTGGTAATAAATTCCTTTTTAACACTACCAGACTGCAGACTAAAGGATTTTAAAAGTCAGCATCTCGTTATCTGTAGTAATTTTTCTTGTCCTGGAAGTTTTGCAATCTTTAATCTCTTTCCTGAGCAGAGGTGATAAAAACACCATTTCAATACAACAGGATATTTTTGGCTCCTGAAGAAAAATGTGGGGTTTATTGCAATCAAGCTCTCATGAGCTGTGATGTGTTTAACCCTTGCTTCTCAAAGGCACTGCAGCACACTGGGAGCTTTCAGAGTAAAGTACCTTCAACTTTCATCTCTTTCACAGATTCTCTCCATGGGAATGATGACAGAATACTACCACTACTTTTTTACAACACTGGTAAGGAACACTATAAACATCTGGGGAGGAATTTCCACTGTTTTAGAAAGGACAGCTACATTTTCCCCTTTGTCTAGGAGATCTTTGTTGCCATTAGCCAAGGAAACCCCTGGAGAATGGGTGCTAATATTCCATAGGAATATCAGGAACCACAATTTCTTAAGAAAGCTGTTTGGCCCCATTTCTGAGGCTGGCTAACACTTTAATGCAGTGAAAATTAACTGCAGTATGCCAGTTAGTACAGATGGACCAGAGCAAAACAAAATAAAGAGTGGATGGCTTTGCACTGTGGGCACTGCTGATTCACCACTGTTTAATCGTTCCATTTACTTATAAAAACCCAGAATCACTATAAAAGCACTCAGGAAGTTTTATAATACAAATAAACCCCAGGTTTCTGTGATGGTGCTACACAGCTCGGGAGGGCCCCACAGGGTTCAGTCACCCCGAATGCCCATGCTGCTGCTGCCCTGTGAATGCCAGCTCTGGGGCACGTGCAGCCTGCATGCACTGGCACGTATCCATCCCAGAGCCTGCCAGAGCTGCCTGGGGAGGCAGGGCTGGGGAAAATGGGGTTCCCAAGCAGCCAAAGCACAGTGCTCACCTCATCTCTCGGAATTTTCCTCCCCTGAGCTTAGAAAGGAGCTTGCCCACTGGCCAGCTAATCCCTGATGTTGGCCTGTCAGAGCTGCAGCACTGCTATAAATCAGCATGTGCAGGCTGCTTGTGAAGCAGTTCTGCTGTGGGGAGCTGATCCTTCCATCCCAAAAGGCAGATGTGTGGTACATCACCCAGCGCACACGGCTTTGGCCCAGCCGAAGGGGAGCCAGGGTGGGCCCAGGGGAAAAGCCCCTCAGCTCCCTTCAGAACGGCTCTGTTTGTTTTGCTGGCGCTGCAGGACCTGTTTGCCCTGGACCTGGAGCCCTACAGGTACAGCGGGGTGAACATGACGGGCTTCCGGCTGCTGGACATCGAGAACCCGCGCGTGTCGGCCGTGCTGGACAAGTGGTCCATGGAGCGGCTGCAGGCGCCCCCCAAGCCCGAGACGGGGCTGCTGGACGGCATGATGACAGTGAGTGACAGCAGTCAGGGGCAGGGGACAATTCCTGCCACGTGCCGCCTCCCTCTCGTTCTGTGGGAGACGGAAACGCTGCCTCGCTGCTCCCGGCGCCTGCAGCAGAGCGCAGCAGCAAGGGAACCTCCCCAGCAGCTGCGGGGTTTGTGACCTGCAGGGGCAGATGCACACCACTGGGAAGGGAGCAGCATTTTTAAACGGGTAACGTGCCCTTTCTCTTCATTTCCATCTCGACAGAAACTGTGGCCTTTGAGACAGAATGTAAAGATAGATGAGAGGTATCATCAAGTCAGGGAATCAGGATTCCTCCCAGCACTCCCCAAGCAGGAAAGGAAAGAATGGGAACAATTACATAGACAACATGACTCCATTCAGCTTGGCAGGGTGAAGGGTTGCCATCTCTTTGCAGTATGAGATAATGTGCCTCATGGACTGAGTGGCACTTGAGGCGATAAGAAACAGACTTTATTGCAGATGATTGCAGGGAAAATTCGGAAATGTCTTCACATCCTGAGGAGAAATGCATGAAGTGTGCTGTCCCTGGCACTGCACACACTGGTGCTGCTTTGGGCACTGTCACTGTGTCCCACTGGTACCCAAAGCAGGGGGAAAGCTGTCCCTGGGAATTCCTGATGAGAATTCACACAGAAATCTCCCAAATACAGCACTGGGAAAAGCAGAGCTCTCACCACCCTTCTGCTCTCCTTGTGGCCCTGACTCTTGTCCTCCCCTTGGCATTTCATGGTGTCAGTGTCCTTGACGCAGTGGCACAGCAGGATCTCCCTCCTCTGGGATCATTTCCATATTCCCAGCAGGTTCCATGAGTGCCTGGTGGGATGGAGAGCTGCACCACTGCTGCATTTCATTTGGCAGTAAGGGCTGTGACAGGCACGGTGCACAGAGATCAGGACTGTACATCCTGTGACTAACTCAGGGTTTATCCCCTCTGGTTCATGCTCTGCTGTTTGCCCTGAAAGCAGCTTGGGGGAAGTCAGCAGGGCACAAACAAGACAGCTCTGGTTCACGTCCTGCTGGGTGCCCAAACTGCACCCAGAGGCAGAGCTGCTCTAATGAGGTCTCTGCCTTTCTATGCAGTGGTTTAAGCACACACAAAAATCAGAAGAACAATTTCCTGGACTGACTCTGAGTCTCTTTCTCCTGACATAAAAGCACAGAAATCAGGGTGAGACGATTGACTTTGGAAAATGAGGTAACCTGTTGCACCCTACAACCCTAAACAGAACCACAGTGAGAGAAGTGACAAGTAATCCAATCCTGAGGGCCCAGTCCAGAGTAAAAACAGAGGTCTGCTGGCGTTGATGGTAGTATTTCCATCGATTTTGAGGGATTCAGGGTCAGCCCTCGATTCCCTGAGTGTGCTTGGAACAACTGTCTGCTGTGAGACACTTTGCAGTGAGAGCAGCTGGTGTTGTCTCCTCCTGCTTCACTCATCACTCACAATGTTTTCTGATCTCACAATTTGCTCCCATTGTGGAGCATTATTTTGGGCAGATTCTGACAAGCAATCAAGACCGATTCCTCTTCTGCACTATCTTAAGATTAGTCCTTAAATTCAGATACGTTTGAGCAAAACCCTCCAATACTGGCAACACTGATGCTGTTGTAATTTACTCAGGTAAATGGAACAAAGAATCAAATGTATTAATTTCCCAGAGGAATTGCATGGAAAAGAAATAGAAAACTGATCAGCTCTGTAGTTCCTATAAAGGAGTCCAATTTCTCATCTGCAGAATTACTGCCTTTTTTTTTCAGACCCTGGCTTAATTATCCATTAGGTTTACCTGCAAGGTAATTTGTGCAGCATCATTAAGGGGAGCCACAGCCATTCCCACCTCACTGTGAGAACACAGAAGCACAGTGCAGGTGAAGGTGAGACTTTTCTGAAGTGACAAAGTGGGACAGAGTGTGTGATGTCATTTGAGGCCGTGCCTTTAAACCCACAAGCCCACTCTCAAAAGAAACACAGAAGCACAAAGAGCATCCAGTAATTTTGGTATCTGAATCTGTGGGGTAATATTCAGGATCCAAGGGCTGTAGTGGGAAGTTAGATGTGTGAGTGCAACTTAATGCCCCCCAAACACACCTCCAAAGCAGAGATCCCCTCTCTGTGGGACACCATTGCACACATTTGTGCCAAAAGCCTGGATCTCTGCCCTTGGAGGCAGCAGGTACGTGGGCAGTGGGATGTGTTCCAGGTGATCAGTGGGATTGGCTTCCCTGGAAAGCAGGGCCAGCCTGACCTGTGGGGAAGGATTCAATCCCACAAGTGCCACGAGAAGAGTGGCTCATACACCTGGGACTACTTAAAACCCCTCTGCAGCCTGCCTGGGACCCCTGAGCTGCCTGAACACACTGTGAGATAACGTGAGGAGCTGGGTTTTGCTGCTCCTCAGGGCTCCGTGGCAAGGCTGTTCCAGGAGAGGCTTTTCCCTGGGAGGCAGGGCAGGGCTGGCAGCAGGCAGGGTGCCCAGGGCAGGCAGCAGCAGCAGCAGCAGCAGCAGGCAGCAGCAGGCAGTAACCCCACTCTCCCTGCAGACCGAGGCCGCGCTGATGCACGACGCCGTGTTCGTGTGGCCATGGCAGCAGCAGGGTGCCCAGGGCAGGGCTGGCAGCAGGCAGGGTGCCCAGGGCAGGGCAGGCAGCAGCAGCACCAGCAGCAGCAGCAGCAGCAGCAGCAGCAGGCTGTAACCCCGCTCTCCCTGCAGACCGAGGCCGCGCTGATGTACGACGCCGTGTTCGTGGTGGCCGTGGCGTCGCAGCGAGCCGCCCAGATGACCGTCAGCTCCCTGCAGTGCCACCGCCACAAGCCCTGGCGCTTCGGGCCCAGGTTCATGAACCTCATCAAGGAGGCAAGTGCAGAACCCTGCCCCTCTCCCTGCCACCCTCCCTGCCCTCTCCCTGCCTGTCCTGCTCCTGTTCCTGGCGCTCACAGGGAGATGCTCCCTCAGTTCACGGCAAAACCTCTGATTCTTCTGCTCCTCACCTGGGTGCAAAGTCTCAAACCAAAACACTGAGACACCGCCCAGCTTCTTCACTCCCTTAATGTTTGTTGGGGATGTTGATAATTTCTAAACATATGAAGTAACTACTACAGTCGTTCTGGAAACTGAAGGAAAAGTGAGTCTGTTGCTCTGTCCTTGCTTCACTGTGTAATTCCAATTGTTGTGCAGATTGATTGATCAGTGATCAATATCCAGAAAACATTGCAACCAGTATTTCTAAAGAAGGAAATTGCTTCCTGTCTTACAAGAATCCATGACTGAGCTTGATCCAGAGATATCCTAAAAATACACATTTTAGTTGAAAGGCCTTCACTCTTTCAAAATCCTGGATGTATTTTGATTTTCAAATGGAAATCTTTCCTTTTTGTTTTTTTTTAATGAAAATTGGAAGTTACATGGAGTGTCCCACATACATTTTACCTTTTCCCCACCTCAGTCCTTGTGTTTGAAGGATAATTGTAACGAAATTGAAAGTTAACAAAAGACTTTGGACCAGGGAATGCCCCTGCAGCGATGCCCTACTTGTTTTGGGGGATGCTGAGTATAAAACTAAACTGCAGCCTAACCCAGAGTACTTTGGGTATTCTGGTTATACCAGCAGCCTAAAGCAGAGTACTGTGCCCAAGAGTACCAGGGGTACCCCAGCAGATCAATTCAAAGCCTGAACAGTGACACAGCTCCCATTTATCATGGACAAGCAGCTTCTCTTGCATGGAGTGAGATATGGGAGCTAATTACTGATGGCCTTGCAAAGAGAGTCTCTCATCCTCAGTAAAACACGATTTAAATACTCTGAGAGTCTTATCCTCCTGTGCCTGATGTAGCAAAAACAAAAAGGTGATTGTTAAAAGCACAGGATCAGGTGTAATAAGACCATATTGCATTTCCTGTAAAGCCCAAAACATGAGTTGGAAACAAATACCAAAACACATTTGGACCTCCCTAGATCACATTGGAGGCTGGTTTGTTCAGCAGGGATAGAGGAACTTTATAATTAGGAATCAGTGAACAGGCATGGAGAAAATAAGGTCAAGGAGGCAGAGCAATAGCTTGGGCCCACATAAGTAGTTTAATTTTCCTGTTTTGTGATGTGGTACTGCCATTCTCTGAAGGCATTTTACAGACTGATCTAAAGACAAATATTCAGCACTCCAGTCTAAATAAACCAGTTTCAGACAAAGAATTAGCCTGCAGTGATTGCTGCAGATGCTGGAGTTAACAAGTGCTTCAGTGGCTCCCTGGTGGGTTTTTGCATTTTGTTTTGATGGTGAAAAGAACTGAGGTCACCTCATTTGCTTTGTGGGTGAAATGTCTGGGATCAAGGCTCTGCAACAGCCCATTAAGGAGCTTTTAATGAAAAGTAAATCCTTGTCAGAGGCTGTGTCTCTCAGTGACCCAGTGCCATCCACAGCTGAAGGATGTTCTCATCTTTGAGCCCTTCTGCAGGAATTTGCAGGGAGTGCCCCTTACCCTGCTCAGAGGGAAAAGGAGGCTTTGTCTGTCTGCAGAGGGGACAGAAAGGCTGCTCCCACCTCTTCTGAAGGAAAGCTGGGGGTAAACATGGAATTTGTTTATAATGGAATGATCAAGTTCTGCTCATGTCCCCTCTAAAGCATAAGGCCCCAGATTATGATTGTTTTTCAATTATCATCGAAACCCACATGAGCTCCCCTTGCTCAAATCCAGCCACAATTTAAAGAACAACTGCAGAGAGAAGGATAGAGATGCAGATTGGATTCTGAGTGACTGTTAAATGCCCTCAAGCAGAATCACAGAGAAAAATCTGAGAGACTGAAAGATCTGAGGAGATTTCAGTTGCTGCCGTTTCTGATGAGGTCCATGCCAAGCACTGAGACCAGGACTGGGAGCCATCATCCATTCAGAAGGAGAAGGAACTGGAGGTTTTTCATTACAGAAAAGCAGAATTTAGGATTAGCACTTGATCCCCTCTCACTAAAACAATCTTTTTGCTTTGTTTCACTTCTCATAACCTTTATTTCTAGTTCATGAGGTGCATTTCTGCTATGAGCCTATTACTGGCTGCTCCTTTGACCTGAAAACTCCTAATTAGAAAGAGCAAACCAAACACCTGCCTGACCTGCATCCCATGGTGCTTTATTAGGAAATAAAGCTCAGCTTCCCAAGAAGACAATGAGGCTGAGGGTAATGTCAATAGGCATTCTCATTCTGCAATCAAATTTCAAGTGGAAAAACATTTATGGAATTATCTATGCCCAGATTGCAAAGTAATTGCAGGATTGCATGTTGAGAATAAATACGTATTGAATTGATGAAAATTGATAAAAAATTATCTGCAAGGTACTGATACTGTGATATCCAAAATCAAAACAAGCTGTTTGACAAAAAGATTATATCTATTTTCTTCCATTTTGTTTTCTGCTCGTTAAATGTTACCTGGGCAGTAGATTTGTTTATGAAAAAAGAAGCAGGAACTATTATGAAGTGACTTTACCTGAATATATGGAGGATGTTTTGATATTTTCTACACCAAACATCTTTTCAGGACATATTTAATACAATACACAGGTCACATTTTCCACGTTCACAGTCCAATATAATCCCACCCCTCCTTTCTGCTTCTCACTCTATTTCCATTCCAGTGCTGCTCAGTGAAAGTTCAGGACTTTCCCTGGAGCTCTTCCAAGTAAAAGGCTGTGAAGCATCATAATTCTCAGTTTATCTCCACAGATAAACCCCTGTGCTGGCGAGTGCTGAAATTCTCTTTATTCCATCAGTTCTGCCAGATCTGGAGCAGGATAATGGCAAAGCCATCCCCTAACTCAGTGTAGTCCATAATCCTGGGGCATCTCTGTTAATAAGAGGATTAATTGTAAGAGCTGACAAGTTGATGTGTGGCTCATCACACACGACTTCCACTCCAAGGAGAAGCAATATCACTGCCCTTCAATCTGGCAGCTCTCTGCAATGCCAATAAACCAGGGGCTTGCTGTTCCCAAAGGAAAGGAAACCAAAGGAAAATTAACCTGTTCTTGGTCAGCAGTTTGGCAGTGGTTGTTATTATTATTATTAGTAGTAGTAGTAGTAGTAGTAGTATTTTCTTTGTTATAGTAGTATTATAATAACTAATTAGAATATATTAGTTACTATAGGATTGCCATTTATGGCCTTGGGAGATTTTGTTACATAAAAATGACCTGAGGTGTTCTGAGCATTGTAGGTTAAATATATATATATACACCATGGGTCAAAATAATGCCACAACAAAACAGAGTAGGCAGGAAAATATTTTTATTTCCAATTAGACTCCACTCCAGCTGAGTGTACTCCTCCCACAGTGACCAGCCCAGGTGACTGATTTCTGACCACACTCCTATTAAAGCCAGATAAAAAACCTTGATTGCTCTCCTCTAGGGAAAAGTTTCCCAATTTTCCAACTGCACTTAAACAGAAAGAGAAGGAAAAAGGAGAGAGAGAATAAAAAGTACAGGTCTGTTGATAAATAACTGGATCTGGTCTGCTTGGGGCATTCTGGAGTCAGCTCCCAGGGATGCCCAGGGTGGGATTGTTTGGGGCTGTGCAGGGCCAGGGGCTGGGCTGGGTGGTCCTGGGGGTCCCTCCCCACTCAGGACATCTCATGGTTCTGTGATAAATCTGGAAGCAGCTGAGCTGGTTGATCCTGGGGTTGAACTCTTGATGGCTCTGGCTGGAAGGGAGGCTGCTGCATTGATCCAAGGTGGTGAAATTGATACAAAGACCCCGTGACGGTGGAATTGATAAAACTCCTCTGGAGTCCTTGACCTTGGAGGCTGTCAGCTCCATTCTCCTGCTGTAATTTCTCATCAATCTATTGCTCTGGATTGTGGTTGGGATATTTAACCCCAGAGTTCAGCTTTAGCCACAGTCCTCATCCTTTCAAGCAGTTTTTACTGGGAATTTCACAGTGAAACAGGGAGTTTCACAGTGAGAGCAGGGAATTTCACAGTGAAACAGGGAGTTTCACAGCTCTCATTAGGTTGCCTTGTGTGTTTTGCCCAGGGCAGGTTCCTGCCAGCCTCTGAAGGTGGCTGAAGTTGTGTCTGTAACCTGTTCTGTCCACTCCTCCAGGGTTAGTGAGAAAAGGTCTGAGCAGCTGCTCACAGTGATGCTGTTTGATCAATTACCTGATCAGGTTCCAGTTCAGCTTTTATGATGTCCTGTAGCACTCAGTGTGTCACCAGAAACATAAAACTTGCTGTAAATCCTGTGTGTGAAAGCATGAAATCCCATCTCTGTGATACACACACACAGCTCCTGGCTTTTCAGGAAGTTCTGCTTCATTTCAGTTAACAAGAACTCTGCATGTGCTGCTTTCTCTGTTTTGGTTTAGAAGCAATAAAATAAAAATCAGAAATTAAATTTAGGATTCAGACGGTATCTGGAGCGTGTTCCTCACGTTTTTTAATCCCATCAGCATTTAACCCTTCTGAGAAACACTCCGTGGCTCCTGTTCCTACTGAAGTCCCATTTGGGTCATTATTTGGTGGTCTGAGTGGGACTGAAGTTGGACAAAGGCCCTGTGCTTTGTGTACCAAGTCATTGAGATGGAAAATCTCAGCAAATTTGTTGCATTCTTATATTTCTTATATTTATGTTTCCATTCTTATATTACTTGAGGGTGTTTCAAAGTCCTGCTGTTTCCACACATTCCAAATGCACCAGATTTGCCTGAGACACGTGGTGAGAACCCCCAGCATCCAAGATTAAATCTGGCAGGTTCAGGGCTGGAATTCAGATTAAACAGGGAGGGGAGACACCAGTCTGTAAGTGTGGTGATTTTTAATGCAGCTTTACTTCTGTCCTCTGTCTCCAATAAATTAAATGAGGCAAGGAACGATGTGTGGTGGAGAAGCTTGTAATTTAAAATTATATGGCCATCATTTATTGCCAGCTCTCCTTGTGTCTCTGACAAACTTAATCTAACGGGGGACCCCCCAAAAATGGATTATCAGGATTGTCTGCACTTTGCTTTGTTCTGTGGATAAGCACCAGCTCAGGGCTGGGAGGGAGGGAGGGAGGGAGAGCTCATTTCGAGGCAAACGGGCTGGGAGGGAGGCTCACAAGATAGAGGGCTCAAATCATGGAGAAAGTTCATCCTGGCCCTTGATCCTTCAGCCTGAAGGAGGGGTCCCCTGGCTGTGCAGGACAAACCTGGTGCCAGGGTTTGAATTAGGGTCAGGATTCACTGGGTTAGGCTGGAGCAGGGAAGTGCTGCCTGGAGCAGAGCTGCTCCTCCGTGCCTCGAGTGCTGTCCTTCCCCAGCTGTGACATTCCTTGGCCTTACCCTGCAAGGCTTCTCTGGGGTTTCTGTCCCTGGCTGGGCTGCCCCTGGAAGCTCCCAAAGCCCAGCCCCACAGCTTGGACAGAGCAGACTCCTTTTTTCAGTTCCTTAGTGAATCCTTGTGCAGTGCAGACCTGCCCTGGCTTTGTGCATGTGCATTCCCCCTTTCTCTTTAGTCTGTCTGTGTTTTTTTATCAGTACCAGATGGATGGAAATCAATCTATATAAACTGTCACAGACTCGTGCCTGGTTGCAAAATGCAAAACATATCAGAAAGAGGCTAAACAGCACAAAAGGGGGTTTTGCCAGAGTAGCAAAGGCACAAAGTGCCAAGTGTGGAAGTGACTGGAGGCTGTGGGTGACTGAGGCTGCAGCTCCTGTGTGCCAGGGCAGCTGCAGCCCCTGTGTGTGCCAGGGCAGCTGCAGCCCCTGTGTGGGTCACTGAGCTGCAGCCCCTGTGTGTGCCAGGGCAGCTGCAGCCCCTGTGTGGGTCAGAGCAGCTGCAGCCCCTGTGTGGGTCACTGAGGCTGCAGCCCCTGTGTGGGTCACTGAGGCTGCAGCTCCCTGTGTGCCAGGGCAGCTGCAGCCCCTGTGTGGGTGACTGAGGCTGCAGCCTCTGTGTGGGTCACTGAGGCTGCAGCCCCCGTGTGCCAGGGCAGCTCTCTGTGCCACAGGCAGGCTGTGCTTGTGTCCCCAGGCACGCTGGGAGGGCCTGACCGGGCGCATCACCTTCAACAAAAGCGACGGGCTCAGGAAGGACTTCGACCTGGACATCATCAGCCTCAAGGAGGAGGGCACGGAAAAGGTGAGCAGCCTTTGGCAAAAAACATGGCAGAAAGTTCATTTGGCAAGGGCATGGTTCCTCAGCTTGAGTCTCCTGTGACTAGGGTAAAAAACCCCACTGTTCTCAGGTGATTTGCCTCAGAGTTAAAGCAGAGCTGCTAGGATTGGGGGTTTATTTTTATTTTTATTTTTATTTTTATTTTTATTTTTATTTTTATTTTTATTTTTATTTTTATTTTTATTTTTATTTTTATTTTTATTTTTATTTTTATTTTTATTTTTATTTTTATTTTTATGTTACAGTGCATTTCGAGGTATGGGAGAGGAATGGGGGACAGGCAATACTTAGCTAATGGAAAAAAATCATTTTAAGTGCATTTCATTTTCAGCTCTTGCCACTGCAACTGTGGACGGTAAATTCATATCTAGAGATAGATAAATTTATATAGCAGTGCACAGATAAATGTGACATTAGGGAGAGAGGAGAGAAGGTGCTTGTAATAACCTCAACAAAGTGGAGATGTTGAGAACTCTCCAGGTTCCTGAGGCTGGATTTGTTCTCTTTGCCCTTTCTCAGCCCTCAGCCAGCGCTCTGGGCTGCCCTGGGGTGTCCCAGCCCAGCACAGGTGACAGCAGCTCCCGAGGCTGCTGGCCCAGCTCCGGGGGGTAATTGCTGATGGGTTAATTGAGAATTTAACTGTAATTGCTCCCACACAGCTCTCCAGACAGCTTCTCTTTTCATTTTTAATGAAACACTCTGTTCATTTTTCCCTGTTCCAAGGCTGCTGGCGAGGGTTCTAATCATTTATATAAAGTGTGGAAGAAGGTTTGTACACAGACAGGTGATGCCAAAACCCTGTGGGCTGGGTCTTCACACTCAGCCTTTGGGTTTTAATGGTGACTCTCCTACTGCAGTTTAGAGACAACAGCCTCTCTGAAAGCAGGGGTTTCCTGGTGGGATAAGTTTGTCTCTACTTGAGGCACTGTAATTGCAAAGACCAAGAAGATCTTGGCAGGATTCAGCTTTCTCACCAAAATCAGGGGGGTTTAATTATTATTTTACTTCTTGGGAGCTGTGCTTTTCCCATCTTTGCTGCAGCAAAACCAGTCCTTTTTCATGTGCCATCCTTCCTGATTCACCTAAAATTTACCCTGAGGGATAAAATTACACTGATTTGGATGTGTACTGGCATCAGCTCCAAAGTCTGGTTTAACATGCAGGTTGGGAGTGTTTTTCCCCACACAAACCTCTCAGTGCTGGCAAGCATTACAGCCTCAAAATTTGGATGAGTGTGTTATTAGCTCCTTACAGAAAATAATAGACATGATTAAGTGGGTGCTGCCATTCACTAACATATGGAAATTGGGACTAAGCTTGTTCATAAAAGATGGAAATTACCCCCAGGAATCTCATCCCTCTTTGAACATAAGGTGCTTAAAACACAAAAGTGGGATTTGGAGACCAGCTCCACGCACTGCTCCCCACAGGACTTACAACCCCTGGCTGCTGTTCCATGAGGAGGAGATAAAAACTGCATCCACTAAGTCTGAAGTGTTCTGCAGTCATGAGACAGAAGTTTTTGTAGTGCTTAAATTGTGTTTTGTCCGTGGTTCACACAGATCTCATTATTCCACCCCCGCCCCCCATAGGCAGTTGAGAGAGGTTTTGGGTTTGTGCTGTTCCTGTGAGAACAGAGCAGTGTAAAACACCGTGTGCAGCCCTCTCCGTGTTCTCCTGGAGCACATCCACAGTAGTACCCAGTGTGATCCCAGTGGGTCAGGCTGAGGCACAAAGGCCCTCTGCCCTCCTTGCTGGGCAGGAGCAATCTCCCTTTGGCTGCAGGCACCTCGTGTCCTGCTGAACTGATGGGAACCAAATCACCGTGGGCTCAGAGCCCAGGCTCGCTGGGAAGGGCACCTGACACTCTCCACCTTGTCACTAAACTGCAAACCACCCCAGGAGTGCCCAGAGTGGTGTCCTCCCTCCCTGGCTGCCCTGCTGTCCCTTCCCAGACGTGCAGTGCTCTCCTGGTGTGCCCTGTGTGCCCTGTGACCCTGCTGCTCCCTGGCTGCCTCCTCCTTCCTGCTGCCAGCCAGCAGACACTCCAGTGACAGTGAGCAGAAGGGCTCATCCACCCTGCTGCAAACCCAAGGACCCTGGACGTTTACTGTATTCCTGGCTCAGGCTGCCATAATAGCCAACATTTTATCTCCTTTGTGAATCTGTGCACTTTCCAGATCAGCTTCCCAGCCTGATCCACTTTTGGAAACGAAGGGAATGACTGACAAATGCTTGGCATAAACTCTTGTTTCTAATGGCATGGATGTCCCCACTAAGGATTAGGAAAAAAGTTTGTGAGGGGCAAAAGCAATGGCACCTGGGGACACAAAGCCTGAGTTTGTGAAATAGTTGTGCTTTCCACAATACCCAGCACAAACCAAACTGCCTGAGCCAGCTCTTCATCTGCAGCTCCTCACATCAGCCCTCAGCCAGGCTGGGCACAAAAATCCAAGGGCAAAACTCTGGAGATGCTTCCAGACTGCATTTAAGTTGGGTAAATATTGATCTGAAGAAATAGCGTGGTTATAATTTCTGCCCCCACAGCGTAGATCCAAATCCTCTGAAATCACAAATATCTTCCCTGGAGGCTTTGGACTGGGCAGTAAGGACTGGAAGGTTTCACTGTCTCCAGGGCTAGAAAGGAATTTGCCTTTGGCCACTGATGTTTGCTGAGCAAATACTGCTCAGGGTGTGAAATGGTGCCACCTTGATAGCTCTGGCATATCCAGGAGTCCAGGAATGACAGAATAATCTTTGCTAAACCTGCTGGAGGCACAGGGCAAG
Organism: Luscinia megarhynchos; assembly: GCA_034336665.1. Taxonomy (NCBI): domain Eukaryota; kingdom Metazoa; phylum Chordata; class Aves; order Passeriformes; family Muscicapidae; genus Luscinia; species Luscinia megarhynchos. Next base: position 569,952 of record JAPFBE010000013.1, on the reverse strand, counting down.
CAAAAGGCCAGTGCATCCATCAGTCTGCTCCAATGGAGTTATTCAGGCTTTTAGCCTGTTCTGTCAGAAGAGAGAGGTCTTGCCACCTGTCTCAACTCCACCATTGACAAAATCTTTTTTAAAAACCATAAGAATAGACATTTGACACTTTTTTAGCAGGGAGCTAAGCCAGCATGTTCCACTTTAGTGGCCAGGTGGCCCCCCAGCAGTGCAGTGCCAAGCCTCACACTCTCACTGCTGCTGGGTTTGCATGGATGCACCTTGCAGTCATTCCCTGAACCAGTGCTGTGCTGCCTTGCTCCGGGCCTGCCCTCCTGCAGCCCTGGGTCCTTTCCTGACCCCAGCTCAGTGCTCGGGGGCTGGGGGGATCCGGGCAGCTCTGACTGTCTCCTGTGTGCAGATTGGGGTCTGGAACTCCTACAGTGGCCTTAACATGACGGACAGCAACAAGGACCGCTCCACCAACATCACCGACTCCCTGGCCAACCGCACGCTCATCGTCACCACCATCCTGGTAAGGCTGCCAGGGCTGCAGAGCCTCAGCACCCACACTGCAGGCACGGCTCAGAACACCACACTGCCGCTGCAACACTCCTGGGAGCCTCTGCCTCCAAAATCTCACCTTCCCAGCGTTTCAGATGAGCCCTGCCACTTCTCCTGCCAGGAGAACGAACTCTCACACACACTCAGCTCTGCAGCCACTGCTTCTGCACCTCTGTGTCACTGACAGTGAGACCAAGAGGGCTGAAAGGGAGTGGTAAACAGCAGGCAGACAGATTGAGTCGTTGCTCTTCCTGTGAGCAATGGAAAGGTGTAACTGGTATTTGGGAGCTGCTCTGCCTCGTGCTTTGTACATCCCCAGAATTGGTTTTCAATTGCTCTGCCTAATTCCTCAGGAGGAGGGAAAGAGCTCCAAGACTTCTACACTACTTGTCTATTGCCAGAGGTGTTTTGCCACATTAAACTGCTTGCCCAAATCTTCTGTCCAAAATCCTGTAAAAGCAAAAATGTACTTTGCAATCTGCCTTTGCTGTTGTCCATTCCCTCTTCGCTCCATTTGAAGGTTTTTAAAGACTTACTTTTCACAGAACGTAAAATGTTAGGTTCTCCTTATGGGTTTTTTTTCTGTTATTTAGGGTCCTCTCTTTTTCAGTATCTCTTTCTAGAGTGGGATAATGTAGGGTCTACACCTTAGGTCTGAGTTTGGAGCTGCTGGGCACAACTGGAATTAAAGCTCCTGGGAGCCACAAATGGTCCATTCCACTGAAAATTAGGGCCCTTATGCTCATCACTAATTCATTCAGTGAGTTTGTTAGCACACCTAAAACAGCTTTTAATGCACACAGTAAATTGCTGGTTTCCATGTCTTTGCAGTCCCTTTGGAAAATATTACCCTCATGTAGAGAAACTGATCTAATCTGAGTTGAGCCTCACGTCTCTCCCTGCCTGTCTGCTGTGCTTTCCTGCAGGAAGATCCCTATGTGATGTACAAGAAGTCTGACAAGCCCTTGTATGGCAATGACAGATTCGAGGGGTACTGCCTGGACTTGCTAAAGGAGCTGTCAAACATTTTAGGCTTCATCTATGAGGTCAAGCTCGTTTCTGACGGCAAATACGGAGCCCAGAATGACAAGGGAGAGTGGAATGGGATGGTCAAGGAGCTCATAGATCATGTAAGACTGAACCCTTCTCTCCCTGTTCTCCTTTCATTTCATATCTGAAATCTTTGCTGGGGTTTGCACCTTTTAGAGCCACTGCTGTGTCTGTTTTGCCACCCATCAGAGTAGGAACGTCTGAATGAGCAGCTTGCAGGTGTTGGGGGAAACATCCATCAAGTGGCCATGTCCCAAATGTCCCTCTGCCTTGTAAAAAGAGGAAACAGGATGTCACACCCCCCCAAAGTGCCCTAGAAATGTTAAATGGTGCTGAATTTGAGCCCAGACTGGTCCATTTTGGGAAAGAAGTGGAGGGAATTGCGGTGGGTTTAGCTGAACGTGAGGGAGATGAGTATTTCTCCTTCTGTGTTTGCAGAAAGCTGACCTGGCTGTTGCTCCTCTCACCATCACCTATGTCAGAGAGAAAGTGATTGATTTCTCCAAGCCCTTCATGACGCTGGGGATCAGCATCTTGTACCGCAAGCCCAACGGGACCAACCCCGGCGTCTTCTCCTTCCTAAACCCTCTCTCTCCAGATATCTGGATGTATGTTCTCCTGGCCTGCCTTGGAGTCAGCTGTGTCCTCTTTGTCATTGCCAGGTAAGGCCAGGACAGGTTTTAGATGCACCCACAGGGTTGGATGGGCTCTGGAGTACAGAGGTATCAAGTACAGGGGGTTATCCAGTTCTAAAACCTTTCTGCATATTTTCTCATCAGCACTGCTTTTCTGTATTGCACTGAGGTTTTGCTTTCTCCAAGAGAAATATCCAATGGGAGGCATCAGGAGCAGCACCCCAGCAGATATGTGCTGAAAAGGAGTTTGTTACTGCCACGTAGGCATTTCCCTTAGAGGTCTGTTCCAGCAGAAATGGTTCTGTGAAGGAGGAGGAGAGGTCACAGGGTGACTTCCCAGGGGTGGCCTGAGGTGAAGGAGGAGTTTACCCCTCCCTGGCAGCTGTGGGGCTGTGTGCAATTACCCATGACTTCCCACAGGCTCCTGCAGTGCCTCACTGTACCATAAATAATAACTCTACTGTACACAACCCATGATCTCAGTCATGACTAATCTTAAATCTGCTCCTCTCTGGCAGACTGGCCTTTCTGCACTTGTGTGCCAAGACTGAAAACATCCCCCAGCCCTCTCCACCTCACAGCAGTGGAAGGGAACACAAATGCTTTCCTTGAGCTGATGCCTGACAACACTGCCTAGTAAGATTCAGCTGCACAGACTGAGGAAGTGAAATTGTGTTCATGTTAATTTAGATTTTTACATTTTAAGCTAAGCTGCTCTTGAAATCCACATCAAGACCTGTCCATATCTCCAAATACATTGAGATTTCTGTAAGATTTGCAAAGTGTTTCAGCAAATATTGGTTGGTTTTAATAACCCCAGAAACCATCCACTTCTTAGCACTGTCACAGTAAATTAAATGGTTACCCACATTTTGACATCAGTTCCTGGAAAACAAATACTTGGGAATAATTTGCACAGACTGGTATAATCCTCCTGTCATTTCTTCCAACTTTTCAGCAGCTGCATCATTTCTCATTTGTCTCAGAGCCTTATGCAGGCCTGTTGTTTTTACGTTAATTTTTAAACTCTAGCACTGAAGTTTTTATCACTGTGAAGGGTTGCAGACTGGCAAAGCTCTGTTCCAGGTACGCTGCCAGTGGGTGAACAAGGTGCTTTGTGCCAAAATTCCCCGTTCTGCTAACGCCGTGCCAGCTGTGCTGTTACATCAGTGCAGGCAGAGCCAAGCAGCTGAGCCAGTAACGTCACACAGACCCTGTGGGAAAAGGTGCTGGGGTCACCTTGAGCATCTCACCTTAGCAGAAACCTCAGCACAGCTGCTGCTGAACAGGGAGAAAACCAGGGGGGAAAGGCCAGGAAAACAGTGAATTCTGAGCAGTGAATTCTGCTGAACTGTACACCAGAGCTCAGTGCAGCAACAGAAACACGAGAAGAAAATCAGGTTTTGTTTTGAGGTGTAGAAGAGATGTACACCCTACTAGTACATTGAAATATGTACCCAGGCAGGAAAAACCTTCCCAGTCTGCAAGACAGGGCTTTGCTGCCAGAATTTTATGGCCATTTTCTAGCAATGGCCCTTTTGCTCTTTCAGTGAGGAGACATTTGTGTCCAACTCACTGAATGTGGTGGTTTTCTGAAACCCTGCAAAATCCCAGCCTTGGGCTTCCCAGGCAGGTCAGGCAGAGGGATTTTTCTCCTTCCTGCCCTGTGTAAATACTGTGGGGGGAACTCCTCACTCCTAGGGCTGTTGGCAACCTGCTGGTCCTAACTGGGGGTCTCTTGTGAAGGATGTGTTTCCCTCTGTGTGCAGGAACTGAGTTGGGAACAATCTGATCACTCCACAACACCTGCTTCCGTTATTACAGCAGAAATCTGAAACATCTAACTTGGGAATTGCTTTTCATTTGATGGGTGCATGCAGAACTGTTGTAACTTGAACCTGAAAACATTGTCTTTTGTCATGATTTTTGATACTCTCGTTCTGGGTATGGCTGATGGCATCCTAAGCTGCATCCTCTCCCAATTAACGGGTTCATTATTACCAGACTTCATTACTTCAGCTAAGCAAGGCACTGCGCTGGCAACCGCGCATAAATTCAATGCTTAATTATCTTGTTGCAACAGTAATTAGCATGTGTTGGGTGAGGCTGTCAATGGGAGCTGCTGGGCTCTGGGTGCCCAGGCTGCCCCTGCATGGGCACCTGCTGCAGGCTGGGCTCCGTGGTCCTGCCAGCTCACAGCACCCAGCCATTCTGGGAACGGTGGGCAGCTGCTGCTGCTGCAGGCCGGGCACTGGGAGGGCTGCTGCTCCTTCCTGATTCCCAAAGCGCCTCCCGGGAGCAGCCCCGGGCTCCCAGCAGAGCCCTGGGAGTGGGGCAGGGACGAGAGGAGCAGCAGCCTGTGCCCGGCCCAGCAGTGTGCCACCCATGGCTCCACAGCTCACCCACAGCTGGCACGGGCAGGGCTGATGTGCTGGGGCAGCCACAGCCCTGCAGCCCGGGCTCTCCTGGGCCTGTCCCTGTGTGTCCTGGGACACCCACAGCCCTGCAGCCCGGGCTCTCCTGGGCCTGTCCCTGTGTGTCCTGGGACAGCCACAGCCCTGCAGCCCGGGCTCTCCTGGGCCTGTCCCTGTGTGTCCTGGGACAGCCACAGCCCTGCAGCCCGGGCTCTCCTGGGCCTGTCCCTGTGTGTCCTGGGACACCCACAGCCCTGCAGCCCGGGCTCTCCTGGGCCTGTCCCTGTGTGTCCTGGGACAGCCACAGCCCTGCAGCCTGGGCCTGTCCCTGTGTGTCCTGGGGCAGCCACAGCCCTGCAGCCCGGGCTCTCCTGGGACAGCCACAGCCCTGCAGCCCGGGCTATTCCTGTGTGTCCTGGGACACCCACAGCCCTGCAGCCCGGGCTGTCCTGGGCCTGTCCTGTGTGTCCTGGGGACAGCCACAGCCCTGCAGCCCGGGCTGTCCTGGGCCTGTCCCTGTGTGTCCTGGGGCAGCCACAGCCCTGCAGCCTGGGCTGTCCCTGTGTGTCCTGGGGCAGCCACAGCCCTGCAGCCCGGGCTCTCCTGGGCCTGTCCCTGTGTGTCCTGGGGCAGCCACAGCCCTGCAGCCTGGGCTGTCCCTGTGTGTCCTGGGACACCCACAGCCCTGCAGCCCGGGCTGTCCTGGGCCTGTCCTGTGTGTCCTGGGGCAGCCACAGCCCTGCAGCCTGGGCTGTCCCTGTGTGTCCTGGGACACCCACAGCCCTGCAGCCCGGGCTGTCCTGGGCCTGTCCTGTGTGTCCTGGGGCAGCCACAGCCCTGCAGCCCGGGCTGTCCTGGGCCTGTCCTGTGTGTCCTGGGGCAGCCACAGCCCTGCAGCCCGGGCTGTTCCTGTGTGTCCTGGGACAGCCACAGCCCTGCAGCCCGGGCTGTCCCTGTGTGTCCTGGGGCAGCCACAGCCCTGCAGCCCGGGCTGTCCTGGGCCTGTCCCTGTGTGTCCTGGGACACCCACAGCCCTGCACCCTGGGCTGTCCTGGGACACCCACAGCCCTGCAGCCCGGGCTGTCCCTGTGTGTCCTGGGGCAGCCACAGCCCTGCAGCCCGGGCTGTCCCTGTGTGTCCTGGGGACACCCACAGCCCTGCACCCTGGGCTGTCCCTGTGTGTCCTGGGACACCCACAGCCCTGCAGCCCGGGCTGTCCCTGTGTGTCCTGGGGACAGCCACAGCCCTGCACCCTGGGCTGTCCCTGTGTGTCCTGGGACACCCACAGCCCTGCAGCCCGGGCTCTCCTGGGCCTGTCCTGTGTGTCCTGGGGCAGCCACAGCCCTGCAGCCCGGGCTCCCCGTGCCCGCTCCCCGCTGGTGCCGTGCCCGGTGCGCTCTCAGCAGGTTTGCTGTGTGTCCTCTGCTCGATGTTTACAGACTGTTTCTGTTGACTGCCACAGGTTTACACCATACGAGTGGTATAACCCCCACCCGTGCAACCCAGACTCAGATGTGGTGGAAAACAATTTTACTTTACTAAATAGTTTCTGGTTTGGAGTTGGAGCTCTCATGCAGCAAGGTACACCGGTTACACTTCGTTCTCGCACACGTCCCACAGTCTGCTCAAGGGCTTCTGTGCTGGTAAACTCCACCCTCTGTAAACGCAGCATGTACTGTAAAACCTGACCTCACACACACAGAGTAGCACAAGGGAAAGCCGTGTGCCACTGCCTCCGGGGAGCTGTGCAGCCCAGACCAGGAGGAAGGAGGGCAAGCGTCCGAGAGAGAGGGAGCGCGCAGGGCCGCGCGGGAGGGCTGCAGCTGAAATGGAATTTAATGGCAAGAGGGGTACCAGCTGCTCATGCTGAAGTTGAGTTTATCGGTGTAAGAGCTTTGGCAACAGGAAAGTGCTGGGCTCCATCCCAACACAAACAGCCTTAGCTGCCCTAGAAGAACTGTTCCAGCTGCCAAACAAGGAAAGATGCCCTTTCTCCAGAAGGGTTGTTGAGTTTGTAGGCGCTTGTCAAACATGTTGTTTAAAACCAACACCAAACCCTTGTTTTCTGTGGCTGTTCTGCAGGTATGAGTCCCATCCTTCTGTAAATGCATCCAACCCTAGAAGCCTTAACTTAACCCAGTCACAAGCCCCCTTTGCTGATGAGTTTGGAAACAGCTGACATTTTATTCAGATGCCAGGGAGGGGCAGTGAAGCTTACTCCCTGTGGGAAGTCAAGTAGATCTATGTACTAAACTTCACATTTGTTTATGGCATTTATGTTCCAAGGTTTCTAAATCGCTTTTCACCAAAACTGGGGCCCACTGAAAAGAGACAAAATGTTTTCTGACAAACATTTCCAGTTGAATCAAAGCTGAACAAAAAAGACCCCACCCCACCACAACCAAAAAGGCAAAGCCCAGCAGTACCTTGGTATTAAATTCCTAAACATTTAAGTAAGGAATGTAAAATCATCTCTGCATTCATACAGGTACAGTTTTTTCTTTCCTGTTTAACAGGCATGAGTAAAAGAAAGTAAAAAAATTAAAGAGGATTTTTTCCTAGACACAGTAGAGAATAAAGTTCGTATCGACCTAAGATGCACTTGCTTTTAGTGGTGCATTATTGTATTGAGAGGATAAAGAGCTTCCCCACAGAAATTGCTTTGAAGGAGGTTGGATGAAAGAAGAGCGTTTCTGCTTTGTTTTGGAGCTTTTTTGTTTTGTTTTCCTTCCAATCTGTCAGTAAAACACAGGCTGAGGTTTTACAGTATCAGGCAGGTGTGTGTATCTAACTGTGGTTGCCCTGTGTGTGAAAGTGCCCCAGGATTTTGTGTTTCCCGTCCTGCCTTTTTTGGAGTTTACCATCATCCACAGCAAACTGTGGGATGCAGTGTCTGCTCGTTACCACTACCTTGGGTACATGACAGTCAGCCCCAACCAGACTCTGCTTGTCTTTTAAGGAGATTCAAAACAAAACAAAGAAAAAGAAAGGAAAAAAAACCAAACATTTGTAAGGCAACACAAATGTTTCCATGTGCAAACTTGTGGTGTGATTGTCTGTGCCTCATGGTCACGTGAAGAGTTTGGACATGATGGGAGTGGTGGTGGAAGCCTGGGTCCAGCGTTGCGCTCTCCTCCTTGGCAGCAGCTGCTCGTTATGCTTGACTGGAAGCCACTTGTGATTCAATTTTAAAATGTGATGATCAGACTTTCTCTTTTCTACAGAGCGTGAGCAAAGTCTGGATCAGGATTGGCTGTCATGTCTGCCATAAAAAGGCACTAGAGAGACTTCAGCAAGTATTGTCTCTGCCCCCGAGTCTTGCTGGCAACATTTTGATTTAGATGCCGCTTCCCCTGTTTTTCCCCTGGAAGTCTCAGACGTGTTTGCATCCTCTGAAAGCATCCAAACAGGGCACATTTCATCCAATCCATCCAGGGGAGCTGTCAGTGTCAGAAAGGAGAGCTGTCCCTCAGAGCTCAGCCCAGCCAGGAACGGGGCAGGGGCAGGGGCAGAGAGTGCCCAGGTGGAGCGAGGGGATGGAGCAGATCCTGGGCTGACCCCACAGCCTGGGAGAACAGGGGCAGGGGGGTTCTGCTCCTGTGCCCCTGAGCTCAGGTGAGACCCCACCTGCAAGCTGCCCCAGCCTGGGGCCAGCAGCAGGAGCAGTGGAGCTCATGGGGAGAGTCCAGAGGGGGCACAGAGCTGCTCCAGGGCTGGGAGAGCTGGGGGAGCTCACCTGGAGGGGAGAAGGATCCAGGGAGAGCTCAGAGCCTAAAGAGGCTCCAGGAGAGCTGGAAAGGAGACAAGGGATGGAGGGACAGGACAAGGGGGAATGGTCTCAGACTGACAGAGTGGGTTTAGAGTTGATATTAGGAAGGAATTGTTCCCTGGCAGGGTGGGCAGCCCTGGCACAGGTGCCCAGAGCAGCTGTGGCTGCCCTGGATCCCTGGCAGTGCCCAAGGCCAGGCTGGACAGGGGTTGGAGCAGCCTGGGGTGGTGGGAGGTGTCCCTGCCCATGGCTGGGGTACCACTGGGTGATCCTTAAGGTCCCTTCCAGCCCAGGCCAGTCTATTATTCTATGATAAGCCAATGCTTTTTGCTGGAACCAAGGCACATGGAAAGATGCCTGCTGGAATAACCATGGGAAGAACAAGATGCTGCCCCACTGGGCTCAGCCAGGGGCAGGGTTTGCTCTCACCTCACCAGAGCAGTCACTCAGGGCAGAATTACCAGGGTGAGCTCTTTCCCACAATGTTTGGTTGCAGGAAGTCACAGGGGGGTTGGCATCTCAGCCCCCAAGTGCAGCACACAGGGATTTTCCATCCTCTCTGAGCACAGTCCATGTGCATGGCACAGCAGCAGGGAGCCAAGTGCAGGAGTTCTCTTTGTATGGCTGCCTGAGCTTAACAGCAAGAACTCCTTCAGGATGACCTGAATCAGCACAGCTTTTGCAGCTCAAACCCAGCTCAGAGATAGAGAGCAACGACAAAACATTTCATTGCATTGGAAAAAAAATCTAACCAGGAAAGCAAGAAAGTGCAGCAGAAACCCAGACACAAACCCAGGCAGAGCTGCAGCTCTGGAAACAACTCCACTTGGACTGGAAAATTTCAAGTGAGAGTTTTTGTCTTCAGACTGCTCTTGCTGTTTGGCAGTTCTGTCAACACACTCCAACCCTTGGGCTAAGCTTAGCTCTGACCTTTAAGAGACACAGCTCTGTGTTTACAAATACAGCTCCAATCTGTTTGCTGGTTGGTGGGGAAGGTTTTACCCTTTTGGTCTCTGCCCCAAAAATCACATTCAGAGTTTTGCAAAGTCTGAAAATGTTCTCTGAAATGTTGAAATTTCTTGCAGAACTCGCTGAATAGCTAAGGAGACATAATATGTCAATATGCTTTTCCAGTAATAAAGAAGTGTTTGTCAAATCAAAAGCTTTAGCCCTGAGCATTTTGTTCACAGGCTCTTAAGTATTTTCTTAAATAAGAAATAATTATGCAAAAACTTAACTTTGAAGTCAAATTACTCAAGTGGCCACCTAAGAGCTTTGCTGAACCAGATCCTCAAATCCCACATTAAGCAGAGAACTCGGTGGGAATGGCCCCCCCAATAAAAGAGCAGAAAGCTTGCTCAGAGTGCTTAGACACAGCAGTGTCTGTGTGGCTGAAGCAGAGATTATCTGAGCTGCCTGGAAACCATTGCAGGGCAGGTAACACGTGCTGCTCTGTGGGGATTTGTGGCAATGGCAGAGACCTGCTCAAACCCATTCAGAATAATGAGTGGTAAATGCACTGTCCAAAACTTTTCATCGCCCTGAGGATCCGAGGGGTGTGTCCATCGACCCTCTGGTTTTTCAGATGTGAGGCACATATTGGTAGGAAGAGGTTTTCTGGGAGCTGAGCTGAGGTTCACTGCAGGTCACTGGAGCTGCATTGATCTCCCTGTTGGTGCTGAGATGTGCCCAGAGGATGCTCAGGGCAGGCTCTCCTGTGAGGTGTTTCTGTCAGCAGCTGTGAGCAGAAGAGCCTTTGCCAAAGAGCTCTGGTTACAAAATTGATTGCAGAGTAAGGGCACAAAGGGACTCCAGAAGCAGACAAAAATACCAGAGTAGCTGGGGATGTACAAGATTAATATCACAAGGCTGGTTAGCTCAGAGAGGTAAAGGGGCTTAGACCCAAGGATAATTCCATTTGTCATGTATCATGGCACACATCCCCTTCCCAGTGTGTTACCATTATAAATGTCAGCTGTGCATCTGTGAGATTATTGTTGAAATCATTTTATCATGCTACAGCTCATAAAAGCATTCTGTGCCTGAAACCAGACTGTGGTACCAGGAAAGCCTCATTTTAATATGATTGTTTTGATGGTGTTGTAACAGGATCAGAGCTGATGCCCAAAGCTCTTTCCACCAGAATAGTTGGAGGAATATGGTGGTTTTTCACCTTAATCATAATCTCATCCTATACTGCCAACCTGGCTGCCTTCCTGACCGTGGAGAGGATGGAATCTCCCATCGACTCGGCAGATGACCTGGCAAAGCAAACCAAGATAGAGTACGGGGCTGTCCGAGACGGATCCACCATGACCTTCTTCAAGGTGAGGCCGCCCGGGGCAGCTGCGGGCGGAGCCGCTCCGGGGGCCGGGAGGGGAGCACGGCATCCCGGGGATCAGCACATCATTCACCCAAACCAGGGCCAGGCATCCCGGGGGATCAGCACATCATTCACCCAAACCAGGGCCAGGCATCCCGGGGATCAGCACATTATCCACCCAAACCAGGGCCAGGCATCCCGGGGTTAACACATCATTCACCCAAACCAGGGACTGCAGCATCCCGGGGGTTAACACATCATTCACCCAAACCGGGGCCAGGCATCCCGGGGGTTAACACATCATTCACCCAAACCGGGGCCAGGCATCCCGGGGATCAGCACATCACTCACCCAAACCAGGGCCAGGCATCCCGGGGGTTAACACATCATTCACCCAAACCAGGGCCAGGCATCCCGGGGATCAGCACATCATTCACCCAAACCAGGGCCAGGCATCGCCCGGGATTGCAGGGGTCAGGAAACACAAACTCACCCCAAACCAGGGCCACAGCATGCCAAGGGGGTAGAGGAGAAGGTAAATACATAATTCACTCCCAGCCACAACCACAGCATCCCAAGGGATTGCAGGGATAGGTAGATCCACCAGGTACCCAGTCCCAGAGGACCCTTCAGCACCAGGAATGTAAAACCCTGCAGGTTTTCCCCAGGAGATTGGAAAAGCAGCCTGGCAGTGAAGTGCAGGGAGGGACAAACCATCTGCCTCTGATGGGAGCCAGGGCATGGACATGGGCATATTCTCCTCCAGCTGGGATTCCATTTCCTTCCAGCCACTTCACTGACAAGCAGCTGGAAAAGTCTGCTTCCCCTTCTGGAAGCCACATTTGCACCACGATAATTTTGCAGGAAAATGCAAGTTAGTTTGTCCCTTTTTTTAATGTTCCATGGTCAATAATACCCAGACCACACACACACACCTGAACACACCTGCAATTGAACAGTTTTCTGTGGCTAATTGTTTGGTAGACAATTGTGATGACTGACTTTTTTCTTTTTCTTAATTATTAGCATTAATTACATACAAAATGGATAATCTCATGAAACGTCAGTGTAAAAGCCAACAAGCTATAAATGCAGAATAGATGCACAACAGCGCTGTGACAGCCAGAATTAATTAGCAGCTCAGTCAGCAGTCTCAGCAGGGAACTCAGGCTCAGGATGAGCCCAGCTCAGGCTCTTCCCTGCGGTGTCTGAGGATGGTGTTTATGGAGTTGCACACACAGAGCCAGTGGGGCACAACACCTGTGACAAGATCTTTCCCTCTCTGGGGACATCCTAAAAAGGCCAAAATCCCAAATTCCTGTCACCTGCTCCAGATGACCTTGCCTTGGCAGGGGGGTTGGACTGGGTGATCTCCAGGGGTCCCTTCCAACCCAAACCGTCCCAGGATTCTGGGGTCCTGTGTGTCTGTCCCTGCTGGTGCTGCCAAGGGTGAACTGCTCCTGTCAGTGCTCTCCTGTGGCTGAACAGAAATGTTTCCTTGCTGAAAGAAAAACAACTACAGCATTTTGCTGTAGTGAGCTCCTGAAATGATGAGCTGACATTTCCACTGAGATGGAAACCCACCTGGAGATATTCCCCTAAGCAAGCTCTGGATTCTCTGGCTCTTCCATGCCTAAAGCAGCTCAGTGCCATTGATACTCTGAAGTTAAATTTAGCTTCAGAGACAGAACTTCAGATCCTGTTGCATCCCTGCATTTTTAGAGGAAATAGGTCCTGAAGCTCAGAACAAATTTCCTAGAGCTGTTTTTAGTTTTACACTGATTTCATTTTGCACCATTAATCCCGCAGGCAGAAATATGTAGGCTTAAAAGCATGTGAGCTTCTGAAAGAAAACCTTCAGACAAGGTGGTTAAATATTTATGCACTGCATGTGCCAGCTTACTTGTGCCTGAAATACACGTGCATGGAAGCAAGGGGAAGGATGGTACAGAAACTGGGGATGGATTCCCTGGCACAGGGATGGTGACTCAGTGGAAATGCATGAAAAATGCAATGTATCACACCTGCAGATACTCCATGTTTTATCAGAGGAGTTATGATTTTTATTGTGGAAGCATCTCCAGATCCTCACAGGATTAGGAGTTCTTTGTCCTGCCCAAAACTTGAAATAAAAAATCCTGGAGCAGCTGTCTGTACAAAACCAGCTACTTCTGTCTGCAGAGGAAGGCTCTGACTCTGCCTCCCTCAGCCTGAAATGCTGCATCTCCTCCTGGAGCTACATAAACACACGTGCAGGGCTGGGGACCTGGGGAGGGTCAGCACCTCGAGTGCCTTCTGCTGCGAGATGCGATTTGTCAAATCCGATACTACAAAAGCCAAGGAATGCCAAGGGGAACCGGTTTTTTTTTCAGGCCAACATTTTTCAAAGCAAACGTGCTGGGCATTCCTGGCTGTGGAGGGGACAGGAGCAAGGGAGGGACATGTAGGACACGAGGGGCAAAGCCCAGATCCCTCGGTTTCTAGGACTGTGTGGGACACACAGAGAAAAAAGGGTTTCTGGAGGTATCAGGCACAGAAAAAAGACCTTGGCACAAAGCAGACTCCCGAGAGCTTTGAGTTAGGACTTGGTGCTCCAAGTAGCACAGGAAGCTCCTGGCAGATGGGATTCCACAGTGTAACTGCTGGCTGGGATGGAGATTGGGAAGCATAGTAGTAAAGCACGGTACTCCCACTGCTTGTCTGGGAACTCCATTTGCATTTATTCAAGCTGGCATCACTTGTAGTTGGTGATGCACGTGCTAACAGCTGTGATTGCTCACTGGCTTGGAATGCCTAGCACTGGTGTCTCTGTTGCAATAGTTTCCCCAGAAAAAAAACTATTCTAAAGATGAAATATTTTTCAAGGAAGTCACTTTTCTGCAGTGACTTTCAGCCAGTGGAGGCAATGAAAACAAAGGAATTTGGAATTGTTTGTGGGGGGGGAAATGGAGTTCTGGCTTTGAAAGGAACCTCGGAATCAGCCTCCTCCCTGTGTAGAGATGCCAGATCTGGCCAGGGCAGATGAAAATACCCCAAAAACAGGGCCTGGGCAGCTCAGGACAGTTAAGCCTTGTTGGATGGCAAGCCAGCAGCACCCCAGGCAGCACTGTCCATCTGTAGGAATGGCCAAATCTGGGAGGAGTCCAGCTGAAGGCAGGATGTTTCCCATCCACAAGCAGTGACACAATCTATTTCTCCAGACTGCTGCCCTGCTCTGTTTCCAGCATGTCCATAAATCTTCCACTGCTTTCCTTGCCCCTCCATCATAACAGATCTTAGTCCTTTGTTTGTGGCTTGTGCCAGCTCCTGCCTTCTAAAGTGCAGATGTGTTTCCACTGAAATTAATGAAAATTCAAAGGCAAAATTTGGCACAGGATCCATCTTGGAAAAAAAAAAAGGAGCTGGCAAGTTGAGAAGCCAAGATCTTTCTTACAAACTCTTCTGAATAAGGAATACATCCTTCCATTAAATCCACTGTCAGACTCAGTCTAGTGCATAAACATAGCATCAATTTCAAAAATATTCCCAACAGAGAAATAAAAATGGTTCCTACTTGTGAAGAGCCACTTAAGCACCATCAGAGTTTAGTGGCATCTTGTGGCTCACCAAACTGAGGTGGAGTTCAGGTGACATTCACAGATACTGAATTTACAGGTGAGGCATATTAGCATTTAAAGCTCAAAGTACCAGAAAATCGACTTCTCACAGGAATGCCCCCCCTGACTGGTGTTTAAAGCTGAGCCTGGAATCAGCTGAGATGGCTGTAAGCCAGAGACAGGGCTTGAGGGACTGAGGAGAGCTGCCCTGAACCCCTGTGGCAAAAGGATCACGTCCTTAAAGTCTGATTGCAATGGGAAGCACAAAGCGGGAGTTGATTTGTCTGTTTCTCAAACTTCATCCCTGAAGTAGGTGACTGCCAGGCGAGTGATATGAACACAGCAGGTGCAGATGAACGCTTTGTTCATCCATCAGCAGGCTCTTGGAGCACAGGGGCAGAGTGTCCCGGGGCAGCAGTGCCCAGCTGCCTGTGTGCTGCAATCCAGGGCACAGCATGGCCCGGAAAGCTTCAGAGCGCTCCCAGGCAGGCCAGCAAGAGGCTCCTGGCACTGCAGAGCGGGTGGGAAGGCACAGGAGGCTCCTGAGCAGGACGCGCGGTAGGAGGGAGGCGCTGCGGGAAGGGAAGCCCTGCCCAGGTGCCGCAGGAGTGGCGCTGGCACCGGGGCTGGGCAGGGGGGGGAGCGCCTGGCGGCAGAGGGGCTGCAGGGTGACTGTGCCCCTGTGCCCCGCAGAAATCCAAGATCTCCACGTACGAGAAGATGTGGGCGTTCATGAGCAGCCGGCAGCAGACGGCGCTGGTGAAGAACAACGACGAGGGCATCCAGCGGGTGCTCACCACCGACTACGCGCTGCTGATGGAGTCCACCAGCATCGAGTACGTGACGCAGCGCAACTGCAACCTCACCCAGATCGGCGGGCTCATCGACTCCAAGGGCTACGGCGTGGGCACCCCCATCGGTGAGAGCTCTGGCTGGGCACGGCTGGGAGGGAGAGCATGCATGCGCCATCAGGGGAGAGCGGAGCCGCACTGGCTCAGAGGGGCGCTCCGCCCGGCCACTGCCCAGGGCCAGGCTGGATGGAGCTCTGAGATACTGGGACAGTGGAAGCTGTCCCTGCCCCCCCAGACCATTCTGGGATCCTGGATGTGCCCCAAAGAAAACTGCTTACTCAAAACACTGAAATCCCTGATGCAGAACCTTGCGCTGATCCTCACTGTTCCTCGGTGCTGCTCTGAGGTCATGAACTAAATCAGAACTTCACCTCCTTTAATGCACAGCTTTAAGACTCCCAGTTTCTCTGAACTCTCTCTGGCAGACCTTTTCTAGCATGTCCAGTGCCCTTTCTAAGACCCTCTAATTGTACAGCATTAAGAATTGTGTCAGATTTTTGTGCTGTGCACTTGTGAATAATTGGCACTGGGGAGCCAGGTTTTGTCCTGTGGTTATAGAATTCTGGAATTATGGAACCACAGAAGGCTTTGGGTTGGAAAGAATCTCAAAGCCCACCCTGCCACGGGCAGGAACACCTCCCACTATCCCAGGTTGCTCCAAGCCCTGTCCAGCTGGAGATCAGCTCATCCATTGCTTGAGAGAGCAGATATAAATAACAGAAACACCTCTGCACTGGGAGCTGTCATTCTTTGTGGTGCTGAGCACCGCAGACAGATTGTCACAGACATGACAACCCAAGTCTGTTTTTCCACTGCCTGGGTGAGAACAGCCTTGGCACCCTGAGGAAAGTGATACAAAAGCTAAAATCCCCAAGAATGACAAACTCATGGCAAGAGTTTCCTTGAGGTTATAAAACTGCCACAGTTTAAACCAAGAACAATGAAGGAATAATTGGAACAGATGGCAATCCTCAGAGACAGTGCAGCCACTGGAAATGCAGCTGTGAAATATATCTATAAAATGTTCCTTGTATGAGAAGTGCACCTTTATGTTTTTTTAAGAAAAACCTGCAAAATTCAGGGGAATAGATATCACCAAGCGCTGTGGAATAATCCAGCACCATCAAGCACCTAATAAACAACTGATTTCATAAACAAGATAAACCTGCCACTGTTCAGAGGGACCCCCAAGGCTCTGTTGTTTCTCTCAGAGCATTCAAGAGTATTGATTGCAGAGGCTGTATGGAAAATATAGAAAACAAAACAAAACAAAACAAAAAAGGCTTGTCTGTGACCCTAAAAACCACAGAGCCTGTCACTCCAGAATTTCCAGTGAGAGAGCTGGGCAGCACCTTATGGCTCCCAAAGAAACAGGGAGGAGAATTCTTGAATCTGGGAAATGTATTATTTTATCAGAGCATCTTCTGCAAGAAAAATGCAGCAGCTGCAGGGATCAGCAGCAATTTCCCCATGGAAAGGGAGCTCAGGGCTTGGCAGGGGCTGCCCAGGAGGTTTGGAGTGCCCATCCCTGGAGGTGGCACTGAGTGCTCTGGGCTGGGGACAAGGTGGGCACTGGGCACAGGCTGGATTCAGTGCTCTCAGTTCTTTCCCACCCTCAGTGGTTCTGGGGTTCTGTGATGTGTGTGCCAAGGCAGGTTTAACTCCAGGATCAGTGCCAGGGCTGATGCAGGTAATTCTAACACTAAAGCTCTTCTCAGTTCCTTGGGAAGCTGCTAAGAAAGTAGATAAATGCATTTCTTGGCCTAAGAGGTTTGTTAATAGCTCAAAGCCATAAGTAATGTGCTGAATATTAGAAGAGGTGTGGAGATGGATTTGTGGGTGGTGTTAGAGCTCACCAATAAACCACCACCAGTGCAGCTCTCCAGGCACTCTTGACAAACTCTAAAAGCCCATGCAGAAATATGGAGGTGCCTGCTGCCCTCTAGATGAATTGTGGTAATCCTGATGGCAACATAAACACCACAAGAAAGAATGAACAATCCCACAAATCCTGTGTGGTGACTCTGGCTGTTCCACTTTACCTCCCAGCTGTCCTTCCAGACAGGGGAAATGGATGAGTCCTGCAGCCTTGCACATTGCAGGGGACAAGCCTCTCCTAAGGCACAAACAATTCTGCTCTCTCCTTTGTGAGGCACTGCTCTTTTCAGGGGTGATCATTCACTCCTCTGTGCAAAGCCAGCTTTTGGAGGTGTTTCTGGCCTGTTTTCTGTGCTGTTATTTTTGGGTCTGTAACAGCAAGCACACAAATCATCCTTTCTTACAGCGGGCACGTTTTGCTCTCAGCGCTGGCTGCCTCCAGCAGTGCTGGTCTCTGGCTTCCCAGATGGATTTGGGATGGTGTGACATGTCTCCTGGCAGCTGTGGTCACAGCAGGGCCCAGTGCTGGCAGTGCTGTGCCCCAGCACAGCAAGAGTTGGCACAACAAATGGGGAATTGCAATGTTCCTCTCGCTGGTTCTGCTCAGACAGGGCAGGGGGATGGAGGAGATGGAGAGCAGGGGGACGTGTATCCACAGGACAAGGATTTTTAACAGTGCCCTGCACAGCAAAATGAGGGGGAGCACTGAAGCTGTGAGGCCGAATTTCCAAGGCTATTTGCATGCATAAGGACTCAGGAGTGGTGCCTCAGTGAGAATTTTCTGATGTTTCAAGTGCCATGTGATCCTGCAATTCTGGCACACAGTCTGCCTTAAAGCTTGGTTTGCCTTGATGGAGTTGAGTTTGCAACACCTTCAGTGTGCAGCAAAATGTGACTTTGGCAAAATAGCAGTTGAAGAAAACCTGAGAATCACAGAATCACAGAATGGCCTGGATTGGGAGGGACCTTAAACCCATCCAGGGCCACCCCTGCCATGGGCAGGGACACCTCCCACTGTGCCATCAACCTGGCCTTGGGCACCTCCAGGGGCAGCCACAGCCTCTCTGGGCACCTGTGCCAGGGCAGGGACACCCTCACAGGGAAGCACTTCTTCCAGCATCCCACCTAATCCTGCCCTCTGGCAGTGGGAAGCCATCCCCCTGTCCTGTCCCTCCATGTCTTATTAATGTTATTATTATTCATAATTATATTATTGTTAATAATTATTAATTAAAGGATAGGAAAGGGAGCAGGAGCAGCTGCAGGGCTTTCAGCTCAGCATTTCAGCCCAGCCCCTGAATGTTTCCAGCTGCAGGGAGTCCAGCATGGCAGGATTTGGGAGCACACATGTGCCTTTGGAGCCAAACAGCATCTCACAGAATCACAGAACCATTCTTGCAAGCCTCCCCTCCTTGCTATCACAAAATGCTGGTCCCACAAAGAAAAGTCTCTCTCCCAAGCACAGGCTGCAGGATTTTGGAAGATGGAGAGGCTGAGCAGAGTGTGAGAGAGCAAATCTAAGCAGACTGAGCCAGCCAGTGTGACCCCAGTCTTCACCAGACACTGCCCAGGTCCATAAAGCTGCAGAGCCTGCACACACATCATTTAGTAAATGGTGGCCTGCAAACCAAAAGCATGAAATTTTTGCTGGTTTTCAGCTTTCAGGGCCCCTATTGTTGCAAATCACAATAAAAAGGACTTGTCCACACAGTGTTCTTACAAGCTGTAGGCGTGGTGCAGGTGTAAATGAGAAGAGAAAGTGTCTGAGTGACTCTGGACTCCTCTGAGGCAGCCACTCATTTACAGGCAGCAGGAAAAACCAACAGGTGCTGAAGTCAATAGAAGGGATGCAAAGTGGAAATTCTCATATTCAAATATGATGTGGAGGGATGCCTTAGCAAGAAAACCCACTGCCAAGGCTTAAACAAACCTCACTAGGAGACCCTAAAATTATCATGAGTTCACAAATAACCGCACAAGTGGAGCCTTCTGTTCCCCAGTGCCCAGGGCAGACACCAGCAGAGATTCCCTTCCCAGCTCCGGCCTTTCCAGCTGGAATAATCCCTCCTGTGATAAGGGAGGCAGCTGCCCCTGCAGCAGTGCCAGCCTCGCTTCCCCTCGCAGGGTCCCCGTACAGGGACAAGATCACCATCGCCATCCTGCAGCTGCAGGAGGAGGGCAAGCTGCACATGATGAAGGAGAAGTGGTGGCGAGGCAACGGCTGCCCCGAGGAGGACAGCAAGGAGGCCAGCGCCCTGGGGGTGGAGAACATCGGCGGCATCTTCATCGTGCTGGCGGCGGGGCTGGTGCTCTCCGTGTTCGTGGCCATCGGCGAGTTCATCTACAAGTCGCGAAAGAACAGCGACATCGAGCAGGTGGGGGCGGCTCCTGTGCTGCGGCGGGCTGGGCAGGGGAGGGGTCTGTAGCACAGGGCTCTGCAGCACAGGGCACTGCAGCACATGGCACTGCAGCACAGGGCTCTGCAGCACAGGGCTCTGCAGCACAGGGCACTGCAGCACATGGCACTGCAGCACAGGGCTCTGCAGCACAGGGCACTGCAGCACATGGCACTGCAGCACAGGGCTCTGCAGCACAGGGCTCTGCAGCACAGGGCACTGCAGCACATGGCACTGCAGCACAGGGCTCTGCAGCACAGGGCACTGCAGCACAGGGCTCTGCAGCACAGGGCATGGCACCTCACTGCACTGCAGCACAGGGCACTGCAGCACAGGGCATGGCACCTCACTGCACTGCAGCACAGGGCTCTGCAGCACAGGGCACTGCAGCACAGGGCACTGCAGCACAGGGCTCTGCAGCACAGGGCATGGCACCTCACTGCACTGCAGCACAGGGCACTGCAGCACAGGGCACTGCAACACAGAGCACTTCAGCGCAGGGCACTGCAGCACAGGGCATGGCACCTCACTGCACTGCAGCACAGGGCACTGCAGCACAGGGCACTGCAACACAGGGCACTGCAGCACAGGCCACTGCAGCACAGGGCATGGCACCTCACTGCACTGCAGCACAGGGCTCTGCAGCACAGGGCACTGCAGCACAGGGCACTGCAGCACAGGCCACTGCAGCACAGGGCATGGCACCTCACTGCACTGCAGCACAGGGCACTGCAGCACAGGGCACTGCAACACAGGGCACTGCAGCGCAGGGCTCTGCACCCCACTGCACTGCAGCACAGGGCACTGCACCTTTCCTGTGCTCCAGCTGGGCTCTGCAGCACAGGGCTCTGCAGCACAGGGCTCTGCAGCACAGGGCTCTGCAACACAGGGCACTGCAACACAGGGCACTGCAGCGCAGGGCTCTGCACCTCACTGCACTGCACCTCACTGCACTGCACCTTTCCTACTGCTCAGCCCTCACCAGGCCATAATGACAAATCATTTATTAATAACAACAGGGAGGTGCCTCAGCCAGGCGCCAGTTAGTGCT
The DNA here is from genome assembly GCA_034336665.1 of Luscinia megarhynchos. Classification (NCBI taxonomy): domain Eukaryota; kingdom Metazoa; phylum Chordata; class Aves; order Passeriformes; family Muscicapidae; genus Luscinia; species Luscinia megarhynchos. The sequence continues at coordinate 549,446 of JAPFBE010000013.1, read as the reverse complement.
GCGTAGCAGAGCAGTGCAGAACACGGGCAATTAATTTCTCAAACAGTTTCTGCTTGAACTTCAGGACTTCCAGCATGAATTATATTGGAAAGGAACAAAACAGAACTGGGCTGTTGGTTTTTTTATATGGCATTAACACAAGCTGCTCGAGTAACCCAGAAAAGCCCATCCAAATCCCAAGAGTCACTCTCCTCTTGCTCTGGAAAGGATCTTTTTTCAGAGCCAGGGGTTTACAAGTTGTGCTGAAGGATGCACTTCAAAACAGAAAGATCTACTGAGAGGTGATGGATGCCACTGTAAAGTAAGGTTATGGAGCCAAAGAAATTCTGGGTTATAGCTCCACTGAAGTGTAATGAGCTATTTTAAAGGGCAGAAGGAAAACAAAGGAAATGCTGTGTGTAAATCATGGCATTAGAGCAGTTTGTGAGGAGGGATCAGGCCTTAAAATGGAGTGTAAACACCCCCTTAGAGAACCACGAGGCCTGTGAAAGAGGCAGGGCTGAGCAGGAGCTTGGAGAGTGTTCTGAAGCTGTCAGCCAGCCCTCTCCTGCCCTGGGCAGTGTGTCCTGGCTCTGTCCTGGACCCTGCTGTGGCCCTGTTTGGCCCCTCTTCTCTCCAGCAGGATTTCCCCGAGGGACAGGGGGACCCCACCCTGCAGGACCAGGGGGTGCCCTGAATCCCCGGAGGTTCCCATTTCCTCCCTCCAGGCTCCCAGACGTGAGGCACCCACCGCAAGGCGGGGTCAGTTCCCTTTGCACTTGGAGGTGGGAAAGGCTGGAGCTTTTCCCCGGGGGATTCGCCCTCCCCACCCAAGGTGGCATCCTGCAAGGGTGGTGACAAGTGCCAGCAGTGGCAGTGAGGCCAACAGCCTCCCCGAGGGCAGCAGGGACGAGGGCAAGGAGAAAAGAACATTTTGGACTCACTCTGCAGGTGCAGTTTGCAGTGAAAACACCGTCACTGTCCACAGAAAACAGATGCAGCTCATGGAGCAATCCTAGGACGTGCCAGCCAAAGGGCCCTGGTCTGGGATAAGGCAGAGATAAAGGATTAGTGTACTTGCACATATTGCTGCTTTCTAATTAGCACTTTAGCCCGTTTTAGCACAAAATGCATTAAAAATGTATTGGTATCTTTGTTTTGTTCATGTCTCAGGAGATCGTTTATTCAAATATGTTTTGGAGAACAGTTGCAGCTAATTAAAATATTTAGTATAATTAAAATGTTTAGTTAAAGTGCTAACGTGGTGCAGAATATCCTGGAAACTTTGCAGGAGTCTGCAAGGCAGTGCCTCCCTGAAGGTCAGGACTGAAGCAACCTAAAGCTTGAGGCCAGGGGTGTTAATTCACTGAGCAGTATGTGGGGTGAATAGCAGAATTCGGGGTTGCACACACGTGTGCACAGCCCCCATTTCTGCACCTCAGTAATTAGAATCATTAAGTGAGTTAATGTGGCTTTTCCAGAAGCAATTTCACAGAGAGCACACCACCAGTGATTCCAGTTTTTCTCCCTGGTTTCTCTGGGATTGTTTTCTCTTTTCCCTGGTGAGATAAGCACCTTAGATGGGAAATGCTGTGCAGGGTGTGTTATCACTGAGCTAATCCAAAGCATCGTTGAATACAATCTGTGACTTTTCTGTTTCCATAAGTGGAGTCTCTTTTGATTTAAATGGCTTTTGAATCATTCTCATGTTTGTTTTCAGTTTTGCTCCGTTCATTTATTTACTTTCTCCATTTCTCTTCTTTTGCATGCAAGGCCTTTTGTTTCTTTTACGGACTGCAGTGTAAGCAACCCCACCCGTCCAACTCCACCTCTGGCACCACCTTATCCACGGAGTTAGACTGTGGCAAGTTAATCCGGGAGGAGCGAGGGGTCCGAGCGCAGCCCTCGATCCACACGGTGTAGTCAGGAGAGGAGCCAGGTGTGTCCGGGCGAGCGTGGCAGCCAGGCGGGGCTCGGCGCTGCGAGGGTTGGCACAGGGCACAAACTGGCCTAGAGTAAACCACCAGAGCCCCCAAATCCGGGCACTTCCAGTGCGTGCCACGGAAATAATTACACCCCAGCAGGGAGCTCAGCAGAGCCGCTCACAATTACCACAGTCCCTCATGTGCAGTTGTCACCTTGTCATTTCCCGGGGTAAATCACCTGCTTCAGGTAAGAAAAATCATTTACCTGCTCCTCATCTCCTCCCCAACGCTGAACACAGCCTGCTCCCTGGCAGCAGGGAGGAGCATTCAGCTGGGGCTCTGCTGCAACAGGGCCGGGCAGCTCTCTGTGGGGTTGTGTTGTTGGACGGTGGCTGGACAGACTCAGGAGCTGAGTATTTTCTGGTTTTCAGGGTTGTATTTTATTATAAAGGTGTGGGTGTGAGAGAGGGGTGATAAGAGAGAGCTTAGAGAGAGAGGTTAGAGATCAGAGGTAAGAGAAGGCAAGAAGGCAAGAGACAAGAGGCAAGAGAGAAGAGGCAAGAGAGCGATTTTCCATTTACAATACAATAAGTATTTTTCCATGATGAATATTCTAATTGCCAATAACCAATCTAATACAATATAATAATTTCCTAATATTTGCATGCAGCCCATAGGAATCACTAAATTCCCATGCTTTTATGGCTTTCTTATCTGTAACCCTTCTCTTCAGACCTTTCCTGCCAGGCTTGGGACAGGATGTCTGTTGGCTCTTTGGTATTTGTGGCATTTGGTGTCATCTAAGCAAAGGAAGAGGCCTCAAGCCTTAACATGACTGTTTTCAGTGTCTATGTTAAAGTATACCAACATCTCTATTTCATCTATTGTTTCAGAACTACTTACTAGGCACTCATAAAACTTTGCTATACCTTCCCCAACATCTCTGCATTCAGGAGCCTCCAAAACACCCTGCAGGGCTCCATTAACTTCATGAACCCCTGCTACAAGCAGCCAGAGATGTTGAGCTGGCATCTCTTATTGCCTGTGTCAATATTTAATGAATTTTAATTCCTCCATTTAAAATTCATCACTCAAAGCCTGCAAGTAACTATCACAGCACAAAATCAGGGCCATCAGTTAAATTTTATGCCGTGTAACCATTAAGGAGATATTCAACAGGAGCACCCTCAGGCAACACCCGCACAGACCATTAACAGAGCAGCTCCATTGTCTTCTTTGAGCAATTTGTAACAGAAAACTCCTTTGTGGGAAAATCGGGCATCAGTTTATCCTAGACAGCCAAGCCCTTTGCTCTGCATATTGGACCCTGGGGGGATGTTTTGTGTAGGAGGCTGGCACTGGATGTGTTTCACACCCTGGAAGGACAGCACTTGGATTTCCTCCAGCCCTCAGCCAGTCAGGGCAGGGGACAATGGACTGGATGTGGTTTTGCCACCAAAAAACATATGTTAACAATTTGAGTTGCACAAGTGCAGAGAAATGCCAGCTCGAGGGATGTCATGAACTGTGGCAAACCCCAGTGTTCCCAAACCCTTGTACCTGTGTTCATTGTATGCCAGATCCCCATCTGCCCCACCAGCTCCTCTCCCTCCCCTCACCCCTCACCCCTATTGATGTTTTACTGCCAGTGGAGCTCCTGCCTTCAGACAGTCACTGCTCTGTTTTCCTGGGGCCGTTTCTGCCCCAGCTGCACTCGGGGGAGCTGACTTTGGGTGGGAGCCCTCACACCCAGAGTGCTCCCCTGGAATGGGCTCTGTGTGCCTGGCTCCCAGGGCAGCCAGAGCAAACAATGCCTGTGATCTCCTCTCACCCCTGTTCCCTGCTGATGCTGCTGGCAGCAGGCTGCAGTGGTTTGTGACAAATTGTGTACCAATTCTCCTCTGCTCATCCAGGCTGGGACTTTATGCTGCACTCCAGATGCTGCAAGAAATTGTCTTGCTCACAATGGGCTCTTAACTTGTTTGAATGGAGCCTTGAAAGCTTTGGCTCTCCATAAAATGCTCCTTCTTGCCAGCAAAGACCGGAATTAGGTCCTCTGAATACCTGATTTTAGAAAGCACTGTTTATTTGCAGCTTCCCGGTAGAAGAGACTTAAAACTAATTAAATTCAGCTCCTCTCAGCTCTCAGGGAGAAGGAAGATGCCTAATGTGTTTATCTCCATCACTGCTCCACACAAGAAATCCTCTGGGCTGCAGCCTGGACCGGTTTGTAAATGTTCCTTGGATGAGTGGGGGATCCAGAGCGTTTCTGTCACCTGCTGGGTGACACGTCCCAGCTGGCAGTGACAGCCATCCTCCCCTGGCTCTAGCTGTCCCACAGGCTGGCAGCAGCTCCCTGGGGGTTCCAAGCAGCTCCTGCTGTCCCTGACAGAGCCTCAGCTACAAAAAGAGTTATCAAAACCCATCACTGGTGTTCAGGGGATGTAGGAGACCAGCAAGCAGCTTTACTGATTCTTGTGAAAGAAGAGCACAAGGGAACAGTTTCTGTAGGTGAGGGGGAGTTAAATTAATCCCTGGATTACTGTCACACTGTTTTGACAGTCACTGCTCAATAGACAGGCAGGTTAAAGGAGTCAATTTGGGGATCTCCTCATGCCTTCAGTGACAGAATGCCCACACACATCCTTAATGTGCCCCAGCAGCAGGTTTTGCTCACTGAAAGAAACTATTTTGGATATTTTTCCTTCTGTGCAAAAATAAATCCATTTTATTTCAGCACAAGACACAGGTCAGTGTCCCAGCCATGGGTGCAGGAGAAAAACCCTGACTTCTGCACTTCCTCCTCTGGCCCTGAGCTGCTCAGGAGTTCTTCCAGAGTGAAATCTGCCCCACATCCTTTGATTTTCACAGTTCTCAGCACTCCAACAGCACACTGTTGGGTGGCTTTTTTATTGTTATTTATGGTTATTTGGTTGGTTTTGCAAGGCATTAATAAAATGCCTTGTCCTCAGTGGTAGCCCAGCAGCAGAAGCAACAGATTGATAAATCCTGGCTACAACTATTTTTTTTCATTGTTTCTACTTTATTTTATGTTCTTTATTTATTTGTTTTTAATTCTGAATCTGTAATTCTCCTAAAGCTTAGCACAGAGCTCTGCATGGGAGTGTAAGGAAGGATTTGGGAGCTTCATGACTAAGCTCTAGCAGTTGCTGAAATGACCAAAAGGCACAGAGAAAGAGCCCCACATCACACAGAGAGCAGAACCTATTCTGCTTTTAAAGGATGACATTTCCTTTTACATGCCATGGCCTGCAGCATTTTGACACTGCCAGAATGAGAAAGTTAAGCTGGCTGAAAGCAAAATGTTAAATTCATTTCTGAGTTGTAAAAGGGATTGATGTGTGCCCACTCTGCTCTTGTTCTGCACAGACCTCAGCAGTGGACTGACCAGCATGGAAATAAAAGGGGTTTTAAAGCAACCATTTTAGTCTGGCCACCAGAATATGAGACAAAAGAACAGTATATTACCCTTTAAAATGGAATTTTAATGTCAACATCCCCTTTATGACTGCTGCTTTGCAGGTGCTGCTCGGAGGGCTTGTGCTCAGGCTCCTTGGGTTTCCCCATGGGGTGTGTTCCTTGTCCTTGGCTTTCCTATAAACCCCACACCATTCTGGCTGAGGCTGTGCTTGCTCTGCACCACTTTTCCTAAGAATAACTAGAAGTCTTCCTGATAATGATTATTTTAAAATTCAGAGCAGCTGGAAATGGAGCCATTGGGCACTCCACAGATCAGATATTAAACACCTCCCAGCAATATGTTCTGTGTATCTGTCTGCAGAGGCAAAATGAACTTCATGGGGCTGTTTTGTGGAGATGAATGGGAAAGGCATTGTGGTTATTGCACAGTCTGAGTAATAGGGATTCTTTGGGAAAATTAAAGTACCAGCTATTAACAAGGCAGTAAAATGCACTCTTTCACCTGCAGAAATCATCCCTGGCTGCACTCTGCAGAGAGTAATGGCTGGGGTTAAATACAACACATTAGGAGGTTAGGGAGAAACACAGGGAAAGAAAATAAAAAACTGATCAATCCTACGAAGGGTTAATAGGATCCTGTTCCTATTTACCATGGAGTTCTGGATTCACTTTGTAATCCAGATTTTAAAAACTCAATTAAAACTGACACCACCGAGAGCAGCAATCAAGGCCAAGTCAGGCACTCAGAGCATTTGTGTTCATTAGTTTGGGCATGGGTTTGCTCTCCAGGAAAAGCTCGGGGCGATGCAGAAAGGGTGTTGGGAGGACACCCGGGGCAATGCAGAAAGGGTGTTGGGAGGGCACCCGGGGCGATGCAGAAAGGGTGTTGGGAGGACACCCAGGGCAATGCAGAAAGGGTGTTGGGAGGACACCCGGGGCGATGCAGAAAGGGTGTTGGGAGGACACCCGGGGCGATGCAGAAAGGGTGTTGGGAGGACACCCGGGGCAATGCAGAAAGGGTGTTGGGAGGGTACCTGGGGCAATGCAGAAAGGGTGTTGGGAGGGTACCTGGGGCAATGCAGAAAGGGTGTTGGGAGGACACCCGGGGACAATGCAGAAAGGGTGTTGGGAGAACACCCGGGGCGATGCAGAAAGGGTGTTGGGAGAACACCCGCTGCTGCTGCTGCTGCCGGGGAAGGAATGCCTGGATTGCATTGTCAGAGGGAGGGTGTTTCAATGGCGGTTGCAGCAGCAGGGGCTGGCTGCCACAGCTGTCACTCGAGAGGAGAGCAGCGCGGCCCTGGGCTGTGGCACGGGGTTAGCAGGAGCTGAATGGACCCGGGAGCTGCAGAGAGCAGAAAGGAAGCGCCTCAGAGAAGGAGCACGCTGAGCTAGCCGTGCCACGGTCTGGGGTGTGAGGCTGGTGCAGCCCAGGCTGGGGTGGCACACAGGACACCAGGTCACACACACTGAGGCACTGAGGGCAGCAGCTGCTGCAGAGCCCCTCACACCCTTTGCTCAGCCCGCTGAAGGTTCCCCCTGCTGCCGTCATTTCATTCCATGTATAAATCATCTATTCATGGGTATTTGCACACAACAATTACTGGGGGTTTGTTTTGTTTGTTTTGGGTTTTTTTGCAAAGCCACGTACTTCCACTTAAAGGCTACTTGTGTTTCTTTGTGTTATATGTAATTGTACCACCTGTGGATTTTAAAAGATGTTTCCACTTACCCCAAATGTCTTTGTCAACGCTGTGATGGTGGGAAGAACGAACATCTCTTCTTTCTTTCTTTCCAAGCCATTCAGCTCCCTTATTCTTGTGGTAATTATCTCCTTTCTTCAAAACACAATATTTGAAAAGATTCTTTCCAAAGAAAAGAAGAAGATTGAGGGCTGTGCTATATTTGAGAAATGTCTGTTCATTTCATGAGGGAAAAATAACTAACCCACAAAGAAATCTTCAAAAAACTCTTTGTTTTCTCCAGCACGCTCATGGTTTTTTGTGACTAAGGTATATGGTGTTTAAAACAAAGTCTTTTCTCTTGTGAGGTCAGAGGCAAATGAGAAAGGGTAAGTTTTGTGATGTGAAGCCACCAAAACATGGCAAAGGCTCCTGTGGGGAATTTCAGAAACATCCATAAGCAGCTGTAGTTGAGCCAAGGTTAAATGAAGGTCACTGGAAGCTGAGTTAGGGAAAGACCCTGCTATGTGCAGTCACCTGTTGTATCCAGGGATGTATTCCCAGCTGGATCTCCTGAGGAGCTCCCGAGCCCTGTGAGGCCCAAACCAAGTTTTGGACTCTTCTGAGGAGCTCCCGAGCCCTGTGAGGGCCGAGACCAAACTTTGGCTCCTCCTGAGGAGTTCCCGAGCCCCATGAGGGCCAAGGCCGAGCTTTGGCTCCTCCTGAGGAGCTCCTGGAGCTCCATGAGGGCCAAAACCGAGCTTTAGCTCCTCCTGAGGAGTTCCCAGAGCCCCGTGAGGGCCCAGCTGGGCTTTGTCTCCTCCTGAGGAGTTCCTGAGCCCCGTGAGGGCCCAGCTGGGCTTTGGCCGGGCTCTCCGCTGTGGGAAGTGTTTAATGCCATCCCCTCTCTCCACAGTGTCTTTCTTTCAACGCCATCATGGAGGAGCTGGGCATTTCCCTGAAGCACCAGAAGAAGCTGAAGAAGAGGTCGAGGACGAGGGGGAAGTCGTCCTTCCCGAGCATCCTGAGCTGCCAGCAGCGGCGTGCGCCGAGGAAGGAAAGCATGGCGTGAGCAGGGCAGGAGGGCAGGCCAGCCCCTGCCCAGGGGACAGCACTGCTGGGGACACCAGCTCCCGCTCCTCAGAGGCTCTCCTGTTTCTGTCCTTAAGCCAGAGCGCAGCAGCTGAGGTGCTGGCCTGGACTGATGTGCTCCTGACCCTCCGGCGGCGTCTGCCTCCTCCTCTGGGCTGCGTTTCTCTGCTCACCTGATCTGCATCTCTGTCCCTCCCCGTGCATCGCTGTATGTGCTTTCTAAATAAATAAATAAACAACAGACAGGGTTCTCTTTTCCAAGAATCTGGGAGTGAAACTTTTCTTTTCCCTTCTGAGGCAAAGATTGCAGCTCTGCTGAGCACCGAGGACTCAGCTCTGCTGAGCACGGTTGTTTAGGAACCAGGCTCCAGACACCAAAGGGAAAATCCACACCATTAACTCCTAAACTGTGACTACAGAAATGGATGAAGTACAAGGGCATCCAACAACAGGGCCTTTCTATTTTGTCTGACACTGTAAGGAAAACTCTGCAGGCTCTTTCCTGTAGGCAGCTTGCTTTCCACCATCTTTTCCCTTCTCCCTTTCTTTTAAAACATAATTATTTGGTAATATCACTGCACCAGGTGATACCATCAGCAGTTGCTGGTGTTTAAAAAGAAAAATCAAAATCCTACAAGGAGCCATCAGTGAACAACACTGACACAATCACACTGCCACATGCCTCAGATCCTGATGCCAATAAAGCAATTCTTGATTAGGGAGCTAAAATCTCTGAGAAATTAGGGCTGAGAATGCTCAGTTTATAACAATGGTATAACAATACCATTGTTAACCACCAAGGTAACAATCTGGCCTGGGTTGGGTGAGCCCTCTGTGGTGCAGCCTGGGTTTAAGGACATCAAAGGCTTATTAAGGACTCTTCCCTCTCCCATGGAGGGTCAACTTCTTGAAGAAGGAAATTCATCAGATTAACAAGGCCTAGTTTTGACAGACTCATATTTATTCCTGTTCATTTCCTCCCTCTTACTTAGAAATAGTTATTTCATGCAAGCGCTTGTCAGGCAACACAAAATTCCCCAGGTTCTTCTTTTCGTTCCTCAGAAAACAGGAATGATTGTTGGTGTTTCCCAGCATTTCCTCTGGACGGTGTCTGTGCTCCAGGAGGTCTGGGACAGTGGGGCAGGTAGAGCAGGGTCTGCTGCAGTGCCTGCTGTGGGCAGCTCAGCCTGCTGCAGAGGCTGGGCTGGTGAGCAGGAGCTGGGGCAAGCAGCCCCTGGCTGGGAGAGCTCACAGACAGTATAATGGGCAGCTTCATTCACTTGTGTCACCCCACCCTGCCAACAGACCCTGCACACCCCCAGCACCACTGCATGGTAGAAAAGCAGCTGATTATTGAAATAATGATTGAAAAGCAGCTTATTATTTTCCAGTGGCTGTAACTCTATTGCTCTGCCATCCATGGCCCTCAGCTAAGGCATTTTTAAATTACTCAGTTAAAAATGATAAAATATTTATGATCAAGCCTTTTTATTAATATTATTTTTTTCCTGTGGCTTAGACCTTGAGATTTAATATTTCCAAGTTCAATTTTAAAAAATCTGCTCATGTTTGCCTGAAAGTAAGAGAGAGCACTTTGGTTACTTTTCACAGTTCTACCTGGGTGTAGGAGCAGATATGACTGCAGTGACCTTCTCCCTGTGTCCCAGCAAGTCCCATTTTCCTGCCTTTCTGTCAATGGCAGCAGAGAAGGCTGGTTAGAGAGTAGGAAGGGCAATGTCCTCGTTGGCTGGTAGGACAGAGGGCAGGGCTGGATGGGGTGTTGGGAAGGAATTCCTGCCTGTGAGGATGGAAAAGCCCAGGCACCCAGAACAGCTGTGCTGCCCTGGCAGTGCCCAAGGCCAGGCTGGACACTGGGGCTTGGAGCTGCCTGCTCTTTTTGTTTCCAATAAAGCAGCATCTTTTGAGAAGGCAACACCTAAAATGTCCAGAGGAAGAGAAACGGGCTGCCTGAGATGCAAAGAGGCAGAAACTGCGACCAAGGCTCTCCCCAAGCACGAGCCCTGTGCAGGTCAGCATGTCCGTCTCTCCTAATTGCCAGAGCAGTCATTTTTATCGGGCTACCAGCTCCAAATGAGAAGGGAGGCCTGGCCCCCGAAGGAGTGATGTGTTTAGCAGTTAATCTCTCTAATCGCGAGGGTTCTAGTGCCAAGCCAGCGTTCTGCTGTGCAGCAGGGGCTGCCCGTCCCGCTCCGTGAGCCCGGCTGGAGATGCGAGCCCCGCTCAGAGGCACAGCCTGCTCTGCTGGGGGACACGGGGGCGGCAGAGCAGCTCACCCCACACACCCCGCGGGGATCCCACGCCTGGGAGGGGCTGGGCTGCCCCTCACCTCTCGCAGGAGCTCTGGGCTCTGCTGCTTCGGAGGGACACAGGCTCCTCCTGGCACAGGATGTCACCACGGGAAGTCCCCAGCAAGGACAGCTTTCTGTCAGACACACCTGCCCTCCTGCTCCCCCTTCAAAATGAACAGAAAATTACTTCTCTTTTAAAAATTCAACCCCAGGTTCGTGATTGATTAAATAATCTTTCTCTGCTGAATAAATCACTCTGAGCTTCCCTAGGGGATGCTCTGAGGCTCAAGGAAATCTCTTCCAGCATGCTGTCACTGTCCCCACTTTCCCCAAATTATCACCTCCCTTTCTCCAGGCAGAAATGCCACCCCAGCCAGACTGAGCCCTCCTGCAGGGGATCTTGGCTCTCCTCTAGACCCCAAAGTTATCTCCTCATTTCAGTGCATACCTGGAGCTCAAGAGCTGCAGTCCTTTCAAGAGACCTAGTGAGTATAAAGCCAAATATAAAGTTTATCTGACTATAGAATTAAAGACAGCGAACTTGCCCAGCTGTTGATGGCTAAATTCCCTTTTTCAGTTTCTGTTCTTCCCTGTGCTAAGTGCCCACACCTCCAGGCCCCTGCCCAGAGCTGCACTGTGCACCCAGAGCTGGTATTTCAAGGGTCAAGGCTTGCTCAGGTAGGAAGAAAAATTAACTGGGAGACCATCCCTGCCAGCAGCACTTGGTGACAGCTGGCATTATCAAAATAAAATTGCTTTAAATAAATTCCCAAGCAGTGTGACCTATTTGCCACTTCATTATCTACAGACTAAACTCAGTAAATACATGGCCTTTTGTTCTTGCTCCTTCTAGTGATTTTAATGAGATCCCGTGCTAAGGAAGGACATTGGACAGGAGGGCTGCATTCATTATCACCTGGCCTTCAGCTTTATCCCACGGACTGCATCCCCAGCAGAGCCCCCTCAGACCTCGGGGGCCTGCCTCTACTCAGCAGAGAGCTATTGGCACAGTCCTGCTAATAAAACCAACCAGGGCTTTCAGGCTCAGCCACATGGCTGCAATTATTCCAATCAGAGTTCTGTCCAGCCGAATGCAGCCAAGGCAAGTGCAGGAAGTGACTTAAAGCGTCACCTGCATTTAGCTGAGCCGAACAATTCCCCGAAGCTTCCAGGGGAACCTGCATCCCATTTGCAATTGATTAACTGTTATTTGGCAGGCTGTTTGGGCAATGGATTGCTGACATTTTGAAAAGGGCTATTTGATGATCTAACACAGGCTGAAAACGTGGCCTTTGCTTTATACAAAATGCATAGGAGTGGGTAAAATGAGGGGCTGAACTTCTGAATCCAGCTTGGCTGGTTTTTTTCCTTTCCTCACCTCCCAAGTTCTCTGTGGAGAGATCTGGAGAGAGTTTTCAGGTACAGGTTTGAGCATCATCCATTCTGCAGAGCTGTTACAAAATGTGAATAAATGATGATGCAGATCCAGAGCAGTAAGACGTGCCAGTCTTAATATTAACAGATGATCAATGTTTATTCAACTCAGGCAGTGTTGGGGCTGGCTTTAATAAATGGCTGCACTTCTGTGTTTGTTTAAAATCCAGCAGCAGCTTGGGAGTTAAGGGTTGTGAAGGGAATTTCCCTTCAAATCTGGCCTTCCAGTGCTATTGGAAGTAGCAGAATATATATATATATATATACACACACACATATACAGGACATTTTCTGCTCTTTCTAGACATATTCCAGTGTCCTACATAGGGAAGCCAGAAAATTGAACTGGAAGGAGGTCCCTCATCCCCCCACACAAAAACAGAGCTGCAGATATCCCTGTTCCTGACAGATGTTGATATTTAATTCCTCCAGCCAAAGAGAATCCTAAACATCTCTTCCTCTGGGAAAGGAATAGGGATATCAGTGGTTTTCCTAATAAGGGTTTTCCTGTGGGTATTAAGGGAATAAAAGAAATTGTGACTATTTTTCCTGCTGTTGCCTAGGTCAGTAGCAGATGAAGGGAAGAAATAGGGTGCTTGGGTCAGAAATCTAATCCCATAAACTAAGGCAAGCCCCTGGGAACAGAAGGAGACAAATTATCCTCAATCTGCAATGTATGGACTCGACTGTCTCTGCTTTCCCAAGAAGTAATTTCAGCCCTAATTGTGATTGCAAAGCTTATCCCAGCCCTCAAACTGCTGCAAGCCAAAATTTGGGGGTTACAACCCGAAACTTGCTCACTTTTACTGCAGCCCTGCCCATCCCCTTCCACCCCTGACTCCAGTGCCTGACTGAGCCCCTCCCTGCAGAGCACCTGAGGAAATCCCAAACCTGCAGTGCTGGGACACTGCAGGAGCACCAGCAGAGGTGCCAAAGGAGACTTTCCAACCAGTGTAAACAGATGGAACCAAATTTGCTTCTGCAACTCAACCAGTGGCCCAAGACAGCCCTGCAAGAGCCAACATGGTCCTGGCCTTGTACCTTAGTCCCAGAGGCAATAATTACTGACAGGACTGTGACACTCTGGGATTTCCAGAGATTCCTGCCCAGGTTTTCTGTCTTAGTTTGGCTGAAGCAGAAAGGCTGATAACAGCCTCTGAGAAACCCAGCACTCTGAGAGAAGCCTGGATTTACAGCTTTTCACTGAGAGCTGGGCATTAGAAACCCCCGGGTTCCTCACAGAGAGTGGAAACCTTCTTGTCTCTCGTATCAGCTTCTCCAGCACTCATCATTTATTCCAGCATTTACACTCAGCCTGCAGTCTCTGTGGCAGTGGAAGTCAGGTCCCATTTTGCTGAGCCCTGCTCAGGAGTGAAAGCAGAGGGAAATCCACTCCCAGCAATTCCCCCGGGGTGTAAATTCCATTCCAGAGGTGTTCAGCACCTGACCAAGGGCATCCCAGGCATCAGTGACAGAGCCAAGGACCAACACTGGGAATGGCAAAGTCTGAGGAATTTCTGAACCAGTTTGTCTTCTCCTTATTTAATTCTCTAAATAATGACAAAATTCCTTATTAGACACCTTCCCAATTAGCTTTTTCTCTTTGTTTTTAAGGCTGATGTAAAATGGTTGTGTTCAACCACAAAGCCCCATGCAAAAAAAAAAAAAAAAAAAGACAAAGAACCACCACAGCCAGATTTTGCCATCCAGTGGAAAAATTGGATGTTCCTGGCTCTGACTGAAAAGCCCCAGCTCTGCCTGCTGAAGGCAGCAGGACAGCCCAGAGGCCCCAGGGAGAGGCTGCTGCCTGAGCTGGCTTTGAAAAAGGTGCTCTTCATAGCCAATAAAAATAAATGTGTCCACAGGTAATAGCTTGTACACATCCTCTAGTGTTCTAAATCACAAATGCATTTTTCCTCTCCAGGTCAAATATGCAGATTGCCAGCAAGTAACCAAAACAAACAAACAAGACAAAAAGAAAGCCAAGAGGAAGGCTATTGTAAAAAGCACAATTTGAACTGCACTTTCCCTTTAAATTAATGATGAAAATATTTTAAAATCATCAGAAAATGAGACTTTAAGATGATTTTTCTTTTTTACAGATGCAGCAGTGGTTAAAAGGACCTGAGTATTCCCGGCTAAAAGACTTTCCACCAGAGCATCTTCCTGACATTTATCAGGCTGTAAACAAACACCCACTGAAGAGCAGCACGTTCTCCTTAATTAAACAACAACAGTTGGATGGGGGAGGGAGCGGGAGAAAGGAAATAATAGTCACTTAGTTTAACTGGGAAACGTGAACAGACTTGTAATGCAGCCACAGATCCCGGCAGTGACTCAAAGCCTCAGAAATCAACACTGGGCACTAAAGCTCAGAGTCAGGACTGGGCACTTGATGAGACATTCTGCACAGGGACGGGGGAAAGCTAAAAAGTGGGCTCAAAAAGCTTGGGATCGTTGTGCTTAACTCTTACAGAAAGTTGGAAGGCCTGAGATGCAAATTTGGGAATGGCTCACTTGGCACAGTGTCTTACTGTAAGGCAGAGTAACTTCAAATGAAAGCTTTAATTAGCACGGCATTTAGCAACGTTATTAAGTTATCTTTTGTGGGAAAAGCCCTGTAATTGACATTCCAGTTCCATAAATAAAAAATGGGAAGGGCACGATTTATTATCCTGCAAAGCATTGGCTTTGATGCATTACAGCCGGGGCTTTAGATGACAATTGTGGCACTTTGCAGGACGCGTTCCCAGAGCAGTGCTTTGCATCAGCACATCCCTGGCTCCTCCCGGCTCTCTGGGGCTCAGCTGAGGATTCCTGGCGAGAGGAAGTGTGAGCATCAGTTAGGAACTCTCGGGGCTCATTTTCGGGTACTGGAGGTGAAGAACACCGTGGCCTCGTCCCCCGGTGTCTCCCTTTCTCCCAGCGCTTTGGGATCAGTCCAAGTGGGATCTATTAAATCCTCGGGATGCATTCATTCCTTGGGATGCATTCATTCCTTGGGATGTATTTATTCCTTGGGATGCATTCATTCCTCGGGAATATTTATCCCCTTATCCCTCGGGAATATTTTATCCCTTTATCCTTCGGGAATATTTATCCCTTTATCCCCCGGGATGTATTTATCCCTTTATTCCCTGGGATATATTCATTCCTTGGGATGTATTCATTCCTTGGGATGCATTCCTCCCTCGGGAATATTTATCCCTTTATCCCTTGGGAATATGTATCCCTTTATCCTTCGGGATGTATTTATCCCTTTATTCCCTGGGATATATTCATTCCTTGGGATGTATTCATTCCTTGGGATGTATTTATTCCTTGGGATGCATTCATTCCTCGGGAATATTTATCCCCTTATCCCTTGGGAATATTTTATCCTTTTATCCCTCTGGAATATTTATCCCCTTATCCCTCGGGAATATTTTATCCCTTTATCCCTTGGGAATATGTATCCCTTTATTCCCCGGGATGTATTTATCCCTTTATTCCCTGGGATATATTCATTCCTTGGGATGTATTCATTCCTTAGGATGTATTCATTCCTTGAGATGTACTTATTTCTTGGGATGTATTCATTCCTTGGGATGCATTCCTCCCTCGGGAATATTTATCCCTTTATCCCTCGGGAATATTTATCCCTTTATCCCTTGGGAATATTTATCCCTTTATTCCCCGGGATGTATTTATCCTTTTATTCCCCGGATGGATATATCCCTTTATTCCCCGGGATGTATTTATCCCTCGGGAATATTTATCCCTTTATCCCTGGGGAATATTTATCCCTTTATTCCCCGGGATATATTTATCCCTTTATTCCCCGGGAATATTTATCCCTTTATTCCCCGGATGGAGGCATCCCTTCAGCCCGTGGGCAGTGCCCTGGAGCATTCTCCGGGCTCTGCCTTGGGATGCAGGAAAGCGCCAGGGGCTCCAGGTGGGATGAGCTCTGCGGAGCAGACGATGGCCGGGTTTGTGCCGGGGGCACAGAACCGCAGCAGGGGAATAAATAATTATTGTGAGGAAGGGACATCAAATCAGGGAAGGGAAGCTTTGCACTAATCCTGTGTTGTAATGACAGCTTAAAAATTTGGGACTTTGATGAGTTCTGAGATTGACTTAAAGCTCTTTAATTTGGCTTCCTGGTATTTAATCTCTTAACTTTGCATTCTTAATCAGAAGTGCGGGCGGGTCTGTAATCTGCTGTGTGCAGCCCGGGAAGATTAGAGGCCCTGAGCGGCTCTGCAGACAGCTGGAGCCTCCCCCTGCCCCTCCTGCCCCCCGAGCCGCCCCCGACCCGCCGCAGCTCTGGGCAGAAACGGGAGGGTCCAAAACACCCCACGGCAGAGAGCGACCCTTCAGCGAGGAGCTAAATCACCAGAGCCTCCTGTGTGTTTCTCTTAAAACATTCCACAGTTCATTTTCATTCCCTCCGCTTTCCATCAGAGTCCTGAAAACACTTTATTTCTCCTCCTTGTTACTGCTGGTCACCCTGGTTTATCTGTTCCTGAATTATTCCAATCACTTAAATAGAGGCAAAATCTATGGAAAAGTAATTTCCTGAAGTTCAGTAGGAGTTTTGAACTGTTTTCGACTTCGTTTGATGCTGTGAGCCAGAATTAAACTTTTCTTAATCTGGATTGTTTCCTCACAGAGCACATACAGCTGGACAGAGCAGCAAAAGTTATCTGGGCTTTGTGCAGAGGAGCAGGGAGAGGTCAGAAGGAAAAAGGCATTTGCTATGCAGACCAGCAAATAAACACAGGAAAAAACTGCTCAGTGAATAAAAAGAACGTTTCCAGTGTGGGCTCTGACACCTCATTTTGTGCAGTGCCTTTGCAACACAAATGTCACTCACAGAACACAAGGATCAGCATCAGATCTTCCTCCCTCCCCTGGGGAAGATTAGGAAACTTTTAAGAAACCTCCCTGAAACCTGAAATGATTAAGTCATTGTTTTAAAACCTGTGTTAAGCCATTTTTGATACTGTAGGGAGTAATGACCAATGTTACATCACTTTCCCCTGTTTTTCATATTGTCCAAAAGTACAAAATAAAAATAATTTTTTTAAGGGATGAAAACCAGCAGAAGGGTGTCAGCAAAAGGGCAAGGATTCTTTTCAGTCTTGCACAATATCTTTCTGATATATATATATATATATTTCTGATAAATATATATAAATTATACTTCCTTCTCCCTCTCCTTCCCCCATACAACTGTTGTTGTTTAATTAAGGATAATGTGCTGCTCTTCAGTGGGTGTTTGTTTATATGCAGGAATATGCTCTGGTGGGAAGTCTTTTATTCTGACAAATATATATTGAAATTGAAAATGAAAATGAAAATGAAATTTATATTTATATTTATATTTATATTTATATTTATATTTATATTTTTATTTTTATTTTTATTTTTATTTTTATTTTTATTTTTATTTTTATTTTTATTTTTATGCAGAACTGTTTGGTCTTACGATGGGGCAGAAATAATTGTTTGATGGCTTAAATAAAGCATTTTTCAAAGCTACTTTTGAGATTGGAATTATACACAGGTCATTTTTCCTTACTAAGAAAAAGCATGTGAAGTATTTGGAAATTTCTCATAACTGTAAAGCAATAATCACCTTTGAGAAAATGATTTTCTTTTTATGACACCAGTACCCTCTTGCTTTGAACATTTGCATTTTAATACCTCAAGAGCAAAGACTTTCCCACACATTGTTCAAACAAAAACCTGCTTTCCAGTCGAGCTGGTAATTTTTCAATCAAATCAGTAACCCTAAAAGCAATTTCATTGCTGAGGGTATTTGAAGAGTTTTGTAAAAAGATAGTTGCATTTTCTGTAACATTATGGGGGAAAATTGCCACGTAGATGTGAGCTAGCAAGTTTGGGGAGTTTTTAACTGATGGGTAACAGCTCAGGGAAAAGTTCCTGTGTGCCACTGAGTTGACAAGTATTTCATCTGCGAGCAGATAAAAAGGACCTCGGAACTTCTTCATTCTTCTTTAAACACACTCGGTTGATCTGGCACAGCGTTGGTGCGCAGATCCCACGGCAGCTCCTCCGCAGAGCAATGAGACGATTCCCCAGCTGAGCTGCAATAGTTCAGCGCGGATTTTATCCGCAGTAACTCTCCGAGGCAGCATTTCAGAGCTGGAAGTGATGCTGGGTAAAAGGGCTCACAGCAAATCTTCTCTTCAGAATTTTAAAACTTCTCCTTGAGACGTGAGCAACACGAGCTCCTTGATATTAAAAACGCCTAAATGCCTTTAAGCATCCAAATGCAGGACGCGGCACCTTGCCCTTTCTTTTGCCCTAGTTGTGTACGAATGATTTAAATTCACTTTCCCGCTCGGTTTCTCCGGGGGTTTTTAGGGCGAGAAGTTTGGAGGCAGCAATTCCCGGGGTCGTGCTGCCATCTGCGGTTCCGAGCTGGAAAGGAACGAGCAGGGACACCTTCACTAGCCCAGGACACTTCCAGGAACGCGGCAGACACTTTTACATTAAAAAAAAAGTGATAAATCTCCACCAAAACAAAACCAGAAAACTTTTTCTTTTTTTCTTTTTTTCTTTTTTTTTTTTGGTCATTTTTTTATGTGGAAATCCTGTGATTTCCCAATTCCTGTTTCCCAGAAAATCTGACACATCCTGGTCGTATTTCCTTTGGTGGTGGTTTGGGATTTCTCATTAAACAGAAGACAAATTATTCACTTTGGTTCTGACTGAAATCCCAAAAGCAGATGACCCTTTCCTGTTGGAAATGCTCTACAGGCATTACAAATACTGACATTTAAAGGCAGGATCCGAGCAGGGGTTCAGAAGGCAGCCCCAAAATTCACTGAGGCAAGGCAGCTGGCTGCCACCAGGAGCCTTCAAATCCCAGCTCTGCAAACAATCTCTGCAGAATCCCAAACTTTGTGTCCCAGCTTTTGGCAGGCCCTCTGTGAGACGTCAGCAGAGCTCAGAGGTGACATCCCATCCCTCATCCAGCTGGCTTTTCTAGCCCCACGTGCAGAAAAGGATCAGCCCCAGCCCACAGGAGGTCACAAGTCTCATTTCCACAGAGGACACTGAGCTGCTCCTTCCCAATCCTGCCTGGACTCTCGAGCCAAGAGCAGAGCTGGAATAAGCAGCAGAACCTGGGCAGTTCTGGGATCCCAGTGTGGCCTTTTCCAGGCTGGATTTCTTCATCTGTGCACACCTGAAATCTCAAGGTGTGGGATTTTGCAATCTCTTTGCACAAGTAAGTGCTGCTGTCATTTCCTGCAAACTGCTCCCAGTGTTCCAAGGAAATCTCACTCCTTCCTGCACATCCTCCAGAGGATTCAACCCCCTCACCTGGCTGAGCACCTCGTGTGCCCACTCAGGATTTAGTGCTGGTTTTAAGAGCAATTATCCTTTTTGGGAGGCACTTGGGGTCTGCTAATCCCAACATTTGGAGTCCAAAGCACGGCATGAGCTAAAGGCTGAAGGAGTAGGGGGAAATCTCCTGGTGAGAAAAGTGGCAGCAGCAGGCAGGACACAGCTCCAGAGGCACCAGCACAAACACTGCCCTGCCCCGAGTAATCCATGGATGCAGGGAGGAAGGATGGACGGATGGATGGATGGATGGATGATGGATGGATGGATGGATGATGGATGGATGGATGGATGATGGATGGATGGATGGATGGATGGATGGATGGATGGATGGATGGATGGATGATGGATGGATGGATGGATGGATGATGGATGGATGATGGATGGATGGATGATGGATGATGGATGGATGATGGATGGATGATGGATGGATGGATGATGGATGGATGGATGGATGGATGGATGGATGGATGATGGATGGATGGATGATGGATGGATGGATGGATGGATGGATGGATGGATGATGGATGGATGGATGGATGGATGGATGATGGATGGATGGATGGATGGATGGATGATGGATGGATGGATGGATGGATGATGGATGATGGATGGATGGATGGATGATGGATGGATGGATGATGGATGGATGGATGGATGGATGGATGGATGATGGATGCATGGATGGATGATGGATGGATGGATGGATGGATGGATGGATGGATGATGGATGGATGGATGATGGATGGATGGATGGATGGATGGATGGATGGATGGATGATGGATGGATGGATGGATGGATGATGGATGGATGGATGGATGGATGGATGGATGGATGGATGGATGGATGATGGATGGATGGATGGATGGATGGATGGATGGATGGATGATGGATGATGGATGGATGGATGGATGGATGGATGGATGGATGGATGGATGATGGATGGATGGATGGATGGATGGATGGATGGATGGATGGATGGATGATGGATGGATGGATGGATGGATGGATGGATGATGGATGGATGGATGGATGGATGATGGATGGATGGATGGATGGATGGATGGATGGATGGATGGATGATGGATGGATGGATGGATGGTGGATGATGGATGGATGGATGGATGGATGGATGGATGGATGGATGGATGGATGATGGATGGATGGATGGATGGATGGATGGATGGATGGATGGATGATGGATGGATGGATGATGGATGGATGATGGATGATGGATGATGGATGGATGGATGGATGGAGGATGGAGGGATGGATGGATGGATGGAGGAGGGGTGGAGGAGGGATGAGGGAGGAGGGATGGATGGATGGATGGATGGATGGATGGATGGATGGATGGATGGATGGATGGATGGATGGATGGATGATGGATGGATGGATGATGGATGATGGATGATGGATTGATGGATGATGGATGGATGGATGGATGATGGATGATGGATGGATGGATGGATGGATGGATGGATGGATGGATGGATGGATGGATGGATGGATGAATGATGAGCATCCTTTGGAGAGACCACAGGGATGTCCCCGAGCTGGGACACAGAGCAGCCACCCGGGAGCAGCGGGACACGGGTGCACTGGCAGCCCTGGCCGTGGGAGGGAGCAGCAGCCGGAGGAGCTGCAGAGCTGCAGGACTGGGGCGGGCTCAGAGCCGCTCGGAGCCGGGGAAGAGTCACTAGATGGTGCTCTTCCTTCATGGAGCAGTGCGAGACTCCTGCCTCTCCGCTCCTGGATTCCGCCCTCCTGCCGCTCTCCAGGCGTGGGCACGAGGATCCCCCGTCGGGCTCTTTGGGGTGCCTGTCTCATGCTGCTCTGCAGCCTCCTCTTCCCCCGGGTTATTTGTGAAACCCAAGTGTGAATGTGCCCTGGCAAAGCTTGTCGGGGTTTGTGCGCCTGTCTGTGGGAGAGCTGGGGGTGCTCACCTGGAGAGGAGAAGGGTCCAGGGAGAGCCTAAGGGGGCTCCAGGAGAGCTGGAGAGGGAATGGGGACATGGGATGGAGGGACAGGACACAGGGAGTGGCTCCCTCTGCCAGAGGGCAGGGCTGGATGGGGCTGCCTGTTTGTTAACTTCTCCAGCTCTCGTCTGGAAAAGCCTCAGTGCTCAGAGCAAGACAGTATGGGGAGACTTTGAAAATAAATAGTCTTGGGTTAGATAAACAACGTTTCCCTCTCCCAAATCCCAGGGCTACACCGCAGCTTCTAAATTTACAGAAAAAACCAACAAACTATAATAAAGGGAAATGAACAAGAAAATGAACACGAGGAAACTGCCCTGGAGGAATGAGAGCCTTGCAGGGAGGGGAGAGGACCGGAGCCGGGGGACGGGGCACAGCCAAGCCCAGTTTGGGCTGGGACTGGGTAAGCAACTCGCAAAGCCCTGGCTCAGCAAACCGCACAGCTCCATCATTCTGGGATTGCAGCTCCAGGGGAAAAAAACAAACACAAAAAGTAAAAGAAATCCTATTGAAAGGGATTGCAAAAGTTGAGTGCGCTCCGTCCTCTAAAAGTTCAGCGAAGCTCCACCTCCGCACACCCATCCCATCGCATCCCATCCCCACCTCCGGGCGGGCAGAGAAGGAGAGCATGGCCGGATTCTGCTGATCCGGGACAGCCCTGACCCGGGACGGCCCTGACCCGGGACAGCCTGGTTCTGCTGGCTCTGGTTCTGCTGATCGCGGACAGCCCTGGCCCGGGACAGCCCTGGCTCGGGACAGCCCTGACCCGGGACAGCCTGGTTCTGCTGGCTCTGGTTCTGCTGATCCCGGACAGCCCTGGCCCGGGACAGCCCTGACCCGGGACAGCCTGGTTCTGCTGATCCCGGACAGCTCTGGCTCTGCTGATCCCGGACAGCCCTGGTTCTGCTGGCTCTGGCTCTGCTGATCCCGGACAGCCCTGGCCCGGGACAGCCCTGGCTCGGGACAGCCTGGAACCGTGAGTAGGCACACCTGCTCTGCCGCGCATCGCTCCGGGAGGGTGGGCAGGGGAACCTCCTCTCGCTGCTTTCCCCGGCTGGTTTGCACGGTCCTGGACCCGCTGGGACCGGAGCAGCCGCACAGGGAAAGGCGAGCGGTGCCTTCTGCACGTGTGTTTTGTCGCTTCCTCACTGCTGGTGCTTGTTTATTTGCGGGTCTGTTTCTTCCCCGGTGAGGCAGCTCCACTTATTGCTCCCGTCGCAGGGAATTTTGCCGGTTTTCCCAAAGCCTGAGGCTGCCCCGGTGGGTTTCTTTTATGGTTTCGCTTCTCCTGTAATGGCAATAGCTCTTTCTAGCGCCGATCTTGGGAAGATGCCAGGCAGCCGTGGCTCTGTGCCTGCTGCCACGGGGAGAGAGAGCCCGGCCCCGGCCTGGGAGGAGAATGACCCGTCCAGCCCTGGAGTCTCTGAGGGGTCTGGGAGGAGAATGACCCGTCCAGCCCTGGAGTCTCTGAGGGCTCTGGGTCAGGGCTGAGCTGCTGCCCTGCCTGTCCTGCCGAGCTTTTCCTGGCTGCAGGCTCTGGCAGCAGCAGGCTCTGCGGGGTCCTGCACGTGGGGAGCTGCAGAGTCCCCTCAAGCCTTTGGGGTGGGAATATCCCCCGGGAACAGCCTGTCCTCCCTGGAGCACGGCTTTTATATCTGGGGGGAGGTGGGCCAGCCTTGCTGTGGTGTCAGCTGTGGTGTCCCTGTGGTGTCCCTGCCGGGCATGGGGACAGCAGGGCTGGTCTGCAGGGACGGGGGCACCTGTCCCATCCTCTGTGGGGCTGCTGCAGCCTCTGATGCCACCCCCTCCGGAAGGGATGGGTGTCCCAGGGCAAGGATAGCCCTGGGGCAGCTCCTGTCTCAGGAGGGAATGGCACCGCATGTCCCAGAAGTGGTGGCTGCCCCAGACCCCTGGAAGTGTTCCAGGCCGGGTTGGACAGGGCTTGGAGCCACCTGGGACACTGGAAGGTGTCCCTGCCGTGGCACTGGGGGGGATTTAAAGGGCCTGCAGCCCCAGCCCGTCTGTGAGTGCTGGGCTGTGCAGCCTGAGCGAGGCTCTGCCCACCTGGGGGCACAGGCACATCCAGAGCTCCTCCCTGCTCCGGCCAGTGCCCCCAGAAAGCTCCTGGGCTGGCTGTGAGGGCCCTCGTGCCTGCCAGCCTCCTGCTGCTGATTGTTTTGTGCCTCTCCTTTCTCTTGGTGTCCCCTCCTGCTTTTGCATTTCCCCGTGTTTCCCAGCCATCCTGCTGGGCACAGGTGGATTTCAGGCTCTGCAGTGCCTCACCCGAACCCCCAGACCCTGCAGGCTGCTCCCTCCCCTGCCCTCCCGGGCTCCCTGGGGACCTTGGTGTGGTCACAGCTGGATCCCAGCCCCTGCTCGGTGGCTCCTGGCTCCCAGTCTGCTCCCACTGGTTTCCCTGGGGCTGCTGCTCTGCCCTGCACCTGCCACGTGTGCCCTGCTGCAGGCACATTAAATACTGAGTGTCCTGGCTGAACGTGGATCTGAGGGAGGCTGGGGAGCTGCACTTCCCACCCCAGCAGCTGCCATTGCCCCCAGGCTTTGGGAAGGGTGATTTCTAAGGAAATGGAGGCAGTGTGGAGGCACAGAGGGGAATTCCTGGCTCCAGAGGTGGCTGGAACAGCGCAGGGCTCTGAGGGGCCGTGCAGGGAAGGCTGAGAGTGGTGCTGGCTGGAGGACCCCCAGCACCAGCCCACGGCCAGCGGTGCAGGAGAGGGCTTGGTGCTGCCAGGTGCTGGGTGCTGGGACAGCTGTGCTCCAGCTGCAGGTCTGGGCACTGCCAGGAGACAGTCTCCACTCCCGCTGGGCTTTTGGTGCCTCTGAGAGCACAGTGCAGTGCACTCATGCTGCCTAATGGCAGAGGGACATTGAGTAGTTCCCCCTGCTGCCCAAAATACCCGTGTTCCCTCCTTTTCCTGTGCCAGCCCCAGCCCCCTCCAGCTGCTCTGGGCTGGGGCTTCACTCCAGCTCTGCTCCTTGCCCATCTTCACCCACAAGTGTCACCAGCTCTCTCCCACCCCCAGTGTTTCCCCTGCTGTTCACAGCCAGCTCTTCTCTTGCTGGCTAAGGAACCCTCTCACATCTCCTAAGCTCTACTCAGTTCCCTTTCCTGGCAGCAGCATTTCCCTGCTCCTGCTCTTCCTTCCATCTCTTTTGGCCAGCACCATTCCCAGCTCCTGGTGAGGCAGATTTTACTGGCCACCTCCAAAATTTGGGGATGCTGTGGTTGTTAATCCCTGGCTTAGTGTGGAAGGGGAGTAAAGAGCTGCCCTTGAATGTCCCTTGGAAATAAATGTTCAGGATTGGGGTGCAGCTGCTCCTCATGGAATACCCAGTGTGAGGAGCAGGTCTGTGGTCCTGGGCACACTGTGAGTGAAGATGGAGGATCTGGCTTTGTTGGGACCACTTTCTCAGCAGTTACAGATAATAATTAGCAAACAAGCTCTGGTTTGCTCCAGGAGGGCTCAGCTCCAGGGGAGCTGCTGGGGTTCCACTCAGGATGTGTGTTCAAGACACAGGGCTGTTGCAGGGGCCCTTGCTGCCTGTTTGCAGCAGCTTCCCCTTCAAAAAGTTCATTTTCCTTACCGGAGGTGTCTGTGTCCCTGGAGCCACTCTGGCTCTGCCTGTTTCCTCCAGCTGCTCCTTGCTCTGCAAACTCCCACAGCTTTCAGGGGGACTCAGCAAAAATCTGTTTTTCTCAGTCTCACTCCTGTCCAGTGAAGTGCAGAGGGGAAAAAACATCAGGAAGGTATTTATGGTGTATGAAACCCCAGACTGGGGAAACTGTGGTTTGGGATCACTTCCCTTCAGGCTTCTCTTGGCAGGTGTTTGTCCACAGAGCCAAGCACTGCCTGCAGCCTGTGGAAAGGCAGATTCCTGCTGGAATCTGGCTCTTCATCCTTCCTTCAGCACTTTAACTCCTAGCCCGGGGTTGGAGCAGCTTGAAGCAGGAAGAGTTTCCCTGCCAAACACAGAGGAGGTGGTGCTAAAAGAGAAAATCCCCAGTGAGGGCACGAGAGGAGGTTTTTCTGCAGCACAGCCACATCAGCCATCCCAGGACAGGGGCTGGGTGTTCAGCACCTGGCTCCATCCAGGATTTTTTACTCAAAATGCTGCATAAAGCCTCGAAGGGAAGGAGTAAAACTGGCAGAGCTGGGAGACCCTGGTTTGGCAAATCTCACAAACCCTTGAGGCACACACAAACCCGCAGGTGACAGGAGGAAGGAGGGCAGGAGCAGCTCAGTGGAGCTGTTGGTGCAGGGAGGGACTGCACCCCACAGGAACCTGCAGGAGAACAGGGTGAGAAAGGTCTGGGGGGCTCCACAGCCCTGGGCAGCCTCTGAGAGCAAAGCCAAGAGAGTGATGCATGGAATTATGCAATTCCAGCCTGGCTGCTTATGTAACCCCAGAGCCAGCTCCCTCAGCCAGGGGCTCTCCCCCTCAGAGCCACCAGGGCACTTCCCCTAGGAGGAAAATCACCCCAGGTGTGATGGGTGGATGATGGATGGATGGATGGATGGATGGATGATGGATGGATGGATGATGGATGGATGGATGGATGGATGGATGGATGGATGGATGGATGGATGGATGGATGGATGGATGATGGATGGATGGATGGATGGATGGATGGATGGATGGATGGATGGATGGATGGATGGATGGATGATGGATGGATGGATGGATGGATGAATGATGGATGGATGATGGATGGATAGAGGGATGGATGATGGATGGATGATGGATGGATGGATGATGGATGGATGATGGATGGATGATGGATGGATGATGGATGGATGGATAGATGGATGGATGGATGGATGAATGGATGATGGATGATGGATGGATAGATGGATGGATGGATGGATGGATGGATGGATGATGGATGGATGGATGGATGGATGATGGATG
The DNA here is from genome assembly GCA_034336665.1 of Luscinia megarhynchos. Classification (NCBI taxonomy): domain Eukaryota; kingdom Metazoa; phylum Chordata; class Aves; order Passeriformes; family Muscicapidae; genus Luscinia; species Luscinia megarhynchos. The sequence continues at coordinate 523,316 of JAPFBE010000013.1, read as the reverse complement.
GATGGATGGATGGATGGATGGATGGATGATGGATGGATGGATGGATGGATGGATGGATGATGGATGGATGATGGATGGATGATGGATGGATGATGGATGGATGGATGATGGATGATGGATGGATGATGGATGATGGATGGATGATGGATGGATGGATGGATGGATGGATGGATGGATGGATGGATGGATGGATGGATGATGGATGGATGGATGGATGGATGACGGATGGATGGATGGATGGATGGATGGATGGATGGATGATGGATGGATGGATGGATGGATGGATGGATGGATGGATGGATGATGGATGATGGATGGATGGATGGATGGATGGATGGATGGATGATGGATGGATGATGGATGGATGGATGGATGGATGGATGATGGATGATGGATGGATGATGGATGGATGATGGATGGATGGATGGATGGATGGATGGATGGATGGATGGATGGATGGATGATGGATGGATGGATGGATGGATGGATGGATGGATGGATGATGGATGGATGATGATGGATGGATGATGGATGGATGATGGATGATGGATGGATGATGGATGGATGGATGGATGGATGGATGGATGGATGGATGGATGATGGATGGATGATGGATGGATGGATGGATGGATGGATGATGGATGATGGATGGATGATGGATGGATGATGGATGGATGGATGGATGGATGGATGGATGGATGGATGGATGATGATGGATGGATGGATGATGGATGGATGATGGATGGATGGATGGATGGATGGATGGATGATGGATGGATGGATGGATGATGGATGGATGGATGATGGATGGATGATGGATGGATGGATGGATGGATGGATGGATGATGGATGGATGGATGGATGGATGGATGGATGGATGATGGATGGATGGATGGATGGATGGATGGATGATGGATGGATGATGGATGGATGATGGATGGATGATGGATGATGGATGGATGGATGATGGATGGATGGATGGATGGATGGATGTGGATGGATGGATGGATGGATGGATGATGGATGGATGATGGATGGATGGATGGATGGATGGATGATGGATGATGGATGGATGATGGATGGATGATGGATGGATGGATGGATGGATGGATGGATGGATGGATGGATGGATGGATGGATGGATGATGGATGGATGGATGATGGATGGATGATGGATGGATGGATGGATGGATGGATGGATGATGGATGGATGGATGGATGATGGATGGATGGATGATGGATGGATGATGGATGGATGGATGGATGGATGGATGATGGATGGATGGATGGATGGATGGATGGATGGATGATGGATGGATGATGGATGGATGTATGTATGGATGATGGATGGATGATGGATGGATGGATGGATGGATGGATGGATGGATGGATGATGGATGGATGATGGATGGATGATGGATGATGGATGGATGATGGATGGATGATGGATGGATGGATGGATGGATGGATGAAGATGGATGGATGGATGATGGAATGGAATGAGATGGATGATAGATGGATGGAATGGAATGGATGGATAGATGGATGGATGGATGATGGATGATGGATGGATGATGGATGGATAGATGGATGGATGGATGGAATGATGGGATGGAATGATGGAATGAGATGGATAGATGGATATGGATATGGAATGGAATGGATGGATAGATGAATGGAATAGATGGATGGATAATGGAATAGATAGATAGAATGGATAGATAGATGGAATAGAATGGATGGAATGATAAGATGGATAGATAGATAGATGGATGGATGAATAGAATAGATGAGATGGATAATGAATAGATAGATAGATGGAATAGGATAGATAATGGATAGATAATGGATAGATGGATGATGGAATGGAATAGATGGATGGGATGGATGGATGGATGGATGGATATAGATATGAATGGAATAGAATGGATGGATAGATAGATAGATAGATGATGGATGATAGATGGATGGATGATGGATGGATGATGGATGGATGGATGGATGGATGGATGGATGGATGGATGGATGATGGATGGATGGATGGATGGATGGATGGATGGATGGATGGATGGATGGATGGATGATGGATGGATGATGGATGGATGGATGATGGATGGATGGATGGATGGATGGATGGATGGATGGATGGATGGATGGATGATGGATGATGGATGGATGATGGATGGATGGAGCAGTTTCCCTGGAGAGGTCCCTTGCAGGCACAAACAGCTGAGTTCTGCTCAGCTGTCCAGGATAGCAAACCTGGCTGGTGCCACTGCCAGAGGATGCTGCTGGGCTGGGCTCCATCCAGTCGAGGGCAGCAAGAATCAAACTGCCCTTAACCTGCTTCTGTCCTCATGCTGGGGTTTTGTTGTTTGGTTTTTTTTTAAATCAGTAGGTCTTATCTGTGTCCGTTGCTGTTTGATGTGCTCCTTGTCCTTTCTGCTGGATCAAAGTATTTTTCTGTTTGGTTTTGTTCCTAAAGCACACCTGTGGGTGGCTGGGATCTGAGGGCAATGAGTTTATCCTCTGTTTGATCTGCTGGCAAGCCCTGTGGTGTTTCAGCTCTGTGCTGAGCTTTGCCCTGGGGTCAGCCCCCTCCCTCCTTCACACTTTTACAGGGAAGGGGGGCAGAGGCACCAGCGCTGCACGGATCACTGGGTTTGTGGGGTGCAGCTCTACTGAGGGATGAGACACGAGCAGTTAACCAGGACATCGAGCCTGCAGCGCTCCCAGCTCCATGAGCATTCCTGCCCTGGAAATGCAGGCTCAGGCTCCTTTGGGTGTTCCACCCTTTTTCCGTCCCGTGTCCCTCCTGAGCTCCCCAGGGCTGCAGCTGCGAGCCCAGGGCTGTCAATAATTCACGGGGCTGGAGCCAGGCAGGTGCCTCTGCCCCAGCCCTGCCAAACCCTCCAGGGGCCGGGGAGCTTTTCCTGCCTGCTCTCATTTACCATCAAACTCACTCTATTGATCCCATCCTGGATTTGTTGCAGCAATATCTCTCGGAGCAGGGCTGAGGGCAGCAATTGCTGCTGTGGCGCTCGTAACTCGGGCAGGTCCCTCTGGAACTCACCTCTCCCGTGCTCTGTGCTGCAGGGTGTATAAACACCACGCTTAAGGCAGTCTCCTCCTGCTAGAAGGTACATCAGCCCCTGCATTTGTTAATTTGTTGGAGGCTGCGCGTTCTCGCTCCTTTGCTTCTCATCACGGGGGAAACAGAATTACACAAAGTAATAATGGGAAGCCTTTCACCCCATTTGCTGCGGAGATGAGAACATCTATTAGAATGTGCTGAACAACAAGTTAAAGCCTAATGGGTTTAACGTGCCTCCGAACAATGCGGTTTCCTGAGCAGGAAGCCTGGTACTAAAACCCAACAAAGACATCAGCGGCCCCTGGGGAGGAGGGACCGAGCGGCCGGAGAGGGGGGAAGGAGATGTGCGGGCGGGGAGGGGGTGCTGGCTTCCCACCACTGAGATCTCCCGTGGTTGTGTTTAGGTGGGGGCTGGGAGTCCGAAAGGGAGAGTGGAGGGATCTTCAGGGGAGATGCACAAACCCCGTGGGTGAAAATGGGATGCTCAGGAACGCAGGACTTTAATCCATCAGAGCCCAGCACAGGGAGGGACGGGGAAGGGCTTGCTGAGCCCCCGTGTGCGGCAGGAGCAGAGGGATCCCTCCTGAGGGATGCAGAGGGCAGGAGCAGAGGAATCTCTTCTGGGGGATGCAGAGGGCAGGAGCAGAGGGATCCCTCCTGGGGGATGCAGAGGGCAGGAGCAGAGGGATCTCTCCTGGGGGATGCAGAGGGCAGGAGCAGAGGGATCCCTCCTGGGGGATGCAGAGGGCAGGAGCAGAGGGATCTCTCCTGGGGGATGCAGAGGGCAGGAGCAGAGGATCCCTCCTGAGGGATGCAAAGGGCAGGAGCAGAGGGATCCCTCCTGGGGGATGCAGAGGGCAGGAGCAGAGGATCCTCCTGAGGATGTAGAGGGCAGAAGCAGAGGGATCCCTCCTGGGGATGCAGAGGGGCAGGAGCAGAGGGATCCCTCCTGGGGGATGCAGAGGGCAGGAGCAGAGGGATCCCTCCTGAGGGATGTAGAGGGCAGAAGCAGAGGGATCCCTCCTGGGGGATGCAGAGGCAGGAGCAGAGGGATCCCTCCTGGGGGATGCAAAGGGCAGGAGCAGAGGGATCCCTCCTGAGGGATGCAGAGGGCAGGAGCAGAGGGATCTCTCCTGGGGGGATGCAGAGGGCAGGAGCAGAGGGATCCCTCCTGAGGGATGCAGAGGGCAGGAGCAGAGGATCCCTCCTGGGGGATGCAGAGGGCAGGAGCAGAGGGATCCCTCCTGGGGGGATGCAGAGGGCAGGAGCAGAGGGATCCCTCCTGGGGGATGCAGAGGGCAGGAGCAGAGGATCCCTCCTGGGGGATGCAGAGGGCAGGAGCAGAGGGATCTCTCCTGGGGGATGCAGAGGGCAGGAGCAGAGGGATCTCTCCTGGGGGGATGCAGAGGGCAGGAGCAGAGGGATCTCTCCTGGGGGGATGCAGAGGGCAGGAGCAGAGGGATCCCTCCTGAGGGGATGCAAAGGGCAGGAGCAGAGGGATCCCTCCTGGGGGATGCAGAGGGCAGGAGCAGAGGATCCCTCCTGAGGGATGCAGAGGGCAGGAGCAGAAGGATCCCTCCTGGGGGATGCAGAGGGCAGGAGCAGAGGATCCCTCCTGAGGGATGCAGAGGACAGGAGCAGAGGGATCTCTCCTGAGGGATGCAGAGGGCAGGAGCAGAGGGATCTCTCCTGGGGGATGCAGAGGGCAGGAGCAGAGGGATCCCTCCTGAGGGATGCAGAGGGCAGGAGCAGAGGGATCCCTCCTGGGGGATGCAGAGGGCAGGAGCAGAGGGATCTCTCCTGGGGGATGCAGAGGGCAGGAGCAGAGGGATCCCTCCTGAGGGGATGCAGAGGGCAGGAGCAGAGGGATCTCTCCTGGGGGATGCAGAGGGCAGGAGCAGAGGGATCTCTCCTGGGGGATGCAGAGGGCAGGAGCAGAGGGATCTCTCCTGGGGGATGCAGAGGGCAGGAGCAGAGGATCCTCCTGAGGGATGCAGAGGCAGGAGCAGAGGGATCCCTCCTGAGGGATGCAGAGGGCAGGAGCAGAGGGATCCCTCCTGGGGGATGCAGAGGGCAGGAGCAGAGACAATCCCTCCTGAGGGATGCAGAGGGCAGGAGCAGAGAGATCCCTTCTGAGGGATGTAGAGGGCAGGAGCAGAGGGATCTCTCCTGGGGGATGCAGAGGGCAGGAGCAGAGGGATCTCTCCTGGGGGATGCAGAGGGCAGGAGCAGAGGGATCTCTCCTGAGGGATGCAGAGGGCAGGGCAGGGCCAGCACTTTGCACTGCATCAGCTTGAGCTCCACGGGGCTCTGCAGCCCGCTGAGTTCCCTCTGAAGCCCGTTCGTGCAGGTGTCCCTCAGTTCCCGCTCCTCCAGGCAGCTGAGGTGCCTCTGGATGGCAGCACAGCCACCAGCGTTGTCACCCAGGGCTGGGCCACCGGGGCTGCCCTGCGCCCAGCACGTGGCGGGGTGTCACACCGACCCCAGGAGTGTTTCACAGGGCTCTGCTGAGCGCTCTCACCTTTTGTCTCAGGTTTTGCAGGCTGAATGAACGTGCTCCAGCGAAGGAAGCCCAGCAATAACCAGCGGCTGCCTGGGGGTGTGCCTGCCGTGGGGGGGCTTGCAGAGCACGACTGAGCTGCCAAGCAGGGCAGTTCCGTGAGCATGCTGCTGAGTGGTTTCTTTCTGGCAGGCTGACAGGATGGCCAGCCCAGCTCCGAGGAGCAGCTGCCCAGACGTGGCCAGGAAAAGCCTCTGCAGGAACCCCTTCCTCAGCATCAAGGTAAACACCTGCTGCTGGCCCAGCACCCCGGGACAGAGCAGCTCAGCCTCCTGCAGGAGCACTGGGAGCATCTCTGGGCCCCAGGAGTGTTTGGGAAATGCTCCCTGAGCTTCCCATGGCAAAAGTGCCTTGGGTGTGGGCTGTCTCCATTCCAGCACAGAAATGTTTCAGTGCAGCTTTGACTCCAGATGGGATGGGTGGCAGGGACCTTAAACTCATCCAGACTCACCCATTCCATGGCAGGGACACCTCCCACTGTCCCAGCTGCTCCCAGCCCTGTCCAGCCTGGCCCTGGGCACTGCCAGGGGTCCAGGGGCAGCCACAGCTGCTCTGGGCACCTGTGCCAGGGCTGCCACCCTCACAGGAACAATTCCTGCCCAAGATCCCACCAGCCCTGGCTTTGTCAGTGTGGAGCCTTTCTTCCAAGCCCTGGGTGCTGCTGGAGTCAGTGTGACCCCAGACCCTGCAGATGAGGGCTGGAGCAGCTCTGCAGAACCACAGGCTGCACCTGGGATGGCTCCCTCTGTGTTGCAGCATCTGCTCTGGTCCCTTCTGGCTCAACAATTCCTTTTTATCACTAGTGGCAGCCCTAGCATCAGTTTGTTACGACTTTCAGTGTAGCTGGGAGCCAATTACCTGGCTCGTCAGAGAATCTCACCAGGCCAGAGAGCAAAACATGACAGTCAGTCTGAAAGGCTCAGGATTTCTGTGTCACTTTTGTGGGGAGGATTTGGGGGTTTGAGGGTTTTTCTGCAAATGCTGGTGCAGTGAGGCACTGAGGCAGAGGCTGGAGACACAGAGCCATGTCCTGGGGCTCCTTCCCCAGTCCTCCCTCCAGCCCATCCAGCTGCTCTGTATCTGCTGGGGGGGTTTGGTTCTCCTTTACTTGCCAGCAAGGTTATCTTTGCCAATATGACCCCACTGATTTTTCCTTGAGGAGCTGTTTTAAAGGGGTTCAAAGATAAAACCATGGAGAGGCAAAGTCAGCTCGGGCCTGTGAGCAGAATCAAGCTGTATTTCTGAAGGCAGATCCTAAAATCCCAGACTGGTTTGAGCCTGGGGGATTTAAAGACCCTCTTGTTGCAAGGCCTGCCACGGGCAGCTGTGGAGGGAGCTCTTGTCACCAAGGACACAATTATCCTCAGCACAGGATGTTTTCCCCTTTTCTCTTGCGGTTTTTCAAGAAGTTAGGCCACGCTGTCCGGTTTCTAGATGACTTCATCAGAAAACAAAACTTCCAGCCCGGGCTTTGAATGGTTCTTGCAGAACACAGAGCCATTGCACAATGTGGCTGGATGGGTTTGAAGTGGCTGAAGGGCCAAAACTCACAGCTCTGCAGTTTTTATGTGTATTTATATCTCCAGAGAGCGTGCCACAAAAACCATGTGCCACATGTCAAAATGCAGCTAAGGGACTAAAAACCACCTTGTTTGGCTTTGAGGAGCATTATGATTTGACGGGATACTGGGCAGGAATTGTTCCCTGGCAGGGTGGGCAGGGCTGGCACAGGTGCCCCTGGACCCCTGGCATGTCCAGGGCCGGGCTGGACACTGGGGCTGGGGCAGCTGGGGCAGTGGGAGGTGTCCTGCCCATGGAATGGGTGAGTCTGGATGAGCTTTGAGCTCCCTTCCAGCTGCAGGCCCAGCCAAACTGGTTCCAGCTGTTTCCTCCTGCACAATCAACACTACAGACACAGGCAGCCCTGTGTAAGAGGGACTTTTCCCAGCCCACCAGGAGAGGAAACACTGGTGTTCACTTCCCAGGTCTGTGGTTTACTGGCTGCACAGGCCGGAGGGTGGTCTCTGTTCTCCTGCACGTGTGAGGTGGGAGCAGCAGTGTTTGGATTCTCTGAGCTGCTTTGATCCCATGGATGTAGAGGGAAGACTTTGCAAGCACGGCTCAGCCCTTCCAGGGAAAGCTGGGCTGCTGAGCTTGGGCTCCCAGCCAGCCCTGGGGCTGCTCCTGGTGTCCCTGCTCTGTCCTGTGGCAGGGACAAGGTTCTGGGAAAGCCTGCTGTCTGCCAGTCCAGGCCACCTGCTGGGCCAGCACATCAGTCCCACCAGTCCAGCTGTCCCAAAGGCCAGGAAAAGTCTGCTCTTTCTTTTCCTGACAAAAAAATGATGGCTGAGAGCAAAGAGCCCCTGGAGTCCTTGCCCAAGCCACTGCAGGCCCTGTGCATCTCTCCTTTTGTGCTTCCTCCAGCCAGGGCAGAATAAAACAGCAGATTCCCAGCCCCTTCTGAGCTGAAGGGGCAGTGCTGGGCAGCTGCTGTGAGCCCCTGAAGGTGCTGGATGTGGGGGCTGTGAGCTGTGGATGCCTGGAACACACAGCTCTGCTCTCAGCCCTTCCTTCTGAGCTGCTGTGAGCAGGAGCAGAGCCTGGGACAGCCAGCCACGTGCGGGAGCACAGCACAGCTGGCTCTGGCTGTGACATGTCCCCCTGCAGACACGTGGCAGGCAGCAGTGGTGACACAGCCTGGAGGGGACGGCCCTGCGGGTGTCCTGGGGCGTGGTGCTGAGGGCAGCAGCTCTGGAAGGAGCCAGGGCCATGCAGCCTGTCCTGCAGGGAGCTGAGGGCTGTGACTCTTTGGGCTGGGTATTGGAACTCTTTTGGGGGCTGGAGGGGTGCCCTGGAGAGCCACAGGGCAGGAGGAGGGAGGATGGAGATGAGGGCAGATTATTTTCTGGGAGATGGTGGGCTTTGACAAGGTTTTCTTCTGGAAGTGGAAGAGAACCATCATATTTTCCAGAGATGTGTTTTACATCTAGGGCTTTGTGACAAGCAGAGGAAAGCAGTCTGAGTTATTCTCCCTGACCTTCTGCTGACTTTCTGCAAAGGAGTTGTTAGTTGCTGTGTTTGGAAGAGCTCATCCCTGTCCCAGAAGAGCTCCCAGCACTGGGGATGGCTGCCTGCCTCTGGCTGAAGGGCAGCAGGAATGTTGTGCAACCTCCCTTCTGCCGCTGCATCCTGGGGACAGGGCCAGCACAAACAGGCATCACCCCAACCCCAGGCATGGCCAAAGCACTTCCCAGCCCAGGAAATCACAGCCTCTTGCAGATACTGCCGGTACTCTTGGCAGAGGGCGATTCCGTGGCTCTGACTAATTCCCTGGTGGCAGAGCAGGGGTGATTTTCCACGGCCTGTGGTCAGAGGCCCGTGCTGTGCCCTCCTCGGGGGCTGCAGGCGGTGTGCTGCAGCTCTCGGTGCCCCCTGGCACTCTGTGTCTGTGTTGGCAGTTCTTTGTGTGCTGCCACGGGCTGCTGCAGCTCTCCCAGCTCCTGGTCTCGGGCTACCTGAAGAGCTCCATCTCCACCATCGAGAGACGCTACGGGCTCTCCAGCCAGACCTCGGGGCTGCTGGCCTCCTTCAACGAGGTGAGCGGCCCTGGCCCTGGCCCTGGCCCTGTGCCATCTCTGTCCCTGGCCCTGGCCCTGTTTCTGTCCCTGTGCCATCTCTGTCCCTGGCCCTGGCCCTGGCCCTGTTTCTGTCCCTGTGCCACCTCTGTCCCTGGCCCCGGCCCTGGCCCTGTCCCTGTTCCTGTCCCTGTGCCACCTCTGTCCCTGGCCCTGACCCTGGCCCTGGCCCTGTCCTGTCCCTGGCCCTGGCCCTGTTCCTGTCCCTGTGCCATCTCTGTTCCTGGCCTTGTCCCTATCCCTGGCCCTGTCCCTGTCCCTGTGCACCCAGCCCCTGTTCCCCAGACACACGCTGCTCTCTCTCAGGTGGGGACACACTGTCCCTGTCCCATCCCTGTCCCATCCCTGTGCCTGTCCCATCCCTGTCCCTGTCCCGTCCCTGTCCCACCCCTGTACGCTCCGGCCCTGTTCCCAGGGGCACGCTGCTGTCTCTCAGCCGGACACACGCTGCTCTCTCTCAGGTGGGGAACACGCTGCTGATCGTGTTTGTCAGCTACCTGGGCAGCCGCGTGCACCGGCCGCGCCTGATCGGCTGCGGGGCGCTGCTGGTGGCGCTGGCCGGGCTGCTGATGGCCCTGCCGCACTTCCTGAGCGGGCCCTACCGCTACGGCCGCGCCGTGCCCAGTGAGTGCCGCGCCTCGGGCCGGGGCGGGAGGGCACCTTGCCACGGCCGGGGCACCTGGCACCGTCCAGCCTGGCTGGGCACTGCCAGGGACCAGCCACAGCTCACCTGCCACAGCTCACCTGCCACCACCCAGCCTGGCAGGACACTGCTCGCCACCCCCCAGGGAACAATCCCTTCCCCTGTCCCACCTGTCCACACCCCCTCTGGGAAATGACCTTCCCCCCGCCGCTGGTGCTGCATCTAAGGCGTTGCTGGGGCTGAATGAGCAGGAAAGGCCTTTGCAGGGTTTGCAGAGATGGGTATTTAAGCCACACACGGTTTAGGGTTCAGGGAACAAAGGCAGGGCCTCTTGTGAGGGTCTGGGTTTAGCACATGGGCTCAGCAGGGAAGGGAGAGCATCAGGGACCAATTACCAAGGGACACGGGGTGCTACAGGGAAGGGCCAAGGCAAAGGACAACAGGGAATTAGGGTGGGAGTGACCAAAAGGTTAACGGGCAGGGAAAGGGCCCAGGCTTGACTCAGGGAACAGAACAGGGGTTGCATTCCTTAACTGGCAAAACTTTCTGGGTTTCCACACACTGGGAGCTGCAAGCTGTTGGCTTCTCCTCCAGAAATTCTGTTTTTCTGAGAATGCAATCATCTCAACCCTGAGAGGCAACAGCTACTGGTGGAAAGCAGAGCCAGGGGATGTGGGAACAATGGGAAAGGGCAGGAAAACAATCAAAACACAGTCTGTGCCTCTGATTCCCCTTGTTAGCTGCACATCCAAACTCACCTTCCCTCCCTGGTCCAGCTGGGCTGTCTTTGAGGTTTTAGACCCCACCAGAGTATCAGCCTCCCTTGAAAAACATGCAGGTCTAAATCACTCGTGGGGGGAACAGGACATGGTGGGTTTGGGGTCTTCTCCCTGAAGGAAAATGAAGGGATGAGAAAAGAAAGAAAGGAGAAAAGCAGTTATTTGGTACCTTTCCAGTTCCTGCCATGAAGCTCCAGCACGTCTTCTAGAAGCCTCCACTGGGCAGCTTTCCTTTGGCTCACCAGAGGGAGTGCAGCTGGTTCAGGCAACTGCAGACACCAAAGGAAGGCTGAATAGGTGAAAAATAGCTGGCTGCAAACCGCAGCGTGGAAAGAATAAGCTGGTATTTCAGCAGTGCTGCTGCAGGCGGCCCCGTGTCTGAGCACTTGAGTTCCATGGGATTTGTGCTATAATCATGGAAATCCTGCTATCAGCACCACCACCCCCCTGCCCAAGGGTTCTAGGGAAGATGAGGGTGCACTTGGCAGCTTTTCTGAGGAAAATGAGTCCTCATTACAAAATCTGCAGGTGTACTGGAAGGGCTGTCAGAGGTCCTGGGAGTGACCTCAGCTCCACTTCCTTAACAGGAAAAGCCTTGCAGGCTTTCTGTGGCACATGAACCCATCTCTGTGAACATCAGGGCAATGATCTTTGCACCTTCCTTGTGTTTCCTTCCACCTGCCACCTAAGGATAAGATAAAGTTGTGGAGCTGCTGGAGCACATCCAGAGCAGGGCACGGAGCTGCTCCAGGGCTGCAGCCAGGCTGGGAGAGCTGGGGGTGCTCTCCTGGAGAAGGCTCCAGGGAGAGCTCAGAGCCCCTTGCAGTGCCTGAGGAGAGAAGTTTTTTCTCCAGACCAGGCTCCTCAGACCTGTCCCCATGTCACCACAGGCACCTCCAGCAACACCACCGACCTGTGCCAGCCCGGGGCCCCGGGGGCCTGGGCCAACCTGAGCCAGGCCAGCTGCGCCCCCCAGGCCTCCAGGGAGAACCACGAGGTGCTGCTGGTCATGTTCGTGGCCCAGGCACTGCTGGGCATCGGGGGGGTGCCCATCCAGCCCTTCGGCATCTCCTACATCGACGACTTCGCCAGCGAGAGGAACTCGCCCCTCTACCTCGGTGAGGAACTGCCCCTGCCCCTGGGTGAGCAACTGCCCCTGTCCCTGGGTGAGGAACTGCCCCTGTCCTGGGTGAGGAACTGCCCCTGTACCTGAGTGAGGAACTGCCCCTGTCCTGGGTGAGGAGCTGCCCCTGTCCCTGGGTGAGGAACTGCCCCTGCCCTGGGTGAGGGAGCTGCCCCTCTACCTGGGTGAGGAGCTGCCCCTGTCCCTGGGTGAGGAACTGCCCCTGCCCCTGGGTGAGGAGCTGCCCCTGTCCCTGGGTGAGGAACTGCCCCTGTACCTGGGTGAGGAACTGCCCCTGCCTCTGGGTGAGGGAGCTGCCCCTCTACCTGGGTGAGGAGCTGCCCTGTCCCTGGGTGAGGAACTGCCCTGCCCCTGGGTGAGAGCTGCCCCTGCCCTGGGTGAGGAGCTGCCCCCTGCCCCTGGGTGAGGAACTGCCCCTGCCCCTGGGTGAGGAGCTGCCCCTCTACCTGGGTGAGGAGCTGCCCCTCTACCTGGGTGAGGAACTGCCCCCTGCCCCTGGGTGAGGAGCTGCCCCTGCCCCTGGGTGAGGAACTGCCCCTGCCCCTGGGTGAGGAGCTGCCCTCTACCTGGGTGAGGAGCTGCCCCTCTACCTGGGTGAGGAGCTGCCCTCTACCTGGGTGAGGAACTGCCCCTGTCCCTGGGTGAGGAGCTGCCCCCTGTCCCTGGGTGAGGAGCTGCCCCTGCCCCTGGGTGAGGAACTGCCCTGCCCCTGGGTGAGGAACTGCCCCCTGCCCCTGGGTGAGGAACTGCCCCTGTACCTGGGTGAGGAACTGCCCCTGCCCCTGGGTGAGGAACTGCCCCTGCCCCTGGGTGAGGAACTGCCCCTGCCCCTCTACCTGGGTGAGGAACTGCCCCTGCCCCTGGGTGAGGAACTGCCCCTGCCCCTGGGTGAGGAGCTGCCCCCTGCCCCTGGGTGAGGAGCTGCCCCTGTCCCTGGGTGAGGAACTGCCCCCTGCCCCTGGGTGAGGAACTGCCCCCTGCCCCTGGGTGAGGAGCTGCCCCTGTCCCTGGGTGAGGAACTGCCCCTGCCCCTGGGTGAGGGAACTGCCCCTGTCCCTGGGTGAGGAGCTGCCCCTGCCCCTGGGTGAGGGAACTGCCCCTGTCCCTGGGTGAGGAACTGCCCCTGTCCCTGGGTGAGGAACTGCCCCTGTCCCTGGGTGAGGAGCTGCCCTGTCCCTGGGTGAGGAACTGCCCCTGCCCCTGGGTGAGGAACTGCCCCTGCCCCTGGGTGAGGAGCTGCCCCTGTCCCTGGGTGAGGAACTGCCCCTGCCCCTGGGTGAGGAACTGCCCCTGTCCCTGGGTGAGGAGCTGCCCCTGCCCCCTGGGTGAGGAACTGCCCCCTGTCCCTGGGTGAGGAACTGCCCTGTCCCTGGGTGAGGAGCTGCCCCTGTCCCTGGGTGAGGAACTGCCCCTGCCCCTGGGTGAGGAACTGCCCTGTCCCTGGGTGAGGAGCTGCCCCTGCCCCTCTACCTGGGTGAGGAACTGCCCCTGCCCCTGGGTGAGGAACTGCCCCTGCCCCTGGGTGAGGAGCTGCCCCTGCCCCCTGGGTGAGGAACTGCCCCTGTCCCTGGGTGAGGAACTGCCCCCTGTCCCTGGGTGAGGAACTGCCCCTGCCCCTGGGTGAGGAGCTGCCCCTGAGTGAGGAGCTGCCCCTGTACCTGGGTGAGGAACTGCCCCCTGCCCTGGGTGAGGAACTGCCCCTGCCCCTGGGTGAGGAGCTGCCCCTGTCCCTGGGTGAGGAGCTGCCCCTGCCCCCTGGGTGAGGAGCTGCCCCTGCCCCTGTGTGAGGAGCTGCCTGTGAGAGGAATTTGGGAGCAGGGGTGCTGCTTTGGAGGTCAGGGCGCTGCCGGGGCAGTGGGCTGTGCTGGAGGCTGCACAGCAGGGCCTGGTCCCGCAGGAGCCCCTCTGCCCCCGCGGCTGCTGTGCCCGGGCTGAGCCCTGCCCTGCTGCTTCCCTCTGCAGGAATCCTGTTCTCCCTGACGGTGGTGGGCCCGGGGGTGGCCTTCCTGCTGGGCTCTGCCATGCTCAGGTTCTATGTGGACGTGGACAAAGTCAGCGCAGGTGAGGGCGGCTTGCAGCCGGGGCTCCAGCCTCCCCTCCTGCAGCCAGGGCATCCCTGTCCCTGCTGTCCCCTCCAAGGGGCTGAGCGGCTCTTTGGGCACGCTGGGGACAGCACTGAATAGGAAGGGGACAGTGAAATGTGATTTGGTGTTGGGATGGTCAGGGGCAAGCGCTGCTCAGGCCCCAGAGCCAGCACCTGGGGGTGATGGGCGTTGGGTGCACTGGGTGCCCCTCCTGCCCCAGCACAGCTCTGATGTCCCTCTCTCCTCTCCTCTCCTCTCCTGTCCTGTCCTCTCGTGTTGCAGCTGAGGTGCAGCTCACCAGCCAGGACCCGCGCTGGGTGGGGGCCTGGTGGCTCGGGTTCCTGGTGGCCGCCAGCCTGGTGGCCCTGTCTGCCCTGCCGTACTTCTTCTTCCCACGGGAGATGCCCAAGGAGGTAGGAGAGGCCCTGCACACACACCGGTGCAGCCCCGCGGGGCTGGCAGAGCTGCTCCTGGCAAGGGGGATGCAGCCCCACACTCCTGCTCGCCAGAGCTTTGCCAGGGCAGGTGCAGGGCAGCCAGCTCTGCCTGTCCTGGCAGCGTTTGTCTGGGGGCTGTGCTGAACTTTGGAGGTGCACTGAACTTTCATCCTCGGGAAGCCGAGGACAGCTGTTCTGCAGCAGCAGCTGGGGAGCAGGGCTGTGCAGGGAGAGACTGTGCAGGGAGCAGGCTGTGCAGGGCTGTGCAGGGCTGTGCAGGGCTGTGCAGGGCTGTGCAGGTAAGGCTGTGCAGGTAAGGCTGTGCAGGGCAGAGCTGTGCAGGGGCTGTGCAGGGAGCAGGGCTGTGCAGGGAGCAGGGCTGTGCAGGGCTGTGCAGGGCTGTGCAGGGCTGTGCAGGTAAGACTGTGCAGGGCAGAGCTGTGCAGGTAAGGCTGTGCAGGGCTGTGCAGGTAAGGTTGTGCAGGGCAGAGCTGTGCAGAGCTGTGCAGGGAGCAGGGCTGTGCAGGTAAGGCTGTGCAGGTAAGGCTGTGCAGGGCTGTGCAGGTAAGGCTGTGCAGGTAAGGCTGTGCGGGGCTGTGCAGGCGTAAGGCTGTGCAGGGCTGTGCAGGGCTGTGCAGGGCTGTGCAGGTAAGGCTGTGCAGGGCTGTGCAGGTAAGGCTGTGCAGGGCAGAGCTGTGCAGGGCTGTGCAGGGCTGTGCAGGTAAGGCTGTGCAGGTAAGGCTGTGCAGGGCTGTGCAGGCAAGGCTGTGCAGGTAAGGCTGTCTTGAGGGCTGTGCAGGTAAGGCTGTGCAGGGCTGTGCAGGGCTGTGCAGGTAAGGCTGTGCAGGGTAAGGCTGTGCAGGGCTGTGCAGGTAAGGCTGTGCAGGGCTGTGCAGGGCTGTGCAGGTAAGGCTGTGCAGGGCAGAGCTGTGCAGGGCTGTGCAGGGCTGTGCAGGCAAGGCTGTGCGGGGCAGAGCTGCACCCAGGCCGTGCAGCTCAGGAGTTCCCCCTGCCCATGGCAGCAGCGGAGCAGAACGAGCTGTGCTCGCACAGCAGGCGTTCCTGCGGCTGGGACGCTGCTGGAGCTGCAGGGACACGCTCAGCAGCGAGCTGTGCTCATCCCTTGGCCTGCTCTGAGTGCTGTCACTGCCCTCCCCGTGTGCCTCACCTTGAGGCAGCATCCAAACCCTCCTGTCTGAACAAGCCTGTGCCCCGGTGCAGAGCAATCCTTCGCTTCTCCTGACCCTGCCCAATTTCCACGGGACTGACTGCAGGTTTGGGGCTCCCCAGCCTGTTTTACCTGCTCAGCTGGGGGATGCAGTGATTTACTGCGGGCTGCCATGAGCTGTGAGGGGATGGAGGGGCAGGATGGGGCTGATCCCAGTGCAGGCTGCATGACTGCTCCTCCTGCAGAGCAGGATTGCTCTGGAGCCTTGGGGAAGGTCTGTGTTAGCCGGGTCTGCCCAGCATGCCATCTCCATCTTAGGGAAGGGTTCTTCATTAGGGCTGATGGGAATATTAATTTCATAAACGCCTCTTGAGAGAAAACAGTGCACTTCAGCTGAAACAGCTGCACTTCCTGGCAGTGCTGCACTGAGCAGTTTGGAAGGGTTTGGGGGGAACGGCTGGAAAGTGATTTTGAAAAGAGCAGGAGGATTTCAGCCTGCCCTGCTGGCTGGGATCTGTAGGGAACACTCCCACATGGCTGAGCACCCACGTGGCCCTCTGCAGCACGTGAATTTCTGGAATTCTTGGACTTCTCCTTATTTTCCCATCTCCCTCAGAAAGCTCTTGGGATCTACTGACAGTTTAAAAATAATGACAATAATATGAAAGTACAGTAAATAGCCAAATTCTGCCCTTCCTTGCAGAAAGGGAGGGCCAGCCATGCCTGTCCCACAGGGGAATCAGCAGCAGCAGCAGCAGCAGCAGCAAGAAAGCCTGCTTGAAAAATTCAAATAAAACCTCTGTAGAAAGTTTGCCACTAGCCAAGACACATCTACATTTTTCATTCCACAGCCACATTCCAGCTTTACCTTTTTTTGATGAATTCTTTCTTTGAAGTTCCTGGAATGGCTCGTGTTAACATTAATGATAGTGTGGGGCTGCTCTTTTGATCTTTTTTTTTTGTAAATTAGTGACTCCAAATGCAGAACATTTTTATTTCTCTGCTCTGCTGCTTGTCAGTTGGCTTCTAGCACCAAAGTATCCTGAATAATCCTATTGAGGGCTGATCATGGCAAAGCCAAGAGGTTGTCATGAAATCAGGAAGGGGATGAGAGGATGAGGCTCTTATACTGGAAAACCTGTTTTCAGTCAAGAACAGCTTTTTTCCCCAGTAATTCCAGTTTGATCCTGCCTCCATGAGCCTGAAGCATCCTTGGAGTTGTGTCCTGGATTGTGAGGAACTTCAGGCACAATTCAGTTGCTGTGTAGCCAGAGTGTAGCTCATGCTTTGCCATCTGCTGCGGGTCTCTGCGGGAGTCTGTGAGTCGGGGTAGATGGTGGGGGACAAAACTCAAGTGCTCTGTATAAACTAAAGGTTACAACTGCAGTTTATTATAGAAGAGCCTGCTGGGAGCTGCCCAGCACAGCCCAGAGCAGGACAAAGACAGATAAAAGGGGGGAGAGAGAGAGAGAAGAGGGAGAAGAGAGCAAGAAGAGAGGGTATTAGAGGTAAAGGGAGGGGTGGTAGAGAGAGAGAGGGAGAGAAAGAAGAGGAGGGAAAAGAGAAGGAAAGAAGAAAAGCGATTTCCCATTTGCAATACAGTAAATCTTCCATGATGAATATTCTAATTTCCACTAACCAATGTAATACAAGATACAAATTCTACAGCATTTACATACAGCCTATAGGAATTCTTATATTACCATAGAATTAATTTTTGGACCCTGGCAAGTCTTTCTGTGCCCTTTGGAGTTGCTCTCTGGCAGAGGGCATTGTTCTATCCAGAGGGGATTGCCTTCAGGGGCCATCCTATGTTTTCATGGGAATTCAGTAACTGAGGCTTGGCATCTCATTGGCTTTCATTTCAATCTCGTTCATGGTTTCAGAATCTGAGCATTCATATTTGCAAGATTTCTGTGTTTCATCTTTCCCGACAATCTGCTGGTGTTGCTGTATCCCAGGCAGCAGTATTGCCACTGTACTCCAGTATTCCTGGGACACAGCTCTGAGGGTGACAGCAAGAGGGACTGAAAAGGGGAAGGCTGCTCCCAGCAGCACCTCAGACAGGAGCAGGAGCTGTCTCTGCTCAGCAATTCTCGTGTGCAGGATCCCCTTCCCCACCCAGATCCCTCCCTCTGCAGGTTTTATCCAAACACAGAGCCCAGCATCTCCCAGATGCCACAGGGGCTGAGGGACACTTCTCCTGGCTGGGACAAAGCCTCCCTGCCCTGTCAGCACCCACTGGCAGGTGGCAGAGCTGCCCTGGCTTTTATGGGAAGCAGTGTCCAAGCCCTGGGGACTCTGATTCACACACACTCTGGACACGGGTCACTGCTGGGGTTGGAAAACTTATGGCAGGAGGTTGCACAAACTTGTTTCCCTGCATGTTGCAGGGACGCCTTCCACAATCCCAGATTACTGCCTGCCTTGGGCACTGCCAGGAATTTCCTTTCTCTGGAAGGAGAGAAGCTTTTCCATCTTCACAGGGAACAATTCCTGCCCAATATGACATCTATCCCTGCCCTCCTTCATCTTAAAGTAATTCCCCCTTGTCCTGTCCCTCCCTATCCAACTCTCCTAGGTGAAACTTAAATTTTCCAACCATTAGGTGCTGGAAATCGAGGTCTTTCTCTGGAAAGATGCTCTGGGTGCCTCATTAGAGCTCCCAAAGCACCAGCCCAGGAGTACAGGGAACAAAGGAACAGAGGGCCAAGTGGCAGGACAGGCTACAGCAATGGGCTGGTCTCTACAGCTGGATTTTCCTCAGGCAGCTTTAAAGACAGGCACAAACAGCAGCTAAAAATAATCCTCCCATTTGGTGGGAGCAAGGTGCCCCCAGCTGGTTATTTTAACACTCCTGGAAATAGGGTCCCTGGAGGGACCCACACATGCTGGAAGAGGCATAATGAAGTGTTTGTAGGGAGCCTGACCTTGTCAAAAGGAAAAGAATTCTTTTCCAAGCTGTGAGGTTTTACGCTTTGTTTGTCTAATATGAAAATAACTTCTCTGACCTTACTTTTCAGTGAGCTGGGAGTGCCAGGTTCTGTTCAGAGTCAGAGGGAAACTCTGCAGACACCTCAAAATAAACAAGAAAACCTCTCTGTCACAGAGCAGGTCATTTATTCCTGTTTCCAGGGTGTGTTTGGATAAACCCAGGCTGCTGGCACCTCTGGCTGCCCTTCTCCCAGGTGCAGTAGCAGGTGGGGAGAGCAGGAGCTGGCAGGAAAAGCTGCTTTGGTTTTCCTTTCCTGCAGAGCCCTGCTCAGCCATCCCTGGGTTTATTCATGTCTGTGCAGGGAAATGGGGATTTCCCCAGGCCAAGGTCAGGCTGGGGATGCTCTTCCTACTGCAAAGTGTGTGGGAGCTGCATTCTCCTTCCTCCAAAGCCTGTCTGCCTCCTCCATCCCCTGTGAGGGTGGCAGTGGGCTCTGGAATCACGGGATGGGTGACCTTAAAGCCACCCCTGCCATGGGCAGTGACACATTCCAGGGTCCCAGGTGCCCCAAGCCCCTTCCAGCCTGGCCTGGGACACTTCCAGGGATCCAGGGGCAGCCACAGCTGCTGGGCAAAATCTTCCACACAGACAAAATCTCGTTGCAAAAACATGAGATGCAACGAGTGGCACCAAGGAGCTGAGTCCTTTAAGGAAGATCCAGGAAAATCCAAGAGTGGGGGCATTTTGCAAGCTTAGTTTGCTTCTCCTTGGCATGATGCTGGGGCAGGGCTGCACCTCCCAGCTTCAGCCTGACAAATTTCTGCTGTGAGAATTGCCAAAATCCCCTGTGGCAGGGGCACAGCATCCTCCTCAGGGCATGCAGCATCTCTGTTGGTGCAGCCAGCACCATCCCAGCACCATCCACAGCAAGCAGGCAGGATTCCTGTTTTTCCTTCTGCCCCTGCTTTCCTTCATCCCAGAGGAAGGTATTTCCTGATCCTTTCAGGCAGCAAAAAAGCTTTCCCCTATGTGAGGGCTTTGCTCCATGTGCAGGCAGCTGGTGCTCCTGAGCCAGCACAGAAACATCCCCTGCAAGGGTCACACACAGGGACATCCCAGACTGGCGGTTTGGGGGCTTTGTCTGGACGTGCAGGCTGTTGACTCTCAGAAGTACAAACAGCTGGAAGCTGAGGAAGCCACAGTCAGGAACAGCTTGAATGTATTTTTGGAAAATGCTGCAGTTTCAGAGCAGGGAGAAGAGCCCCTGTAACACAATTGAAAACTGAAAGGGAGCCGGATTTTATCTTTGCATTTGAAAAGTGTATGAAAGCCTGACCTCCAGCAATGCAAAACAGGAAAGGAGTTCATTGCTCTTGCCTTTAGAAAGGGCACGTGGCACCCAGAGCACAGACACTGACCTCTCTGTGGTTTAATGAGCACTCTGAGTGGAGAGCAAAGGAGTGATTCCAGCCAGAGCTGCCCATTTCCTCCTGGCCACCACAGGTCTCTCATTGCTGCTGGATGACTCTCGTCCAGCTCAGGCTGCTGCAGGAGCTGCAGCAGAGCTCCCCCTCCATCCAAAGCAGTGCCCAAAGCTGTGCAGGTGGGATCCAGCTCTGTCCCTCCTCGGGTGCCTGTGCTGTGCCCACACAGAGCTCTGGGGCAGAAAACCATCCCCTGAGGGCATCCAGCTGTCCCTGCAGAGGTGTGCACTCCTGGGTTTGTGCAGCTGAGCCAGGGAGTTGGTATTGATGGAGGGTGACCCAGCACTGAGGAGAGGTGGGAGAATCTGCAGCGTGGATGTGGATGCTGTCAGCTGGACACAGTCAGGGCACCGTGTGCCGTGCTGTGGGAGACAGAGGGCAGGGGAGCTGTGGCAGGGCGTGTGCAGTGACACTCTGGTGTCCCTGTGGGAGTCTCTGTGTCGGGACAGACAGTCGTCAGGGACAAAACTCGTGCTCTGCATAAGCTAAAAGTTCCTGTTACATTTATTGTAAGAGTGAGAGTACAGAGAGTCCTACTGAGTGTTGCCAGCTGCAGCACAGAGCAGGACAAGGAGTGAGAGTGGGTTGGAGAAAGAGCAATGGGATAAAAGGGTGATGGGGTAAGAGAAGAAGGGAGAGAGGAAGAGGAAGAGGTAAGAGAGGTAAGAGAGGAGCAAGAGAGCGATTTCCCGTTTACAATACAATAAATTTTCTTCTGTGATGAATATTCTAATTCCCACTAACCAATGTAACACAAGATACAAATTCTGTAGCATTTACATACAGCCTATAGGAATCCTTATATTACCACAGTGTGCTACATTTTAAACTCTAAAAACTGCTCTTTGGACCCTGGCAGGGATGTCTCTGACCTTTGGACCCACTATCCAGCAGAAGACATTGTTCTATCAAGAGGGGACTACCCCTAGCTGGCCATCCCATTGTTTCATGGGAATTCAATAACTGAGGCTTGGCTTCTCAAAAGTGGCTTTCATTTGAGTCTTGTTCATGGTTTCAGAATCTGAGCATTCATATTGGTGAGGTTTCCATTTCATCTTCCCCAACGTGTGCCCAGGTGGCGAGAGGGAAGGACAGAGGCAGCAGGAGGGAGGGCGTGCTCAGCCAGCTCCGGCGGTCCCAGCACACGGAGAGCCTCTCGCTGACGGCGTTCATCCGACGTAAGTGTGCGACCCCCGCCCCACAGCCCCTGCAGGGAGCAGCCACACGGCCTGAGCTCAGCCCAGCTCCCGGGTGAGCCCCTGGCATGCACCTCAGGCTCAGTGCCGGGTTTAACCCCTCTGCTCCCAGCCTGCCCACTCTGCCCTGCTCCGCTCATGCCAGCCAGAGCACCTGGCCTTGGTCACTCGGAGTGTCACATCCTGCCCTGGAGTGTCCCAGGCCAGGCTGGGCAGGGCTTGGAGCAGCCTGCCTGGTGGAAGGTGTCCCTGCCATGGCAGGGGCTGGGATGGGATGGGCTTTAAGGTCCCTTCCAACCCAAACCCCTCAGTGACTCTGAGATTTATGGCTCATGGGCAGTAGGAATCAGAGGCCAGAATCTCACCAGGGAAGGGAAGAGGGGTGCCAGCTGTGAGCCTGGAGCAGAGCTGTGGGAAGGGAGAGAACCCTTCAGTCAGAGGGGTTTGGGTACATCCAGCTGCTCTTGCTCAGTCCTCAGGCCATGGCAGGAATCAGACCCACAGCAGCACTGGCAACGTTTCGTGCCCAAAAAAGCCTCATCACGCTCCCTCCACAAGGCTGACCTGGCTGTCCAAGCCAGGCTGACCTCCAGTCCTGCTGAGAGTGGGCAGCACTGCCTTGGCCAGCACTTCAAATCCACAGGGAGATCTGAATCCAGTGCAATTAAGTTGTTTGGAAATGAGTGGGCTCTTTGTGCTGAAGGGGATCAGCCAGGCTTTAGTCTCTGGAGGCTTCTGCTAATGGTTGGGATGTTTGGCTTTTTTAAACACTCTGCACTTTGACAGCTACTTATGAAATGTGGCCCTCTGAAGGCACTCCTGTCAGCTTCCCCCATATTTCCCAGACATTATCCGGTGAATTGATTGGAAATTCTCTGTGTTCTGAAGGTCAGTGCAGGGCAGGCTCAGCCAGGCAGGCGTGGGCAGGTTGTTCCCCCGCTGCTGGCAGCGTTTGCTCGTCAGCCTAATGCTCAATTAGAGGAGGCACCCGGGGGTTTCTTCCTCCCCTGACCTTGTGGCACTGTCATTTAGAAACCTGTATGGTGGAAGCAGCTGCGTGGGAGCAGATTGATAGTGCTCACATGGGATTTTCACACCAACACTCTGCTCTGTGCCTCTGAAACACGAGTAAAGATGAGCTCCTGGGTGCAGAGAGGAGGAAATATCTTACTCTGCTCCAGCTGCAGCTTTGGTTCAGGGCTTGAAGTAGTGTTGCTGTGTCAGGGCTGTGCTAATAAATTCATTATTTCTGAGAATTTATCCCCCAAAGCTCGGTTCTGAAATAAATGAAGTGTCTGGTTGATGTCAGGAGAGCAATCTTGCTGAAATCACCTGGATCTCTAACACAAAACTCTTTTTAGAGCCAGGGAGGGGCTGGCAGGGAGTATGTGATGGTTAGATGGGACAAAAAGGGTGAAGCATAAAGACTTCAGGGCTGGCTCATCTGCAAGTCACTGGAACGAGAATTCCCTTCCCATTTCATCCGTCTCCTGCTTCTTTTGTTTCCTCTCTCTCTGTTTCTCTTTTTACTGTTATTTTCTGCATGGTAATTTAAGAAAGCAGCATTTGGAGATGAGATTCTCCAGCCTGAGTCTCCCTGGCAGTGCCCAAGGCCAGGCTGGAGCAGTGGGACAGTGGGAGGTGTCCCTGCCCACAGCAGGGGTGGCCCTGGGGGGGCTTTAAGGTCCCTGTACCCCAAACCATTCCAGCACTACGGAGAAGGAAACGTGTGCTGCTGCTTTGGGGATAAGCAGAGAGCAAAATCACTCTTGTGGCAATTTTTGCAAGCAGAACAAGGGTGGGGTGGGGCCCATCCCAGAGGTGCCCCCGGTCTGAGCTCCCTGGGCAGCCCTGGGGGCTCTGCCTCGGGCAGGGGGGCTTTTCCAGCCCCAGAGCAGGGCCAGGACGGGGCTGTGTGCAGGGTGGGGGCTCAGCCCTGCTCTGGGGACGCTCCAGGCACTGAGGTCGCTCAGCCCCGGGGGCAGCAGCTGCTCTGTGCTCACTCAGAGCTCCTGGGGAGTGATCTTGGCTCTGGCACGGAGCTCTGCCCGACACTGGCTTGCACCCTGCTCCTCACACTCACACATTCCTCCTTCTGCAGGCACTGCATCTTCCTGCAGTAAGGAAAGAAGTAGGACTAAGCTTGCCTGAAGTCATTTCCATTGCTAATTTCCAGGCTTCTGTTGAAAGCACCTGGGAGGATGTGCAGCTTGTGCTGCACATACTGGGAATTAGCCCATTGAAGGTGATCTTCAAAGCAATTGCAACGCTGCACTCGTGACTTGCTTTTTTTCTCTTATGGTCCCTAAAGGTAGTTTCAAGGATATTTTTTATTATTATTATTTTAAAGTTTCCACTTGCTTTTGCTGTCTGCTCAGCTTCCTCTCTGGAGCTGCGAGGAGGCTCAGGTTAGTGCTGAGGTGGGGATTGCAGAGGATGGAAATCTTGCTGCTCCCACCATGAAGTGGGGACCTGCTCAGCTCTTTACCTCTGATCTGGGGTGGCAGCAGGGCTGTGGCTTGATTAAAAGGAGCAGAGACCTCCAGGGAAAAGGACATTTCAGTAGAAGATTCCCACAAAAGGCTGGGTTGGCTCTCAGGAGATTTTTCAGCAAGCAAACTGAGGTTTCCTATCTGCAATATGGCTGAGCAATTCCAGGTTTACTCTTCAAAAACCAGCACCTTTAGTGGTACTTCAGAGCAAAACCATCTCCCCTCCTGGGTTCAGGCTGGTGTAATGCAGCTCTTCCCTCCCCACTGACTCCAGCCTGCCCAGGGTCAGTGTTCCAGGGTCCCTGAGCATGCTTTGTACACCTGCACCCCTTTTGCAGCTCCCCACGCGTTTTGGCTGTTGCCTGAGCTGAGGGCAGAGTGCTGAGCTGCAAGGGCTGCTGCCACGAAGGGGAGTTTTGCCTTTGCACGTGGAGGAGCCTGCTGCACCCACAGAGGGTCCTTCTGCTCTTCCCAGAACATTGAGGACAGAAATCCATCCCCACCTGAGGCCAGCCCCAGACGATCCCCAGAGCTCCCGGCGCCGCTGTGCTGCAGCAGATAGAAAGATTGTCCCCGTTGTTTGTCAGCTGCTAAGAATTAACACCATTCATTTATGGCAGTCCTTTGCATTAATCCTGGCTGTTAATTCCTTATCTCTGCTCCAGCATATTGGCTGCCCAAGCCCTCATCTGGGAAACTCATCAGCAGTTTGTTTGGAGGTTGCCCTTTGCGTGCCAGCCAGGACAGAGGGGGAGCAGAAAGAGGGTTTGGGGTGTGCAGGAAGGGGACATCGCCCCAGGATGGGCAGGGGGGCACCCCAGGCCCCTGGCAGTAGGGGCTGCAGACCAAGAGTTCAGCCCTAGGGCAGTTTGCTGGAGCATTTTGTGCCTGTCATCAAAAAATGCGTTTTGCATGATGGAAACAAAAAGGACACTGAAATTGCAACCGCAGCAAACAAATAAATTAACTTTTAATGGCTTCCCATCTACTTTTGTAATTGTTTCAGCAGAAGCTCTGCCAGAAAGCTGCAAGGTAAGGGGTGGAATGAGACGAGCCCTGCAGTCCCTTCCAGCCCAAACTCTTGTGGGATGGATATTCTGCCGTGCCCTGCTCTCCTGCAGCAGGTCCCCCTTGTCCTTTCAGGCTTTCCTGCGGTGCTGCTGAGGAACCTGCGGCACCCCGTGTACCTGCTGGTGGTGCTGGCTCAGGTCAACCTCTCTGCCATGGTTGCTGGGCTAGCAACCTTCATGGGCAAGTTCCTGGAGAGACAGTTCTCCCTCACAGCCTCCCTGGCCAACATGATCATTGGTAAGTGTCCCTGGGCTTCTGGCCCCTTAGCAAATAATCCAGGGCTTAGCAAGAATTGCTCTAGAACTGGCTGGAGAGTTCAGAGATCCTCTCACAGAAGGGTTTGAAACAGGTTTTTGAGCAAACAGCACCTCAGGGAAAGAGGCCTCTGAGGTCTGCAGCACATAGATCAGAGCAGGGTGAGCAGAGCACACTGGCAGCGCCCAGGGCTGGCTGCAGGAAGGTTAAATGCTGAAGCAGGGCCCAGCTGAGCTGGTCCCAGCCTTCATTTACCCTCTGCCTCCAGGTCAGCACCGTGTTCCACAGATTAATATCTCTGGCCTTTGTTCTCACTACTGAGTCTTGCTTGGTCTTTTTTTTTCCAGATCAAAAAGCTTTCTGTAGCTGGAAATTCCTTCCTTGCGTGGGTATTTATGGGCTGAAAGCACCTCCCCATTGATCCTTAGCTGAATTAAACACTTTGCATATCTCTAGCTGAACTTTGGTGTCCCCCCAAAACACCCAGAACATGGGGGGTTATATAATTGGGGTTTTTACAGAAATGGGCACAATCCTGCACTGCACAGAAATTAAACATCCTCCCCAGGCTTACTTGATGTTTCTTCCTGTCGACACTGAAAAATCACATTTTGCTGGGTGAAGCACAGCTTTCCACTGCTCCTGACATCTTCCATGCGTGGATACATAGGGCAGCCAGTTTGCTGTGGGGTCCTGCTGCTTTTGAAAAGCAGCTTTTTCATAGCCTTATTCCACCAGTCCCTGAAAAACCTTGTTCCCTGCTGAATCACCTGTGCTGAGAAATAGGAGCCTGATTAGAATAAGAGCTTTGGGTCTTTGCTGTGAGAAGGAGCTGATACAGATCAGAGATGGAAAGCACGGGACAGCGATAGGACGGGGGAAATGGCTTTGGGTTGGGTATTGGGAGGGAATTGTTCCCTGGGAAGGTGGGCAGGCCCTGGCACAGGGTGCCCAGAGATACTGTGTGGCTGCCCCCGAGGTGTCCAAGGCCAGGCTGGGTGGGGTGTCTGGGGTGTGGCAGGGGTGGGACTGTGATGTCCAAGCCTCCCAAGGCACTGTGAGGTGCCCGGACCGGTGTCTGTGGGAGTCTTTGTGTTGGAATAAACGGTCCCCAGTGACAAGACTCATGTCCTCTGTATAAGTTGATATTACAGTTGCAGTTTATTGTAAAGGAGTCCTGCTAAGAGCTGCCCAGAGGAGGACAAAGTGATAAAAGGGGGAAGAGAAATAGAGCAGGAGGGAGAGAGGGGTAATAGAGAGAGTAGGAGAAAGAGGTAAGAGGTAAGAGAGCAATTTCCCGTTTACAATACAATAAATTTTCTTCCATTATGAATATTCTAATTTCCACTAACCAATGTAATACAAGATACAAATTCTGTAGCATTTACATACAGCCTATAGGAATCCTTACATTACCGTAGTATGTTACACTTTAAACTCTAAAAACTGCTCTTTGGACCCTAGCAAGGTCTTCTCTGACCTTTGGACTTGCTCTTCAGCAGAAGACATTGTTCTATCAAGAGGGGATTACCCCTAGCTGGCTATCCCATTTTTTCATGGGAATTCAGTAACTGAGGCTTGGCTTCTCAAAAGTGGCTTTCATTTCAATCTCGTTCATGGTTTCAGAATCTGAGCATTCATATTGGTGAGGTTTCCCTGTTTCATCTTCCCCAACCTGTGCCCTGCCTTTCCCCAGGCGCTGTGAACATCCCCGGGGCCATGGTCGGGATCGTGGTGGGCGGCGCCATCCTGAAGCGCTTCCAGATGTCCCTGCGGCAGTGCAGCGCCCTGTGCGTGCTGGGCATGCTGCTGTGCCTGCTCACTGCCTTCCCCCTGCTCTTCCTGGGCTGCCCCACGCAGAGGGTGGCAGGTGTCACCTACTGGGACAGGTACACAGCCCGGGCTGGGCACGGGGCACTGCCAGGCGGGGGGAGCCAAGCAGGATCCCCAGAAATGGGTTTGTGCCCTCAGCAGAAGCAGCTGATGGAGATAAAGTAAGGGATTCTTGTGGGTAAGCACTGAGCATGCTGCACCTTCAGGTTTAGGCCAGCCTGTGTGACCTATCCCACACATGGTGGAGTCATTTCAGATTATCTCCTTGGGGGTAAAGCCTTTTACACATGAGGTTTTTAGGAGCAGGGTTATGTGAGTTCCACCAGTGAGATTTCCTACTGAGGAGCAAGCGTGGAACCCAAAGTAAACACGTTTTTTGGCACAAACAGCGCAAGTTTTCATCTTGGAAAGTGTGGTGGATGAATCATTGAGGCAGGAGCCAGCCCCTGGGATCACACCATCCAGCTGTGGCAGTTCAGTGTGGGCAGGACCTTCTCGTGTGCCCTCAGGGCTTGATCCAGATCTCTGAACTCCCTGTTCTGTGTGCTGTGGTCCCAGCCCTTAGGAGGAATCTCCCTCCCACAGCTGGTGTTGCAAGAAGGCCAGAGCCCAGGTTTGGGACCCAGTGTGAAGGAGGTGGGTGGCTCCCGTGCCCATTTGAGGTTGGGATGCTTTGCCCAGGCAGAGCAGAGGTTTGGGGTGATGGTGGAATTCCCCTGGGTCCTCACTGACACACGGGGGAAGGGTTTGCTGTGCAGCCAGGTGGTTTTTTCGTGGTCTCAGCGCACACGCAGTTGGCTTTCTCTGTAAGATGCACTCTGGTGATGCTGCACAGCTGGCATTAACCCTTTCCTCGTGCTCAGCTCCGGGTTCGGGCCGCACGGCCTGGAGTGCAGCGCGCAGTGCCGCTGCCCCGATTCGGGCTTCAACCCGGTGTGCGGCGCGGACGGCGTGGAGTACACCTCGCCCTGCTCTGCCGGCTGCAGCCGCGCCCACCGCCCCCCCGGCGCCTCCGTCCTGGTGAGTCCTGCTGAACAGCCTGCCAGGGGCCAGCTGTGCGGGCTGGCTGTTGGACGGTCCCTGGACAGACTCAGGAGCTGAGTATTTTCTGTTCTTCAGGTTTGTAGTTTATTGTAAGGCGTGGGTGTGAGAGAGAGGTGATAAGAGAGAGCTTAGAGAGAGGTTAGAGAGCAGAGGGAAGAGAAGGCAAGAAGGCAAGAGAGCGATTTTCCATTTACAATACAATAAGTATTCTTCTATGATGAATATTCTAATTTCCAATAACTAATCTAATACAATATACTAATTTCTTAATATTTGCATGCAACCTATAGGAATCACTAAATGACCATGTTTTATGGCTTTCTTATCTGTAAGCCTTCTCTTCAGACCTTTCCTGCCAGGCTTGGGACAGGATGTCTGTTAGTTCTTTGGTATTTGTGGCATTTGGTATCATCTAAACAAAAAAAAAAGCCTCAAACTTTAACATAACTATTTTCAGCATCTATATCAAACACTGCCAACATCTCTATTTCATCTATGGTTTCAAAACTACTTGCTAAGCACTCATAAGCTTTTGCTATTCCCTCCCCAACAGCCAGTGGGGCAGGGGCTGCCTGAGAGGGGCTGGGAGCTCAGGCTTTGCTCCCAGCCTTGCTTTGCTTCGGCTCCTTCTGCTGCCCTGTGCTGCTCCCAGCCTGTCCCTGGGACCCCGACAGCTCTGAGTGACCCAGCTGCTGTGCTGGCTCTGCAGGAGCTCACAGACCTCCCTGAGGAAGGCTTTGCCATGCAGACACAGGTCCTCAGCAGCCCGTGTGGGATGGGGGCTGTGTGCAGGATGGAATGGCAGCCCGGGACTGTCTGGGCAGTTTGCAGCAGCATTTTGTTATTAACAGCACTTGATTTTAGTATCAATTATTATTTCTGCCAGAGCTTAGTCCCAGGTGTGCTCTCCTGCACCCCCACGCCTGCCTTTTGTACAGCAGATCCTTTCCAACTGCTTTTTTCCTCCTCAACTTGCCTCTCTCTTCCAGCCCTCGCTTTCTTGGAAATTTTACCCTTTTCTTACCCTTTTCAGTATCTCTGCCAGTACAGGGATCTCTGGCACTCATTGCCTACTGCCTTCCTGGAAAGGGTTTCCAGGAACCCCCAGCCTGCAGAAAACCTTACAATTGTGTGCTCAGCTTTGCTGCAGCCCTTCCAGAGGGCACCATGTAAGCTCGGGTGTAGGAACAAGGTTTTGGGAGACCCTGCCTCTGGGGTCACCTTTCTGCAAACTGCCACTCCCTCTGGCAACCAAAAGATCCTGCTCATTTTATTTAAAGGTTAAAAAAGAAAACAACAAACCCAAGAGTTTCTTGTTTTAAACAAAAAAAAAAAAAAAAAAGAAGAATCGTGACTAAAAAATAGAGAAAAGGAAAAATTCCTCATCCATCACTCCAAGGCATCTTTTCTTTGCTATAAGGCTCTGCTAGTTATTTATGAGCCTCTCTCAAAGTGAGGTTTTACATGTTTGATTTAACACTGCCCTGATCTTGGGCTCTGGATGTGGCTGCAGCTCTGCCCTGCACACAGCCCTGGGTGAAGGGGCTCACAGCAGGACACTGCCGGGGCTCAGGGGCAGGAATTCCTCCCCAATACCCCAGCCAGCCCTGCCCTCTGTCAGTTTGAAGCCATTCCCTGTGTCCTGTCCCTCCAGCCCTTGTCCCCAGTCCCCCTCCAGCTCTCCTGGAGCACGGACGGCACTGAGCTCTCCCCAAGCACTGAGTGCTAAGTACTGCTCATTATACCCAGACAAATCGTACCCCCTCTCCTTCTCCCTGGCAGCTGGCATGTTCCCCTCCCTCTGCACACGCCAGGGCCCGTGAGCAGCCTGTGGTGTCTCTCCTCTTGCAGAACTACACGGGCTGCAGCTGCATCGCGGGGCCGGCCCGGGCGGGCGCCTGCGGCTCCGGCTGCTCCCACCTCCTGGTGCCCTTCGTGGTGCTGTCCTGCCTGGCAGGGATCCTGGCCAGCACGTCCCACACGCCCTCCTTCATGCTCATCCTCAGGTGGGACCCCTTGGCCTCAGCCCTGGGCAGCCACAGAGCGGGTGTTGGCTCAGGAGGCAGGGTTTGATCAGCTGCAGGGACTGGGGATTGCATCAGCCTGACTGGGGTTACACCAGCCCTGGGTTAAACCAGTCCTGGGTTAAACCAGTCCCGGGTTAAACCAGCCCTGGGTTACACCAGCCCTGGGCAGCCACAGAGCGGGTGTTGGCTCAGGAGGCAGGGTTTGATCAGCTGCGGGACTGGGGATTGCATCAGCCTGACTGGGGTTACACCAGCCCTGGGTTAAACCAGTCCTGGGTTAAACCAGTCCTGGGTTAAACAAACCCTGGGTTAAACCAGTCCTGGGTTAACCCAGCCCTAGGTTGCACCTCGTGGCCTGTTCTGCTGTGGCTTTACCTCAGCACAAGATGCACCATTAACTCAGCAGGAATTCAGCACAGCA
The DNA here is from genome assembly GCA_034336665.1 of Luscinia megarhynchos. Taxonomy (NCBI): domain Eukaryota; kingdom Metazoa; phylum Chordata; class Aves; order Passeriformes; family Muscicapidae; genus Luscinia; species Luscinia megarhynchos. Next base: position 493,014 of record JAPFBE010000013.1, on the reverse strand, counting down.
GCATTTGGGCTCTTCCTAAGGCAGCTCTGTGTGAAATTAAGAAGTTTAATTCCCTTCCTTTGCTTGAAAGCAGCCTCCCCTCCCAGTGCAGAGAGGCAATTAGGGCTGCAGCGTCCCACATCCTTGGAAAGGTGCCTGTGGGGTGGCAGCAGGATGGAGCCTGCCCAGATGTGAGCCCAGGCTGGTGGGGCTGCACCCTGGGGTGGGTACAGCTGAGGCAGAGGGGAAAGCTGTGATGGAATCTCTGTCTTAGTCTGTAAGTGGTACTTCCAAGCTCTTCCTGGGTCTGGCAGGATTTCCAGACCAAAAAAAGGAAGGGAAGCATCCATCCTGCTGGGATTGCCAGAGGGCATGTGTTGCACTTTGTTTTTCAGGAGCATCCAGCCTGAAGACAAGTCATTCGCTGTTGGGATACAGTTCATGCTGCTGAGAGTTTTAGGTAAATTGAAATGTGTTAAAATACCATCTGGAAAGCAATGGCAGCTCCTGGAGAGGGCCTTCCCAGGGCAGGGGAAGATGCTGCCCTGCAGGGGCTGGGGCTGCAGTGGGGGGATGAGACAGGGCAGCTCCAAGGGCTCCATCTCCGTGTGTAACAAAGGAGGGCTGGGAGTGACATCAGGCTGTGTGCAGACACTGCTCTGTGCACCTCCAGCTCATCAGGGGGCTCCACACCCTGTCCTGTCGTCCCACCAGTAACTTTTCCAACGGGGAACATTCATGTTGCCCTGGAGGCCCTCAGGAAATGCCTCAGCAGCCATGGGAAGGAGCAATAAATGCTCAGTGGGTAGAGGAGGTGAGCAGGAACAGGCTGCCTGGGGTGGTGGTGGAGTGTCTGCCACTGAAGTGTGCAGGAGGAACCTGCCCGTGGCACCTGGGGCCGTGGTTTGGGTCATGGTTTGGGCCCTGGTTTTGGGTGGCTGTGGCACTCTCCTGGGCCCTGTTTTTGGGGTAGCTGTGGCACTCGGGGCCCCATTTTGGGCCCTGTTTCTGGGGTGCCTGTAGCACTCGGGGCCCCGTTTTGGGCCCTGTTTCTGGGGTGCCTGTAGCACTCAGGGCCCCGTTTTGGGCCCTGTTTTGGGGTGCCTGTGGCACTGTCCCGGGCCCTGTTTTGGGGTGCCCGCGGCAGGACCCCAGCCGCCCAGCCGCCCTGCCTTGCAGCCTGGATGCCGGGCCCGGTGCTGTACGGCAGCGCCATCGACACGGCGTGCGTGCTGTGGGAGCGGCGCTGCGAGCGCCGGGCCGCCTGCCGCTACTACGACAACACCCTCCTGAGGCACAGGTATGGGCCCGGGGCAGGGGCACCGAGCGGCCCCGGCGCCGGCAGCGCTGGGCGCGGCCCCTCGCTGCCCTGACCCCGTGGGCACACGCAGGTTCCTGGGGCTGCAGCTCTTCTTCGAGGCGGGCGCCTTCCTGTGCTTCGGGGCCGTGTACACCATCCTCAGCAAGCAGGAGCGGCACAGCCGGGCCGGGGGCGCCGAGGCACGGCCAGAGAAGGAGAAGCTGGCAGGGAACTCCCTGAAGAGCCCGGAATCCAAAGTGTGACACCCAGAAGTGACCTGTGACCGTTCTGGGGAGGTGAGGCCGCGTCGGGCAGCCCACGGCCGAGCTGTGCCTGGGCATGCACTGGGGCTGCCTCTGCTCCCCACTGGATGGAGATCCCCGCTCCTCTGCAGTGCTGTGGGTCCCCCACACGCTGTTCTCACCCCAGGGGTGCAGCCTGTTCTCCACTTGGATTGCTCCACACGCTTCAGCCCTGGGCTCTGCAGCCTCCTGGATTCCTGTCCTTCAAAGCAGTTTTTCCTGCTGACTGTCGGGGATGCCAGCAGTGAGCATTAGCCATAAACCTGAAAGGTTTTGCGGTGCAGTTTTTTTTAATAAATCATTTTTAAGAAATGGATTTGTACTGAACCCGTAGATCTCTGTGACTGATGATTATCACTGCAATTCTTATTTTTTGTGTTATCAGCACTTATTTTCTGATAGTCAGTGTTTATCACAGGAGCTCACTGGAGCCCGTGGGAGCTCAGGTGCATTCCTGGTTTGCAGTTTGAGAAGGGCAGAACTTTTCCCAGGGTCAGAGGATGAGGTTGGAGCCCACTCCAGACTGGGTAGAGTTTGTGGCTGAGCCATCTGAGCCCAGCACCAGCCAGCCCCTGGCTCCCTGAAGGGGGTTCTGTCTGTAATTATGGGGTGGAAGCCCAGCCTGGTGCTATTTTGGTCCAGCTGCCTCCATTTCCTGCATTCTTCCCATCCTGGGGCTCCTTCCCACCCAAGAGTGAATTGTGTAGCTCCTACCACCAGCAAGCAGCCACAGCCACTGGGTAACTTTGTCATTTTTGGCTCCAGGATGGAATTTAGTAGAGAAAACAAAACTTGTAAGTTCAACCCAAATATGCAGAAAAGAAATACACGGAGGGGAAAATTAATTCCCTCCTCCCACCCTGGCAAATACCCTTTGGGAAAGGCTGGGTGTGCAGAAAGTGGAAGGGAGAAGGCCTGTGGTGAAGTGACTGAATTTAGCTGCTCCCCAAAGTGCTTGCCCAGCCATTCTGAGGGACCCAGTTACCTCAGTGCAGACTGAGAGGCTGATTGCAGTGTTTCAGGGGTTTGGGTTGGTTTTTACTGTTTTTGTGCAGTGCCTTGTGTTCACTGAGCTGAGCATTTACAGCCCTGTTCAGGGTACCAAGAAGTGATGTCTGGCTTCAGAGGAGGCTCTGGAAGGCAGAGGTGTGGAAGGCGTGGATGTTGCAGGGATGGAGCTGGAGCCATCCGAGGAAGGACGAGCAGCATTTGCTGACCACGACCTTTGGAGCTTTGCACTGGCCTCTCTCCAAGCCATGGCCAGGCAGCATCTGTAGCTAAAGCAGCAGGAGAGGAAGGGGAGCGAGGTTCTTGGGGCAGGAGGAGGGAAGGGACAGCCCACGAGCCCACGGTGGCGGTTCCAGCTCCTGGCAGCCCAGGATCCCTGGAGAAGAAGGTTCTTTCCTGGCTGAGCACAAGCCTTGGCTCACAGGCGTTCCCTGCTGTGCTCAGCTGAATCCCAAGGCTCCCCAGGGTACTTTCCACACACCACAAGCAGCCAACAGCAGCACAGCTTGTTCCCTGGGGAGCTGCAGTGGCCTTGGCCAGGAATCTGCCCGTGGAAGTGTGCAAGCCCAGGCTGGATAGGACTTGGAGCAGCCTGGGACAGTGGAAGGTGTCCTTGCCCATGGCAGGGGGTGGGATGGGATGGTCTTTAGGGCCTTTCCAACCAGAGCCATTCTGTGACTCCATGGTTCTCTGCCCATCCCACGGGAGCCCCTCAGGGCTGTGCAGCCTCTCTGAAAGCTCTCAAGCCACCAAAAGCAGTGGCTCCATTTACAGGAAGGAGGGGGAGAGGGCATGATCAAACCCTTTCCCAGAATAAACAGGGAGTTTAATTGCCTGTGGTGCTGCTGCAGGTGGCAGGCAGGCTGCACATCCCCCTCGTGCCTGGTTGGGATCAGCCTGCATTCTTCCTTCCCTGTTACCCCTCCAGCACAGGACAGATCCCTGTGGATAAGCATCCAAGGCACTTGCAAACTGCCCTAGCTCTAGGCCTGTCATTCTGCTTTTGCTCTGGGAATTTCCATCAGTTTGGGCTGGAGCTTCTATAAGGAGACGTTTCCCCATCCCCTCCTCTGTGCTCTTTAAGAACATGGTTGAAAGGCAGTGACTTGCCGGGGAAGATTAAAGAGAGGCACTTTGGGAAGGCTGCTCCCACCTCCCATACAGGGGGGGGAGAGAAATCCCCAGGGAACATGAAAGGGCTGGCAGCAGCAGGGAGCAGCAGGAGCAGCGTGTGATGCAGAGCAGGGGCAGGCAGGTAGGAGGGCTGCAAAGGAAGGGGTGGAAGCAGCAAAATCCATCCTGTGCCGTTTGTTCTCTGTAGAACAGAATTTACAGGGCAGAGCCAGGAGTTGCACTGGGGGGTTAGCAGGAGCTAATCCAGCTGGGCCAGAGCTCCATGGACTTCCTGGAGCTGAGCACTGGATGTTTTCATGCAGCACTTCGTGGTAGCAGGTCACAGACCTGGAGGCAGAACAGTGCCTTTAAGGCTGGTGAGAATTGCACAGGGTCAGGAGAAGGAATTAAAACAGGACCAAGAGCTGCTTTAGAGCCGTTCCTCTGGAAAAGGAGCAAAGCTGAAGATTTAAATCACCCCTGGTGTGTCTAGGTCTGCAGGTCTGTCCCTGCAGTGCTCCTGGCACTGCTGCAGTCTGGCCCAAAGGCTTTTCTCCTGGTTTGCTGCTGCTGTCACGGGGCAGGCTCTCCAGGGACAGGGGTGGTCCCAGGTGGATTCCGTGGCTGTTTGCCAGGGACCAACAGAACATGAATCTAAACCCACGGAATTCTTGTCTTAAAGCTCACTCGAGCTGCCTCTGGCAACCTGAAATCTGTTCTCAGGAAATGCTCGCTGAGGGGACACGGTTTGTAGCCCAGAGACAAAGAATTGCTGTGCCTGGGACTGAGGCAGAGCTGGGGATGGGATCCAGTCCCCAGGCTGGGGAAGAGGAAGGCAAATAACCCAGAGATGTTACCCTGAAGTCCAAGAAAATCTGGGAAGTTCCCAGAGGGATACTGAAAAGATGAGCCTGAAATGGTACCAATTAAAACCACAATTCCCAGAAACTGGAGGTTTCCAGGGTTCTCAGAAGGGGAAAACAGAGCAATCAGGCAGATCCAGGCCCAGCTCAGCACTGATCCCTGGAAAGATGCTGAAGCAGTGACTCCATGTGCAGTCACTTGGATAAGGATGTCATGGATTGTCTCACACAGATCACATCAACCATTTCATGTCTCCTTCAGGCAGGCACCTGTCCCACCTGGGGAAGCTGTGCTACCTCCTGACTGAAGGAAGGATTTTGACCTGTCCCACCTTGTTCCCATAAACCAATTATCAGCCAGATGGAGTTATGCAGAGAGGAGAAAAAGAGGAGAAAAAAGCAGGCTTAATTGGAAAGCTTCAGCTCCAGGAGCTGCAGGTAGTTTGCTGCCTATCCAAAAGGATTTATCTACAGGAATCTCACCAGGGTCTGTCCTGTCTCTAGGACTAATCAATATTTTAATTAATTACTTGGACAATGAGAGATGCAGGAGCTAATAAAATTTCTGCTTATGGTGGTGAGTGGTGTAAGCAGCACGACTGGAATCCAAATCACTCCCAGCAGGCTGGAGAGAGGGTGTGAAATGGATAATACTGGGGTTTAACACCAAAACAGTGGTGCAGGGGAAGGAGGGCTGGGGTGCAAAGTCTGCTCTGTGAGAAAGGGGATGTGGCACCAGCTCTTATGGAGCAGAAGAGTTTTAAGCTCATATTGTCCCTTTGAATTGAATTGGCAGTCACCACAATCACTGGCTGTCCTGTGAGGGGAAGATACGACCCCTGACACCACAGAATTATCTCCCCACCTTGCTAACTGAGAAAGTTCCCCTGCTTATTGCCAAGTGCATCTCCTCTTGAAGGTCCAAGCAAACAGAGCAGAGCAAGTCAGGAATTATCTCCTGTGTTTAGAGACAGGTTGAGTAATGATTGCTCCTGAAATACAGAATTCATCTTGGGGGCTTAATGGGCTTGCAATGGAGTTGTGCAGGAGCTGGCTGCTGAAGGTTCTGAAGTGACTGTGCATGGGAGAGCATCCTTTATCCTGCACTGTGATGGGAGCTGCATCCTTTATCCTGCAGTGTGAGAGGAGCTGCATCCTTTATCCTGCAGTGTGATGGGAGCTGCATCCTTTATCCTGCAGTGTGAGGAGCTGCATCCTTTATCCTCAGGTGTGAGAGGAGCTGCATCCTTTATCCTCAGGTGTGATGGGAGCTGCATCCTTTATCCTGCAGTGAGAGGAGCTGCATCCTTTATCCTGCAGTGAGAGGAGCTGCATCCTTTATCCTCAGGTGTGAGAGGAGCTGCATCCTTTATCCTGCAGTGTGAGAGGAGCTGCATCCTTTATCCTCAGGTGTGATGGGAGCTGCATCCTTTATCCTGCAGTGAGAGGAGCTGCATCCTTTATCCTGCAGTGAGAGGAGCTGCATCCTTTATCCTCAGGTGTGAGAGGAGCTGCATCCTTTATCCTTAGGTGTGATGGGAGCTGCATCCTTTATCCTGCAGTGTGATGGGAGCTGCATCCTTTATCTCAGGTGTGAGAGGAGCTGCTGCTGCTCCCTGAGAGCACTCCCAGCCCAGCCCAGCCTCAGCCTCCTCTGCTGCTTCCAGGGTGCTGGAGGACAGAAGTGCTTTCACACAGCACTGATCAAGGCTGCCAGAACATTTTAATCCCTCTCCCCTCACTTTTCAAGGTGGAATGTCATTTGCTAAAGAGACCAGACCCTGAGATGGTTCCAAGCTGTGCACACTGGGACAACTTGCTGAGCAGACTCAGGAAAAAACAACATTCCCTGGATAAATTGAGTTGTTCTTGCTATTGAATTCTTCTGGAAGGCTGCCCTTTCCACCCTCCCCACCCCTGGCTGTCCCAGTGCCATGACCTGCTTACACACTGGGCACTGAATGTGCCCAAATGGCACTCATGAGGCTTTGGGGACACTGTGCTCATCTCTCTGTTCCCCCCACAGCCTCTGATTTCTCTGGCTGCAGGAGTGCCCAGGAGCAGGGGCTGGGCACAAATAATGAGACACTCCAGACCCTGTGGTCTGGGAGGGGGGAAATGCCTGTGTGTGAACAATAGGTGCAGGTGGGACGGGGGTGGCACACTGGGAAATGGGGCACTAGTGATGGAAATGCAGCTGGGAGCACTGGGGAAAGCCCCACTCCCAGCAGGGCTGATGGGGCACAGCCCACAGCCCCAAGGCAGGGCAGAGCCTGTGCCCGATCCACAAAACCCAAAATAAGCACCATTTCAAGGGCACCAGCTACACACCCTTCCCTAGAACTATTAGTTACTGCAAACAAAGAGGAATCCAAGAAAGATGGAAAGGCCCAGCTATTTTGGAGGGCTTGCCTCATTGCTGGGATGATCTGAGCAGCCTGGGACACAGGCCTTGGCTCAGCAGGCGTGTGGGTGGCAGAGGGGAGTCCCGGAGCAGGAATGCAGCTGCACTAGAAGCACAGCCCCTTCCCAGCCCCGAGGTCTCCACTGAACCCTGCTGCACGTGCAGCAGAGGGCACAGCCCTGCCCGTCCCCTCACTCAGCAGGGAGGGCTGGGCTCCCCCAGGAGATGTGCAGGCACACAGGGCTCCTTGCAGCCTGCTGAGACCGCAGGCAAGCCCAGGGGAAATCACAGCTTCCTGCTCTCCAGGGAACTGGGGAGAGCCGTGGTTAACAGCTGGAATGTCGTTCCCTGAAGTCCCAGCTGCAGAGTTCCCTGCATTTCTCATTCCTCAGGGGAGCCCTTGCAGAAGATGTTGTGGGAAGAGAGGATGCAGGGGTGAGCAGTGCCTAAAAAAGGCTGTGAGTGTGTGGCAGCTCCAGCCACGGGTCTCTGCAGGGAGCAGCACCCAGCAGGCTCACCCTGATCTGCTGGGCAGCCTCCCATCCCTGTATCCCATCCCTGTATCCCTGTATCCCTGTATCCCATCCCTGTATCCCATCCCTGTATCCCATCCCATTATCCCATCCCTGTATCCCATCCCTGTATCCCATCCCTGTATCCCATCCCTGTATCCCATCCCTGTATCCCATCCCTGTCCCATCCCATCCCTGTATCCCATCCCTGCATCCCATCCCATCCCTGTATCCCATCCCATTATCCCATCCCTGTATCCCATCCTGTATCCCATCCCTGTATCCCATCCCATTATCCCATCCCTGTATCCCATCCCTGTATCCCATCCCTGTGTCCCATCCCATCCCTGTATCCCATCCCTGTATCCCATCCCATTATCCCATTATCCCATCCCTGTATCCCATCCCTGTATCCCATCCCTGTATCCCATCCCATTATCCCATCCCTGTATCCCATCCCTGTATCCCATCCCTGTATCCCATCCCATCCCTGTATCCCATCCCTGTATCCCATCCTGTATCCCATCCCTGTATCCCATCCCTGTATCCCATCCCTGTATCCCATCCTGTATCCCATCCCTGTATCCCATCCCTGTATCCCATCCCATCCCTGTATCCCATCCCTGTATCCCATCCCTGTATGCCCATCCCTGTATCCCATCCCCATCCATCCCTGTATCCCATCCCTGTATCCCATCCCTGTATCCCTGTATCCCATCCCTGTATCCCATCCCTGTATCCCATCCCTGTATCCCTCGCATCCCTGTATCCCATCCCTGTATCCCATCCCTGTATCCCTGTATCCCCGTATCCCTGTATCCCATCCCTGTATCCCATCCCTGTATCCCTATATCCCTGTATCCCATCCCTGTATCCCTGTATCCCATCCCTGTATCCCATCCCTGTATCCCATCCCATCCCAGCCCTGTATCCCATCCCTGTATCCCATCCCTGTATCCCTGTATCCCATCCCATTATCCCATCCCTGTATCCCATCCCTGTATCCCATCCCTGTATCCCATCCCAGCCCTGCTCCTGAGCCAGCAGACATCCCAGCTGTGCATGCAGTGCCACCACAGGCAGGTCCCAGTGGGCTCAGAATCCACTGCCGACCCAGGTCCTGGAAGGTGATGGCAGCTTCCACACACACCCCACATCCCCACAAACCTGCAGCTTTAATTTACAGGCAGCTTTTGAGCCACAGGACACCACTCGTGGTCTGGGTATGGTTAAATAATGGAAAGGAGGGAGAGATCAGGCAGAAAATGTGCATATTAATAATGAATATGGCAGGAGAAATAATTGAACACGAGCAAAGGCAGGGGTGAAACAAAGGAGAGGGAAAGACACAGGAGCCCCCCAGGCACATGGGCTTGGCTCTCTGGAAACAGCTCCAGCCACCAGCAGGGTGGGAGCAGCAGGGGTGCCAGGGGAGCTGCAGGTTCCTGCTTTCTGAGGGGGAAAAACAATAATAACTTAAAAATGAAATGCTTCTGCTGTGCCCTGTGTGCCTGCTATTGCTGCCTCCTCCTTCCCAGTCACACAAAACCATCTCAGCTGGGCAGCTCAGTCAGGATTTGGGCTGCTGCTCCCGGGGCTGCCATCCAGCTCCCTGCACTTCATTCCCCTCAGACTTCTCCAGACACAGCAATAATGAGTGAGCTCGAAGTCCTGAAGCCAGGAATAAATCATGACACGGGTGACACTTGTAATTGAGAGTTTCTTAATTGCTGTGTTTGATTAAAGAGAGCTGCCAGCTTTGTGCATAAAAGGCAGAGACTCCAGAAACCCGAGGTAGGAAGAAAAGAGGATGAGAAGATGATGGGAACAGAAAAAAGCCAGATCAAGGAGAAGAAAGACTCGGGAGAAATCTTGTTGGGGTACCAGAGATAAGGGAGACAAAAATAGAACGAGTGGCTTCACTTGTGACTACATCCATGTTTATTTCTGCCCTTGGGGCAGGAATACAGGGATTTGTGCTCTCCTGGTGTGAAATGCAGCAGCTGTTTAGCACCACAAAGCACCAAAGATAAAGGCAGCATATCAAAAAGAGCTAAAACCAACGGGGAAATGGCTCTTTTTTTGTTGTTGAAATAAGCGCCAGGGAAATAGGAAAACCTTTCACCAGAACTTTGGTGGCTGCTCTGCCAGGAGGGCAATGCTCCAAAAGGCAGGAGCTGCACCCTGGGGTGCCAGGAGTGGCTCCTGCCAAGGGCAGGGACATCCCTGTGCAGCTCAGGCCCTTTCTGGAGGGAAATCCCTTCCTGGTGCCATTCCCTCCCTCGGCCCTTTCCCAGGGGATGAGGAGCCCGGAGAGGGTCCAGCCTTGGGAAGAGCACGGCCGGCACGGGCTGTGTGCACCCTTCTCAGACCTTCCTCTCCTCCTGCCCATCACTTGCCCCACTCCCAGAGGAGCTGGAGCAGGAGCCTGGCTCTGTCCTGGCTGCATGGTGTGGATGGGGATGGCAACGCTGCTGAAAGGCTGCAGGGTGGGCCTGGCTCAGGTAAACCCTCCATCCTGTACTGAGTCCTTCCAGCTCAGATGACTTTCTGTCTTTGAATGAACTCCTCAGCACTGACCTCACTGCTCCCAGGTGGAGCTGGAGGTTTGGTGACACTGCAGGAATAAAAATACTCCATTTCCTCCTGCTTTCATTGCTGTCCTGGCTGCTGTCTCCAGGCAGCCCTGAATGGAAATAATATCCCTGCTGTGGGCCAGGGGAAAGGGAGGAGAAGGAGAGCTGGGGCTGGGGATCTGCACGGATAAATGCACAAACAGCCCCAGCTGTGGCCAAAACCCCCAGGAGACCCCCAGGGGCTGCCCTGCACTGCCTGGTACAGGGGCTTTCAACATGCTGCCAGTGCACCTCTAAAGCTTCACCTGGTGGAAATCTGACCCTGAGAAATCTTTGCCTTGAGCTAAAACAGCCCAAAGAGTGCAAAATTTGGGGTGCTCTCCAAAGAGCTTTTTTTCCTTCCCTTTAAAAAACCTTCAAATACAGGGTATGGTTTTAATGAAAAACAGCTCCCCAACAATAATCTGCAGCACAGGCTCATAACGTTTCCAGACTCATTAATTTACAGACTCATCACCCAAAAAAGCCTGGGTTTGGTGATTTCTAATGATTTCTAGTGGTTTCCTCTGTGAACAGAGAGTCTAATTGAGCTGCCTTGTTCCTACAACTCCCAATTGCTTCCCACTGATGGGCTTTTTCCTGGATCACTTCTGCCTGTGTCTCCTTAAGCTGTGACAAATGTGAGGGCTTCTGGCACAGACAAATGGTGCATCAGGCTTTTGGAAAGCTCGAGAGCATCTTCATTTCCTCGCTCTTGTCTCACCCTCAGCCTTCCTTTCTGGGGCAGCAGTGTCCCGGGAGTTCCAGCGAGGCTGGGGGCAGATCCACTCGTCCTGCACCGCTCCCAGAAGCTGCTGCCCTTCCCACACCCGAGGGGCTGCAGGAAGGTGGGGACAGATATTTGAGTAGTGGGAGGACAAGGGGGAAGGCTTTGAACTGAAAGAGGGAAGCTGCAGACCAGATAAGAGGATTCTTCACAGGGCACAGGCACAGAGAGGTGCTGGCTGCCCCTGGAAACACCCAAGAGAGGCTGGGCAGGGCTCTGGGCAGGCTGGTCCAGGGGAAGGGTCCCTGGGCTGCCCCAGGTGCCAGCCCAGGCTGGGATTGCTGCAGGCTGGGGTGCAGGAGCAGCACCCCTCCCTGTGCCCTGCTCCCCCTTTCTTTGCCCTGCTCTGGGGACCCTGCAGGGCTGGCACAGGGAGAGGGACCCTGCAGGGCACAGGGACACTGCAGGGCACAGGGAGAGGGACACTGCAGGGCACAGGGACACTGCCGGGCACAGGGACACTGCAGGGCACAGGGAGAGGGACACTGCAGGGCACAGGGACCCTGCAGGGCACAGGGATCCCCTCACAGCCCAGGGTTGGCACAGGGCACAGGGACCCTGCCCGGCACAGGGACCCTGCCGGGCACTGTCTCCCCTCGCAGCCCTGCTGCTCTGCTGGCTCCAGTTTCAGCACCCAAGGACTCGCGTGGAGGAACAAGGATGTCCAAGCCAGAACACGAGCCGCCCGCAAGCGTCGGTGTCACCGAACCCGGAGGGAGGACGCGGAGAGGAGACGGCGCCAGCGATCAATTATGCAAAAGGTCATTGCCGGGGGATGGAGCTTCAGGCGCGGCAGCAGAGCCACGGCCGGAATTCCAGCGGGGAGGGGTCGGCCCGGAGGGGTCTCATTGCACTGACCCTTCGTGGGGATGCTCTCGTGTGAGTGGGCAGCTCAGGGGTGCTGGAAGAATCCCCAGCAAAGGTGTTGGCGAAAGTGCTTTTAATACCACCCAGAAAATGGCAGAGAAACTCCGTGGCAAGGGCCCTGTGTGACATCCGCGTGGTCCCTGCTCCGAGCTCACACCTCGCTGCCCACGGGCCGCTCTCTGCCGTGGGGCACTCCTGGAGGAATTCCTGCCTCAGCTTTGGGCTGTGCCATCGTCCATTAAAACGGAGAGAAAACCAAAAAAAAGTCATTAGCAGTTGAGCAGAGGGTCAGAAAGCAGGTTATGGACTTGCTTTATCACAGCTCCAAAATCCTCCTAAGAATAGAGCACTTTAGATTAATTGGGGGGAAAATGGATCGGAAAGTTGCAATTAAGCTGATGTCATAATTTTGGGAAAAAAAAACAGGTGTTCTGCTACAGCTGTAGTTCTCTCCCTGACTTTAATTGCTGTGCCAGTCCCAGGTGTCTGTATTGATAAAATGCTGTCCATTTAAAAAATGTATAATTAGCATTGGTTTAAAGGTACAAACATTTTAAAGGGAAAAAAATGATTAAAACCCAGAAAAACTTCAACATTTTTTTCCCTTTAACCTTTCAGAAGTTTGGGGCAATTGTCTCAGCTCTGTGCAGGAGGGAGGGAGAGGAGAGGAGAGGAGGCGAGGCATTATCCCCCTCCTGGCAGGGACACCTCCCACTGCCCCAGCTGCTGCAGTGCCCATGTCCAGGCTGGCCCAGGATGCAGGGAGAGCCAGAGCACGCTGAGAAAGCCAGCTGGGTGCCTGAGCCCCTCACAGGAGGCATTTCCCAGCCGGGATAGCCCACAGCTCCCCTCTGCAGGGGCAGGGGAGAGCAGGGCTGGCACCCACAGCCCCTGCTGCACCAGGACAGTCCCGAGGGCTCCCTGGGGCTGGGGGTGCTGCAGTGCTGGGCACAGCCTCGGCACGGAGGGGAGAGGAGGGAGGAGCTGAGCTTCTGCCCTTCTGACAGCGTCCCTGCTCGCTGCAGCCAGAAGTCCCTCCCTGCATTTCCATCAGAGCCGTGAGCCTGGCAGTGTGCACCTGAGAACTTCAGGCTGGCAAGGGCAATTCCCCTGGCTTGCCCTGAGCTCTCCCCAGGGCTTCTGCTGAAACTCCCCATCTCAGCAGTGCCACCTCCTCTTTGTGGTGTTCATACCCTTCAAACCACCCTGCAAGGCTTCACACTCTCCTTTGCCATCACTCACTGGAGCTTTTCACATTTAACTCCTTTAATCTTCCCCCAATAAATCTCTGCCTCCCAGCCCTTCATCATGCTCAGGGCTGTTCCAGAATCCCTTTGGGATTGGCGCCCGTCAGGTGCTGAGCTAATTAATAGATGGCAGAGCCCTGCCAGAGCAGAGCTGCACTCCTGGAACACAGCCTGGGGAAAGGGAAGGGCAGGTCTGGGTGCTGCAGGGGACAGGGCAGGACTGGGGAGGGAGAGGAGAGGAGGAGCCCCTGTGCCTCTGGGAAGGGCTTGGTGCAAGAGACTGCAGGCTCACCTGGCACAGGTGTGGGTATGGGCTCACTGGAGCCCAAAACCTGAACAGATCACCCTTCAACAACTCACCCAGGAGTGATTCCCCTTCTCCCACCCTTCCTCCTCCAGAACACAGGAGGGAGCTCAAAGCAGGGCTGTGCACTGGGGCTGAGCAACGAGCGGGTGTCACCTCTCCTTGCAGGGCAGGAAAGGGGTGAGGACATGGCTGAGGAAGATTTATTAACCGCTTGCTCCCTTTTTTTGAGCACTCTCCAAGTCACCAATGTGCTTCTGCACCACTTCCAAGACAAAAGAGTTGCAGGTGCTGATAGCATCTGCCTTCTGTGATTTGCTGGAAACTCTGGGACATAAAGGAATGAAGGAAGCTGGTCCAGGCTGCTATCCCACCGGGACAGGAGCTCTGGGGACACCAGCAGGCACAGGGAGCTCCCACAGAATGTTCCCAGAGCAGCCCCTGGATCCCTGGAAGCCTTCCAGGCCAGGCTGGACACCCTGGGACAGTGGGAGGTGTCCCTGCCATGGCAGGGGTGGCACTGGGTGGGCTTTAGCATCACCTCCAACCTCCCTTCTCCTGGGATCGAGGAAAATTGCTGTACCTGGGTGGAGAGGAGATCTCACAGAACTGTGTAAAGCTGTCAGTCTCCACGTGTCAGATCCCTCACTGCTTGCCCTGTGAGGAGCAGAGAGCAGGAACGTGCATGTTTTTGTGAGGATATACAGACAGCACCGTGCAGATGCTATTTGTGTGAAGAAGGCTGGTGACCTTGTGTTGGGGAAGATGAAACAGGAAAACCTCACAAATATCAATTCTCAGATTCTGAAAATATGGAAAGCATGAGAGAGACTGAAATGAAAGCCACTTTTGAGAAGCCAAGCCTCAGTTACTGAATTCCCATGAAACCATGGGATGGCCAGCTGGGGGTAATCCCCTCTTGACAGAACAATGTCTTCTGCTGAAGAGTGGGTCTGAAGGTCAGAGACATCCCTGCCAGGGTCCAAAGAGCAGTTTTTAAAGTGTAGCACACTATGGTAATGTAAGGATTCCTATGGGCTGTATGTAAATGCTACAGAATTTGTATCCTGTGTTACATTGGTTAGTGGGAATTAGAATATTCATCATAGAAGATTTCTTGTATTGTAAACAGGAAATCTCTCTCTTGCTTTTACTCTTTTACTTGCTCTCTCTTGCTCACTCTCTGTATTACCCCTCTCTCCTTCCTGCTCTCTCCCTCTTCCCCCTTTCATCTCTCTGTCCCACTCTGTCTGCTGCTGGCAGCTCTCAGCAGGACTCTGCACACTCAGTCCTTACAATGAACTGCAGCTGGAACTCCAGCCTGTACAGAGCCCATGAGTTTGTCCCTGGGGACCCTCTATCCCGACACACAGGCTCCCACACCTTGCACTTGCCAGCTCTGCAGGCAAGGAGTCCATCTGCTCGGGAGCTGGCACAGACAATGAACTTGAGAGACAGTGTGTGAACAGTTGTGCTGCTTCCTGGTGAAAGGAGGGAGAAAGATGGTCCTCAGCTAACAGCAGCCAAGAGAAAAGCTGGTGGGGAGGTCAAGGACAGGGTTTGCAGGGAGTGCAGGTATCCACGAGGCTGAGGGAGGTGTGAGCAAGGATGCAAGGCCAAGGAGAGCCAAAAAACCACCCAGAGCACGCTGGAGAGGCTGTGGGAGGGCTTGGGGGATCCTGTCCCTTCTGAACACTGTGCAAGGACTTTGCCTCCAGTATTGAGCAGAAAGCAAAGGATGTTTAGGAGGGTCTCCTGTGCCTGGCTGTGCTTGCTCACTCTCAGCTGCAGTGGAATAAAACGGTCCTGGCTCTGCTGTAAGCGTGTGTGCTCACCCCCACAGCGAGCAGAGAGGGGCCTGGCACGTCAGCAGCACCTGTCATCCATCTTCCTGCCCTCAGGAGCCAGCACAGAGCAAACAGTCCCACACTGCTCCTGTCAGAGGGGCTGTGCCCTGTCTGCTCCCCAGGAGTGACGTCCATGGCAGCAGGGACGGGGACACAGGGCAGGACAGGCAGGTGCCTGTGAAACACCCCCTGACAAACCTTTCTGCTGTGCCCAGCCTTAGCTGCCAGTGTGAAACACCCCCTGACAAACCTTTCTGCTGTGTGCCCAGCCCTGGGCTGGTGTGAAACACCCCCTGACAAACCTTTCTGCTGTGCCCAGCCCTGCCCAGTGTGAAACACCCCCTGACAAACCTTTCTGCTGTGCCCAGCCCTGCCAGTGTAAAACACCCCCTGACAAACCTTTCTGCTGTGCCCAGCCCTGCCAGTGTGAAACACCCCCTGACAAACCTTTCTGCTGTGTGCCCAGCCCTGGGCTGGTGTGAAACACCCCCTGACAAACCTTTCTGCTGTGTGCCCAGCCCTGGGCTGGTGTGAAACACCCCCTGACAAACCTTTCTGCTGTGTGCCCAGCCCTGGGCTGCTGTGAAACACCCCCTGACAAACCTTTCTGCTGTGCCCAGCCTGGGCTGGTGTAAAACACCCCCTGATAAACCTTTCTGCTGTGTGCCCAGCCCTGCCAGTGTGAAACACCCCCTGACAAACCTTTCTGCTGTGCCCAGCCTGGGCTGGTGTGAAACACCCCCTGACAAACCTTTCTGCTGTGCCCAGCCTGGGCTGGTGTGAAACACCCCCTGACAAACCTTTCTGCTGTGTGCCCAGCCCTGGGCTGGTGTAAAACACCCCCTGACAAACCTTTCTGCTGTGTGCCCAGCCCTGCCAGTGTGAAACACCCCTGACAAACCTTTCTGCTGTGCCCAGCCCTGCCAGTGTAAAACACCCCTGACAAACCTTTCTGCTGTGCCCAGCCCTGCCAGTGTAAAACACCCCCTGACAAACCTTTCTGCTGTGTGCCCAGCCCTGCCCAGTGTGAAACACCCCCTGACAAACCTTTCTGCTGTGCCCAGCCCTGCCAGTGTGAAACACCCCCTGACAAACCTTTCTGCTGTGCCCAGCCCGGGGCACGGTGCTGCACCCGGGACAGACCCGGGGCGCGCAGCATCCCTCACCCCGGCGCGTCGGGCACAGCGCCTGCAAGAAGCTGCTCAGTCCTCATCAGCGAGCAGGATTCCATCCAGGGGCGGCAGCGGGGAGTGGGAATGCGGGGATACATAATTCACGGCGCTCTGAACAGCTGCGCTCGGCTCCTCGCTCCCCGGGCTCCTCCTGCGCTCCCGGGGCGGCGCGGGGTGAGCTCTGCCCGGAGCCCCGCCCGGCTCAGGCAGCGCAGCTCATGTGCACACAAACGGGGAGGGGAACGGCCCAGCGCATCCCAGGGAGCGGGGTCTGATCGGCAATTTCCCTTCCCTCCTTCGCAGGGGCGAGATAACCCCCCAAACGCAGCTCCCAGGGACATCACAGGGATGGGGATGAGCCCAAACGCAGCTCCCAGGGACATCACAGGCAGGGGATGAGCCCAAACGCAGCTCCCAGGGACATCACAGGCAGGGGATGAGCCCAAACGCAGCTCCCTGGGACATCACAGGGAGGGGATGAGCCCAAACGCAGCTCCCTGGGACATCACAGGCAGGGGATGAGCCCAAACGCAGCTCCCAGGGACATCACAGGGAAGGATCACAGGCAGGGGATGATCCCAAACGCAGCTCCCAGGGACATCACAGGCAGGGGGATGAGCCCAAACGCAGCTCAGGGACATCACAGGGAGGATGAGCCCAAACGCAGCTCCCAGGGACATCACAGGCAGGGGATGACCCCAAACGCAGCTCCCAGGGACATCACAGGCAGGGGGATGACCCCAAACGCAGCTCCCAGGGACATCACAGGGATGGGGATGATCCCAAAGCGCAGCTCCCAGGGACATCACAGGGGATGGGGATGAGCCCAACGCAGCTCCAGGGACATCACAGGGATGGGGATGATCCCAAACGCAGCTCCCAGGGACATCACAGGGATGGGGATGATCCCAAACGCAGCTCCCAGGGACATCACAGGCAGGGGGATGATCCCAAAGCGCAGCTCCCAGGGGACATCACGGGGAGGGGATGAGCCCAAACGCAGCTCCCAGGGACATCACAGACAGGGGGATGAGCCCAAACGCAGCTCAGGGACATCACAGGCAGGGGGATGATCCCAAACGCAGCTCCCAGGGACATCACAGGGGAGGGGATGAGCCCAAACGCAGCTCCCAGGGACATCACAGGGGAGGGGATGAGCCCAAACGCAGCTCCCAGGGACATCACGGGGAGGGATGAGCCCAAACGCAGCTCCCAGGGACATCACAGGGGAGGGATGATCCCAAACGCAGCTCCCAGGGACATCACAGGGAGGGGATGACCCCAAACGCAGCTCCCAGGGACATCACAGGCAGGGGATGACCCCAAACGCAACTCCCTGGGACATCACAGGGAGGGGATGACCCCAAACGCAGCTCCCAGGGACATCACAGGGAGGGGGATGAGCCCAAACGCAGCTCCCAGGGACATCACGGGGAGGGATGAGCCCAAACGCAGCTCCCAGGGACATCACAGGGATGGGGATGATCCCAAACGCAGCTCCCAGGGACATCACAGGGAGGGATGAGCCCAAACGCAGCTCCCAGGGACATCACGGGGGAGGGATGAGCCCAAACGCAGCTCCCAGGGACATCACGGGGAGGGGATGACCCCAAACGCAGCTCCCCAGGGACATCACGGGGAGGGATGAGCCCAAACGCAGCTCCCAGGGACATCACGGGGGAGGATGACCCCAAACGCAGCTCCCAGGGACATCACAGGCAGGGGATGAGCCCAAGCGCAGCTCAGGGACACCACAGGCAGGGGATGACCCCAAACGCAGCTCCCAGGGACATCACGGGGATGGGGATGACCCCAAAGCAGCTCCCAGGGACATCACGGGGATGGGGATGAGCCCAAACGCAGCTCCCAGGGACATCACAGGCAGGGGGATGAGCCCAAACGCAGCTCCCAGGGACATCACAGGCAGGGGGATGAGCCCAAACGCAGCTCCCAGGGACATCACGGGAGGGGATGACCCCAAACGCAGCTCCCAGGGACATCACAGGCAGGGGATGAGCCCAAACGCAGCTCCCTGGGACATCACAGGGATGGGGATGAGCCCAAACGCAGCTCCCAGGGACATCACAGGATGGGATGATCCCAAACGCAGCTCCCAGGGACATCACAGGGAGGGATGAGCCCAAACGCAGCTCCCAGGGACATCACAGGGATGGGGATGAGCCCAAACGCAGCTCCCAGGGAGTGATCCCTGCCTGTCCCTGCTCAGCAGAGCCGGCGCTGTTTTTTGGGACATCTCTCCTGCTCTAAGGAAGGCAGTTTCCCATTTGACAGCGGGGAATATGGGAGGGATGAAAACACAGTCTGGCATCCTCCTTCCACTCCTGGAAAACACCAAAATTCCCTTCCAGGTTCTTCCCAGCCGTCCGAGGGAGGAGTTTTCTCCTTCCCCTGCTCAGATTGCAGCCAAAGGCAGCGATGCCAAGCCCTGGGCTGGGAGGGGAGGACTCAGAGCTCCATCTGCACAGCACTGCTCCCTGCAGACACATCCCTGAACGGGAAAACAGAAAGTTTTATTTTTATTTTTATTTTTATTTTTATTTTTATTTTTATTTTTATTTTTATTTTTATTTTTATTTTTATTTTTGTTTTTATTTTTATTTTTATTTTTGTTATTTTAGTCCTATTTCTATTTCTTTTTCCCTTTTTTCTTTATACTTTTTTTATATTTTTTTCTTTATACTTTTCTTTTTTCATATTTTTTTCTTTTTTCCTTTATCGATTTCTTTCTTCTACTTTTTCTTTGTGGTTTCCTCTTTCTTTCCCTTTTGTTTTTCTCTTTCTTTTGCCCTTTCTACTTTTCAGCTTTCATTTGCTCTTTTTCCCCTCTCAGTCTCCGGTGGCTGTTCAGTTCCTCGGGCGGTTCTGAGCATCCCCCAGGCGGCCGTGCTGCTGCTGAGGGCTCCAGAGCCCTCTGGTGCCGGGCGTCCCTCCCCTGGCCGGGCTCTGCACAGGGCACCTGCACTGTGCCCTCACCTGCCTCCATCCCCAGCTCCCCAGGGCTCAGTGTCAGCCCTGGGCTCAGGACTCTCCATTCGCCCCTGTGAGAGACAACCTGGCAAATTATAGAAATGAATCATTTATGCAGTGTTTATCTACAGCGTAGTGAATGTGTAAGAAATGCTCCTGTTGCGTGGGGAGGCGCTGGGCTGGATCATCTCAGTTCCCAGCACAGAGGTGGTGACACAATTCCAGCGCCCCGGGGATCACTCAGCTGGGCTGTGCACACCAGAGCCCCAGAGTGCTCCTGCAGAGCAGCTGGAACGCAGCGAGCTCTGGCTGGATTCAGAAACTCACTCTGCAGCCCTGGCCTGAGAGGGGCAGGGGGATGAAGCTCAGTGTCCCTGCAGCCGGGATCGCTCACTGCTGCTGCTGGAGGGGCGCCTCAGGCTGAGCCGGGCTTGTCCTGCCGCCCCTGGCTGTCCACGAAAGCCTCAGCCCATTCCACTGGCCACCCTTTATTCACGGTTTATACCAGTATTTATCACCTCTCTGCAGGGATTGACCCCTCTGGGGTTCTGTCCCTCCCTGGGGTGCAGATGCGTGAGAGCCACGGGAAGGACAGACCTTGCAAATATGAATGTTTAGGTGCTGAAAACATGGAAACCACACAGCCCCAGGAGGGGCTGGCACAGCCCCCAGAGCTCCCCGGCCCCATCCCAGCAGGCTGCAGGACGTGCATTCCCACAAAGACATCCAGGGAAAGCAAACATCGCTCCTGGTGCGAGCTGCGGGCTTCCTGCTCCTCCCCAGCAGGCTCGGAGCGATCCTTCATTTTTGTTAGGGTTTGTTTGGGTGTTTGAACCAGGCACAGCCCCTGGGGGCTCACCCAGACCTGGCCAGCCTGCAGCACTTTCCAGAGGCAAAACCCTCCTGGCTCAGCCCTCCAGCCCGGGGAGGATCCCGGCTCTCCATTTGTCTAAGTTTAGGACAAAATTGGGGGGAAACTTTTAAAGGAGCCCCTCAGAGAATAAACCCCCCACGATTCCTCCCTCCACCGGGCTTGGAAAGAATTTTTTAGGGGGAAAAGTGGAAAAAACCTATTTATTAACTTACACAAGAAAAACACTTTTTAGCACTAGGAAAGGACGATTATTAGATGGCAAAAAACGTTGTTAGCAAAGTGAGCGAGGATGGACGAGCTCAGACAGTGCTGGGGCAGCAAAGGGACATTCCTCCTCCCCGGGAGGGCCCGAGCGCTGCTCCTCGAGTTAAACGGAGCGTTCGGAGCCCTTTGGGCTGTGCCCCGGTTCGATGCCCCCGGCCAGGGCAGAGCCCCGAGCTGGGCCGGGCTGTGCGTGCAGAGCAGAGCAGGGACAGCAAAGGGCGAGCAGCCCTGGCTCTCCTGCTCCGGATCCCATCGGCGCCCCAAATCTGACGGCGCGGGCAGGATGCTCCTGCTCGTGCCCTGCCGTGGATCGCCGTGCCGGGGCGGCTGCAGGGGAGACGCAGGGCTGTGCTAATGTGACAAGAATTAATGAAACAGACGCAGGCCTCCATGTAATTAAAGCAGTAATTGCTGGGAAGATGGCTCATGCAAAGCGCTGGGCTGGGGGTGGGCAGGTTGATTAAAATGGTGACTGGCTGCAAATGATTAGATTAAAATCAATTAACGGTGCAATTGCTGTCTGGCATATGGAAGGATAATTCAGTTACGTAACTGACAGCGGGATTTGCACTTCGCAAATGTTGTTTCGGTGCGTCTGACAAGCTCGGGCAGCCCGGTTATTTAACAGGGCACGCTGGCGGTGCGGGCTCCAGGGCGGGAGTTTCGGGAGCCGGGGTTTGGGATGGAGGCAGAGCCGCAGCCGGGAGCTGCTCCCGCCGGGTGCACAGCCGGCTCCGGCCCCTGCTGCGGGCTGTTATCTGTGAACAGGAGCTCTTCTCATCGCTCTTGTAGCGCCCGGCTGGATTAAGGCAGCATTAGCGCAGTTCAGGGCTCGGCGTGTCCCTCCTGCCGGGAGGCTGCTGGTGGCGGCGCCCATTAGCGCTAATGCAGCGCGGGCACGTGGAGAGCGTCCCTGCGCCTCTGCATCCCTGATCCACTGCATTCCTGATCCACTGCATCACTGCATCCAGCATCACTGCATCCCTGCATTCCTGATCCACTGCATCCCTGCATCCCTGATCCACTGCATCCCTGATCCACTGCATCCCTGCATCCCTGATCCACTGCATCCCTGATCCACTGCATCCCTGCATCCCTGCATCCCTGATTCACTGCATCCCTGATCCACTGCATCCCTGCATCCCTGCATCCCTGCATCCCTGATTCACTGCATCCCTGATCCACTGCATCCCTGCATCGATTCACTGCATCCCTGCATCCCTGATCCACTGCATCCCTGATCCACTGCATCCCTGATCCACTGCATCCCTGCATCGATTCACTGCATCCCTGATCCACTGCATCCCTGCATCGATTCACTGCATCCCTGCATCCCTGATCCACTGCATCCCTGATTCACTGCATCACTGCATCCCTGATCCACTGCATCCCTGATCCACTGCATCGATTCACTGCATCCCTGCATCCCTGATTCACTGCATCCCTGCATCCCTGCCCACTGCATCCAGCATCACTGCATCCCTGCATCCCTGCATCGATTCACTGCATCCCTGCATCCAGCATCACTGAATCCCTGATTCACTGCATCCCTGACCCACTGCATCCATTCACTGCATTCCTGCCCCACTGCATCCCTGCATCCAACATCCCTGCATCGATTCACTGCATCCCTGATTCCCTGCATCCCTGCATCCCTGCCCCACAGCATCTCTGCATCCCTGCCTGCAGCATCCCTGCCTGCAGCTCCTCCGCCTCCCCTCCGCCCCGCAGAAGCAGGGCAGGAGCCCTGCGGGGCAGGAGGAGCTGCAAGGCAGGGTGGGGCTGTGGGTGCTGCCGGGAGCTGCGCAGGAGACCCTGGGGGAATGCGGGGAGCAGGGCAGAGGCATTGCCCTTCAGCAGGACCGGTGCTGTGGGGCGCTGGACTGGCTCGTCTCGGATGCGCTGCGCTCTAGACTCGCCCTCTCCCGCCCAGCCTGGCTGCGGCAGACATTGCTCCGTCCCGAGCTCCTCTGTGGCCGGAGAAGAAGCACACGGTGACACCCCTGTCACCACCACCGCGACACAGGGGCACAGCAGCTTCTCGCTGGGAATTGTTCCAGAGGTTGGGCAGGGCTCGGAGCAGCCTGGGACAGTGGCAGGTGTCCCTGCCCGTGGCACGGGTGGCACTGGCTGGGCTCTGAGGTCCCTTCTACCCCAAACCTTTCCAGGATTCCCTTCCTGGTGCGCTGCCCTCCGAAGCCCTCGTTGTTCCCAAGGCCAAGAGCCACACGAGGGAGTGGCTCCCAAAACCTGGCGGGGTGCAGAAAGAGGTTCCAGCTGTGCACTGAGCTTGGCCCAGCTGCTCCTGTGTCCTCAGGAGGGAGAGCTGCTGGTTCTGTGCCTGCAGGGAGCCTGGCAGGGTCCCTGTCCCACCAGGGGAGGCAGTGGGCTTTCCCCACCCAGAGCTGCTCTGGAAATCTCCCACACCAGCAAAAACACGAGTGCTCTCTGCAGAAGAGGCAAAAGTAGATTTAGGTCAAAAATTGCTATGTATAGAGCAGAGAAACATCTCCTGAGCCATCTGCCATGCACCAAAGCCAAACTCTGCTTAGAGCCTGATGAGGCTTTAAAAAAACCATAAAAACCGGACTGGCTTCCATTCAGGGCTTTCAAAGCACTCCTGCTCTTTGCAGGCTGTTCAAACATGGCTCCACTAAGCTGCTGTCCGTCATAAATAAGCTCTGGGCTCTGGCTGTCAAGGAGAGCATTAACCCCATGCTGCCCCTGCTCCTGGAGGAGCCCTGGTGCCCAGCCCGCTGTGCCAGGCTGAGGGAGCACACCTTCCCTTCTCTGCTGCTTCCAGAGGTCCTGGCAGGAGCCTTTCCCAACAGCGAGGAAATGTTTTATTCCATCAACCTGCACTGGTGATCTCCATGGAGATCCTGCTTCTCTTCCCTTTGTCTGCTCTTGTGTTTGCTCATTCTGGATCGATGCAAAATCTCCCTTGTCCTCGCTCTCCACTTCCATGCTTCACTCACAGCCCGTCTGTGATTTCTAGATCTCAGCCAGGATCCTTTTCCTGCCCGTTTCTCCCCTCCATGCCCAGCAACAATGCAGAAACATCTGGGTGCCTTTCTGCCCCACAGCAGCACCCCCATGTACTGCTGCATAAATCCCTTGCCCGTTCCAGGGCAGCTCTGCAAATCAGCAGCAAGCAGCCTTCAGTCCCTTTCGTCGTGGAGAGATGAGTAATCATTCCCTCCCTGAAGGAGCTGCCGCAGATTTACTGTCCTGACTCAGCCCCCAAGTTTATGTGAAGGAGAAAGGCCAGGACACAGTTTACAAACTCTGTCAATATTCCTGCCCTAGGAGGTTTTCTTCTCCCTGACAAAGTGCTTCAGCAGTGCTGGTTGCTTGCTGCTGCCTTTGACAAAGGCAGAAGGACACAGATATTCCGCTGGTAATTCACTGGTAATGGCAGTGATCCAAGCATGGAAATCACGGCAGATCCTGGAAAATCACTCTGTCCCCTCCAGCTCCTGGGTCACACCCAACCCCAGATGAGGACAAAAACTTCTCTGAGATCCTATTTCAAAATAATCTCAAAAAACATGTCCAGAAGCCAAATAATCGTGTTCTGGTTGTGATTTATAGAGAACTGCTCTAGTTTGGGACTATTTAAACTATTATCAAACACTTAAATTAAAACTCCAAGCAGAAGTCCCAGAAGGGGAAATGAACCTGCTCCATTTCCACTTTACAGGAACTTTGCTCTGGGGATTTTTCCATGAGTTTTCAAAATTAAACACACCTTTAATGTCTCTTGTTGAGTGATCCCGTGGCCCATTCCATGCCAGCATCACTCTGATGTCCAAGCCATTTCCTGTCCCTCCATCCCTGTCCCCAGTCCCTCTCCAGCTCCCCTTTAGGCTCTGGCAGGCTCTGAGCTCTCCCTGGACCCTTCTCCCCTCCAGGTGAGCTCCCCCAGCTCTGGTAGCCCTGGAGCAGCTCTGTGCCCCCTCTGGACCCTCCCCACGAGCTCCACTCTCCTGCTCTGCAGGTGGGCTCTCACCTGAGCAGGGACAGAGTGACAGAGTGCCCCTCTCCTCAGCCCCGGCTGCGGGCTCAGCCCAGGCACGGGGCATGTGCAGCCCCCAAACCCTTCCTGGCAGGGCTGCTCCCATCCCGCCAGCCCGGATCCACCCCAGCATTCGGCATCCCTCTGCTCTCAGTCACTCTGCAGCTCAGCTGTGCTTAGGGGCACCCAGAGCAGCCCGTGGAAGGACCGGGGACACTGTCTGTGTCCCTGCCTGTCCCTGTCTGTCCCTGTCTGTCCCTGGGTGTCCCTGTCTGTCCCTGCCTGTCCCTGTCTGTCCCTGTGTGTCCCTGTGTGTCCCTGTCTGTCCCTGTCTGTCCCTGTCTGTCCCTGGGTGTCCCTGTCTGTCCCTGCCTGTCCCTGCCTGTCCCTGCCTGTCCCTGTCTGTCCCTGTGTGTCCCTGTGTGTCCCTGGGTGTCCCTGCCTGTCCCTGTCTGTCCCTGCCTGTCCCTGTCTGTCCCTGCGTGTCCCTGCCTGTCCGTGTCTGTCCCTGGGTGTCCCTGTCTGTCCCTGCCTGTCCCTGCCTGTCCCTGCCTGTCCCTGTCTGTCCCTGTCTGTCCCTGGGTGTCCCTGTCTGTCCCTGCCTGTCCCTGCCTGTCCCTGCGTGTCCCTGCCTGTCCCTGCCTGTCCCTGTCTGTCCCTGTGTGTCCCTGTCCCTGTCTGTCCCTGTGTGTCCCTGTGTGTCCCTGGGTGTCCCTGCCTGTCCCTGTCTGTCCCTGCCTGTCCCTGTCTGTCCCTGCGTGTCCCTGCCTGTCCGTGTCTGTCCCTGGGTGTCCCTGTCTGTCCCTGTCTGTCCCTGTCTGTCCCTGCCTGTCCCTGCCTGTCCCTGCCTGTCCCTGTCTGTCCCTGTCTGTCCCTGGGTGTCCCTGTCTGTCCCTGCCTGTCCCTGCCTGTCCCTGCCTGTCCCTGCCTGTCCCTGTCTGTCCCTGCCCTGTCCCTGGGTGTCCCTGTCTGTCCCTGTCTGTCCCTGCCTGTCCCTGCCTGTCCCTGCCTGTCCCTGCGTGTCCCTGCCTGTCCCTGTCTGTCCCTGCCTGTCCCTGTCTGTCCCTGCCTGTCCCTGTCTGTCCCTGCCTGTCCCTGTCTGTCCCTGTCTGTCCCTGGGTGTCCCTGTCTGTCCCTGCCTGTCCCTGCCTGTCCCTGCCTGTCCCTGTCTGTCCCTGGGTGTCCCTGGGTGTGTCCCTGCCTGTCCCTGCCTGTCCCTGTCTGTCCCTGTCTGTCCCTGTCTGTCCCTGTCTGTCCCTGGGTGTCCCTGTCTGTCCCTGTCTGTCCCTGTGTGTCCCTGTGTGTCCCTGTCTGTCCCTGTCTGTCCCTGTCTGTCCCTGTGTGTCCCTGTGTGTCCCTGCCTGTCCCTGCCTGTCCCTGCCTGTCCCTGTCTGTCCCTGGGTGTCCCTGGGTGTCCCTGCCTGTCCCTGCCTGTCCCTGTCTGTCCCTGCCTGTCCCTGCCTGTCCCTGTCTGTCCCTGGGTGTCCCTGTCTGTCCCTGTCTGTCCCTGTGTGTCCCTGTGTGTCCCTGCCTGTCCCTGCCTGTCCCTGTCTGTCCCTGCCTGTCCCTGTCTGTCCCTGCGTGTCCCTGCCTGTCCCGTGTCTGTCCCTGGGTGTCCCTGTCTGTCCCTGTGTGTCCCTGCCTGTCCCTGTCTGTCCCTGCCTGTCCCTGCCTGTCCCTGCCTGTCCCTGCCTGTCCCTGGGTGTCCCTGTCTGTCCCTGGGTGTCCCTGTCTGTCCCTGTCTGTCCGTGTCTGTCCCTGCCTGTCCCTGTCTGTCCCTGTCTGTCCCTGTGTGTCCCTGGGTGCAGGCAGGGGCAGGGCAGGGCCCAGCTCTGCTCCAGGGCACCAGAGGAATGGCAGGAGTTGAAGCCCAGGAACGTTCCACCTGGAAGGAGGCAGAGCTTCGGCCCTGGGCAGTGCCCACACATGAACAGATCATGCAGGGAGGTGTGGGGTCCCTCTCCCTGGAGATATCCCCCACCCCTCTGGACAGCCCTGTGCCCTGGGATGGCCCTGCTGGGGCAGGGAGGTGGCACCAGCTGAGCCACCGTGGCCCCTTCAGCCTGACCCGTCCAGGAATGTGTGATTGTGTGATTGTGTGATTGTGTGATCTGTGATTGTGTGATTGTGTGATTGTGTGATTGTGTGATTCTGAGATTGTGTGATTGTGTGATTGTGTGATTGTGTGATTGTGTGATTGTGTGATTCTGAGATTGTGTGATTGTGTGATTGTGTGATTGTGTGATTGTGTGATCTGTGATTGTGTGATTGTGTGATTGTGTGATTGTGTGATTGTGTGATCTGTGATTGTGTGATTGTGTGATTGTGTGATTGTGTGATTGTGTGATCTGTGATTGTGTGATTGTGTGATTGTGGGATTGTGTGATTGTGTGAATCTGTGATTCTTTGATTCTGGGATTCTGGGATTCTGTCATTCTGTCATTCTGGAATTCTGGAATTCTGTGATTCTGTAATTCAGTGATTGTGTGATTCTGTGATTCTGGGATTCTGTGATTGTGTGATTCTGTATTTCTGTGACTCTGTAATTCTGTGATCTGTGATTCTGTCATTCTGTCATTCTGTCATTCTGTCATTCTGGGATTCTGGGATTCTGTCATTCTGTCATTCTGTGACTCTGTGATTCTGTGACTCTGTGATTCTGTAATTCTGTAATTCTGTGATTCTGTGATTCTGTGATTCTGTGATTCTGTGACTCTGTCATTCTGTCATTCTGTGATTCTGTGACTCTGTGATTCTGTCATTCTGTCATTCTGTGATTCTGTAATTATGTAATTCTGTCATTCCGTGACTCTGTCATTCTGTGGTCTGTGACTCTGTGATTCTTTGATTCTATGACTCTGTGACTCTGTCATTCTGTGATTCTGTCATTCTGTGATTCTTTGATTCTATGACTCTGTGACTCTGTCATTCTGTGACTCTGTGATTCTGTGACTCTGTCATTCTGTGGCCTGTGGGATGTCAGAGCCCCTCAGCCCATCTCTCTGGAGCTTGCAGGGTGGCAGGCACTGCTCTGACAGGGGTTCAGTGTCACCCAGCCCCAGCTCTCCTCTCTCAGGAGGGGACAAGAGCTTTTCTGGGTGCAGAACAACTCCCCACCACGGTGACTCAGCCACCCCTGTGTTCCACTTCTCCTTTACACTCCCCAGGGGTAATGTAATGGGATTAATGGCTCACAGGGCCCGTTTCACCTGCCGAACATCCATCCCGTTGTGCCGTGAGCTGCTGCAGCACGTCAGGAGCTGGGATGGGCACAGGCTGCCCCAGTGCCACCCCAGGCTGTGGAGAGCCTGCTCTCAGCCCTGCTGGGAGCCACAGGGGGAGGGAGTCACACTCTGTTAAATGTATGTGACATTTAATGGTGGCTGCAAGGGCTCCTCTCTCATCCGGGGTGACACGAGGCTGAACTCTGCAAACAGCAGGAAACCCAGAGAGCTCAGGCTGTGCTGCTCCAGCCCAGCCTGGGCACTCACTGTGCATCCTGCAGCACAGCCCTGTCCCAGAGGTTTATTATCCCCAGTGCTGCGTCACACAAGCACCAGGAGCTGCTCGGGCTGGGAAATAACCTGCCTGAATCCCCGATGAGTGCTCTGAGCTTCGCAGCCCCGGCAGGAGCTGGAGCACAGCCCCAGCTGGCCCCTGGTCACCTGTGCTGGGGCAGTGCTGGGAGCAGCCCAGGGCACCCACGAGTGCAGCGTGGGCACGGGTGGGCGCTGGGTGGGCACTGGGTGGGCACTGGTGGGCACGGGTGGGCACTGGTGGGCACTGGGTGGAGTACTAGTGGGCACTGGTGAGCAGTGGGTGAGCACTAGTGAGCACTGGTGGGCACTGGGTGGGCACTGGTGGGCACTGGCTGGGCACTGGTGAGCACTAGTGGGCGCTGGGTGGGCACTGAGTGGGCACTGGTGGGCACTGGGTGGGCACTGGTGGGCACTGGCTGGGCACTGGTGGAGCACAGGGAGGGCACTAGTGAGCACTGGTGAGCACTGGTGGGCACTGGTGGGCACTGGTGGGCGCTGGGTGGGCACTGGTGGGCACTGGTGGGCACTGGGTGGGCACTGGTGGGCACTGGTGGGCACTGGTGGGCACGGGGAGGGGCACTGAGTAGGCACTGAGTGGGCACTGGTGGGCACTAGTGGGCACGGGGAGAGCACTGAGGTGGGCACTGGTGGGCACTGAGTGGGCACTGGTGGGCACTGGTGGGCGCTGGGTGGGCACTGGTGGGCACTGGTGGGCACTGGGTGAGCACTAGTGGGCACTGGTGGGCGCTGGGTGGGCACTGGTGGGCACTGGGTGGGCACTGGTGGGCACTGGCTGGGCACTGGTGGGCACGGGGAGGCACTGGTGGGCACTAGTGGGCACTGGTGGGCACTGGTGGGCGCTGGGTGGGCACAGGGTGGACACTGGTGGGCAGTGGTGGGCACTGGGTGGGCACAGGGGTGGGCACTGGTGGGCACTGGCTGGGCACTGGTGGGCAGTGGTGGGCACTGGTGGGCACTGGTGGGCAGTGGGTGGGCACTGGTGGGCAGTGGTGGGCACTGGTGGGCACTGGTGGGCAGTGGGTGGGCACTGGTGGGCAGTGGTGGGCACTGGGTGGGCGCTGGTGGGCAGTGGTGGGCACGGGGTGGGCACTGGTGGGCACTGGTGGGCAGTGGGTGGGCACTGGTGGGCAGTGGTGGGCACTGGTGGGCACTGGTGGGCAGTGGGTGGGCACTGGTGGGCAGTGGTGGGCACTGGGTGGGCACTGGTGGGCAGTGGTGGGCACGGGGGTGGGCACTGGTGGGCACTGGGTGGGCGCTGGGTGGGCACTGTGGTGGGCACGGGGTGGGCACTGGGTGGGCACAGGGTGGGCACTGGTGGGCACTGGTGGGCACTGGTGGGCAGTGGTGGGCACTGGGTGGGCACTGGTGGGCACGGGGTGGGCACGGGGTGGGCGCTGGGTGGGCACTGGTGGGCACTGGGTGGGCTCTGGGTGGAGCACTGGTGGGCACTGGTGGGCACTGGTGGGCACTGGTGGGCAGTGGGTGGGCACTGGTGGGCACTGGTGGGCGCTGGGTGGGCACTGGTGGGCACGCGTGGGCACTGGGTGGGCACTGGTGGGCACTGGTGGGCACTGGTGGGCACTGGGTGGGCACTGGCTGGGCACTGGTGGGCACTAGTGGGCACTGGGTGGGCACTGGTGGGCACTGGTGGGCACTGGTGGGCAGTGGGTGGGCACTGGTGGGCACTGGTGGGCGCTGGGTGGGCACTGGTGGGCACTAGCGTGGGCACTGGGTGGGCACTGGTGGGCACTGGTGGGCACTGGTGGGCACTGGGTGGAGCACTGGCTGGGCACTGGTGGGCACTGGTGGGCACTGGGTGGGCACTGGTGGGCACTGGTGGGCACTGGTGGGCACTGGTGGGCACACAGCTGAAAATCCTCTTGGTGACTTCTGTTTTCTCCTGATATCCTTGCTGAAATCAAGGTCTTTTCTCCTTTTCTTTTCTTTTTTTTTTTTTCCCATCAGGTGGAAAGTACAAATATCAGTAAACAGGAGCCCATTTAGCAGCAGACTTTTAGCAATGGCTGGGCCTCTATCCAGCTCTTAAATTCTGATAATGATCTGCTCCCCAAAGGCCTGCTTTCCAAAATAATAAATCCCTTTTCTCCAATAAAGCATAGCCCTTAGGCAGCTTTAAGGGTGACAGGACAGAAATAGGAGCAGTTTGTTTCATGCCTGGAGGAATATTTCTTTTCTGGCAAAGGGCTCTCAGAAAGGCAGCGTGTGAAAATCCACCTTTCCTGCCTGTGGGCAGAGCTGGGCCAGGGTGGATTCCTGCACAGCTCACAGCAGAGCTGATGGCATCACAGATGGTTTTGGCTGGGAAAGACCTGAAAGCTCCTTTCAGTCCCAGCCCCTCCACTAGGCCAGGCTGCCCAGCAGCTCCAGCCCCTTCCAGGCTGGGAAAGGTCCTGGAGGAGCCTTTTCCCACACGGAAATCCATTGAAGCCTCCACAAGGGCCCCGTGCCAGGCAAGCCCCAAGTGCAGGACGAGACTCCTCTGACCCTGGGGCTGCCATTCCCCCTGCAGCAAGGAAATTTCCCCATTCCCATCTGACTGGCACACGCTGGCAGATCAGAACAATGCCCAGAGTCAGAAATAAATGGGCTGAATAATTCAGTGGGCTCTGGAACATGGGAATGGCAGAGAATAGGAAAGCACAGCTAATAAAAGCAAGAGACAGAGGGAAATTTATTAAACATTTTTCAGACAAGAACATTTTGCCCCTAAAAAAAAAAAATATTAAGTTGGAAATGAGGGAAATTTTGTTCACAGATGGGCTTTTTGATAGGAACTATATAAAAAGCTGAAGAAACATTTGATTAAAGATTGGGAGAGAAAGACTTTCTGAAAAATGAGCAAGGAGAGGTCTAGAGCTTAATTTCAATTTTCTGAGGGCCAGATCCATTCCTGTGGGTCCTGCTGTGGGGACAAGCCTGGCACTGGTGAGTTTTGGGGAGCAGGGAGTTGCTCACCCAGCCCTGGCCACAGTCCCACCTGGCAGGGGCTCAGCTCAGCCCCTCTCTGGTGCTTTTGGAGCCCATTCTGCCATTCTGCCACTCCCAGGGCAGAGCACTGCTGTCCCCATGAGACCTGGGCAGGAAAATCCCTCACTGGGAGCAAGGAGCACAGGATCACCTGCAAGGGCCAGGGGATTTACACCCAGCTCCGGATTGCAGGAAACTTTCTCTATCAGACATCTCCCCCATTTCTCCTCGTTCTCCTCCTTCCCTCACCCACAGCCCTTTCTCTGAACCTGCAGGACTCTAAATTCACTTCTAGCTCCTGCTTTAACACCAGGATGGGTCGTTCCTGTCGCCCTTTCCCTCTCTGTTTGCAAACTCTGCTGCTCCTGACATTTAGAAACTAAACAAGCACGGCTAAAAGCTTCTGGTCTTTGCAAGAATAATGATTGCAAGGGTGATCAAACTGATCGATGCTCCCAGGCAAATATATGTGAGCAATCCCAAGTGCTTGTGGCAGCCTTGAAGGCAAACCAGAGCAGACAGGGGCTGGAAACAAGAGGAGCTGCAACTGGAACAGGGACAAAATCCCCAAACCCAGGGAAGTTCTCCCTTGGCGTGGGGTTGGTTGTTGGATGGTCGCTGGACAGACTCAGGAGCTCTCTATTTTCTGTTCTTCAGGTTTGTAGTTTATTGTAAGGTGTGGGTGTGAGAGAGTGTAGAGCATGGAGAGTAACAGAGTAAGAGATAAGAGCAAGGGGGTAAGAGAGAGCTTAGAGAGGTTAGAGATCAGAGCTAAGATCTAAGAGGCAAGAGACAAGAGAGAGATTTCCCATTTACAATCCAATAAGTATTCTTCTATGATGAATATTCTAATTTCCAATAACCAATCTAATACAATATACTAATTTCCTAATATTTGCATGCAACCCATAGGAATCACTAAATTCCCATGTTTTATGGCTTTCTTACCTGTAACCCTTCTCTTCAGACCTTTCCTGCCAGGCTTGGGACAGGATGTCTGTTGGTTCTTTGGTATTTGTGGCATTTGGTGTCATCTAAACAAAGGAAGAGGCCTCAAACCTTCACATGGCTGTTTTCAGCATCTGTGTCAAACACTGCCAACATCTCTATTTCATCTGTTGTTTCAGAACTGCTTGCTAGGCACTCATAAGATTTTGCTGTTCCCTCCCCAACACCTTGGAGCAGCAGCTTCACCTGTGCAGTGAGAGGAATGGAGCAGCTCCATCTCAGCTGTCCAGGAGCCTGTGGTTCGTGCAGCAGGGGTGGGTGGGAGGCTAAATTGGATTTTTTTTAATTGGCAGCAGATTTATTATTTGGGCTGGCCTGAAGGAAAATGAGAATTTCTGTCCCAGCAGCCTCTTTTCTTTTTTTATTTTCTTTCACTAAGTGCCTAGCTGGCAGAGAAGAAATGGGGCTCTAAAGGGAACTTCTCCACCACAGGTAATGTGGTGTAATGTTCCAGGCCACAAATCCCAATTTAATCCCACATGAGAGTATGAGTGCAGCCCCCCTGAGCTCCCCTTCCTGGGTACAGAGGGCTGCCTGATTTACCCAGCAGGAGCTGCTCCACGGTTCTTGCAGCAGCTGAGGCTTTATCTGCCAATTCCCACTCCCCTGTGTCCATTCCTGGGAGGCTGATTAGAATTTATTGAGATCTCTACTCCACCTCAAAGCAGATCCACTTCCCTTACAGTTCTTTCTGTTTTACCAGGGGAAATGTGAATATTTATCAGCCCCAGATATAGACACATCGGGAAAAATAAGAAATTACCATTCAAAGGCTTTTTTTTCACTGCTTTTCTTTTCCCAATGCCACTTTTCTGCTACACCAGGGGTAACAGCCCTCTGACAGACTGTGCTGCTCTGTACAGCAGAGGGAAGGGGCTGACCACAAACCCTGAGCCGAATCCCCTGGATCCCCCCAGGAGGGAGGGAGGGGAACTGGGGGGAAACCCTCCCTGCGTGGGGATTTTAACTTCAGAAGGTCATTCTACAGCATGGAAAGCACATTTAATTTATTGTCTGGGCCAGTCTGCTGGCAGAGGGTCGACATCTGGGGCTGAATGTACAACCGAGGTGCAAAATTTGCACTCAGTCCCATTATTCCCATTCCCATTATTCCCTCAGTCCTCACTCCCATTATTCCCTCATACTCTCATTCCCATTATTCCCTCACACCTTCACTCCCATTATTCCCATTATTCCCACTATTCCCACTAGACCCCTCTCTGTGCCGGGGCACAGCTTCCCCCCGGATCTGCCGTGGTCTCAGTGAGATGGGGGCAGCAGCAGAGCCCTTGGGATGTGTAAACGAGGCACCTTGGCGTGTCTGCTCCGTGCAGAGCCCTCCCCATCCCCCTGAGGTGACTCCTGAGGGATCTCCCTGCTCCTTCCAGCAGCTGTTCCACCCGACTTCCCTTCCTGATGAGGAGGAAGAAGGGATCCCAGCCCTCCCTGGGCATTGCTACTGGTATTTGCTGTTGAACAGGCAATCTTTCTCTGAGCCATTTCCTTCCCCAGCTCTGGTGCACTCCCAGCTTCCCCAAAACTCCTCCTGTGGGAGCAAGAGCTGCCCCTCTGCAGTGCCCATGCTGTTCTTCTCTGCGGGGCTGACCGGGGTGGATGAAGAGGCAGCCAAAGGGCCTGTCCAGACTAATGTGATCTCCCAGCTACTCTCTGAGGCTGTTTTCCATGCCCAAAGCACAGATATTTTAACTTGCTCCTTAATCTGCTCCTTAAAGCAGTTAGCAGAATTCCAGTCATCAATCAGTGCTGGCAGCCCATCCAAAAGGCATGGCCAGGGGCTGGGCATTAATTGTGAATGCTTTGCTGGATTTACTGCGTGGCAGCACCGAATTTTTCACTCTGAGATGAAGCAGGGACGTGCTGCTTGGCACAATCTGTACTTTTCTGGGCTGCTAGGAAATTATCAGGGGCTCAGTGCCACGTGTGGGGTGTCACCACCCTCCCTGGCAATGCACAGCAATGTCCCAGCTCCTCCCTGCAGTGGAGCATCATCATCACCACGTTCTGGGGCTGCTGAGGAGGTGGAGATTCCCTCGGGTACTGGCTGCAGTTTTCCCCCTGGGGATATTCCAGCTAGACACAAGAGGACAATTTTTCTCAGTGAGAAGAAGCCACTGCAATAAACTCCCCAGAGAAGCAGAGGATTCCTGCAACCCAGAGCTGCAGGCATGCTGGTTTTTTAGGACAGATCAAAAACCTCTCACTTCCTGGAGAATTTGTGAGGGGATCACAGGTATGTCCCAAACAAGCTTGTGCTTCTGCCATCCTTGGAGCAGATGCCAGTCCAAGATGCTCACAGCAGATCCAGAGGCATCACTCCCTTTTAATCAGCCTTAGCTGGCCAGCTTATTAAATTTTATTTATCTTAACCGGGCTGTGTTCATCTTCAATTAAAATGTACCAAGCCTTTGCTCAGCCCTGGAGCAGCTGTGGCTCCCCAGGGATGCCCAGAGCCCCTGATGGTGTCACTGTGCCCCAGAGTGAGCTGTGTGCTCTCCAGCACAAGCTGCTCTGACAGAAGAGCCTGGCCAAAGTCCACGACCTCTTGCTTTTCCCCAAACCTCCGGTCACCAGCGCCTGAGGATTTGCTGGTCCCACTCCCAGCACTTCAGCCCTTTGCTGCTCAGGCTTACAGCACAGAGCAGGCATTTTTCATTCATTACAGTAAACAGAGCCCTAATCCAGGCCCTTAAATCTGTCTAGATTTTGAAATAATTACAAGCAGCCTCCTAACTTGTACAAAGTTTGATTTGAGCCTTAATTTAATGGTTTATCTGGAGAGCAGGAAGTAAGCTGGCACTGCCAATTAGGAGCCATCTGTTTTCTCCTAATCTCCTGCAGGCTCAGCCCAGTGAGCAGGAGCCACCCAGCTGGACATGCCTGGTGGCTCTGGGGTGTCCTGGGGGCTCCTGGGTGGCAGGGTCCTGCCCTGGGGGACAGGGATGCTTGCAGGGAGCAGCAGGCACCAGTCAGTGGTCACTGCTCTGAGCAGGGTGCCTGGGGAAGCCTTTTCTCCAGGGCAGAGGGGAGGGACAGCCCTGGGGCAGGGCTGGGCAGATTCCCCTGCAGGAACTGCAGCTCCCCATCCCCATGGTCCCTTCCAGAGCCCAGGGAGAAGGGGCAGGGAGCATCTCCCTGCTGGAGAGGAGCAGGGCGCCGAGGGCAAGCCAGAGAGAGACACAGGCACAGCCTGGTGTCCCCAAAGCAGCACAGGGACGTGGCTGCAGAGCAGGTCCAAAGGTCAGAGACATCCCTGCCAGGGCCCAAAGAGCAGTCTTTTAGAGTTTAAAGTGTAGCACACTGTGGTAATGTAAGGATTCCTATGGGCTGTATGTAAATGCTACAGAATTTGTATCTTGTGTTACATTGGTTAGTGGGAATTAGAATATTCATCACAGAAGATTTCTTGTATTGTAAACAGGAAATCTCTCTCTTGATTTTACTCTTTCCTACCCCTCTTGCTCACTCTCTCTATTACCCCTCTGTCCCTCCTGCTCTCTTTCTCTTCCCCCCATTCTCTCTCTGTCCCACTCTGGGTGCTGCTGGCAGCTCTCAGCAGGACTCTGCACACTCAGTCCTTACAATGAACTGCAGCTGGAACTCCAGCCTGTGCAGAGCCCATGAGTTTGTCCCTGGGGACCCTCTATCCCGACACACAGGCTCCAGCAGGAAAAGCCTCTGGGGAGCCGGGATGGGGGCTGCCCTCGCCCCCTCCCTCGGCAGCCCCGGGCAGCCCTGTGCCCCAGGAGGGCTCACTGCAGCCCTGGTGAGGCTCGCTGGGGTTTTACCCACCAGCCATCCAACAGCAATTAGAGAGGGATCATTTACCAGGGGTTATCACCTCCTTGCCTGCACTTTCCTCTGCAGAACTTGTGGCTGCAGCTCAGGTGCCACCTGAGGAGAGCCCAGCCTGCCTGACCCAGGTGTGAAGAGCAGGGACAGGACCAGGGCTCTGCCCCAGCCAGCTCTGCAGCCCTTTTCCTCCTCTGGGCTCCAGTGTGACCCTCCCAAGGAGCCCTTGGAGCCAGCAGGCTGCTGTGCTTTAAGGAAAGCGGGATGTGTTTTCTGGCTGGGTTTTTGCTGCTGTGTCAGGCTGCAGAGCCCAGCCCAGCCCTCACTGATGCTCCCCAGGCACAGCATTCACAGCTGTGCCACACAGGGGAAGGGGGAAGGCCCCACAGTTATTTATAATCCTGCTGAGCACTGTCTCTGCTTCTGGCCCTGAGCATCCCTTGGAGCTGGGCAGTGAGCTCTCAGGAGCCCTCCCCAGTGCAGGGGCTCTCTGCTTTCCAGGGATTCAGCTGGAACTCACCCTGCTGGCCAGGCTCCTGCAGAGGAGCTGCTGGGTGCTGCTCACACCTCCTCCACCAGAGCCCATCCCAGCGAGGAGGAAAAAGGCTGAGCTGTGATGCAGGTTGGGGGCTGTGGGACCCCCAGGGCCGTGCTCCTCTCTGCACAGGTCTCTCTCTGGGCTCTCCCTGTCTCCCAGGATTTGCCCAGCCCTGTCCAGGGGCACCTTCTGCAAGCAGGAGCCTGGGCAAGGCCATGCCTGCCCGGTTGTTTCCCCTCTGGACTCGGGAGAGGATTTGTGTCCCCTGAGTAAGGCAGTGCTTCAGCAGCTGGGGCACAGGGGTTCCCAGAGGAATGCTCCATCCCGGAGGAGCTCTGAGCCCAGCTCTGCCTCAGGCATGGACAGCAGGACAGCTCCAGCTCAGGGCCTGTGAGTGCTAACTTAGCACTCCTCAGGTGCTGTGCGCCCTCCCAGGTGAGCCTGTGATTTGTCAGGCCTCCATTATTAATTGCCAGCTCCAGTGTGAGTAATTGTGGCCCCAGCTCCAGGCTCAGGGAAATTTATACTTTTTCATTTGCTGGGAGTAGTGTGGAGAGCTCAGCAGGCTGGCAGTGAGGAATGGGCAGGGAAGCTCGTGCTGGAGAGGTGGAGGGAGCTCAGCACCAGCAGGGCCTGCTCTGATTGCATCACCCCCTGGCTGCAGCTTTGCATCAGCCACCACCGGGGATTAACCCCAGCCCTGAGCAGGGTCTGAGCTGAGCTCCCCCCGCTGCTCCTGCACCATCCTGCTCACCCTCTTCTCATCGCTGAGGCCTCCAGCCCACACCTGGTGTCTGCAAGGGTCTGAGCCCTGGAAAGCAGAAACAGCAGCTCTGCAAGGAAATGCAGGAAGATAGCAGCCTGAGGGGCTCAGGGGGGAGGGTGGAGAGGGGGCTCAGAGTGGACAGAGGTGCCTGTTCCCTGCACTCCAGCAATCCCATTTATTGTCGCTTCTGGAAAGGATCTTTGTGGCCTAGGATATCTTATTAGCCATTTCAGACTGGCCCCTGGTTTTGGAGATGGCTGGGGAGATCCAGGAAACACAACGCACCTGAAATTTTGTGGGGACGTTTTTCTTCTGCTTTTAGCAGCTCAAATACACAAATCACAGAATCCCAGAACGGTTTGGGATGCTCGGCTCATCCCTGAATCCCACTCCAGCCAGGCTCGGCTCATCCCTGAATCCCGCTGAGCCAGGCTGGGCTCATCCCTGAATCCTGCTCAAGTGATGCTCGGCTCATCCCTGAATCCCGCTGAGCCGGGCTCGGCTCATCCCTGAATCCCGCTCCAGCCGGGCTCGGCTCATCCCTGAATCCCGCTGAGCCGGGCTCGGCTCATCCCTGAATCCCGCTGAGCCAGGCTGGGCTCATCCCTGAATCCCGCTCCAGCCGGGCTCGGCTCATCCCTGAATCCCGCTGAGCCGGGCTCGGCTCATCCCTGAATCCCGCTCCAGCCGGGCTCGGCTCATCCCTGCCTGCCCCGCTCCAGCGGTGCTCGGCTCCTCCTGCATCCCGCGGAGCCCGGCTGGCTCAGGCTGCCCGGGACGCGCTGCCGCCGGGCCCGGTGCCAGAGCCCCTCGCACGGCCCCGGCCCCGGCAGACCGCGACGCTCCGGATTTGCCGGCGGCTGCCCCCGGGCCGGGCTGGCGCGGCTCCCACATCCCATCTCCGGCACCCGCAGGGCTCAGCCCTTCCCCTCCCGGGCAGAGCCGCTCCGGAGCTGCTCGCAGCCAGGTGCTGAGCTAGCGCCCGGCTCTGCAGGAGCAGCGCTGCAGGAGCAGAGGCCAGCTTGCTCTCCAAGCCCTGCTTGGACCCTGGGATGTGTCACTGACAGCTGGCAGCAGGAAGGTTTGCTTTTGTTTGGGGCTGTGAGCACCCCTTGGAAGCAGCGCGACCCTGGCTGACCCCGAGCGACCCCTGCACAGGTCTCTGCACAGGTGATCCCAATCACATCCATAAATTCATTCAACCCCTTCGTTTAGTCACCCTCACGTCAGATGGGTGCCCATGCCACCCCTCGGGACCATCTGCGGGCATGGCCACCGCGGGGATGGGGACAACCCCCCCAGCCTGGGAACGGGCAGTGACTTTTGGGGACAATAGCCAGCTGGCGTGGCTCAACACCCCAGCTGCCTGCAAGGGGCATACACCTCCCAAATCAGGTGCTCCCAGGCTTTCTGGGGTGCAGAGTGCTCTGCCCCCTCGGGAGGGTCAGCCCATGCGGGCAGAGGAGAGCACAGCCGAAGAGCGCTGACGCAGGCAGCTCCAGCGCGCCCTGGGGGGAGGACTCTGCCCTCCCGACTATTTTTGGCGTGTTTTCGCCAATCTGAGGCACTGATCTATGGTACTGTCCCTGCTGTGACTCAGGGCTCTGCGGTGGGAGTAACATCGAGCCGGGCTCGGAGGAGGGACGCGCGGCTCTCGGGGACCGGTAATGGGAGAGAGCCCTGCACCTCCTGCTTACACTTTAATGCCCGTCCAGCCTATCCATTATTCATTGCTGGTGTATTTATAGAGCACTACCAGCACTCACAGGCTCTGCAGGCTGGGGAGAAGGTGCTCTGCCTTGGGATGTGGTGCTTTAAACAGAGTGGTTAAACAGCCCCGGGCTCCGTACCCAGCCCTGGCACTCCATCCCTCCCCTCCTGCATCCTGTGCCTCTGCCGTGAGCGATTGTTGCTTCCCTGCTGGGCTGGGGTGGCATTTCCTCCGCTGGGCCCTGGGCACAGCATAGCCAAGCCTGGCTCTGGGCACCCAAAGGGAAGGCAGCACAGCCCAGCGCCGCAGGGTTCCACTGATTTGGGGTGAAAAACCGCCCTGGAGGCTCCACTGCCTCCCCTCGCCTCCCTCCACCACTCCTGAGGAAGCAGCTCCTGGTTCTGTGGGGCTGTGACCCCAGGAGCAGCCCCCTGCAGCTGCCTTTGCACGTCTGTCATGTTTAAATGCAAAAGCTTCGATAGCATCTTAAACCATGCCCCAGTCAGCTCAGCCGTGTCCAGTTCCACTGGCTGCCTGGTCAGCACCAGGAACCCATTGGTGGGGCTGGAGCAGTGGCACTGGCCACTGGGCTATCAGAAGGAGCAAAGGCAAAGCCAGGAGTTCAGTGACAAACCTCTGCAAATACAGGTGGAGGATTATTTCAAGTGAAAGAAAATTCCCAATAGTTTTGATGTGGGAAAGGTCAAAAAATCCAAATTCTTTTATTCCAGCATTTTTCCAAGTGTGCTCCTGCAGGGAAATGAGCAGTTCCAGTGTCACAGGTGTGAATTTTAAAGGGATGCTCCAGCGTGGGAGAGGAACCAGAGCTTGCACATCCCCAGTGTGCAAAACCCAAACTAAGCTGGGCCACCAGTGAAGAGAACAATGTCACAGAGCAGGTGACAGCTGTGCCAGCAGTTACCAAGGCATGGCAACAGCAATCAATTCTCCCTGGAAGCCTCCAGAAGATAACGAGGTAATGCCAACGGTCTGCATGGAATTGTGGAACAAATCACATCAGCCTGACCTAATCTCATCCCAGACATGGCAATGCAGATGCACGCTCCCGGCCTCAGCCGCAGGAAGGCTTCAAACCAGAGTTACGGGCGGGGGTGCTGCAGGGGGCTCTCGGCTCGACCCCAGCCCACCAGGGGCTGAAGGTCTGCACACAGCTCGTTTGAGGGGCTCCAGGCTCCAGCACGGCACTGGAGTGAGTCACATCAGCTGCTGGTGGGCGCTGGGAGCTCAGACCTGCAGCACGGGCTGCACAGCCCTGCTCCTGAGGGCTCACTGCCCTGCTGGGCTGGATGCTGACGCTCCACCACCCCCAGCCCTCCCCGGGGTGTCGGGACAGCACTTGCAGCAGGCAAGGAAGCCACCGTGGTGCCACCAGGCAGGAGCCCCCACGTCCCCAAAGTCCCCCTGGCACAGCACAGCCCTGGAACTGCCGTGCCCTCCAATCCTTGGAGCATCTCCACCCTTCAAAGGCAAAGCTGCAGAGAGCCTCACGCTCTGCCATAGCCTCTAACACCGCTCACCCGCCGTGTTTTATGGCTTTTGGATCGGGAGGGAAGGTGCCTGTCTCTTTTTACGGCAGCTCCTTGTCCCCGGACGCCCGGGGCAGGACTCAGAGGTGCCAGGACCTTTGCAGGCTGGTGAGAGCTGCCAGGACCTGGTTCACCCGGCCTCACCTCGCCCACCCGCTGCCTTGTCTCCCAGAGTGCTACCAATTCTTTATAGATAGCGACTGAATGTGATAAATGGGCTGCAAAGTGCTATTTTGGGAGAGAGGAGGCTCCATCTGGGAGTGCTGCAGTCACTGCACAGCTGGCTCTCCCCACCACCCTGCCCTGCACGCTGCCCCACGCTTAAACCTGTGCTGGCACACACACCCCCAAGTCTATCTCTATTCCCACGGCACCCGGGTCTCCTTCTCTCCCCTGCCCCGTCCACAAGCTTCCTTGATGTCTCTGGCTGCTGTCAGGCACTGTCACTTTAAATACAGAGTTTGCCCAATTTCTGGGAGTGCAGCAAAGGGTGGTCAGGAGCACCCAGTCATAGCAGCATCCAGAACTTTACCTGGTTCCTCTAAAATTCAGGAGAGCTTCTGGGGAAAGGAGCCCCAGAAAGAGGGAAATACTTTGGGGAAAAGGTCAGGATGCGAGATAAGGACAGGGAGGAGGAGGAAAATCAAGATCCATAAGACATCCATCCTGGCAGTGCCCAAGGCCAGGTTGGAGGGGGCTGGAGCAGCCTGGCACAGTGGGAGGTGTCCCTGCCCATGGCAGGGGT
Organism: Luscinia megarhynchos; assembly: GCA_034336665.1. Taxonomy (NCBI): domain Eukaryota; kingdom Metazoa; phylum Chordata; class Aves; order Passeriformes; family Muscicapidae; genus Luscinia; species Luscinia megarhynchos. The sequence continues at coordinate 451,877 of JAPFBE010000013.1, read as the reverse complement.
GGCACTGGGCGCACTTCAAGGTCCCTTCCAACCCAAACCAGTCCGGGGCTCTGTGTGCCCAGGAAGGGTTTATTTAGTGTGACCCCCAGCTCAGGTCCACAAGGTATTCAGGCGCTGAAGGGGATCCGACTGCTGCCGCACCCGGCTCTGAACGCAGCTCCAGTCCCCGCTGTGCATCACTCCGGCATCCCAAAAATCCCACCCCAACGCCATCCTCCCTGGATGTGATCCCCCCGTGCCCCCCAGCCCCGGGCACCCCCGGGATGCCAGCGGGGACCAAGCAGGATTGGTAGCAGAGGGAATAACCCATAACCCCGCAGGGATGTGCGGGGTGTCTGCCGTGTGGGGCACGGAACGGGGACCGGGGCAGGACGGGGAGTGGGACAGCCCCTGGATCCTGCCCGGCTGGAGCCGAGCTGAAATCCTCCTGGAATGGGAGGGGTCTGAGGTAATTCCCCACATCCTCCCTGCGGTGCGAAGACCCCGTGACAGCCGCGTTCCCTCCCCAGGGCTGGGGGCGACACACGGCAGCAGCCCCGCAGCTCCCACCTTGCCGGGAAAGGACGGGACAGCCTCCAAATCCTGCCCGGGCTCGGCGGGGACCGCGACAGCCCCTAATCCCTCCGGGGGCAGCCCGGGGGCCGCGCCAGCCCGCGGCGGGTCCGGTGCTGGGTCCGGTGCCGGGTCCGGTGCCGGGTCCGGTGCCGAGCGCGGCTCAGCCCAGCCCGGCCCAGCTCCCCCCGACGGCCGCTGCCCGCGGCGCTCCCCAGCGCATCCCGCAGCGCCGGGCAGCCCGACCCGTCCCCTTCTCTTCTTCCTCCTCCTCCTTCTCCTCCTCCTCGCTCTCCTCCCCTTCCACCCCCCCGGGCCGGTTTGGGCAGCGGCGCGGCGGGCGCTGCCGGCAGAGCCGCCGTGTGCGGGCGCGGCGCCGGAGGCAGCGCGGCCCCGGGGCGGCTCGGTACCGGGGGCGGCTTGGCCCGGGGGCAGCCCGGCCCGGGGCGGCTCGGTACCGGGGGCGGCTCGGTGCCGGGGCAGCCCGGCCCGGGGGCGGCTCGGTGCCGGGGCAGCCCGGCCCGGGGCGCTGCGGCGCGGCAGCGGCGAGCCCCGCAGCCCCGGCGCTGCCCCGGCGGCCCCCGCTGCATGCCCGCGCCGGCGGCAGCATGGCCCGCAGGCAGGCGGCGGGCGGCGGGCGCTGGCTGCCCTGGCTGGGGCTCGCCGTGCTGCCGCTGGCCGTGCCGCCCGCCGCCGCCGCCGCCGCCTGCCCCTCCGCCTGCCCCGCCGCCTGCTACTGCCTGGTGACCCCGCGGCTGCAGCAGTGCCGCTGCGAGCGGCTGCAGGAGCCGCCGCGGGAGCTGCCGGCCGCCGTGCACAACCTCAGCATCGCCGGCAGCAACCTGAGCGTGCTGCCCCGCGCCGCCTTCGCCGGCAGCCCGCTGCGCGACCTCCGCCTGCTCCGCCTGCGCCACGACAACATCCGCGCCATCGAGGACATGGCGCTGCAGGGCCTGCCCGCGCTGCGCACCCTCGACCTGAGCCACAACCCGCTGCTCTCGGTGGCGGCCGGCGCCTTCGGCGGGGCGCCGCTGCTGCGCACGCTGCAGCTGAACCAGGCGCTGCTGGCGGCCCCGCTCGAGGAGCAGCTGGCCCTGGCCGTGCGCAACCTCAGCCTGCGCCGCCTGGAGCTGGCGGGCAACGCGCTGCGGGCGCTGCCGGCCGCGCTGCTGCCGCCCGGCCTGGAGGAGCTGGACCTGCGCAACAACTCCCTGCAGCGGCTGGCGGCCGCCGAGCTGCGCAGCCTGGACGGGCCCGAGCTGCGCGGGCTGCGCCTCAGCCTGGGCGCCAACCCGCTGAGCTGCGACTGCGGGCTGCGCCCCTTCCTGGCCTGGCTGCGCGCCGCCGCCGCCCGCGTGCTCGACGCGCGCACCCTGCGCTGCGCGGCCCCGCCGGCCATGCGCGGCACCGCGCTGCTGCGCCTGCGGCCCGAGGCGCTGCTCTGCGCGCCCCGCGACGGCGGCGAGCCGGGCCGGCTGGAGACCGCCTCCTACGTGTTCTTCGGCATCGTGCTGGCGCTCATCGGCATCGTCTTCCTCATGGTGCTCTACCTGAACCGCCGCGGCATCAAGCGCTGGCTGCACAACCTGCGCGAGGCCTGCCGCGACCAGATGGAGGGCTACCACTACCGCTACGAGCAGGACGCGGAGCCGCGCTGCGCGGGCACGCCCGCGCTCTGACCGGGGGCAGCGCCCGGGACCGGCCTCCCGCACCTCCCGGAGCCTGCACTTGACTGACACCGTGTACAGCTCTCTTTCCTATTAGATTTCTATTCGACAGGTGCGAAGTTTACCTCGATTTCTGGTTTTTTCCCCCCCATTTCGCTGCGAAGAGGAGAACGCATCGTCCGGCTGCGCCGTGCTCTCCCTCGCGCGCTGCCCCGCTCGGTTCTGCTCGATGCGTTTCCAGCTCGTTCCAGGCACGCGGCGCGCGGCTGTAGAGGCGGCCCCGCCGGCCGGGTGCATGTTCCCGGGGCAGGCGGGGCGGCCCTTCCACTCTAGAATGTAGCGTAGAGCTGGCGTCTCGGCGCTTTGTAACTCAAAACGAGCCAAGCAGAAGCTGCCGCCCTCATTCCCTGCCCGTGTTTGCTTTAGTGCCTGTTACTATATCCTAGAGCAAATATATTGAAAGCTGCACCCACTCCGTCGTCTATTTTCTGTAAAGCTCCTTGCAGACCATCTCCGAGTATCGCCGTGGCTGAGGCGAAGTCTCTGTGGTTGGTTCGCAGAGGGAGCGAGCTCTGCGCTCCTCTGTGTCCGTCGGTGCTTAGGAACTTCTCTTCCCGAGCTGCCTGGGATGCCGAGGGCTTTGTGCGGCTTGTGCACGGAGCTCGGGCGCTGCCGGTGCCGATCCTTCGCCGGCAGCAGCGCAGGGCTCAGGAGAACCACCCAGGTTAGAGCTTTCTGAAGCAGTTTTCTCTCCCGGGCGGTTTGAGGCGCCGGAGCGCTGAGCATCTCCGCCCGCGGGGCTTCCCCGGAGGGAGCTGCAGCTCTTGTACCGCGGCGTCTCCCAGGCGGGGTTTGGAGCTGGGAGGAAAGGGCAGCGCGCTGCTCCGTGCGGGACGGGAGGAAAGGGCAGCGCGCTGCTCCGTGCGGGACGGGATGCGGGCTGGGAGGAAAGGGCAGCGCGCTGCTCCGTGCGGGCTGGGAGGAAAGGGCAGCGCGCTGCTCCGTGCGGGACGGGATGCGGGACGGGAGGGCGCTGCTCCGTGCGGGCCGGGATGCGGGCTGGGAGGAAAGGGCAGCGCGCTGCTCCGTGCGGGACGGGAGGAAAGGGCAGCGCGCTGCTCCGTGCGGGCCGGGATGCGGGCTGGGAACGCGCGGGTCCCGCCGTGCTGCGTGCGCGAGTTCTGGGGGAGCTGTGCTCCCGGAGCCTGGGGACGCGGGCACTGATTTCCATCCCGGGGGATGCAGCTGCTGCAGGGTCCTTGGCGTTTCCCCCTTTGAACTCCCTGCCCCCGCAGTGCCGGGGTCAGTGGGGAGGCAGAGCGGAGCAGAGCCTGCACCTGGGCTGCGCTCGGTAGGGACAGCACTGAGAGCCAAAATCACTGTCCTGGATGTTCTGAGCTGCTCCGACAGAGCAGGGAGCAGCTCCCCACTCGGTCCCGGCTCCTGGGGACTCCTGAGATCCCCACGGCTCGGCTCATTGCGAAACTTGTTGAATTTTGAAGACCTTTTCCTGAGGTTTTTCCCCCACAGTGGGAGCTTGTGGGCTCCGGTGCCAGCTTGTCACTCCGTGCCATCGGTTACACGGGAGAAATCCCAGCCTGCCCCCACCTCCTCCCTTCCCACAGGGCTGGTGGGGCAGGGAACAGAGCTGCAGTCTGGCAGCAGCTGCCGGAGCCCAGCACAGATAACAGGAAGGAAATCGCCTCCAGGCAAAGGCAGAAGTGGCCAAGCGGTTCCCGAGCCCAGAGTCCTTTCCCTGAGGGGCCGGCTGCTGTGGGCAGCTGGCTGCTCCCGCTTTCCTGAGGCTGGAGGAAGGGATCTGGTGGCTTTTGGGCATGCTGGCCCTGCAGAGTGAGTGCAGTGAGACCCTCCAGGGATGCCAGACCCCTCAGTGGCGTGCAGGGGCAGGATGGGAGTGGAGAAGCACAATTCCTGTGGCTTGTTAGCATCAATATTATTCTGTACAGCACATAGCTCACACATGACAGAGGAGCAGGGTCAGGGACCTCTGGATCAGGGCACTGTCACCGAGCTCAGACTCAGAATGTGCTTTTTGGGCTCCCAAAGGCAGCCCTGTGCCTGGAGGAGCCCAGCTGCCACCACGTCTGCACGCAGCCCCTCGCCCTGGAGGAGTGTGGATGGACCTCCCAGTGTCCCAAGCCCGTGGCAGGAGCTGCTGCCCTGAGCAGAAAGTCACCCCAGGAGCTCCTGGAGCCAAAGGACAGGCAGGACAGAAACAGCATCTGTGACATGAGCCAGGCAAAGCATGCTCAGAGCCCCCTGCAGTGGCTCATCACTGAAACAGAGGGGGAAAAAGCCAAAAAATGTCTATTTATATGCCCTGCATATAGAATAGCACCAGTGCTCTGCAAGGCTTTGAGATCTGCTTTTCCCCCCTCATTTTCCAAAGCTCAGATGTTCCCTGGGCTGATCTGGCTGGGCAGGGGGATGTGGGTGCAGCTGGAACGTTCTGGGCTGTCACTGAGCCAGGGCAGCCCAGCTGTGCCCAGGTGCTCCGTGGTGCCAGGGCTGGAGCAAGGAGCCTGAGGGTCATCTCCTTCAGTGCAGGAGAGGCCAAAACTCCCAGCTGGATTTATCCAGGAGAAACAACTGGGCTGGAGCACCCCCCTTGTCCTTGCTGAGCACAGGGTGTGCTGCTCCTGCACTGGGGCAGGCAGGAAAATCAGCCACGAGCTGCCTGTCCTTACAGAAACACACAGTTAATGACAATTAATTCTCCCCAGGCAGCTTCACCCCTGAGAACCCACACACCTCACCTTTGTCCTCACATTCCCTCCTCCATTATCACAAACCTTCAGTGGGAGGAAAGCACCCTCTGCTTTTCATTGATTCCTTTAGGAAAAGCAGGACAGGGACATTACCCTCATGCCTTGGGGAAACCGAGGCACAAACAGCAGGGTGCAGTTCCTGTGGCAGGGAAGGGTTTGCACAGGGGAAAAGCCCCAGAAATGGATGTCAGTCCCCAGCAGGGTCAGCTCAGACCCTGGGCAGCTTCAGGAGCACCCCAGGCAGGACAGGGCTCTGTCTGTCCTTGCTCTGCACCACAGGTGGCTCCTGGGCCAGGAGAGGGGCTGCTGCTGAGGATTTCTCCCACGGGCCTGGGGCTGTTTCTCCTTAGCCAGGATGGTTCTGGGGGATGGGGCTCCTTGCTGAGCACTGAGCTGTCCCCAGCAGCAAGGAGGGGGCAGGAGGTGACAGCTCAGGGCTCAGGGACTGTTCCTGAGGGGCAGGAGCAGGCCAAGGTCCTGAAAGGAGCAGAGCTGTGTTTCCCCAAGCCCAGCTCCAGGCAGCCCCAGGGAGCTGGCACAGCACTGCCCAAGGCAGATGGGCAAGGACGTGTTTCCACTAATCTGCCCCAATCTGGATTATTTTTCCAAATAAACCTCTGTTCCCAGCTGTTTTGAGCAAGTTCTTGGCACACTGGGGACAGGTGGGAGTCTGGGGATGAGGAGAAGCTGGCAGGGGTGGAGGAGATGGAGGGGACATTTGCTGGGTGTCCCTGTGCCACCAGAGAGGGGCACTGAACACCTGAGGGGGCTTTGGCAGCACAGCACCCAGATCCTGAGGCTGGGATCATCCCATGGGGCTCAGGCCTCCACTGGTTTACTGCCATCAAAAACCAGTGGAAAATAACTTATGGTGAGGGCCTGGTGCCCCCACCTCATCTCCCACCCAAGGCAGAGCTGGGAGCCTCTGCAGCTCCTGTCAGGACAAACCAGCCAGAACCTGCCCCTGGTGCTGCTGCCCAGGTGAGGCACAGCAGGCACACTGGGGACTCTGGGGTCCCAGGGCAGCTCAGCCAGCCCCTGACCTGTCCAGGTGAGGCACAGCAGGCACACTGGGAGCAGTTTGGGGTCCCAGGGCAGCTCAGCCAGCCCCTGACCTGTCCAGGTGAGGCACAGCAGGCACACGGGGGAGTTTGGGGTCCCAGGGCAGCTCAGCCAGCCCCTGACCTGTCCAGGTGAGGCACAGCAGGCACACGGAGCAGTTTGGGGTCCCAGGGCAGCTCAGCCAGCCCCTGACCTGTCCAGGTGAGGCACAGCAGGCACACGGAGCAGTTTGGGGTCCCAGGGCAGCTCAGCCAGCCCCCTGACCTGCCCAGGTGAGGCACAGCAGGCACACTGGGCAGTTTGGGGTCCCAGGGCAGCTCAGCCAGCCCCTGACCTGTCCAGGTGAGGCACAGCAGGCACACTGGGCAGTTTGGGGTCCCAGGGCAGCTCAGCCAGCCCCTGACCTGCCCAGGTGAGGCACAGCAGGCACACTGGGCAGTTTGGGGGTCCCAGGGCAGCTCAGCCAGCCCCTGACCTGTCCAGGTGAGGCACAGCAGGCACACAGGACAGTTTGGGGTCCCAGGGCAGCTCAGCCAGCCCCTGATCCTGCCCGAGGACACACAGTCCTGCAGAGCTGCTCCCTCCTCCAGCACGTCCCCACCACGCCAGCCTGACATTTACAAATCCCTATTTTTAGATGATCCTCATCACTTCTAATTGTTCAGGCTCCTCAGCCTGAGATGCTGCTCTGCAAGGGCAGGAGGGGCCCCTGAGCCCCTTCCTCTCTCCCCCTGTGCCTCAGTTTCCCTTTTTGCAGGTAACTCAGGAGGTTTTGGGGCCGAATCCAGAGGGATTCATGCAGAGCTGCCTCAGGAGCAGAGAGCCGAGCCCAGGGCACAGCCCTGGCACACTGGTAATTAATTCAGTTACTAAATTAACATTTCAGCTGACAGGAGCTGAACGTGGAGGCAGCAGTGCCAGCACTCATCAGCTCCCAGCCCCCCTGGGGCTCCTCGAGGGACACTGCAGCTCCCAGCCCCACACAGCCCCGGGGACACCCTCCACCAGCAGGCAGCAAAGGGAGGAGGCTCTGCACATGGCACATGGAAATTCCTCCAGCTCAGCTTCTGGGGCAGAAGTGTTTGGCTAAAGACAAAGAAACTTGGATTGAGACTATGAAGGGAATATTTTATTACTTATAACACTTCATTCAGCTAAATCCACAGAGCAGTACACAGAAACTCTTCAGGAAAGTGCAAGTTCTCACTCTGCATTTGTAATACAGCCTAGTTTCACAGAACAGACATCAGGTAAACAGCACAGATCCAGAACTCCAAGGTTGCAGGCAAGGAGAACAATGCAATTTGAGATACTTCAGTCACCTTGTACAAAGCCACTCTTGAGCAGAGGGACTCAGGCTGGACTGCAACCACCCAGGTGCCACCATGCAAGGAGCCCCCCCTGAGCTGGGGAGAGGGCAGAAAGGGGCAGGGAAGACAAAACAAAGTGAGGACAGTGCCAGTTTTAAGATTAGAGCCCATCCAGGTGCTTCCTAAAGCAGCACACACATCCCACCCTGCCCAGGGACAGAGCCTGGCTCCTCTGCTGGCTCCAGCAGAGTGCAGGGCCCACAAACACAACACAGCTGCTGTGGGGAACCAGAGCTGGAGCCCCAGAGCAGCTCACACACACCCCTCCTGTGGGGAAGCCCCCATGCCCCAGGAGCCTGGCAGGGAGGGCACACAAGCACTGCCTGGCAGGGTGTGCATCTCCCTCCTCAGAAGGAAGGGCTGCCTGTTTCAAACGAGGGAGAGGAGCAGGCTCTGCAGCCCAGCCCAGCCCCTGGGGGTCCCATCCTGCCGGGGCCACTGCAGCACCAGCCCAGCTGTCCCTGTCACACTCCCCGGGTTTGCAGCTCCCTCTCGCAGCCCAGAGGGGCAGCAGGACAGACAGCACTGCACCCACGGCCTGGCTGCTCCATCTCCTCCTCAGCAAGAGCAGCTGCCAGCTCAGCCCAACACACTGAGCCTGCCTGGCAGAGCCCTGACCCTGCACAGCTCCTGCCCCATGGGAACCCCACCCTGCCACAGCCAGGGGACAAACCCAAGCCCTCCAGCTCGGATCAGCCACAAACCCCTGACTGCTGCAGGAGCACAGCCTGAGCCACTGCCCAGCCTCGGGAAAGGTGTTTTACCTGGAAGCACCTGGAAACATCCACGTCCTTTGATCTGTGGTCTGCTTTCTACTCACGGCAGAAAAGCTTTTGTTCTCAGCTGACAGCTCAAGGAAGGTTGTGCACAACCCAAGCAAAACTCTAACAGGATGCATAACAAAGTTACAGGGCAAGGAAACGAGAATTGCAGTCCTTCACAGTAACAGAAGAAAGGGATGTGAGATCAGAGGAGATACAGGAGTTCCACAATGGAACAGTATAAATATATCAAACAGTTCCAATACAGTAGGAAAACAACGGTAGCAGCAGTTTCAAAACAGCAAATAGTTATTATACCCTGAAAGTACATTCAACACCTTGTGCCTGCTGCTGTCCTCCCAAAAGCATCACTAAGCTACAGCTCCCTGCCAGACCTCCCCCCAGGGAGAACCCCAGACAACTCCCCACAGCTGGCTTTTCTTCTTTAGTCAGAGCTTGTCAGAGTGTGAGCAGTTAGCAGCTTCCAGCAAGGCCTGTTTGAAGCCACAGTCTCCATTTCCAGCCCTGCTGGTGAGAGCAGATCTGGGGAGCTCCTGGCAGGAGCACAGCCACCACTCACTGATGGCTCTGCCGCAGCAGCACACAGCTGGGCCCCTCACACACACACTGCTTGCTGCAGTGGTTGCTCAGTTATGCCCCAAGCCGCTCGTTTCCTTTACTGCTCGGGAGAAGGAATGCTCAGTGCCTCAGGGCAGGAGTGGCAAGAGCCCCTCGGGCTCAGTGCAGTGGTGCTGCAGATCCCTTGCTGAGGGCTGAAGGCAGAGCAGCAGCAGAAACACCTCCCAGACAACAGCAGCATCCTCTGGCTGGGACTGGGCTTGCCTCTTTCCCCACCACGTCAGTCAAATGCACCATCAAGGTAAAGAAACACAAGCTTTTGGCATTAGATACATTTCACTCAGTGGCAGAACAATTCAGAGATACTCTCTCAAAATAAAAAAATAAATAAATAGCAGTGACAGGTCAGAATTTGTGCAACACAGACCTTCTCTAGCACACACACACTGACAGACACTGAAATACTCCTCCATGGACATAGTGCAAAGCTGCTGGCAGCAGGAAACCCCCACAGCTCAGGGCTCTCTGAAGCCATGGAGAGGCCACACAAACCACCCTGTGCCATCCTGTGGATCACCAGAGGGAGCAGGAATTTGGAGAGGCAGCAATAGTGGCAAAAGAAGAGCCTGAACTCCAGAGCTCCTCCCATCATCTCCAGCACAGATAAAACCCAGCACTCAGCTGCTGCTACTTCTCTTTGCTGTCAGTGACAGCAGGGAGATGTCCAGAACCAGCTCCCCTGTGCCACAACACTGCCTTTATTGCCCAAAATACAATAAACCAGAAGGAGAACTTGAGAATTGGTTCGGGTGAGGTTTTTTTGGAAAATGTGATTAGCACTCTCACTTGCTACTTGAGCAAAAGGAGAAAACAAATGAGAGAATTTGGTAAAAATTTACCCTTAAAGAATTATAGTATTTGCAAAGTGCTATTTTAACAAATTACCTGACAGGACATGACCAAAAAGTATTTTAAAAAATCACAATTTAGTAACTGTGCCAGTCTTTCGTCTCCACTTTCTTCCTTTTTTTTTTTTCTATAATACACAGACAAAATGAATTCAGGCCAGCAAAAAGCAAAAAGTCACTGACTGGCATTTTCACTCAAAGCAATGAACACAAAAACAAGAAAGCTTAAGACCCTTCAGAGATGTGGGACAGAGAGTAGCCACAGAGCCCATGGTGGTCAGAAGGAATTTCACCAGGGAATGAGCAATTCCTGCTGCTCTGGGAGCCTTGGGGAGGCACCAGCAATTCCAGCCCAGGCTGCAGCTGTTGCCACTATGGTTTCACTGCCAATTGTTTGAAAACACACGGGAAAGCTACAACGCCCAAGAACACCTTTACCAACAGAGGAATTGTTAAGTAGCTGAAAAATGTCAACAATTTGCTGAACAAGAAATGCTGAGCTCTGCTTTGCTGCTTCTGGAAGTGCAGACCTGTGCACAGAAGGGCTCAGCTGGGGGAAGAAGCAGCCTTTGTTGGCAGTTTGGAGTGATCACTCCTTTAAAACCTCTCCACACTCCAAAAAGAGGGGTTTTAGGTACCTGAGCTGAGCTTCAGGCAAGATGCAGCAGCCAAGCTCAGCTGCCTCAAAGGTACCAGGGCAGTTCACTGGCATTGGTGTGGGTTAATCAGACTTTGGTCAAAAGGACTGAAAACTGCCACAATAAATTCTACCTTTCCTCTGACCTCCCCTCCTTATCCCAAGTGGGTGAAGAGCCTGACAAAAGAATGCTTCTTCTCGGGAGGAAAAGAATGCAGCTGTTTGAGCCACACAGACACACACACAGGCTGGCTCTGCCCCTGCTGCCCGGGCTCTACGCACAGCGCCAGGTCAGCCCGTTCTTGGCAGGCTCCAGGAAGTTCCCAACCACAGCCTCCACCAGCTGCTGCAGCTCCTCTTCCAGCACAGCCCTGTCACTGCAGAGAGAGCAGGGCCACGTCAGAGGGTCGGGAAACAGCTCAAATACAGATCAATTCATTATATCCAAATATAGGCGGATAAAGCAGCGGGACCTGAAGGGGACGGACCTGCCCTGCTGTGTTTCCCACCCCTCCAGGTGCAGACTCCCAACTGCCTGCTTTAACAAGCTCCTTCTCAGCACGGAACCACAGAGCAGTTCGGGCTGGAAGAGACTGTTACAGATGGAGCCCAGAGCCCTCTAGCGGCCTTGCTCCTCTTTAATTAAATTAATTCCAATTAATACTGCAATAGTCAGGCGGTGAGGCCCTGGCACAGGTGCCCAGAGCAGCTGTGGCTGTCCCAGAAGGCAGCCTGGGGCAGTGGAAGGTGTCCCTGCCATGGCAGAGGGCTGCAGTGAGATGGTCTGTAAGGTCCCTACCCACACAAACCACGTTTCCAGTATGGAAGAGGTTCCTGTGCTGTCAACACACCCTGGATTTCCCTCCCCACCCCTTTCAGACTGGAAAGGGCTCAAGCCAGGTGAGCAACACTGCGTTCCTCTGCAGCAGCTCAGAGTGACACAGCAGATTCCCAGAGAGAGTGGGAACCCCTGGCTGCAAACACAGCCAGCAGCAGCAGCACAAGCTGGGAGGAGAGGGAACAGCCTGGGTGTGACAGCCAGACTCTGACCCGGGAGCTCCCAGCCCGGACAGCTCTGCCACCTGCCCATTTGAAGGGCAGTGGCTGGTGGGGAAGGCTGCAAGCAGCGTGGGCCGTGGGGCAGCCTGACCTGTGGCCGGGCAGGGCGCACATCTCGGCGTAGTACTTGATCTTGGGCTCGGTGCCGCTGGTGCGCAGCGTGGCCACGCCGCCCCCCGCCAACGTGAAGGTGATCATCTGGCTGCTCCTGCTCGCTGGCAGCACCTGCAAGACAGCACCTGGGAGATGAGGGCAGCACCTGCAGAGCACCTGCAAAACAGCACGGCCCCGGGAGATGCAGGGCAGCACCTGCAAAACAGCAAGACAGCACGGCCCCGGGAGATGCAGGGCAGCACCTGCAGAGCACCTGAGTGATGCAGGGCAGCACCTGCAGTGCATCAGCCCCTGGGAGATGCAGGGCAGCACCTGCAAAACAGCACCTGGGAGATGCAGGGCAGCACCTGCACAGCCCCGGGAGATGCAGGGCAGCACCTGCAGTGCATCAGCACCTGGGAGATGCAGGGCAGCACCTGCACAGCAGCATCAGCCCCTGAGAGATGCTGGGCAGCACCTGCACAACACCTGAGTGATGCAGGGCAGCACCTGCACAGCAGCATCAGCCCCTGAGAGATGCTGGGCAGCACCTGCACAACACCTGAGTGATGCAGGGCAGCACCTGCACAGCAGCATCAGCCCCTCAGTGCCATGGAGCAGCACCTGCAGAGGCCCTCAGTGCCACGGGGCAGCAGCAGCAGCAGCTCAGGAGCTGCAGGAGCAGCAGCAGGCTCGCTGAGCCAGTCCAGGCCATTGATCACAGATCACAGCGGCCCCACCCTGCACACGCCCCCTGCCCCGCCCGAGGCTGTCCCTGTGTCACTCACAGACTGGTGGTTGGGCTGGCTGCTGTCGTAGCCCGTGGTGACATCCCTCACGTGCAGGATGCTGTAAACCCCACAGCACCGGGGGTAGCACTGAGGGCCATCCCAGTTCCTCAGCCTCTCAAATATCCTCTTGATGGTGGCAGGATCGTAGCACAGGAAGTAGGAAGTCTTGGATATGTGATAGCCATACCTACAAGCACAGGAACGCTCTCAGCTGCACGATTCAGAAGGTTTTGGCACATTTGGGACCCAAGAGATCTCAGAACAAGGCTCAATTGTGACAAACACAATCCTTGTTTTATTGCTGGGATTGCATCCCCAGCCATTCCTCCCACCTCTGCTGTCACAGACCCCTTCTGGCAGTGGGAAACCACTCCCTGTTCCTGTCCCAGCTGCCTCTCCAGCCCCCTGGGACATGTGCACCAGTGCTGGGCTGTAATCCACCCTACACCAAAAACCCCACAGCAGCTCCCTGTGAGCAAACATCCGAGGGACACAGACATTTACTCGTGTTTATTTGCATTTAAATGAATATTGCCTGGATTATGCCCAGCTCTGAAGCAGTGGAGCAGAGAACTCTAGCAAAGAGCAGCACCCAACTCACGTTTCATAAATGCCAAGGAGCTTCTGTGCCAGGCTCAGGCCCTGGCCCTGCAGGTAAGTTGCCATCTCAGCAATGACCACAGCTGCACTCACTCCATCCTTATCCAGCACTGATGTGCCACACATGAAGCCTAGGAAGAAAAAAGGGACTGTGGAAAAAGGACCTGGCAGATTATTACACTGATTTACTTGAGTGAAGAGTGAACCTTTGACCCTGTAAAGCAAGATTGGCCAGTGCATGGAAGCTGCTTTACTGCTGCACATGCAGCAGCAATCTCATTACCTTGGGGGTTACAGGCTGCAAAGATAAGCACAACACCAGAATCAGCAAGTCAGATACAATTTATTATGGGAGTTGGCAAGTCAATTTGATGAGAGTGCAATATCAATGCTACTAACTACTAGGATAAAAATAAAGTACTTTGTGTGGTTTATTTCAGAGCTAAGATCATCCATCCCCTCCACATTCCCCCCTCAGTTCTCAACAGTTTAGAGGGATATCAGCACTCATACCAATAGACTCCTCAAATGCAAAGAGGACTTCTTTTCCATTATCTAGGAGATTTTTCACTCTGCTTCCAATCCATTTAAAACCAGGGAGTGTTTCCTAAAACAGGAGGGGAGAAAAGTGATTAAAATACACATTTTCAATTTAGTTTCAATTCAAAGAAAAAAGTACAGCCACTGTCACCCTCACTTCAGACTAAAACAAAAAACAAAAACAACAGAAAACCCAAGCAGAGAAGATAGAACAATGCATTTTGAATTTTAAATATAACAGGAAGATGCTGCAGAGTCAAAACACTACAGCCAAAGGATGTTTTTCTGATTTTTTGGAAGTGATTTTGTTAAATTTAAATCTAGTTAACTGACCAGCAGGAGAAGGACAGTGAAGAAGCATCAGACCAGTTCTATTTTCAGTTAGGATGAGTCCAAAGCCAAGAGCCACTGGGAACATTTTCCTGGTGGATACTCAACTAGGACACGAGTTTCAAACAGGGAAAAAGTGTGTGGTGCTCCCGCAGATCACATGAGATCTGCGCTGTCAGACCAGACACAGTTACTCAGGAGGAAAAGCTACAGAAATGCAGAAGCAACACTTGGAGCTTTCTTACATGGATCATTAAACAGCAGCCAAAAGCTTAGAAACAGTGTTTCTTGGAGAGAAGGGAGTTACAAATAAAAACGAGGGGGAGCTTTTGGAGAAGCTTAAGGAGTTCTGTAAATTTCTGACTGCTCTCTCTTTCAGTCAAGTATGTCCTTGTCCAATTAGAAAAAACAATATTTAGAGAGAGAACCAAAACCACCACAAGGAAGAAAAGTTCACCCACATTAGGTTTATCTGGCCAGTCACTCAAAATGGTTTTCAGAGTTGCTTTCAGTTTTAAATTCCTCATTATTTGGAAAAATATATATTCCTATTGCACACAGATTTAATTAAGACATGGATGAACAAGGCCTGGCCCTTTATGTGTGTGCTATGATTTCAGGCACTTACCTCTCTTCTGGCTAGCATCCAACAGAAATCAGATTTAATTTGGAAGCAGGAACTAAACTGTCAGTCTGGAGGGAGCACCCCCAGTTACTTTTCCAGCCAGTTCTTAAAGCTGCATTAAGGATGTGAACTCAAGAGTTCCTCTGCCTGAAGCACACCCAGATTCAAATCCCACTGCACCTGCAGGTGCTCATGACAAGCCATCACTGCTCAGAGTGAGCAGGCAGGCTGCACAAAGCTCCCTCCCCTGACACAGCAGGGAGGCAGGAACACCTCAGCCCTGCTCACCTGGAGCTCAGGGTCACTTGTGCCCCTGCTGCTGACAACACTGAGGAGACTGAAATCAGGCACGTGTGGGTCAAAGAACTCTCCCTGTCAGTGGGAATCCCTCAAAACTCCCAGCCAGAAGCCGGGAGGTCAGGCCCTACTGTTGATTCCCTGAGCCAGCAGGGAGGGTTCTGCTGGAGACACCACAGCCCACACTCACCTCAAAGTGAAATCCCTCTTTGAGTGCAATTGCCCTCAAAATCTTGGAGGAGACCGTGGTTGCCAGCATGTAAACATTCTTCACATCAGCATCTGGGGAGCAGTTCTCCTTCCAGCAGGAAAACATCCACCAGCCAAACAAGGCTGCCAGCTCATTGCCTGTGAACACCTTCCAGGAGCCACTGTGGGGAGAGCAAACCTGCCATCACTGAACCCAGGGAGCAATCCTGCAGGGGCTGAGCCCCAGGGAGCCAGGGAGCAATCCTGCAGGGGCTGAGCCCCAGGACTGAGCAATCCTGCAGGGGCTGAGCCCCAGGAATGAGCACAGCACTGCCAAGCTGCTCTAGGCAAAGCCACCACACTGAGAGGACTGCACACCCAGCACACCTAAAGGATTTCAAGCCCAGAGCACTCTGGCAGCTGGCAGCTCTAGCACAGCTCAGGCCTGTGCTGCCCCAGCAGCAGAGAGCAGCCCAGCACTGACCCACACAGGGCAGCCTGTGCCACCTGGACACTGCAGCCAGGCAACTTTTACTCACACAGCCAGCAGAACTGGGGCCTGTTAATGGGAGAAAAATGACTTCTATTCAATATGAACAAGCAGGGGAAACCAAAGAGTTAAAATTTAAAATATTTTTTAAAAACCCACTCCACCAAAAAAGCCCATGGCAACTGCCAAGGTTTGCTGATATAAATGAAAACACAAGATTTTGCTGTTTTCAGTAACCACTCTGTTTACAGCTGAGCTTTGTTTGGCCATTTACTATTGCACCAGTATTTAATCTACTCTTTGCTGAGTGAACTGATTTCAAATGCATTTGGAGCTATACCAAAGGATAAAACCAGGAGTAAAAACACCCAGATACCCAAGGGAAAGTGGACTGAAGGCCTGTGCCTGGCAGCCCTTTGGGGACATTCTGTGACTCTCACCACCTCTGCAGGAAGACAAAAGGTCCCATCACTCACTTTTCCTGCTGCTCTGCCACTGCCAGTCGATCTGCATCTGGATCAGTGGCCACTACAACTTTTGCATCTTCTTTCTCTGCAAGCCTCAGTGACAGCTCCTGGTGGGAGAAGGAGGAGAGGGCAAAAAATAAAAAAATCAAAGATGTAAGAGCAAATAAACCCACAGCCTTCCTACTTCCACCTAAGAGCCAGTGGACTGCCCAGTGCAGGAACACAGCTGAAGGCTGCTCTCCCTGCTCTCCCCCTCGGTTTGTGCTTCCCCACAGAACCTGACAAAATGGAAACCAAGGTACCAGCACAGATTCTCCTTCCTCAGGATTTGGGCACCTGACAGTAGAGAAGTCAGGATCCGGGTCCTTCTGCTCGGGCACTGGGATGGGGGGCTGGAAGCCAAAGGCCTTGAACGCCAGCTGCACGTAGTCGTGTCCCACTCCATGGAAGGAGGTGTGCACAAACCTCAGGCTGCTCTGCACGTTCAGCTCCCTGAGGGGAAACAGCTTCAGTCAGAGCAGCTTTCCAACCAGCTGCTTTCATCAGGGAAAGCAAAATAAACTGCAGTTCCCCTGCACACTATTCTGCTGATTTCTGCATCAGCTTCAAAGGAATGACTCCAAGTGTTACTTTTGCACTAGGAATTGCTGGGTTAAAGCTGCTTCTCCTGGAAAATTAAATATTTACCTTCTGCTAAAACACAAAGTCTCCCAAGAATAAACTGTTGATTTCTATATCAAACTCAAGCCCTTCCACCATCTTAAAATGTTATTCCAGATCTGCTTCATGTCATCTATTCTCCTCCTTTTACTCTTATCTTCTGCCCCACCTAACCTTTAGACTGAATCTCTTTTATGCATGTGCACCTCACTTTTACTCTGAATTTCTGCATTTTATTCAGAACCCTCAGAGCATATTCACTTGCACTAAATGGTTTCCACTGGGGTGTTTCACAGTAGCTTAACTCCAAAGCCAGCTGGTTTATTCCCAACCAAAAGGTTTATTCCTGAGGATGGTGACCCTTGAGTTTAGGGACACCCCAGAGAACACACTGAAGACTGTCTGCAGTCATTTTCTCCACATGCAACCCACAGCTGACTTAAAAGCATAACTGAGGTGCCCTCTGCTTTATGCAGTACCTGTGATAGCAGATCTTTGTCAGATCCTCCATGTAGCTGTCACAGATTCTCTTCAGAGGATCCTGCCTGAGGGGACTGGTGTCTACCAGATTTTCATTCCAGGAGCCATTCCATGGTTCAACACACTCTTCTATACATTTTATAATTTCCTTATCATGAGGAGAGGTGATCTGTGCTCCATTTTCCCAATAAACCTGGCGTGAGTTGAAGGAAAGGAAGACAGTTTATTTATGAAGTTGATTAACCTGATAAGTTATTTCAGCCATAGGATTTTACCTAATTTCTGCCTAAGTCATACAGAGAAGTCAGCATCTGCCTGCCTTGATTCTCCAGACATTTGGAATCATTCAGCATGAGCCCAAGTTCACAACTGTTGAGATAAATGGAGTTTAAACAGCAACACGACCTGTTTTCACACAAGCTGGTATTTACCAATCACAGCTGAAAGACCAGGATGTGAGAAACCAAAACTGGGCACTTGTATCTGGGAGTGCTGTGCAAACTGCAACAGTAGAAAAATATCACCTTCCCCAAGGCTGGCACTCCTTCTGAGAAAGGAACACGGCTTTTTGAACCCAAAGGAAACAGATAAGCAGTGTGCCAAGGTCCGTGTTTTTCCACAGCTGAACAACTGCAATCTCCCAGCTGGAAACACCATATCTAACCCTCAACTACAAAAAAGGCCTTGTTGAAGGCTCGGAGAGCAGCTTTCCCACAGCCTGCTGCCAAGCATGGCTCACCCAGACTCTGCTCAGATAATCTGCCTCTTTGTCACCAGCGTCCTCTGGGTTTGTCACCTCCACTTAAAGTCATCCAAAACCTTCAGAAGCTGCAGAAATTCACACAGGGAATTGTGGAAGATCAAACAGCTCTTGGGAGACACTAGGACACACACCAGCATCCTGACAGAAGGAAACTGCTGTGTATCAGAGGACAAAGATAAAATTGCTTCTTGACAAATGAAGCACCTGGGAAATTCATGTGGCTTCTCTCCTTACTCACTGCTCCAGCTAAGCAGAAACAACGGCTGGAGAACTTTCCAGCTTGTTCCAGGGAAGGAAAGAGCAGCTCATTGACCCCCAAGAGTTCTCTCTGGGCCTTTCCTCACGTGGCCATCACTCAGTGACCTGCCACAGGGCTTCCAGAACCTCAGCTAAAGCTGGGGGTTTATAAAGCTGAGCAAGGCAATACTCAGTTAAAACACTGCACTTGCTGTTGGGGGTGGTTTACTGTCCCAAGCTTTCCAAGTGAAGCCACCCACCCCTCTTCAAAGCCCAGAAAACCAGGGAACAACAGGCTACTGTGCTTTATTAATCCACTCCTAAGCCATTCCCATCTTCAGCACAGCCACCTACTGTGAGCATGAATTCACCTCAGCTCTGGCTTAGTGTTAAACTGAGCTTTAAACCTCAGACAAATTGCTGGAGCATTCCTTCAGCTGCTGATCAGACTCCCTGGAATGTCACTAGAGACTGATGCTCAAGACAGAGCTGTGAGGCCTCATGTGCTCATCACAGAGCAGCGTGTCAGGTTCTGGCAGGATGAGCTACTTCACATAACTTATAACGGGCACACAAAAAAGCTGTTCCACCCAGAGGAGGGGACCACCCCAGAGGGCTGGAGGAACCTGGCACAGGGGAGGGGTCCCTGCCGGCAGGGGGCACTGGATGGGTTCCAAGGCCCTTGCCCACCCAAAGCACACCATGCCCAGGCTCACCTTGTAGCCATTGTCCTCCTTGCGGTTGTGGGACGCCGTGATCATCACCCCAGCCACAGCCCCCAGCTGCTGCACGGCATAGGGCTGCACAGGAACAGAGAGAGAGCTCAGAGAGAGCCACAGGGACAGAGAGAGCTCAGAGAGAGCCACAGGGACAGAGACAGAGCTCAGAGAGAGCCACAGGGACAGAGAGACAGAGCTCAGAGAGAGCCACAGGGACAGAGACAGAGCTCAGAGAGCCACAGGGACAGAGCCCAGAGAGAGCCACAGGGACAGAGAGAGCTCAGAGAGAGCCACAGGGACAGAGAGAGCTCAGAGAGAGCCACAGGGACAGAGAGAGCTCAGAGAGAGCCACAGGGACAGAGAGAGCTCAGAGAGAGCCACAGGGACAGAGAGAGCTCAGAGAGAGCCACAGGGACAGAGACAGAGCCCAGAGAGAGCCACAGGGACAGAGAGAGAGCCCAGAGAGAGCCACAGGGACAGAGAGAGAGCCCAGAGAGAGCCACAGGGACAGAGAGAGAGCCCAGAGAGAGCCACAGGGACAGAGAGAGAGCTCAGAGAGAGCCACAGGGACAGAGAGAGCTCAGAGAGAGCCACAGGGACAGAGAGAGAGCTCAGAGAGAGCCACAGGGACAGAGAGAGAGCTCAGAGAGAGCCACAGGGACAGAGAGAGCTCAGAGAGAGCCACAGGGACAGAGAGAGCCCAGAGAGAGCCACAGGGACAGAGAGAGCCCAGAGAGAGCCACAGGGACAGAGAGAGAGCCCAGAGAGAGCCACAGGGACAGAGCTCAGAGAGAGCCACAGGGACAGAGACAGAGCCCAGAGAGAGCCACAGGGACAGAGAGAGAGCTCAGAGAGAGCCACAGGGACAGAGACAGAGCCCAGAGAGAGCCACAGGGACAGAGACAGAGCCCAGAGAGAGCCACAGGGACAGAGACAGAGCTCAGAGAGAGCCACAGGGACAGAGACAGAGCTCAGAGAGAGCCACAGGGACAGAGACAGAGCCCAGAGAGAGCCACAGGGACAGAGACAGAGCTCAGAGAGAGCCACAGGGACAGAGACAGAGCTCAGAGAGCCACAGGGACAGAGAGAGAGCCCAGAGAGCCACAGGGACAGAGCTCAGAGAGAGCCACAGGGACAGAGACAGAGCCCAGAGAGAGCCACAGGGACAGAGAGAGAGCTCAGAGAGAGCCACAGGGACAGAGACAGAGCCCAGAGAGAGCCACAGGGACAGAGACAGAGCTCAGAGAGAGCCACAGGGACAGAGAGAGAGCCCAGAGAGAGCCACAGGGACAGAGACAGAGCCCAGAGAGAGCCACAGGGACAGAGCTCAGAGAGAGCCACAGGGACAGAGAGAGAGCCCAGAGAGAGCCACAGGGACAGAGAGAGAGCCCAGAGAGAGCCACAGGGACAGAGAGAGAGCCCAGAGAGAGCCACAGGGACAGAGACAGAGCCCAGACAGAGCCACAGGAACCAGAGTCAGAGCTCACACAGCCACAGCCACTGCACTGCCCAGGGAACAGACAGAGCTCTCACAGGGCTCCTGCCACAAGCACTGCAGCAGAGCACAGTTCTGCACCAGGAGCCCACAGGGGTGTTTTTAACCCTGCACCAGCTCACCTGATAGCTACACACATGAACACCCTGTCTCCTGCAGCCAGCAGTACAAAGTTGGTTCTAATTCTTCTCCATAAGAGCATTTGTTGAACAATTTTTGTTTATCAATCAAAATATTGTTTATTAATTACAAAAATGCAATTGTTAACTAAACAAAGTCTACACTCAGATTACAGGAGCACTTGGAGACAGCACAAATGAATTCACAAAAAAGCTTGCTGAAAAACAAGGTACAGGTACTCCAGGCATTCCAGTCTGCCCTCAAAGCAGGAGCCACAGAATACACAGCATGCTAGAAGGGCTTATGGAATACAAGCAAGGATTTAAAACCATGCAAGAAAAAGCTGCTGTGACAAGAAAAGTCTGTTTTTGAGAAGTGAAAAGCAGAGGCACTGAGGAGTTCAGCACCATCCTTTTACAGCCTCCTTGAAGAGCCAAGTGTACCAAGCTGCCTCTGTTTTTCTGTTAAATAGCAATTTGAGAAAATGGCTAGTTCTTTCCCAGTAAACTCAGACCCCCCTTAACTGAGTGGTGCAACAGTGTGGACAAGAAGGTGACTCACCACGAAGGGGGTAGGGACATAGGTGGAGAAGAAGTACACAGGTACATCTTTTGCCAGCAGGACTGCTGCAGTGAGCTTTGCAAGCCTACCAACAGGAAAGAGAATATTCAGCCACTGCAGCTCCCCAGGGCAGCCCAGCAGCTGATGGAGTTCCTGCCACCCCCAAGCACTGTTTCTTAAAGCACTCTACTGCTTTTTGCTTGTGCTTAGAGCGGCATCCTACAAACTGCACAGTCAGGGTGAGCTCTCAGGCTGCAGAACCTGGGCCAGCCCTTCCAGCTGCTGCCTGCACAGTGCAAGGCACCTCAGCCCCTCACCCAAACCAAGCAGATACCCCACCCCAGACACAGAACCCGCTGGCAGAACACTCATCCTCTGCTCAGGGTGTCCCACACAAAGCTCGTTTGCAGCCCTGCTCAGCAGCTGCAGACAATGTCCAGGAAGCAGGTCTGCTCCTAAAACATATTTCTGCAAAGCAGCACCCCTTATTCCAGAAACAGGAACAGTGCCCACAGTTCTAAATCTTGCTTTATCATAAACTTGCCCTTTCAGGCACCAGGGAAGCTCATTCTCTTCCACGTAGCCAATATCAAACTTCTGTGGCACTCAGGAGATAAAGGGAAGTCTCAGAGTCCAAAGAGATGAGCTGTTAAATGGTGCAAGCTCACCTTGCTCCCTTGTTCTCACAGAGAAGCATTAATACTGACTGACCCCTGCACCAGCAGCAACCCAAGCTTCACTGACTCAGAAATTCACTACAGCACCTGCCAAGTGTCCCCGAGACCACCTGGAAGAGTTTGAGAGCTCAGCTTGGAGCTGAAGCTACTGGAATCCTGCTTGGTTTACAGCTTAATTCCAGGACACAGCTGGATGACCTGGCACCCCTGGGCCCGCTGCCCACACAAAAAGCACTCTGCTCCCACTGGAAACTCTTTGGGGAGCCCGGGCTGATGCTGCACTGCTGCAGATCCCAGGGGACAGGAGGGACACAGCCAGGATGGGGAAAGCAGAGCCACCAGCCAGCCTGGGCTGCAGGGACAGCACTGCCACACTGTGCCTGGCCCACACAGCCCCAAACACCTGCAAACAGTCACAGAGGAGCTTAAACCCAAAAGCCTGCGGGACAATGGGCCACATGCACCCAGGGGAGAGGACAGACAGCCATGGATCCTGTGCTCTATTTTACCAAGGACTTCATCCCCTAAAACACTCAATGCTACAAAATTAAAAAGAAAAAGAACTGTTAGTTACACCAATAACTACAGTAATTAACTTCTCTTTACCTAATTAGCTCCAGGGTTGGCTTTTTTGCACAGCATGCCATTACCACAGGTGTTTTGCTCCCCAATGACAAGGGATTAAGACTCATTAGAGAACTGAGGAGGCAGTTTCCTCCCCTTTCCTTGCAAAGGGCACAATTTGCCATTGCTGGAACTCTACATTTTAGGCATTCCAGGTACAATCCCTTCAAAGTGAAAAGACACTGGGTTACAGCAGGCTGCAGGTGGAATTGTTCTCCCCCAAGCAAGCTTAAATCAGCTGTGAAATTCCAGAGAAATCCAGCATTAAAAATGCTTTAGTATCTAGGGGCTTC
Organism: Luscinia megarhynchos; assembly: GCA_034336665.1. Taxonomy (NCBI): domain Eukaryota; kingdom Metazoa; phylum Chordata; class Aves; order Passeriformes; family Muscicapidae; genus Luscinia; species Luscinia megarhynchos. The sequence continues at coordinate 429,442 of JAPFBE010000013.1, read as the reverse complement.
CAGCTGGATGTTAATACTCTGAATTTACCTTCATATTCAAATTTGTCTCCAGGCATACTAAGCCTAATGTTCTTGTGCATTTAATCTGTAAATTCTCTGGTGGAGCAAGCAGCCTCACACTCCTCCCTGGCTGGCAAACTGGTACCACAAAGGATTTAGTGCCAGCCTCTCCTCATTACTATTTCAAGGGACTAAGGGACAGGGGAGAGTGTGCCCAGTTTAAAGTGCTGATAGGACAGAACACACTTAAAGCCACATTTCATTTCTAGTCTTGCAAATGTAATCAATACTCATACTTCTTACTGCTGCAGTTGCTGGTGACCTGACCTCGTGTGTCATATCCAACAACAAAGCCCCTCTGCTTAAAGTCTGAAAAGTTCCTCTCAAGATACTTGTAGATCCCCTGGAGGAAAAAAGAGAGAAAAGAAGAATTAGCTGTACTGCAGCACACACAAACATTAAAGGTGATACTGCAGAAAGGATGGATAATGTCAGTGGGCAAAATACAGCTCAGACACATCAATAACAAAATGTTCACAAAAGCAGCAGTGTTTCTTCCCCAGTGATCACTGAAAGAAAGCAAGTAACCAGAGACACTGCTGTGGGAAATAAAAGTGAGTAGGACAACAACAAACCCTCAAGAACAAACATTTATTTTCAATCCATACTGTGTTTCATTTATTCAAATCCATTTTCTCAAGACTAAATTGAGAAAAATCCATACTTTGGATGTCCATCCCCTCAGGCAATGTAAGATGTGTCAGCCTTTCTCTCTCTGCCCACAGCACAATTTCAGACATTTCCAACACTGTGTCCCAAGTGTTAGTCCTGAATCTGCCTTTCAAATCAAGGCATGCTCTGGGTGGGCAGATGAGCCTTTACTGCAGTTCCACCTCCCCTGCAGCCCTCACAGCCCCTCCTTTCCCAGCAGAGCCCCTCTGGAGATCCCAGGGGGGCAGCCCACCGTGGCTCAGCAGTTCCAGATAAAAAGATGGAAGCACTATTGTCAATGGAAGCTTCCAGAGGCTGCAGCTCCCCACAGCCAGACAGAGCAGGGAACTTCACAGAGCCCACTGACGCTGCCTCTGGATGCCACTGGGGCTGTTCTGAGACAGAATTACATGGAATTTTTTCCCCCATTTATTTAGTGAACTCCTTTAGGATGTGTTGTGTTCTTGTCGGGATATCTGGAACACCAGGCTGACTCCCACCCTGGAACTGAGCCAAGATCTTTTCCTTAAATGGCTTTGGCCCTTTAGAGATTGCAGAGGCTGGGAAGGATGTGCTCCAAAGCACGGCCTGCTGGACTGGCACCTCCTCGGAGAGCCCTCTCAGCTGCAGGCATGGGGGGATCACACAGAGACAGGGATATATTTACTGCAGGTCTGCAGGCTGTGCCATGGCAGGATCACCTGCTGGGCTGATCTGAAGTGATCACCCTCACACTGAACCCAAAACACACAGAGTGCTCACCCTGCCCTGCCAAGAACTTCCATTCACAGCTGCAAAGAGGGAAAAGAGGAACGGAAAAAACTCCTCAAGTTGACCTGAACAACCTGAATAACATCTAAAGATATGAACAGCAGATTTCTTATAACAGATCCCTGATGTAGGCTAAGGCTTTGTATGAAGAAAAACAGCAATGTCTTTATTTTCTGCTGGGGAGCAGTTTGCTCAAAATTAATGCCTTAAGATCAGCCACAGACTGCACTGAAGTTAACTCAGTCCTAGGGGACTTGCTGCTATCCAAACACCTTCATGAAAGCTGCAGGAAATTAAAAGTAAATCAATAAATGTCAGAGAGGAAATGAATGCAGAGCCTCCCCACTATCTCAACCCTCCACCTGAGCTGCCACCAACCTTCTTCCAGGTGCCCCGAGGGCAGTGAGGAATCCCAGCACCTCTGGGGTTAAATTCTCTCTTGGAAAAGTTCCTTAATTTCTATTTCCCTTTGGTAAGACCCAGGTTTTGACAGTGTCCCTAACTGCCACTGCTGTTCAATTTCTACCACTTCCAAACAAGGCCCAGGTGCATCTCCTGGTGATAATTAATGGCTCATTAGCAGGTGTCAGCACACCTGGATAAGCCCCTCAGCTCCATGCCAAAATTCTCCTCAGGTGGCTGAAGTGTCACAATTACCTCTCCCACAGCCCAGTTCAGGTGATTTCCTGATGCAAAACCCATGGAACAGAACAAGCCTACATCCACAGCATGCCCAGCCCCTGATGCTCAAGCTCAAAAGAGAATTGAGGGAACAGGGTGGCATCAAGAATAAGACTCAAAGATTTTTGGTTGACAAACTCCAGAGAGGTAGGAACAGCTTCATAAAGTCCAGCATTTAAATTTTCCATCTTTTGCCTTTAGCTTTGCTTTTTAAGCAGCAGGAAACTCCTTGATGCAAAGGTTTTGTCACTGTGGAGATGAGTGACAGGTTTCTTTCCCACTAATAAAAGCACCTGGACATGCATCAAAGCAGGAGAAAAGCCAGGAATCAGGGCTTGACATGGAGCTTACACACTGGCAATGTTCAGCAGAGCCCACAGCAGCTGCTGAACCTTCCTGGATCTGACTTTTCATAATAGCAATATAATCAAATCAGATTTTAAAAAAGCAGATCAAATGAAGGACACAGAGCACACATGCACCTTCACTACAGCTTATTTCAACTGAAGGAGGTGTTAATTACACTCAAGTCTGCTGTTTGACTGGCCATCTATTCCTGACCAGGTTCAGGACAAATCCAGAGAGCCAGGGCTGCCCGTGCCCAGCCCAGAAGTGCTCCTGCCCTCAGCTTTGAAAAAGAGTGCTCAGAGATAGAATCTGCTGCAGTTTGCTTCAGAAACAAGTTCCAACCCACCTCCCAGAGCTGCTTTTCCCAGCTCCACACACAGCCTCAATAAACAACTGAAAATAGCAGCTGTGCAGAGGGAGCACACGCACAGCCCTGGTCTGTGACTCCCAAAAACCAGCAATGCCATGGAACTGAGCTTGCCAACACACCCAGGGAAGTTCTCCCTCTGTGCCAGGAACGTGGCAGAGCCAGCAGAGCAGAGCTCAGTCACTCTGCAGCAGCCTGAGCCACAGAGGGAGCAGGCAAGGAGCAGCACCCCCAGCCCAGCAGCAGGGAAACGACCCCCAGGAACCTCCGAGGGAAAGAGGAAAAGAGGAAAAGAGGGCTGGCTCACAGCGCCTGCCACAGGACACTGACTGCTCCACTGCATCAGCCAGAGCTGCTCCTGCCATCACTGCACCCCTGGCAGGGCAGGCTGGCCCTCCTGCAGCAGGAAGGGCAGGAGGGCAGGAGGCAGCACTCCAGGATGTGCCCAGCTCACAGGTCACACACCCAAAGGAAGGGTTTTGTTAGACCCAAGAAGATAGTGCAGGGCAAAACAGCCAGAGAGGAGGCTGGGCTTCAAACCAACACTTCAACACAAAAACCTCTGTAAACAGCACTGGAATTTGGCCTCTCCATGACAGTGTGGGCTCCAGTTGTACAACTCATACAGCAGAATGTCAACAGCTCAGAGTCCCAGCTGTTCCAAGCACATCCCTCCCTCCTAGGGCAACAGAAAGCATTATTTCAGTCCTGAGGGAGCTTAGAGCATCAGCCTGCAAAGAGAAACCAGCCAAAAAGTTTAAGTGCACAGAATTAAATGACAGGTTTTACCAACCCTTGCTAAGCCATGTAATGAAACACCTTTGCTTATATGGCTGAAGCTTCATTTCTACAAAAATTATCCATCACAATAGGTAAGACTCAGTTTTGTCATAACAAGCATTTCACTGATGTTTGAAGTGCAAGGGTTCCAAATATATCAGCTCATTCTATTTTCAACAGCTAAGGCTAGAGTTGGGCAGAAACCAACTGTTTAAGTATGTGTAATATACTCACTCCATATATGTTCACAGCTTGTGCTAAAAACTAAAGAAAAGGCTTGTTTGGTTGGGGCTTGGCTTTTTTGGCGTGGGTTATTTTCGTTGCTTTGTTTTTGACAAATACACAAGTTCTTATGGCAGCTCATAACATTCCCAGCTCCAGGGCTGTGTGACAGCCAAATTGCAGCCCAGCCAAACCTCTGCAAGCCTCTCCATTTGCTCTGAGGACCAAACCCTGCACGCTGCCACCGAGCTGCTGCGTGCCAGCTCTGGGATTTGGGATCCCAGCGGGACTGGAGCCCATCCCAGGCGGGGCAGGGTGGTGGCAGGGACAGGGGCTGTGGAAGGGACAGGGGCAGGGACTGTGACGGCTGGTTCAGGGACAGGGGCTGTGGCAGCTCACTTGGGCGGGGCAGGGACAGGGACTGTGACAGGGACAGGGGCTGTGACAGGGACAGCTCACCTGGGTGGGGCAGGGGCTGTGACAGGGACAGTGACAGGGACAGCTCACCTGGGCGGGGCAGGGGCCGTGACAAGGGCGGTGGCAGGGGCCGGGGCAGGGCCACGCCCAGCTCACCTGGGTGGGGCAGGGGCCGTGACAGGGGCGGTGGCAGGGGCAGGGGGCCGTGGCAGGGGCACGCCCAGCTCACCTGGGTGGGGCAGGGGCGGTGACAGGGGCGGTGGCAGGGGCCGGGGCTGTGGCAGCTCACTTGGGCGGGGCAGGGGCAGGGGCTGTGACAGGAGCCACTGTGACAGGAGCCCCAGCTCACCTGGGTGGGGCAGGGGCCGTGACAAGGGCGGTGGCAGGGGCAGGGCCACGGCCAGCTCACCTGGGTGGACTGGATGACGGTGAGGTCGTTGATGTAGCAGAAGCCCGCGCCCATGGCCGAGCGCAGCCCGGCCGTGCCGAAGCTCAGGCGGCAGCACAGGCGCTCCCGCAGCTCCTGGTGCCTCCCGTCCCGCAGCAGCCGCTCGATCTGCGCCCGCGTCTGCTGGTTCTGGAACGGCAGGGCTCGGTTAGGGGCTGCGCCGGCCTGCTCGCTCTTCATCCCTGCAGCCAGCCCCTCCCGTCCCGTAAATACATCGCACCAGCCCCCTCTGAAACCCGTCTCTCACAGCCTTCCCACGTTATCCTGATTACATCGGGATCCAAGAGCTCCTGCTGCCACTGACACGGCGATGTGAGCGCCTGGCCATTAGGGCACCCTCCAGCCCCTCTGCACGAGCAGCACAGGCTTTGGAACAGCTTTTCCCCAGGCAGAAAACACAATTCAATAATGACACAACTCAGTAAGAACACAGTTCAACTCCCGATCTCTGCCGCTGCAGGACAGACAAAAACCCAAACTTCAGAGCGGCGTTTCCTTCCTCCCCACCCACGGGAAAGAGGCACAGTAAAACCGTGGGGATCCCAGGGTGGCTGGGCTGGGGGAGCTTGGAGATGAGCCCACGGCAGCCCCTGCAGCAGCGACAGGCTGGTTCTCAGCCAGACCGACCCCCCTGCTCGGCATTTCCCAAATCTGCAGCAGCACCGCAGCTCGGAACCCCCCGGGCACACACCGGCTCTGTTCCTCAGCCCCCCAGCAACACCGAATTAGCCCGGGCTGTGTGACAGCCAGGCTGGGCACGGCACTGCCCAGACCCCAGCAGAGAAGGGTCAAGCTGGCAGGAACAGGGACTGCAGAGGGTGGAACGGCCCTGGCGGCACAAGGGCTCCTCCGAGTGCTGCTGCCTCTGGCAGGGCGGCAAGGAAAGGCTAAAGAGGGCAGATGGAATCTGCAGGGAAGGGGTGAAGCACCCCTGACATTTAAAACAGGGGTCAGCCCGCTCCAGCAGCACTGGGAGCACGCTGCACACACGCAGGGGAGGCTCTTCACTGGCAAAATGCTGGGAAAAGCACAAAGACAGGAGCTGTGCACACTCACTGGAACAAAACAGTCAGTAAAACGCATGGAAAAACCTGAAACCATTCCTGCAGCTTGATAACAGACCCTGAACTCCAGAGACGGGAATTTCAAATAACTTTTTATTCCTGTGTGTCTAAAATAAAAGGCAAGCCATTATTGTCCTGGACGGCCTGGCAAGCAAAGCAAGACACTGCTCACCGCACAGGCCTAAAGAAACCAAAACAATGGGGCACAATAGATATTAAAGTGCAAAAGTGAAAGTTTCTCTTTCAGCTGTTCATAGGCAGCCAGCCAGAAAACAAACGACTGGTGTGAAAAGAGTCTAAGGCAAGAGCATTGAAAACCTCACTTCACACCATCACAGTGCACGGCTTTGCTTTAAAACACAGTTATTACATTACACAGCATCCTCTACAGCTTTTTAGGACACACTGCATTGCTTCCCTGCAAACACAGAACAGAAATTACACATTCCATAGTTTATGGAGCTTTGCAAAACTGAGGCAATACTCGAGCAACAGAACAAACATTTTAAAAATAGATTACAGAGCATTTTTGACTGAAACCACTTGATTTCCTAAGGAATAAAAATGAGTTGGCCAAAACAGCAGACAAATAACATTTTAATTTGCTCAGGTCACACTCAGTTAAGCTGAAGTTGCAGAAAATAAAGGAGGAGAAAAAAGTTAAAAGTGAAAATCTCCAAGCTTTCTACAGATGCCCTGAATGCCCTGGACCACCAGAAGGAGGGAAATGTACAGGAGTGGGTAAATCCTGAAAAACAAACAGACAAACAAACAAGGGGTTTTTGCTGGTTTGCTTGGCAGTTATGAAATCAAGTCATACCATCAGCACCAAAACTGCTGTAGAAAACTCCAGACACTTGTTTATTTGATCACCCTTCAAAAACACTAGGAACACTTCCACTTCATTATATCTTCATTATATACGTGTAAATAATGCTACCTCTCTAACAGATAACACGTGTGTATACATAAATAAATCAATAATAATAAATTGTTATAGATTTATAATATAAATGTGCATTAGAGCATATAATAGACTCATATTATAAATCTACATTTAACAGACAAATTAAATAACAGAAATGTGCATATATAAATAAATCAATAATAACATATCTGTTATATGGGTTTATAATATAAATGTGTATTAGAGCATATAATAGATTCCTATTATAAATCTACCTTTAACAGACAAATTAAATAGCAGAAATGTGTATATAATAAATAAATGGCCCTGACCCAGTATCTATAATGACAACATTGTCTAATATATAATATATAGTATGGTATGGTATACTATAATGTACTATACTAGTATAATGCATAATGCTATCCAGCACATCGGCATGGTGCCTGCCCAGCACACATCTGCCCATGCCCAGCACACATCTGCATGGTGCCTGCACACATCTGCCCATGCCCGCACACATCTGCCCATGCCCGGCACACATCTGCCCATGCCCGGCACACATCTGCCCATGCCCAGCACACATCTGCATGGTGCCGCACACATCTGCCCATGCCCGGCACACATCTGCATGGTGCCTGCACACACCTGCCCATGCCCGGCACACATCTGCCCATGCCCGGCACACATCTGCCCATGCCCGGCACACATCTGCCCATGCCCGGCACACATCTGCCCATGCCCGGCACACATCTGCCCATGCCCGGCACACACCTGCCCATGCCCAGCACACATCTGCCCATGCCCAGCACACATCTGCCCATGCCCGGCACACATCTGCCCACGCCGGCACAATCAGCAGCACCAGCCCCTGCTGGACACGGCTCCTGCACCGGCAGGGCCAGATAAGGTGACAGTGGCCTGGGAGAGGCTGGTGCCAGCTGAACACGCCCTGCGGGGGCAGAGGGGACCCCAGGGCATCTCTCCCTGCCAGGGAGGGAGGAGGAGGCTGGCAGAGCCTTCCCTCAGCACTCTGCCCTGCCACACGAACACAAATCACACCCTTGGGCAGAGCAGACAGGCTGCTGCCTGGGAGACACACCGAACGCTGCTCTTCCCTCACACAGAACAACGAGCTCTGGAGTTATTTCTCTCTAAAATTATTGCACTAATATATACATAAAACAACTGCTTTATAAGGAGTCACTGCCAGAATCAGAACTGCGGGGTCACAACCTGCAGGAGACCCAGCAACACAGCTCAGAAAGGTCTGAAGGATTATTAAACAACAACAAAACATATCTACTCTCCAAATTTCCAGCTCTCCAAGTACTGCACAGGTGCCTGCTGAGGCAGAACCACGCTCTTGTGGCTCAGGGTTCAACGTTTGGAACAAATGCAGAATTAAAGACAAGGGCATTAACTGAGTATTTCTAACAGATCCTTCACACCCAATCACGTTAATCACGTGTACTTCCCACCAGAGTTAGGTTTCAAAGCTAACAGCCTGTCAAAATAACTGGAAATTTACTACTCACAGCCATTTGTTTGGTTTGCACACTCTATTCTTGTTTGTTTTGCTGAAAGAAGGGGGAAAGTCTCAGGTTGGTTTGAGTTTCAATGAATTTTTCTGTGGCCGTCATTTTCCCAATGTTATGCTTAAAAATCCACTTTAAAGTCTCAATAAGCCAAAATATTGCAAGCCAAATGACTGCAGCAAGTTACTGGTCTCAAACCATCAAGCCCATTTCCTCTTGGAAAGCATCTCCAAAGCCACAAAAAGGAGAAGAACACCGAGGGACACTCCAAAGCCACCTAAGCAGCAAGGAAGAGCTCTGCACCCTCCAGCTGACAGTGACACCGAGTCCATGAATTAGTAAAGCCAGGGCAGAATGCAGTGAACGGGGCCTGCACCAACAGCTGTGGGTAATTAATTGCAGCTCTCCAGCTACCCCAGGCAGGAGCAGAGCGGGCACAAAGGCTGCTCTGAGCACTGGCCACAGCCAGGCTCCTGCAGGAGCCCAGGCACACGACAGGAAAGGAGGAAGAGCAAAGGGAATTAGAGGGAGCGAGGAGAACAATGCCTGACTGTTCACACACCCTGCCAGGAGACGAACAGGAGCAGTGCTGTGTCCCCCGGGCTCAGAGAGGGGCCAGGGCAGTGCCAGAGCTCTGCTGAGGATGCAGGGCACTCACCCACAGGGCTCAGGAGAGGGGAGCACCAGCACCCACACCGCAAAGGACAGGCAGCACAGCTCTGGCAGTTAATTACAGCAAGCAATTTCCAATTCAGCTGAGGACAAAAGCCTCCCACAGCTGGGAGATCAGTGCATAGATTTTCCCTTGATCAGAGGCAACAAAAATCCCTGCAGCTGAGGAAGCTGGGGGTGGGAAGGGGGGTCAAGTCTGATAAGCAGCAAGTATGTGAAATGTGGATTGTGGTGAAATACCTTGGACCAAAATCCCTGCTCCTGCCACATTTCCTGGTTTCTCCTTGCCGTCCCCTCCCACAGCACCTCCACCCGGTGTGTTAACACCTTTCCTGAAAGACCCTGGCCCCAGCAAGCAGCTCAGCCCTCCTCCTGCAGCTGATTTTGAGCGGCCACGCTCCCCAGGAGCTCTCCTGGAAAGCTCCCCAAAAGCTGTGAGCGCCCCAGGTTCGGGCAGCTCCATAGGAAAGGTCACGTTTGTCACCAGGGAAGCAAGGGCAGGCAGGCACGCTCACAGCACCTGCAGCTTGTGTTTCACAGGTTAATTGCCACCCAGAAGGAGCTCTAGAAAGGGGCACATCTCACTGCTGTCAGCTCCCCCGTGGAAATCTACACAATCCTTAGGAAAGGCGAAACCACCTGCTAAAAACAACAAGAGCTTTGCTAGCTAACAACGTTACTGGAAACAGCACCGAAGGACTGGAGCTCGGGCTGGGCTGTGGAATGTGTTATCAGGAGTGCCATTTCCTCCCTGCACTCTGCCTCCCCGGGCACTCTCAGCAGCAGCTCCGAGGGCAGGAGGTGCAGATGGCACCTGGCAATTTCTGCAAAGCTGCAAGGATAGACAGCTCAGCTCGGAGCCATCAGGTGGCATTTGCTGCAGCTCTCCCGCTTTGATCCTGGCAGGAAGAAATTAAAGAGGAAACAGTACCCACACACTGGTGGTACTAGTTAATAAAAATAAAGGCAAAAGAAGTTCAGGAGAGAAAAACCTAAAAAAATAAAGGCAAAAGCAGCCAGAAGCCCAAGCCACTGGTGTGCTGGTAGCTTACCCTCCCCCATCAGCAAGGTATTTTTTTAAAGCACAGGCCATGACGGTTGAACAAAGCAGCTGCAAAAAACAACCACTCAAAAAACCCAAAGTAACCCTTTCAACAACAGGACAAGCAAAGTACCCTCCAACACCACACTTATTACAGGTTTGGGTGGCTCAGAGCTAGCCAAGCCTGCAGTGCTCTTGACAACGTGCTGGCCCTAAAAAGAGCAGGGGAATGCTGGAACCTGGCTGTTTCTGTCCCGGGGAGGGGTTAAATTCAGGCAGCTCGGGAAAACAGACTCAGGCTGCATTTTAATGAGCTACTCATCCATCCATCTCTCCTGCCAGCTGGCCACTCCAGCCGGGCACTAAGGAGGGAGCAGGTGGGGCAGGGGCCAGGACAGCCCCATCCATCCCTGCACAGGTGAGCACGGTGCTCCAGGACAGCCCCATCCATCCATCCCTCCCCGCACAGGTGAGCACGGTGCTCCAGGACAGCCCCATCCATCTATCCATCCATCCATCCCCGCACAGGTGAGCGCGGTGCTCCAGGTGCCAGGACAGCCCCATCTATCCATCCCTCCCTGCACAGATGAGCGCGGTGCTCCAATACAGCCCCATCCATCCCTGCACAGGTGAGCACGGTGCTCCAGGACAGCCCCATCCATCCATCCCTCCCCGCACAGGTGAGCACGGTGCTCCAGGACAGCCCCATCCATCCATCCATCCCCGCACAGGTGAGCGCGGTGCTCTAGGACAGCCCCATCCATCTATCCGTCCATCCCCGCACAGGTGAGCACGGTGCTCTAGGACAGCCCCATCCATCCATCCCTCCCCGCACAGGTGAGCACGGTGCTCCAGGTGCCAGGACAGCCCCATCTATCCATCCATCCCTCCATCCATCCCCGCACAGGTGAGCACGGTGCTCCAGGACAGCCCCATCCATCCATCCCCTGCACAGGTGAGCACGGTGCTCCAGGTGCCAGGGCAGCCCCATCCCTCCATCCCTCGGTCACCGCACAGGTGAGCACGGTGCTCCAGAACAGCCCCATCCCTCCATCCCTCGCCCCCCGCACCTCGAGCGCCGGGCACAGCCGCCCCCGCCCGGCCCGCACCTGGCGCACCTGCCGGCGCGGGGGCAGCCGGGGACGGAGGGAGCGGCCCGGGCGGGACGGGGGGCAGGAACAGCGACCCACCTTGTCCCAGCTGAGCCACTGCCACACCGCCTTGTCCAGCTGCGCGTCCCCGGTGCTGCGCGCCACCAGCACGTTGGAGTTCACGTCCCCGGGGGCTCCGCCGTCGCCCATGGCCGCGGGGAGGGAGGAAGCGCAGGATGGAGACGGAGAAGGCGCCGCTGCTCCACTCGGCCACGCCCGCGGCCGCAGCGCGCACCGCCGGGAGGGAGCGGGGCCGGGGAGGGCGCGGGGCGGGCCGGGCTTTATCCGGCGGCGAGGAACGGCAGCGGCCGCCGCTCCTCCTCCTCCTCCGCCGCCGCCTCAGCCGGGCCCGGCGCGGGGCACCACGGGAGATGTAGTCCCGGGACGCGGGGGCGGGCACGGTGTGCTGGCCGCGGGAACTACAGCTCCCAGCAGCCCCCGGGGCGGGCCGGGCCGAGGGGCGGGGCGCGCTGTGACAAACAATGTCCCGTGTGTCGCCGACACCCGCGAGCGGCACCGCGCTCGTCCTGCCCGTGGGAGAGCTGCGGCACCCGCGGCATCGCCCCGGGCTGCAGGGCATCGCCCCCCGGCTGCAGGGCATCGCCCCTGGCTGCAGGGCATCGCCCCCGGCTGCGGCACCCGCGGTATCGCCCCCCGCTGCAGGGCATCGCCCCCGGCTGCAGCACCCCGCGGCATCGCCCCCCGCTGCAGGGCATCGCCCCCGGCTGCGGCACCCGCGGTATCGCCCCCCGGCTGCAGGGCATCGCCCCCGGCTGCAGCACCCGCGGGCATCGCCCCGGCTGCAGGGCATCGCCCCCTGGCTGCGGCACCCGCGGTATCGCCCCCCCGGCTGCAGGGCATCGCCCCCCGGCTGCGGCACCCGCGGTATCGCCCCCGCTGCAGGGCATCGCCCCCGGCTGCGGCACCCGCGGCATCGCCCCCCGCTGCAGGGCATCGCCCCCGGGATGCAGGGCATCGCCCCCGGCTGCAGCACCCCGCGGCATCGCCCCCCGGCTGCCCGGCATCGCCCCCCGGGCTGCAGGGCATCGCCCCCCGGGCTGCAGGGCATCGCCCCCGGGCTGCAGGGCATCGCCCCCGGCTGCAGGGCATCGCCCCCGGCTGCGGCACCCGCGGCATCGCCCCCCGCTGTCCAGGGCATCGCCCTCGGCTGCCCGGGCATCGCCCCCGGGCTGCAGGGCATCGCCCCCGGCTGCAGCACCCCGCGGCATCGCCCCCCGGCTGCAGGGCATCGCCCTCGGGCTGCGGCACCCGCGGTATCGCCCCTCGGCTGCAGGGCATCGCCCCCGGCTGCAGGGCATCGCCCCCGGCTGCCCGGCATCGCCCCCGGCTGCGGCACCCCCGCGGTATCGCCCCCCGGGCTGCAGGGCATCGCCCCCGGGCTGCGGCACCCGCGGCATCGCCCCCCTGCTGTCCGGCATCGCCCCCCGGGCTGCAGGGCATCGCCCCCCGGGCTGCAGGGCATCGCCTGCTGCCGCCGAGAGGGAACGCCCCGGGGCGTGAGCTGCTCGCTCAGGAGCGCTTCCAGATGGCCGTTCCGAACCATTGGGAGGAGAGTCATAGCCCTCTCCCGGCTGCATCAGCGCTAATTGGATTGCCTGGCCCTGAGCAGCAGGCTCGGAGCGACCACATCCCGCTGAGCATCCTCATTTGCTGTGCATCCTTATCCCACAGAACATCCCACCCCACAGAGCATCCTCATCCTGCTGAGCATCCTCATTTGCTGTGCATCCTCAACCCACAGAACATCCCACCCCACAGAGCATCCCACCCCATACAGCATCCCAATCCCACAGAGCATCCTCATCCTGCTGAGCATCCCCACCCCACAGAGCATCCCATCCCACAGAGCATCCCACCCCACAGAGCATCCTCATCCTGCTGAGCATCCCCATCCCACAGAGCATCCCAATCCCACAGAGCATCCTCATCCTGCTGAGCATCCCACCCCACAGAGCATCCCACCCCACAGAGCATCCTCATCCTGCTGTGCACCCTCACCCCATACAGCATCCCAATCCCACAGACCACCCCAATCCCACAGAGCATCCCCACCCACAGCATGTCCTCGCACAGTTGCCATAGTGACAGCAGGCACTGCAGAGGGATACAATCCTGGGATCACAGACGGTTTTGGTTGAAAAATACTTTAGAGCTTATTTCATTCCCACCCCCTGCCATGGCAGGGACACCTCCCGCTGTCCCAGCTGCTCCAGCCCCAGTGTCCAGCCTGGCCCTGGGCACTGCCAGGGACTGTGAACACCCAGAGGGGCTGTGAGCACCCACAGGGAGTGGGGCAGCTCGCAGGTGTGCTCTCACCTGAGCAGGGGCAGAACGCCCTGCCCCGCTGCCCACGCCGGGATCAGCCCGCAGCAAGGGCTAAGGCACTGCAGAGTCAGAAACACCCGTCCCACCCCTCAGCATCCTCAGGGACGGCTCCAGCCCAACCCTCGCTCAGAAACGGGATCAGGCGGTGACGGCACACTGCAGAGCCCGCGAGGAGCAGCGTTTCCGCGGCGATCCGCAGCGTGGATTCCACACCGAGTACGCCAGCCCGGGGCCCCGGGCGCTCCAGGCTGCTTTCCTCCCCCGGGCTGTGCGGAGAGCCGGGGGTGCGGCACGACCGGCGCTCCTGGTCCCACCCCGAGCCCCTGCGGGTGTCACAGCATTCACTGGTCCCACCCCGAGCCCCTGCTGGTGTCACAGCGCTCCCTGGTCCCACCCCGAGCCCGTGCGGGTGTCACAGCGCTCCTGGTCCCACCCTGAGCCCGTGCTGGTGTCACAGCGCTCCTGGTCCCACCCCGAGCCCTGCTGGTGTCACAGCGCTCCTGGTCCCACCCCGAGCCCCTGCGGGTGTCACAGCATTCCCTGGTCCCACCCCTGAGCTCCCCTGCGCGGGTGTCACAGCATTCCCTGGTCCCACCCCGAGCCCCTGCTGTGGTGTCACAGCATTCCCTGGTCCCACCCTGAGCCCCTGCTGGTGTCACAGCCTCCTGGTCCCACCCTGAGCCCCTGCGGGTGTCACAGCGCTCCTGGTCCCACCCCGAGCCCCTGCGGGTGTCACAGCATTCCCTGGTCCCACCCTGAGCCCCTGCGGGTGTCACAGCGCTCCCTGGTCCCACCCCGAGCCCCTGCGGGTGTCACAGCGCTCCCTGGTCCCACCCCGAGCCCCTGCGGGTGTCACAGCGCTCCCTGGTCCCACCCCGAGCCCCTGCGGGTGTCACAGCGCTCCCTGGTCCCACCCCGAGCCCCTGCGGGTGTCACAGCGCTCCTGGTCCCACCCTGAGCCCTGCGGGTGTCACAGCGCTCCTGGTCCCACCCTGAGCCCCCACGCGGGTGTCACAGCTCCTGGTCCCACCCTGAGCCCCCTGATGGTGTCACAGCGCTCCTGGTCCCACCCCCGAGCCCCTCGCGGGTGTCACAGCATTCCCTGGTCCCACCCCTGAGCTCCCCTGCTGGTGTCACAGCATTCCCTGGTCCCACCCCGAGCCCCTGCGGGTGTCACAGCGCTCCTGGTCCCACCCTGAGCCGCTATCACTCCACCTCGAGCGCTCCTTATCGAAATGGCCAGCATCAAAGCAGTCCCAGGAGCAGGCTGCTGTGATTGCTGCTGCTCCAACAATCCAACCATTGATCCACTTAGCCAAGGTCAGCCCAAACTTCCCACACGTTTCCATACCCGAGCACCAGACACGGTCTCACCCGCCATCCACTGCTGTGTGCCAGAAGAAAAGCCTTAAATAAATTGGCCTCCCAGGAGCGTTATTTTTTTTCCTAGCTGCATTGCTTAAAACCCAAATTCAGTCAGCTACAATTTGCTCAGTTGGATTTAGGGACTGAGCCGAGACCAGCACGCTCCCAGCTCTTCTCTCTGTGTGCCAACATCCCCTTGCTGTTAACAAAAGCTCCGTGAGTGTGACCCAGGAACTGTCTGCTCCAGGGAGGTGAGGCCAGAGCCCATCGGCTCTGAGGAAGAATCTCTGAGCTCTGGGATAAACACCTAAACAGTGGCAAAATCCTTCCCCTGGCTCCTGAATCAAACCCCTCTGAGGAGGCTCCCAAATCCGTCCTTCCCTCCTGCATCCGTGTTTGTAGCCCCCTTTGCCAAGCTGCCCCAGGCCATGGATCCCAGGGACACCCAGCCGGGCTGGAGCTGGGGCAGCCACGGGGACAAGGACAGCCAGGCATGGGTATGTGACACCGGGACCCCGAGGCAGCTGCCACAAGGTGGCACTGGCACCTTGTCACCCAATCCGGCCCAGCTCTGCCCAGCCCAGCCCTGCCCAGCCCAGCCCATCCCCAGCCCAACCCAGCCCAGCCCAGCCCTGCCCAGCCCTGCCCAGCCCAGCCCAGCCCAGCCCTGCCCAGCCCAGCCCAGCCCCTGCCCATCCCATCCCATCCCAGCCCAGCCCATCCCATCCCATCCCAGCCCAGCCCAGCCCATCCCAGCCCAACCCAGCCCAGCCCAGCTCTGCCCAGCCCAGCCCAGCCCTGCCCAGCCCCTGCCCATCCCATCCCATCCCAGCCCAGCCCCATCCCATCCCATCCCATCCCATCCCATCCCATCCCATCCCATCCCAGCCCAGCCCAGCCCATCCCAGCCCAACCCAGCCCAGCCCAGCCCTGCCCAGCCCAGCCCAGCCCTGCCCAGCCCCTGCCCTGCCCATCCCATCCCAGCCCAGCCCAGCCCATCCCAGCCCAACCCAGCCCAGCCCAGCTCTGCCCAGCCCAGCCCAGCCCTGCCCAGCTCTGCCCAGCCCAGCCCAGCCCAGCCCAGCCCAGCCCTGCCCAGCCCAGCCCAGCCCCTGCCCAGCCCAGCCCAGCCCAGCCCAGCCCATCCCATCCCAGCCCAGCTCAGCTCCAGCCCAGCCCGGCCCAGCCCGGCCCAGCCCAGCCCATCCCATCCCAGCCCATCCCAACCCATCCCATCCCATCCCAGCCCATCCCAACCCATCCCATCCCCATCCCAGCCCATCCCAGCCCAGCCCTGCCGCAGGCTCTGCTCCCGAGTGTCCGGCAGGGACGGGGGGACACTGGAGCTGCCGATGGATCACAGGGCAGGCGGGTAACATTGCTGCAGGAGCTGTGTCTTGTGAGAGGGGTTTTCACCCTCAGAATCTTCTAGCTGGGCTTTTTTCCCAAATTTTTATGGCGTGTTATCCTTCAACAGGATTTTTCCCTTTGGGTCACAGCAGTCACCAGATTCATCCCTCTCTCCCAAAGTGGGAACAGCAAGAATTCCACATCCCGGGGGGGGGTTTGGGGGTCCCACACTCACCATCCAGCCCCCACCCCATTGCAGGGTCCCACACCCCAGCCCTGCTGCTCCACAGCTCATCCCACTGGAGGGCTGGTGCTAGAGGAGGACCCGCCCGGAGAGCTGGAGGAGCAAGGATCACACAGTGTGTCTCTGTCCCCGCCTGGCCCGATTCCCCGGATTTATTTGCAGATAAAGGGTTTATTTTCCTTTCCCAGCGCTGCAGGTGCAAGATAAACAGAGCGAAGCCTCTTGAGCTACTTCCCCCCGGGCCGGGCGCCGGAGGACAGCCGTGCCCCAGAACCCCTGCCTGGCTCAGGAACCCGGGGGGATGGATGGGCTCCCAGAGCCCTGCTCAGAGCTGTGCCCCAGAACCCCTGCCTGCCTCAGGAACCCGGGAACAGCCAGGATGGGCTCCCAGAGCCCTGCTCAGAGCTGTGCCCCAGAACCCCTGCCTGCCTCAGGAACCGGGAACAGCCCAGGGTGGGCTCCCAGAGCCCTGCTCAGGTGCTGTGCCCCAGAACCCCTGCCTGCCTCAGGAACCGGGGGAACAGCCAGGGTGGGATCCCAGAGCCCTGCTCAGAGCTGTGCCCCAGAACCCCTGCCTGCCCTCCAGGAACCCGGGGGATGGATGGGCTCCCAGAGCCCTGCTCAGAGCTGTGCCCCCAGAACCCCTGCCTGCCTCAGGAACCGGGAACAGCCAGGATGGGCTCCCAGAGCCCTGCTCAGGTGCTGTGCCCCCAGAACCCCTGCCTGCCTCAGGAACCGGGAACAGCCAGGGGATGGGCTCCCAGAGCCCTGCTCAGAGCTGTGCCCCCAGAGCCCCGCCTGCCCTCAGGAACCCGGGAACAGCCAGGATGGGCTCCCAGAGCCCTGCTCAGAGCTGTGCCCCCAGAACCCCTGCCTGCCTCAGGAACCCGGGGAACAGCCAGGATGGGCTCCCAGAGCCCTGCTCAGGTGCTGTGCCCCAGAACCCCCTGCCTGCCTCAGGAACCGGGAACAGCCAGGATGGGCTCCCAGAGCCCTGCTCAGAGCTGTGCCCCAGAGCCCCTGCCTGCCTCAGGAACCGGGAACAGCCAGGATGGGCTCCCAGAGCCCTGCTCAGAGCTGTGCCCCAGAACCCCTGCCTGCCTCAGGAACCGGAACAGCCAGGATGGGCTCCCAGAGCCCTGCTCAGGTGCTGTGCCCCAGAGCCCCTGCCTGCCTCAGGAACCGGGAACAGCCAGGATGGGCTCCCAGAGCCCTGCTCAGAGCTGTGCCCCAGAACCCCTGCCTGCCCCAGGAACCCGGGGGGATGGATGGGATCCCAGAGCCCTGCTCAGAGCTGTGCCCCCAGAACCCCTGCCTGCCTCAGGAACCCGGGAGCAGCCAGGATGGGCTCCCAGAGCCCTGCTCAGAGCTGTGCCCCAGAACCCCCTGCCTGCCTCAGGAACCCGAACAGCCAGGATGGGCTCCCAGAGCCCTGCTCAGAGCTGTGCCCAGAGCCCCCGGGCCTGCCTCAGGAACCTGGGGATGGATGGGCTCCCAGAGCCCTGCTCAGAGCTGTGCCCCAGAACCCCTGCCTGCCTCAGGAACCCGGGGGGATGGATGGGCTCCCAGAGCCCTGCTCAGGTGCTGTGCCCCAGAACCCCTGCCTGCCTCAGAACCCGGAGCAGCCAGGGTGGGATCCCAGAGCCCTGCTCAGGTGCTGTGCCCCCAGAACCCCTGCCTGCCTCAGGAACCCGGGGATGGATGGGCTCCCAGAGCCCCTGCTCAGGTGCTGTGCCCCAGAACCCCTGCCTGCCTCAGGAACCTGAACAGCCCAGGATGGGCTCCCAGAGCCCTGCTCAGAGCTGTGCCCCAGAACCCCTGCCTGGCTCAGGAACCGAACAGCCAGGATGGGCTCCCAGAGCCCTGCTCAGAGCTGTGCCCCAGAACCCCTGCCTGCCCCAGGAACCGGGAACAGCCAGGATGGGCTCCCAGAGCCCTGCTCAGGTGCTGTGCCCCAGAGCCCCCTGCCTCAGGAACCGGGGAACAGCCAGGATGGGCTCCCCAGAGCCCTGCTCAGAGCTGTGCCCCCAGAACCCCTGCCTGCCTCAGGAACCGGAACAGCCAGGATGGGCTCCCAGAGCCCTCTGCTCAGGTGCTGTGCCCCAGAGCCCCTGCCTGCCTCAGGAACCCGGGAACAGCCAGGATGGGCTCCCAGAGCCCTGCTCAGAGCTGTGCCCCAGAACCCCCTGCCTGCCTCAGGAACCCGGGAACAGCCAGGGATGGGCTCCCAGAGCCCTGCTCAGAGCTGTGCCCCAGAGCCCCTGCCTGCCCCAGGAACCCTGGGGATGGATGGGCTCCCAGAGCCCCTGCTCCAGAGCTGTGCCCCAGAACCCCTGCCTGCCTCAGGAACCCGGGGGATGGATGGGCTCCCAGAGCCCTGCTCAGAGCTGTGCCCCAGAGCCCCGCCCTGCCTCAGGAACCCGGGGGATGGATGGGCTCCCAGAGCCCTGCTCAGGTGCTGTGCCCCAGAACCCTGCCTGGCTCAGGAACCCGGGAGCAGCCAGGGTGGGATCCCAGAGCCCCTGCTCAGGTGCTGTGCCCCAGAACCCCTGCCTGCCTCAGGAACCCGGGGGGATGGATGGGCTCCCCAGAGCCCTGCTCCAGAGCTGTGCCCCAGAACACCTGCCTGCCTCAGGAACCCCGGGAACAGCCCAGGTGGGCTCCCAGAGCCCTGCTCAGAGCTGTGCCCCAGAACCCCTGCCTGGCTCAGGAACCGGAATAGCCAGGATGGGCTCCCAGAGCCCTGCTCAGAGCTGTGCCCCAGAACCCCTGCCTGCCCCAGGAACCGGGAACAGCCAGGATGGGCTCCCAGAGCCCTGCTCAGGTGCTGTGCCCCAGAACCCCTGCCTGCCCCAGGAACCGGGAACAGCCCAGGATGGGCTCCCAGAGCCCTGCTCAGAGCTGTGCCCCAGAACCCCTGCCTGCCCCAGGAACCCGGGGGGATGGATGGGCTCCCAGAGCCCTGCTCAGGTGCTGTGCCCGAGCCACGGGCACTGCAAATCAGGACCGGTCACTAAGCTCCGGCGCCAAGGTTTCCAGCCCTGCCCCAAACACACTCACATCCACTGCTCTCTCCTGGATTAGGGCTTGGCGTCACTGTTTGGGCTCGGGATTGCAGCTCTGTTTGACCTTGGAATGCAGGCGGAAAGGCCCCCGTGGGCAGCCAATCTAGCTGCAATTAGAGGCGATCATTATGCCATTAAGAACAGGTTGAGACGTGTGAGACACTCGCTGGCGCTGCCGACAGCCTGATTTGAAGGACAGGGACGTTCGCTGTCCTGGACACCGGCCACTCCGCGGGCCAGCTCCAGCCCAGCCAGCTGAACAGAGTGGAAGCCAAGGAGCCCAGCAGGACCCAAGGACATCCCCTTCCGTCCAGCGCTCGCCCTCGCCCCACGGAAAACACGTGGGGGCTGCGGCACAAAGGGCCAGAGCCGCAGTGGCAGCAGGAAGGAAGCAGGAAAGACTCCGGCATCGCCATCCGGAGCCCGAGAGACCTCGGCAGATGCTGGAGCTCAGCCAGGCCACCGTGTGCCACAGCCCCGCGGGGACAGGGACAGGGACACGGGGCTCGCTCCTCCCGGGGCGTGCCCCACCCTGGGGCTGGTGCCACCGAGGGCTGCCCTGGGACCCACCTCGGGCTCCGTGCCCCATGGACAGCCCCAAGCACCACCCGGCTCGGAGGAGAAGCAAACACAAGCCCCTGGAACCCACCACCTCCTTTAATTCCCTGCCAGAAAAGCGGGGCCCGGCCCAGGGGCTCGAACATTGCAGGGTTTGAGCAGCACAAACCCGCTGGGCACTGTCACAGCCGCTGGGAGCCCAGGGAGGGCAGCGCCGGCTGGTGTGGGTAGGGAAATGGGGAAACGCTGTCCTTGCGGGCTCCTGCCACCCCCAGAGCCCACCGTGGGGCCGGGCTGGCTCTGCGGGAACAGGACCTGCTTGCAGGTCACACTCCAGCCCCTGCCGGCCAGGACATCCCGGCGCTGCTCCAGCAGGCTGAGCTCCTCCGTGGGGGGGTCCCCAGCAGCTCTGGGGGTTCCCAGCAGCTCCGGGGGTTCCCAGCAGCTTTGGGGGGTTCCCAGCAGCTCCGGGGGTTCTCAGCAGCTCCTGGGGGGTTCTCAGCAGCTCTGGGGGGCTCTCAGCAGCTTTGGGGGGTTCTCAGCAGCTCTGGGGGGCTCCCAGCAGCTCTGGGGGGTTCCCAGCAGCTCTGGGGGGCTCCCAGCAGCTCTGGGGGGCTCTCAGCAGCTCTGGGGGGTTCTCAGCAGCTTTGGGGGCTCCCAGCAGCTCTGGGGGGTTCTCAGCAGCTCCGGGGGCTCTCAGCAGCTCTGGGGGGCTCTCAGCAGCTTTGGGGGTTCTCAGCAGCTCTGGGGGGGCTCCCAGCAGCTCCGGGGGCTCTCGCAGCTCCGGGGGTTCCCAGCAGCGCCGGGCCAGCAGCCGTGTCCCACAGCGAGCGGGCTGTGCAGAGCACGGCGCCCCAGCCCGCGCTCGGGCCAGGCTCAGATCATGGAGACCCTGTTCTTGATGTAGACGTGGTAGGGGTCGCTGCGCTTGTCCACCTTGCGGGAGCGGGTGTAGCCCAGGATGAGGCTGCCCACGGTGGCGGCGAAGAGCGTCATGACGAACAGGATGTACATGTAGGCGTTGTCGTGGCGGGCGCGGCGCGGGGGCTGCGCGGGGCAGGGCACGGCTCCCTGCAGGCTGCGGTTCAGCGCGCCCAGCACCGCCTGCAGGCTCTGCTGCCAGGCCTCCGTCCCGTTGCTGTCGCCCATGTCCCCCGCCGGCTGCGGGAGGGACGGGGGCGCTCAGGAGATGCTGCCCTCGCAGTGGAGGTGTCCCCAACTGCGACCCCAAGCTGCTCCTCGAGGCATCTCCTCTGCCACAAAGCAGGGTGGCCAGACCCTCTGCATTCCCAGCAGCCTGCTCCCCAGATTTCAGTCCTTCCATACAAGAGATAAAGCTCCCAGGGCTCTGGGGCAGCTGCCTGCCCCCTCTCCTCCCCAGGGCTGGGGACAGTGTGGGGACACAGCTGTCCCAGGGGACCAGGAGGGCTGGGTTCAAAGTCTGCTTGTCCCAGGGACGTGTGGGGATGGTGGGCACATATCCTGCACCCCTGCAGGGTGCAGAGCTGGCACAGCCCCCCGCAAATCACCGTGAACCCCTCTTGCCCTAAACCTCTCTGGGGATTTCGCTTCCCCTCTGGCCTGCCCTCCTCCTCTGGCGTGGTGCCCTCCTGCACCCCCCGGGGTCCCTGTGCCCCTCCACACCCTGCTGGCACCCGGAGCGGGCACGGCCAGGGAGGACACTGGGGCACCGTCCCCCACGTGTGCCAGTCCCACAGAGCCCCCCAGGCGCCCAGCCTGTGCCCCGCCCTCCCGAGCGCCCCTCGCCTGCTGCTCCAGCAGCTCTGCCCCGGGCAGAGGCAGCTGATCCCCCTCCCGAGCGGGCCCCCTTGCCTCGGGGAGCAGCTCCGATGAGACCCAGCTGCGAGGAGCAGCAGCAGGAGCAGAAAGGGCTGAGCTGCACGAGCCCCCGGGGATCAGGTCGGATCTGGCTGCCCTTCTGCCTTAAGAGAAGTAGGCTGAATTTGGGAGGTTCAGGGCAAGAAGCGGGTTTATCCCAGGAGGGGACCCAGATGGGGTACGACTTGTGGGGACCCACCTTAGGGGGGTGTAAGAGCAGGGGGAGGAGTGGGGGCAGGGCGTGGGGAGCAGGGCTCGCACTCACCTCGTGTGCCCTCCCTGCTGCCAGGCTGAGCCGGGACTGAGCATCGCGGCCGGCGGGGAGGGATGCCGGCCGGGCTGGGAGCGCCGCCAGCCTCCTCCCCTTCCCGGGGCTGAGCCACCTGCCGGGCCAGCCGGCCCCCGGGGCCACCGGCCCGTCCTGCCGGGCCACCAGCCGGTCCTGCCGGGCCACCGGCCCGTCCTGCCGGGCCACCAGCTAGCCCCGGTGCCACCAGCCCGCCCCCGGGGTCACCAGCCAGCCCCCGGGGCCACCAGCCCGTCCTGCCGGGCCACCAGCCCGTCCTGCCGGGGCCACCAGCCCGCCCCCGGGGCCACCAGCCCGCCCCCGGGGCCACCAGCCGGTCCTGCCGGGCCACCAGCCAGCCCCGGTGCCACCAGCCCGCCCCCGGGGCCACCAGCCGGTCCTGCCGGACCAGCCAGCCCCCGGGGCCACGAGCCCGTCCCGCCGGGCCACCAGCCAGCCCCCAGGGCCACCAGCCCGTCCTGCCGGGCCACCAGCCAGCCCCCCGGGGGCCACCAGCCCGTCCTGCGGGGCCACCAGCCAGCCCCGGGGCCACCAGCCCGTCCTGCCGGGCCACCAGCCAGCCCTGGGGCCACGAGCCCGTCCTGCCGCGCCACCAGCCGGTCCTGCCGGGCCACCAGCCCGTCCTGCCGGGCCACCAGCCAGCCCCCGGGGCCACCAGCCCGTCCTGCCGGGCCACCAGCCAGCCCCCGGGGCCACCAGCCCGTCCTGCCGGGCCACCAGCCGGCCCCCGGGGCCACCAGCCGGTCCCGCCGCGGGGCTCCGGGGCGGAGTGCGGGCTCCGGGGCGGAGTGCGGGGCTCCGCGCTTCCCCCGCACACGGCCACGCTTTCCTGCCCCTCCTCGTCCGGCAGCGCTGTCCCCAGCGCTCGCCCTGGCACCGAGCCTGCCTGGGCACGTTCCTCCGCCCAGCGCTGCCCGGGAGCTCGGCCTGCCCCAGGAAATGGGATTTCCAGCCCCACCGGGCACCCTCGGGCGGCTCACGGGAGCTGCCGGTGCCGTGCAGCAGCACAGAAACCCCGGAGCTGTGCGGCTGGGAGCGGCCCAGGGCAGCAGCGAGGGGCTGTGCGCGGGCTGGGGTCCGGCTCTGAGCGGCGTGAGCACTTCTCACCCCCGAACAAACCTGGCCATTAAACAGCTGCTGGTGCTGCCGCGGGGACACGATTTCAGAGGCGCTGCAGCAGGTCCCCGTCACCCAGCCAGGATGCTGCTGCTCCCACTGCACCACACAGCCGCGCCTTCTCTCCTTGCGACCCTTCTCCCTCCTCCTCCCCTTCCCCACTGCCTCGCAGCGCTCCAATGGCCTTTTAACCTGCCATTCGCAGCCCATCTTCCACCCGCCCTGATCCAGGATCTGTGCCACCTTAGGGCTTCCCTGGGCTCAGGGTGAGACAGAGGTTATCACTGAAAAAGGGTTGGGGGAAATAAATGACAAAAAGATCAGCAGCCAAAGTTCCCAGCAACTCTCTTTATATATAAAATCTGCCTCTTTTTACCCTTCCAGCAAGGGAAGGATTCTCAACCCACATGAATTCAGATGAATTCATCAGCACTCACACAAATCACTAATTTTTGCGGGGCAAAAAGCAGAAAAAAACCCCCACAAAAGCACCTGTTTGGGTACTTCCCCAGCAAGTGGCGTGGGGATGTGGTACCCACGGGGGTCTCATCCAAAGGATGGAGACAAGAGCCCCAGTGGAGGTCTGGATGTTCAAGCAGCAGCCTGAGGGCCTGTGCCACTGTCCCCTCACAGTCTACAGGCAAAGGCACGAGAGCTGGTCTCACCCAGAGACCCCAGAGCCGCCCTGAGGCCACGGCTGTGCCAAAACACCCGTCCAAGGCACCCAGCAACCTAATCCCCGGGCTCCTCTGCAGAGACCAAGGTGCAGTCAAACACCTCCTGGAAGGAGTCGAGGAAGGGCTGCAGGACGTGGCTGACGGGGACGTGCTGGCCCAGCTCGTGGCTCAGCGAGGTGACCCCCTTCCCCTCCAGCCCGCAGGGGACGATGTGCTCGAACCAGCTGAGGTCGGTGCAGCAGTTGAGCGCCAGCCCGTGCGACGTGATGTGGTTCCTGCAGTGCACACCTGCGGGCAAGAGCAGCCCCCGTCAGCAGCACCGCCAGGGCTGCCTGCAGGGGAGACTGAGGGACCACACTGCCCACCCTGCAAGCATCCCCCCCCCGTGCTGTGCTCCTCCTTCCGCCAGGGAGAGCACAGACAGGCTCCCCAAATCTGGGGCAGGTGGGGCGCAGCACGTTCCAGATCCCTCCACCCCAGCCCTGCACCCCCCAGCACGGGGATTCCCACGGGCTGGGACATGGGGAGAGCTGCAGGACCCCAAATCCAGGCTGCAGGGTCCCAGGACCCCAAATCCAGGCTGCAGGGTCCCAGGACCCCCAAATCCAGGCTGCAGGGTCCCAGGACGAGGTACATGATGTGGAGGGGAAGCAAGGGGAGGGGACTGGGCTGCAGGCAGGCACCCAGCCCTGGGAGCAGGTGCAGGGCTGCGAAGTGCTGCCCCTTCTTCCCGGATGCAAATCCGTCCCCTGCGCGCTGCCCTGTGCCCAGCCACCCTGGCCGGTGCCACCGCCCATGGCAGGTTCCCTCGCGCTGTGCCGCGGTGCGCTCGGGATCCCCGGCTGGGCTGGGCTGGGCTGGGCTGGGCTGGGCGGTGTTCCATGGGCGGGGACGCTTCCCACCATCCCAGGTGGCTCCAAGCCCCGGCGTCCAACGGGGCCTCGAGCACTTCCAGGGATGCAGGGGCAGGCACGGCTGTTGTGGCCAGCCTGTGCCATGGCCTGCCCACCCTCCCAGGGAAGAACTGCTCCCCAAAATCCCGTCGGACCCTGTCCCCTGGCGGCGGGAAGCCGCTCCCGTTGGTCCCCAGTCCCTGCGCCGCGCTCCGGAGCGCTGTCAGGCCCCGCACGGGGCTCGGAGCGCCCGCAGCCCGCTCACCGATGGCGCAGAGCTTGCTGTCGCCCATCCAGACCCCGGTGAAGGGCGGCGGGAGGGCGCGGGCGGCGCCCAGCCCCAGGCGGCGGCACAGCCGCACCACCAGCGCCTCCAGCGCGGCCACGTAGGCGCGCAGGGGCAGGCGGCGCTGCCGCAGGTCCAGCACGGGGAAGGCGAGCAGCTGCCCCGGGCCGTGGAAGGTGATGTGGCCGCCGCGCCGCGCCGCCACCAGCGCCGCGCCCCGCGCCCGCAGCGCCGCGGCCGCCGCCGCGCCCGGAGCGCCGCGCAAGCCCCAGGCGTACACGGGCCGCGCCGGCTCGCTCAGCACCACGCTCTCGGCCCCCGGCCCCGGCCCCGGCCCCGGCACCGGCGCCGCCCGCGCCGCCCGCGCCGCCGCCACGCAGCGCTCCTGCACCCGCAGCGCCTCCGCGTACGGCACCGCGCCCAGGCGCAGCACCCGCACCGGCGCCCCGCGCCGCATGGCGGGCACGGCGCGGCACGGCACGGCGCGGCACGGCACGGCACGGCACGGCGGGCGGGCACCGGAAAGAGGCGGCCGGCGGCGAGGGGCGGGACGGGGCGGGCGGCGAGGATAGGCACGGAGCGATGATGCGGATGGCAGCGGGGCGGGATCTGCACAGGCAGCGGGGACGGGAGTGCGGCCGCAGGAGAGGCGGCGGGGATGGAGACAGGGCGGGCAGAGAGGGCGGGGGGGGGGACAGACACGGGGGGGACATGGGCAGGGGACAGGCATGCAGGGAGAGGGGATGGGGACAGGGCGCAGACACAGCGAGAGGGAACAGCAGCACGGAGGATGGCGGTTTGGGGTTAGAGTAGGGAACAGGGGACGTGGGGCATGGCCCAAAGGAGGTTACCAGGGATGGGGCTGTGGTGGGGATCGGAGGCTGGCGACAGGGACAGGGGTAAGAGATAGGGCACAGCGGATAAGGCAGGGAGGAGGTCTGGACCTGGGGTGGCTGATAGGGCCAGGGCTGCAGGGAGGAGAGACGGGGCCCCTCTCACCGTAGGGTGTGGGACATGGGGCACTAGGGTGGGGAGCAGTGCGGTGGTGACAGGGGGATGAGGGCAGGGAATAGGCACAGGACATCCCAGTGCAGCTGGGCAATCACAGGCCTGCTCAAAGCAGGCTGAAAATACCATTCTGGGGGGAAATTAGGATAGTTGTGGGTGCTCCAACCCTGGAAGTGTTCCAGGACAGGTTGGATAAGGCCTTGAGCTACCTGGTCTGCTGGAAGGTGTCCCTGACCTGGCAGGGGGTGGAACTGGATGAGCTTTGAATTCCCTTCCAACCCCTTAACTCTATGATTCTGTGCTGGCACCTCAAGGTTCTGAACTGTAAATAAAGCTCTTGTATTGCCATGGTGCTGTGAGAGCTGCTGTTCATCACCCTGGGACTGTGAAAGACAAAACATTCCCACCTCATCTTTTATTGCAAGTGTAGAAAATAGACAGATCTGGTCGAACCGCTAATGAGTCAACCATTAAAACACGAGCAGCCCGTTCCCAGGCTGCAGCCCTCCCGGCTTATCACCGGGTTAGGTGTGAAGGTGCGTCCTGCTTCCCTGGAGCAATCACTGGGTGGCCGGGCTCCTGCTTTTATCGCAGACACACCTGGCTGTAACGTGCCCTTTGTCGCCACAGGTAATTGGGGCTGGCAAGGTCAACTTCTGCTTACTGCAAGGAAGGAAAGGTGCTTCCCTTTGTTAGGCGTTCTCTCAATGAAAAAGAAAAAGAGAGAGGAAACCAGCATGAACCTCACAGGAACTGAGCAGCGCCCATCACATCCTCGGAGAGCTGCTCCAGCACTCATATTTTGCACCAACAGCGTGTGTGCAGCGAGCTGTTTCCTTCGATTCACGGCTGAGCCGCCACTCCTCGCAGGAGATGGGGCCAGGCTCTTCCTCTCGGCGCAGGGCGGGGGTCGGGGCCGGACCCTGGCCAGCAGCGAGCGGCGCACTGCCCGCGCACCGAGCGCGTCCTGCCGGGGCCAGCCCGAGATCTGCCGCATCCCTCGGCCGGACTGGTGCCCGTGGGGCGCCGCCTGCCGCGCTGCCGCTCCTTCTCTGCTGCGGCAGGAGCCCCTGCAGCCCGCAGCAGCGCCGGGGAGAGCACAGCCTGCTCCGCGCCGGCAGGAGAGCCTCCCTCGGGGAAGTTCAGGGCTGCTGCGGTCGGGGCTCGATCGCAGGAAGGGCAGGGGAGGGCAGAGGCGGTGGCGGTGAAACAGGTGCCTGGCAAGGGGGGCTGTGACAGCTCACAGGGAGCTGCAGACAGAGGCAAAGGGCAACCTCTTGGCTCCAGCGAAGGCTGGGACGAAGCTCCGGTTGAGTTTGGCACGGCTGGGATGTGACAGAGAGGCGACAGAGCTGGGCTGGCATCGGGGCAGAGCTGAGAGTGCAGTGCCTGGCTCGGGCTGCCTCTGGCACCCCCAGGCCAGCAGCTCCCTCCCCGCACTGCCACAAGCCTTTCAGCAAAATCCCCCTTCTTTCTCCCAAGGAAACCGCACTCGAGGGCCGTTTGGCGGTACCAAGGACACGGAGGATGCGGAATGTGGCGGTCGGTGTGCGCCCGGGAGCCGCACGGCTCGGGGGAGGCAGCCTGCCCTGAAGGAGCATCCCCGGCCGGGTGCTGGGAGCCCCAGGCTGTGGTTCTGTTTGGCGTGGTGCAGTGACAGCAGGTTCCCAGGGACCACATGGACTCATCAGCAGCACTCAAACCCTCCGCCAGCCGTGTCGGGAGGGACACACGCTTCGTTCCAGAGAGAGCTTTGCTCGGGCTGCTGGGCCGAGATCCCGGCTCCCGGGCAGGATCTGGCTGCAGGCGTCCCCGGCAGGCTGCTCTGCCCCACCCTGCTCTGCCCGTCCCCTCCAGGCCGCTCCCGGGGCTGTGCCGGACGGGAAGCACGCCAGGAGCACGGGCTGAGCCCGGCTGTGCCCGGGGCTGTGAGGAAGCGCCCCAGGGAGCTCCTGCTGGCCTGGGCAGGCGCCAGAGCCGCAGTTCCTGCGCCGCTGCACTCCCGGGCGGTCCCAGGCTCTGGCCGCCTTGGAGCAGGCTCCACGCTCCTCCGAGCTTCCCCAGCCACCAGGAGCTGAGGCTTCCACCTGCAAAGCCCAGGTGTGTGGTTGGTCCTTCCTCAGCGCTGCTGAAGGTGCTTGCACCTCCCGCTGGTCCCTGCCAGGGCTCACCCTGCCCCCTGGACGGCCAGCACGACCTCAGAGCAGCCAAACCTGGGCTGCTGAGTTCTACACCCGGCACAGCACGGCTGCAGGGCAGGTGCCCCAGGAGAGCCCAGCCTTGGGAACCCCAGAGAAGTGTCCTCGTGTGGCCCCACCTGCAGGGCTGCCCCAGCCTGGGGCCAGCAGAGGAGAATGGAGCTCGTGGGGAGGGTCCAGAGGGGGCACAGAGCTGCTCCAGGGCTGGCAGAGCTGGGGGAGCTCACCTGCAGGGGAGAAGGGTCCAGGGAGAGCTCAGAGCCTGCCAGGGCTGAAGGGGCTCCAAACACCGCGGTACAAACCACGTGCAGAGCCCAGCCTCACACGCAGGACTGCAGATCTCAGGGCAGCTCCACAGCCTGAGGAGGGGGCACAGGGTGCTCAGAGGCTGCTCCAGCCCCGACACCCAGGAGCCAGCCCTGCCTGGCCCTGTGTCCTTCAGAACTCGGCTCTCCTGAAGGGCCTGGGCTTTGTTGACTCTGCCTTTCACACCTCACAGGAGCTGGCACTGAAACTCCAGAGCTGGCACAACGCAGGAGCAAGGACAATGAAGCCAGCTCACGTTAAGAGATCTCAAAATATTTCACCAAGGAGATCAGGAGCAGCCTGGTGTCCCTGCCCAGGGCAGGGCAGTGGAACAAGATGGTCTTTAAGGCCCCTTCCAATCCAAACCCTTCTGTGATTCCAGGAACTTCTCCTTGGGTCCAGTCTTGCTTCCATTTATGCCCACATAGCTCCCTCAGAGTATAAAGCAGGTGTAAGGTAAAGCAGCAATTTAATACAAAGAAATCCCCATCTGGATAATTCTTACCTCCTGCACTCACCGTACCCTTCAGCCCACCTGCAGCCCCCGCCACGCTGTGCCCGCCCTGAGGGTGAAAATGGAACTTCACAGTCATCAGGCACCTTACCCAGGCCCTGAAATCAGCCAGAAAGCTCGGAGCAGGAAACCAAGGAAGGAAAAACAAAAGATGAAAAGAGGCTCAAAACAACAAAAGATGAGTAACACATTCAAGAGCTGCACACTCCTTCCGTAAAGCAGACAGAAATGTCAACCAGGAGTGTCACAGCACAAGAACAACTGCAGTGCAAAGCAGGAAAAGAGACACCGAGATGGGAGGGGGGCGCCCGGGACACAGGAGGAAGAGGATGTGGATTATGTTGTTACCAGCAAAACAAACGCGGTGCCAGCTGAGTAACGACTGGCACTGCGAGCCCTGGAGGAGCAGGGTCAGCGTGAGTTCATCTCAACTTGCCCGGCCTGTCCCGCTCCCTTCCCCGGCCTGTGCAGGTGCGGATCTGCACCGGCCTGGGGCTCCCAGGAGAGAGGGGCATTGCCCGGGGCAGGGACCTCCTGCTGCGTGGGGTGACCTGGGCTGGCACCATGGGCTGGCATCACATCACCTGGGCTGGCACCGCCTGGGCTGGTACTGCCTGGTCTGGTATCACATCACCTGGGCTGGCGCTGCCTGGGCTGGTATCACCTGGGCTGGCTCCACATCACCTGGGCTGGCACCACCTGCCGACCCACACGGGAACTGCACGGCAGCGACCGCTTCCCCAAATCCACTGAAAAAGCATTATTTTATTTTATTTTATTTTATTTTATTTTATTTTATTTTATTTTATTTTATTTTATTTTATTTTTATTTTATTTTATTTTATTTTATTTTATTTTATTTTATTTTTATGTTTTATTTTATTTTATTTTACTTTATTTATTTTTTATTCTTTAGTTTTCATTTTACTTTATTTTGTAGTTATTTTATTTTATATTTTATATTTTCATTTTACTTCATTTTAATTTAACTTTATTTTATTTTATTTTTTATATTTTATTTTATTTTATTTTATTTTATTTTATTTTATTTTATTTTATTTTAATTTTTACATTATTTTACTTTATTTTTTAATTTTTATATTTTTTTTATTTTTTTTTTTTATTATTTTACTTTATTTTATTTCATTTCATTTATTTTATTTTATTTTATTTTATTTTATTTTATTTTATTTTATTTTATTTTTATTTTATTTTATTTTATTTTATTTTATTTTAACGTAATTTATTTTCATTCCATTTCATTTCAATTTCACTCCATGTCGCTCCATCCAGCCAAGTGCGCCCGGTGCTGGCAGAGCTCGGGGGTGCTGGCGGGACAGGTGTCCCGGTGGGTGCAGGGGGCTGGCGGGACAGGTGTCCCGGTGGGTGC
The DNA here is from genome assembly GCA_034336665.1 of Luscinia megarhynchos. Taxonomy (NCBI): domain Eukaryota; kingdom Metazoa; phylum Chordata; class Aves; order Passeriformes; family Muscicapidae; genus Luscinia; species Luscinia megarhynchos. The sequence continues at coordinate 398,861 of JAPFBE010000013.1, read as the reverse complement.
AGGTGCTGCAGGGTGCAGGGGGCTGGCGGGACAGGTGTCCCGGTGGGAGCAGGGGGCTGGCAGAGTGCAGGTGCTGGCGGGACAGGTGTCCCGGTGGGTGCAGGTGCTGGCGGGACAGGTGTCCCGGTGGGAGCAGGTGCTGGCAGGGTGCAGGTGCTGGCGGGACAGGTGTCCCGGTGGGAGCAGGGGCTGGCAGAGTGCAGGTGCTGCAGGGTGCAGGTGCTGGCGGGACAGGTGTCCCGGTGGGTGCAGGTGCTGCAGGGTGCAGGGGCTGGCGGGACAGGTGTCCCGGTGGGAGCAGGGGGCTGGCAGAGTGCAGGTGCTGGCGGGACAGGTGTCCCGGTGGGAGCAGGGGCTGGCAGAGTGCAGGTGCTGCAGGGTGCAGGTGCTGGCGGGACAGGTGTCCCGGTGGGTGCAGGTGCTGGCGGGACAGGTGTCCCGGTGGGAGCAGGTGCTGGCAGGGTGCAGGTGCTGGCGGGACAGGTGTCCCGGTGGGAGCAGGTGCTGGCAGGGTGCAGGTGCTGGCGGGACAGGTGTCCCGGTGGGAGCAGGGGCTGGCGGGACAGGTGTCCCGGTGGGAGCAGGGGCTGGCAGGGTGCAGGTGCTGGCAGGACAGGTGTCCCGGTGGGAGCAGGGGTGCTGGCAGGACAGGTGTCCCGGTGGGAGTGCAGGGGCTGGCAGGACAGGTGTCCCGGTGGGAGCAGGGGCTGGCAGGACAGGTGTCCCGGTGGGAGCAGGGGCTGGCAGGGTGCAGGTGCTGGCAGGACAGGTGTCCCGGTGGGAGCAGGTGCTGGCAGAGCAGGTGTCCCGGTGGGAGCAGGTGCTGGCAGGACAGGTGTCCCGGTGGGGTGCAGGTGCTGCAGGGTGCAGGGTGCTGGCAGGACAGGTGTCCCGGTGGGAGCAGGGGCTGGCAGGACAGGTGTCCCGGTGGGTGCAGGGGCTGGCAGGGTGCAGGTGTCCCGGTGGGAGCAGGGGCTGGCAGGACAGGTGTCCCGGTGGGAGCAGGGGGCTGGCAGGGTGCAGGGGCTGGCAGGACAGGTGTCCCGGTGGGAGCAGGGGCTGGCAGAGCAGGTGTCCCGGTGGGTGCAGGGGCTGGCAGGGTGCAGGTGCTGGCAGGACAGGTGTCCCGGTGGGTGCAGGGGCTGGCAGAGCAGGTGTCCAGGTGGGAGCAGGGGCTGGCAGGGTGCAGGTGCTGGCAGAGCAGGTATCCCAGGTGGGAGCAGGTGCTGCAGGGTGCAGGGGGCTGGCAGGACAGGTGTCCCGGTGGGAGCAGGGGCTGGCAGGACAGGTGTCCCGGTGGGAGCAGGTGCTGGCGGGACAGGTGTCCCGGTGGGAGCAGGTGCTGGCAGGACAGGTGTCCCGGTGGGAGCAGGTGCCGAGCGGGGACGGGAGCCCCCGGGCCGTTCGCGCTCCGCCGCGTGTCCCCGCGCGGCCGCCGTCGCGGCGGGCCCGTTGCCATGGCGGCGCGCGCGCGCGGCAGGGCGGCGGGAAGCGCGGGCCCGGCGCGGCCATGGCGGACGAGCTGTACCTGGAGAACATCGACGAGTTCGTCACCGACCAGAACCGCGTCGTGAGTGCCCCTCCTTCTCCCGCCTGCCTTCCCCGCGCCCCCTCCCGCCTCCGTCCCCCCCTCTCCTTTCCCCCCTCCTTCCCTTCCCTTCCCTCCTTCATCTCCCCCCTTCCTCCTCCTCCTCCCCTCTTTCCGTCCTTCCCCCTTCTCTTCTTCCCCCCCTTTTCTTCCTCCTTTTCCCTTCCTTCTTCCCTCTCTTCCTCCTCTCTTCCCCCCTTCCTTAACTCTTTTGAAGGCGGCGCAGAAAGCCGCGTGGGTCTGCTCCTGTGCAGTTTCATGTCAAAATTTTATTTGGAAAGAAAAATGAAATAAAATGGGTTTTGCCTAGAAAATGGTGCAGCAAAGTTGGTGCAAGTTGTCTGACAGCGTGAACAAGAGCAGCCTGTGGCTTTGTATCTTATTCCAAGAAAAATCTGGACAAATTTATTTGTCAATTTAATTGTTGTGTGCTCAGCCCAGAGCCTGGGGCGTGGTTTAGCAGGGCAGAGCAGGAGCAGGAGCAGCTGTCAAAGATGAACCTGGTCAAAATGGCACAGCAGGGCAGGCAGGGATTGCAGCCCTGAGATGCTGGTATTTGGCACAGCGGTGCAGCTGGAGGTCCCTGTGTCCCCGGACAGGAGAGGGCTGAAATTGCCCCCACACCTTTTGGGACAGCTCTCAGCAGTGCAGTGACTCACTGAAGCACAGCTCTCCACGTGCTCTCACCTTTGCCCTGGGCTTCTTCGAGGGGAGGGGGTGTCTGAGGAATTCGATTGAACAAAAAGCCAAAGATGGGAGATTTAGGGAACAGAGAGGTCGAGGTTTCCTTGTTAAGGTGGTCTGTTGTGTTTTTTCCCTGTTCCAGGTGACATACAAATGGCTGAGCTACACCCTGGGCGTGCACGTCAACCAGGCTAAACAGTAGGTGTCTGCATGCCCCAGAGCCTGCTTAATCCCTGCTAAACCCCTGTGGATTCCTGCTCCCATCACACCAGTGAGCATGTTAAACGGCTCCTCTGGCAATGTTTCACATCCCTGCCTGTCTCTCAGGCTGTTGCTCCGTGTGCCTGACTGTCTGCCAGGCGTGCTGGGCAGTGATGCACCAGTTTCCTCTCTCAGGGGTTTCAGAAATGCCTTTCTGGAGGAGAGGCTTTGCAGCAAGCTGCCCAGGGGCTGTGAGGGGCAGGGGCCGCTGTTAAATGTACTTGCCCTTTGGTTTCTGTAGTTGTTGGGCTGGGATTCTCCCCAGAGGCAGAGGAGCAGGGCCTCAGGAAGGAGAAATCACTCCTGGGGAGAGCAGCTGGGTTGTGTGACCAGTGTCCCTGTCAGGCTGCCTTTCCCCTTTGTTCCAGCTCCGTGGCAGGGGGCTGCAGGCTCCTCCTTCCTGCTGGCTAAACCTTCCTGGTTTCTTTTTGCAGAATGCTCTACGATTATGTGGAGAGGAAACGGAAGGAGAACTCAGGAGCTCAGCTGCATGTCACCTACCTAGTGGCAGGAAACGTCCTCCAGAATGGGCATGTTGTGAGTGTTTCAGTCCCCACAGGTGCCTGTGAGGGTTTCACTCCCCACAAGGGTCTGTGAGGGTTTCAGTCCCCACAGGTGCCTGTGAGGGTTTCACTCCCCACAAGGGTCTGTGAGGGTTTCAGTTCCCCACAGGTGCCTGTGAGGGTTTCACTCCCCACTCACCCTGGGAGCCCTTGGGTGTCTCTTCTGCCCTGTTTTGTGGTCCTGGGGGCAGGAGCTGACTGGCTCTTGCTGCAGCAGGTTCTGGCAGGGGCAGGAGGAGGCTCAGTGTCTGTCCCAGTGTCAGACAAGGGGCAGGGAGGAGCAGTCGTGCTCTGGGAGCACATCACATTCACCTGTTCACATTCAGGTTCAGATCCCATTTCCACTCATCTCAGCCCCTCTCGTTGTTGGGCAGCAAAGTTACACAGCCCCGGGGAGGGGCCCTTCAGAGATCAGCCTGTCCATGTCCCAGGGTCTGTGCTGTGGAAGTGCCTCAGTGGTGTTTGGAGGGAGCCTGGAGCTCATGTAGCATGCAATAATATCAAATAGAACAGCACATGTACAGCTGAAGGTGTCTTGTTGATTAAACCAGCTTTCTAATCCTGGTAACAAAAGAAACATGAATTTATTAACAGTGTTTTATATTTACAGTGCTTCAGCTTATTAACAAAGGAATTGCAGCTTAATGCATTTAGCTTGTCAGATCTTTAGGAATGTCATCTAAAACTTCAGGCAGATACCCCAGAGGTTTTTAAAACAAAGTGGGCAAATTCAGTGTCTGCTCCCCTTTGCCCACAGACAAATTTAAGAGCCAACACTAAATGCCTTTGACATCCCACCAAGTGTTTTTAAATACACAAACATCTATTACAATATGATCCAGTCTTCTTTTAGGAATAGTAAATCTCAGGGTGTCCTGGTTTTTATTTGTAGATTGGAAAAAAAAACCCAACAAACCTTTTTTCTTTTATTAACCCAAATAACAAACTGGTTCACATGCATGGAGTATTGCCTGTCAGTCTCCCAGTCTGCCTGAAATGGGTGGTGATTATTTATTGCATTAGTTCTGTATGATGGAACATATGTATCTAAAGTTGCACAGGCAGTGTCACATTTACAGCCCGAGTTTAAACAGTTTTTCCCTCATTTCTTTTGGAAATAACAACTTTCTTGGCTCACTAGAACTGGCCAGGGGCTTGTCAACCTGTACTTTTGTATTTAATGAATATGAAGCAGACAGGTGACTTCTGGCACAGGAAGAAGTGGTTATTTTTGAGCTCTGTCCTGCAGCCTGTGTGTTTGAAGGCGTGCTGGAGCTGCACTGCTGCCTGCTGGCAGCAGGTGTAGCCAGAATGCTGTGCATCCCTCCAGCGGCAGCACTGCTGAGGGACAGCTGCAAACCCCTCTGCTGCTTCTGCACTGGGGGGCCCAGACTGCCAGTCTGCATTGCCCTCTTTTCTTGCCACTTGCTCTTTTGCTGCCTGGTTAAAGCAACTTTTTATCCTGGAAAACAAAAGAAACAAAAATTAATTTACAGTGTTTTGTATTTAAAGTGTTTCAGCTTACTAAGCAAAGGAATTGCTGCTTAATTAATTTCTTTTTCCTCATTGCTGCTTATCAGATTTTCAGGAATGTCATCTAAAACTTCAGGCAGATACCCCAGAGGTTTTCAAAAGAAAATGAGAAAATTCAGTGACTGTTCCCCTTTGCCCACAGACAAACTTAGGAGGCAAACACTAAATGCCTTTGACATTCCACCAAATGTTCTTGAATACACAAATATCTATTACAATATAGATATTGTAGTAAGTAATCTTTTTGGGATAGTAAATGTCAGGGTGTCCTGGTTTTATTTGTAGATTGGAAAAAAACCACCAACATTTTTTTTCTCCTAAATAATAAACTGGTTCACATGCATGGAATATTGTCTTTTAATCTCCAAACCCTGCCTGAAATGAAAGATAATTATTTATTGCATTAGTTCTGTGTAATGGGATGTATTTAATTAAAGCTGCAGAGGCAGTGTCATGTTTACAGCCTGAATTTAATGGGGTTTTCCCTGGTTTCAGACAGGCCCATGGTATCTGTTCAACCCAGAATTAGTGGTGGGGTTTCCAGTCTGTCTCTCTGGATCCTTTAAGAGCTTTAGCAGCTGATGAGTGTTTGAAGGCACTGGCAGTGTTTTGGGCTAGAATAATTAATAGACTTTCTTGTTCAATAACTGAAAATTCCAGTCTTGCATACAACCTCAGATTTTAAGCTTGTGTTTCTTTTTTCCAGTGCCACAAGGTTGCAGTAGTGAGGGAGGATAAACTCGAAGGTAAGCAGGCTGGGAAATTCATGTAGCTTTAACTTTTTTCTTTGAGAGAACAGCAAAATGAGCAAAGCTCAGAACTTGCCATCTGCACGTAAATGCCCAGCCAGGCTCTTGGGGTCAGGTGTGTACTTTTTGTACCAACTGTTTCTCAGAATTTGGAGTATCTGAGCCAACAGCTGAATACCTTCAGGCTTGTGATTTGAGTCGGATTTTTTTTAATCTTAATTCTGAACGTTTTGTCAGTGATTCTTCTCCACCTCCCTGCCACTGACAGCAGGGACACAGCCATACCCTGGTAGTGTCTCAGAACAGTTGTGACCCTTCAGGCCCCTAAGAGTGCTGAAACTGGTAATGCTGGTTGTTGGTTCAGTGCAGTTGCAATCTTTGCTCCTAGTCCTGTTGAAACCTTCTCACAGGGCATTTACCTCACTTTTGTGAGTGAAAGGTGAAAAGCCCCCTTTGTAACACTGCTCTGGGCACTGTCTGTTGGCTCACCATCTTCCCAGCTCTAGTCCTGCTGATGAAATCTTACCCACAGGGCTGAAACACAGCTTCGGGCTCTTCATCACTTTCAAATCACATCTTTGGCACTTGAGAGCACTCTGTGGTATTTGTGACCTTAAGATCTGTGCTAATGACCTCACTTTGTTTGAAAGGCTTGCGTTGTTGGAAATCTGAAGTGCATTTCTAGCTCGGGCTGTTTTCCTCGAGTAGGAGATTGTCAGGCAGTGCAACTACTCTGTGTCATGTTTGTTGAGTTATGTGTGCTGTGTAACACTGTTTTGCTGTGGAGGAAAGGGTTGCTCATGGCTTTTGTATTGGAAGGCAGGCCAAAGGTATGACTTATATTTGGAAGAGGCTGAGATTTTTGATGGGAGTAGGGCTGCATAGTCTAGGACTGGCCCCAAGAAATGATTACTGTGTGTATTTTTACAGTGCCTAGAAGCTCAGCCTCAGACCAGGACTCTGTGGAAAGAACAATATAAGCAACGAACAAAGAATTCCTAAAAACCAGCCCTTGTCTCAAGGGGGTTGCAATCCAAGTAGCATAAAAGAGATGAAGTTTTCATTCCAGCAGGCTGGAGGGCTGACACTGTGGTGCTGGACACGGCCCCAGTGGCACAGAGCAGTTCCAGCAGGGCAGAGCAGCGACCAGCTACCTGCTGCCTTAGCTTTAGGTTCTCACTCAGGGATTCTGGATGCCAAGCACTGCGTGTTTGGAAGGTAAACACAGATCACTCGTGAGTCATGTGCAAGAACCAAGAGTGTGTGGTGAGAAACGTGACAGCCTTGTGGAGTTTGTTCCCTTGAGTTCTTCATTAGTGAGCTGGGAGGAGGTGTGGTTGGACCTTTTGTGCTCCGGTTTTCTGTCAAGTGGTCTGTCAGTCTGTCTGCATCCCAAAGGATGTGCTAACACAGGGCTCTCTTCTCCCATTTCCCAGCAGTGAAGTCGAAGCTGACCTCCCTTGCCAGCGTGCACGTGTACAGCATTCAGAAGGCCCTGCTCAAGGACAGCTCCCCCCTCTACAACACCGACTATGACATTGTCAAATCAAACCTGCAGCACTGCAGCAAGTGAGTCCTGCCCCTGCGCCTCTCAGGCTCTTCACTCTGCTCCTGCACTCCAGTGCTTGCTGGGTAGGCCTGGGTTTTTACAGAGCTGGGCAAAGGTATCCTCAGAGCCCTGCCAGACCAGTGCCCAGGGAGCACACTGTGTGATTGTGCTGTAAACTGAGCTCACAGTTGGTGCACTTGCTCCTTACTCCGACAGGGAGACTGTTCCAGTACCTTGCTTGTCTGAGGGCTGGAAACATTCCCCTCTTTTCCAGGCCACACTTAATCATGACCAGTTTAATCCAGTTCTCAGCCACACAGGAAGAGAAAATCGAAACAGGCTGATAAAGCCATGGGTGATGTGCTCAGCAAAGCATTTACAGGAGTTTGCTTTCTGTTCTGTGAAACTGTGTTTTCATCTTCTGGACTCAGCCACGTCTCTGAAGGTGTCTCACAGGAGCTCCTTCTCCAGGAGCTGCCTCTGACCTGTGTGGGCTCGTTGCAGCTCGGAGTAGGCTGTGATCTCTGCACACAGAACAGCCAGGGCACACCAGGGTGCTTGGTGGGGCACTGGAGAGGAGCTGGGAGGGGCTGCAGTCTCCAGGAGTCACTGTCTGCCTCCTGAGCAGCGCCTGGCAGCTGCAGCTTCTCCTTTGTGTGTTGTTCCCACCACGACAGCTTCAGCTTGAAGTCATGGGGATGCACAGTGCCATGACCAATCTGGTTTAGAGGGGGATGCCTGAAGGGTGTGTCATAGGGAGAGTATAGGATTTGACAGGACAAATGTGGTGATACCCAGAGTGTTGACAAGAGAGTGGCAGAGAAAAGAGAGGCTGTGTGTTTGGGGCATGAGTGTGGATGCCCTGGGAGGCACTGGATAACCCCACCTCACGTGCCCTGGTGTGGCTGCAGGTGCCTTGTTCCACTCTGTGTACTCCTAGCTGGTACTTGTGCCATAGGGATACTTGTGTCCTTTGGGATTTAAACATCCAGAAGGTTTAGATACTCCAGGGTCTGGAACAGCTCTCTGAAGCCTGCGTGTGAATCCAGCTTTAAAGCAGGATTTCCCCAGCAAACTAATAAAAATTGCACTTTCTTCATTTGTCATTTGTGACACAGCTGAAGTAAATACAAACTGATCACATTCCCTCTCACTTGCTACCTGCACGGATTGTCTTTGACACTTGGGAAAAGGTTCCTGCAGGACCTGCAAAAGCCAGAGGTTTAGTTTTGTGAGGTTTGTAGCAAACAGAACTTCCCTGTCTGTCCAGATATTTCACAGCTCTGGGACAAGGGTCTTTGTTCTCTCCTGTGTTTCTACAGGACCTGCTTTGCTGTGAGGGCAGTGGAGGTGGTTAACAATAACTAACTAATAGCAATATCTGGGTTTAATGCCTGTTGGCATTGCCAGCTTTCCAAACAGAAGCAGCTCCTTGTTTGCAGAGCATAGTCCAAGTGTTGCCTATTTTTTCAGTGACTATTTAGTGAATTTTTGTGTCAGGCCCATAAAGGTATAGTCACACAGCAGCATCAAGGCAAGCTGACTTGGAATGTGGGAAGTTTAGCTGAGTTCTGCTGCACAGTCAGCAAAACTATTGACAGTACTATTTACGACTGTTATATATTGTGGGGTTGGTGGTGTTTAGAGTAGGAGCTCAGGCTGTCCTGAGGGCTGTGTTAGCCATGTTAAAAACAGGTTGAAAGTATCAAGGAGAGTAGGGTTATTTTTCTTCAATGTCTGTTTCCCTTCCTTTAAAGGTCTGACTGTCGAGAGGTTGCTGCTGCAGCCTCGGAATGCTGTGGAGATGGTGTTTTGTTAGTACAGATCCTGATGGGAGTAGAAGCGGACTGTGCACGTGAGCAGCTAATGCTGAGGCACAGAAACAAACTGGCAGAAGGCTGCTTTATTTCTCAGGCACATGAAAATACGCTGTGTAGTTCGGTGGGCTGGGAGGCGTGAGTGCGGGCTCCTTTGTGGCGTTTCTGTGGGAAATCTGGAAAGCGCCGCCTGTGACTTGCACAGTGGGGAGCAGAGTTCAGCTATTTTTGGGAGCTGCTATTCCTGACTGTCAGTGACTTGTGCTGCGACTGCGAGCACATCATTTAGTTCTTGTATCTCCACATCCCCAAACAATCGAGTTCCTGACCATTGGAAGCCAAGCTGCCTCGCTCTCAGGGATTGCGTGGGAATGGCTCTGTAGAGTTAAAGGGAATGTCATGGATGTCGTCTGGGCCATTTCAGGTGTTCCGTTTCAGCTGGGCTCTGCTTACCTGGCCGAGCGTGGCTGCCTGTTGCAGCAGCTGTGGGCTTGGTCAGTGTTTTGGATCCTCGCACAGCCGTACAGCTCCTGCCACAGGCTCGGGAGAGCTGACCCGTTTAGGAGTGAATGCAGCCCGCTCGCTGGCAGCCTGGTGTGGAGCAGGCCCTGTCCCCAGGAGAGCTGCACAGCTGGTTCAACCTGCGACTGCTGCGGCTCTGCCGGCAGCTTCAGCTGATCTCTGCATCAGGGGCCTCTCGCTCTGTGCCAGCCTGCCTTTATTGAGCCATGCCCGGGTTCAGTTGCCCCTAGCCCTCCCCGCGGGGCGGGCGGGGGCCGGCCAGGCGAGCAGGGCAGGGCTGGGGACGCTAACGGCTTTTCCCTCCGCCCCGCAGGTTCAGCGCCATCCGCTGCGCCGCCGCCGTGCCGCGGCCGCCGCCCGAGGCTCCGCCAGCGCCGCCGGGCGCCCGGGACCAGCGGGACCCCGGGGCCGCCGGCACGGCCAACGGGCTCGGGCCCGCGGCCGCCAGGGCGCCCCCGCAGCAGCAGCGCGGCACCGCGGCCCCGCTCACCGCCAGGGCCGCCGCGGGCCAGGACGGGCCCCGGGACCGCCGGGCGGAGCCCAGGGACGCCCCGGGGGTGAGTGACCTCGGAGCCCGTCCGTGCGTGCAGTGATCCATCGGCAGTGCCTGAGCCAGCCCTGCACCGCTCCTGTGCAGAGCAATTCCCCATGGCAGTGCCTCAGCCAGCCCTGCACTGCTCCTGTGCAGGGCAATTCCCCATGGCAGTGCTCAGGGATCCCTGTCAGTGCTCCCTGCCTGCAGCCAGGATGCTCAGGAGTCCCTGTCAGTGCTCCCTGCCTGCAGCCAGGATGCTCAGGGATCCCTGTCACTGTTCCCTGCCTGCAGCCAGGATGCTCAGGGATCGCTGTCACTGTTCCCTGCCTGCCCTAACTTTGGCACTCCCCAGTGGCTGGATCTGTGGCAGTGTAAAGCAGCAGAGCTCCTTGTGCAGACACTTGTTCTCCAGCCATCCCAAAGTACACAGCTGCTGGGGATCCTGCTCTCTCCATTGTGCTTAAAAGGATTTGTTTTGAGCAATGAGTGAAACGTGAGAAGCCCAGGTCTTAAAAGTATCAAGGTGTTTAAACATGGTCTCGAGGGAAGTTTCAGAGCTTGACCTGTGCAAGACTAAATTGTTTATCTTCTGGACTGCTGTTTTTCCAGGACAGGATTATGTTTCCATTTTAATTAGTGTAATTGTTTTTAAAGCAGAGGAGTGGGTGTTAAAATGGCAACACTCCCTGTGGATGGTTTGGCCGTTCTAGAACAACTGAGTACATTTTGGTTCCTTTTTCTGGTTTTTATAGGGAGTTTAGAACTGGTGAAGTGTGTGTGTTTTGGGAACTTTAATGCCTTTAGTTGCCTTTTATTTGCATGAAAGTAAGTTGGAGGAATTCCTGTGCTTATTCCTCTCTTTGCTTCCAGGTGTCTGCAGCAAGCAGCAAGCCACCAACAAAGAACAGCATCATGAACAACTTCTTTGGAAAAGCTGCTATGAGTAAGTGCTTTTCTGTTTTCAGGGGCCATCATGGTCAGGGAACAGCCTGTTGTATTTAAAGAAACAAACATAAAAAAAATCCCAAACCTGAGGATTATTTGAAGTCTCTTTTTGTTTTTTTTTTAATTATATTTTATTTAAGCTGGGCAGAAATTAAAAAATATTCAGTAGAATCAAATGTTCTGTACTAGAGCTGTGATGGGAGGCATACAGAAAGGAGAACTCTTCCTCCTCATCCCCACTCCACCAAACTCATTGGATTTTCTTTATATCCCCTCTTTCCTAATAGTTTTCCATACTTTCTTCTGCTCTTTTGCACTCAAAGGGGTTAATGTTTTTGCACACAGCTTTTAAAGCAAAAATTAAGAGTTTTCAGTGGAATTTTTCAGACAAAAAGCTTGCTGGAGGGAGATCAATTAAAATGACATATTTGAACAGACTAACCCAGGAAGGATTTTTAGTGCAGAAGAAATCTGATTTAAAGTGAGTTCTCCTGGCTGGAAGATCAGCTATTGGTGAGATGTGTGCCAAAACCTGTTTTGCAGGGCATGCTAATGGTGCTTGCTTTCCATCACACAGCACTGAGGAGCCCATTGTTAGTTTTAGGGTTAACTTCTTCCCTACAAACTGAAGGGCTGATAAATGGAGAATAAAAGTGAGGGGTGGCCTTTCTCTTTGAGCAGAGGTTTGGACTAGGTGGCCTCTGCAGGTCCCTTCTGAAGTGTCCAAGTCTACAGAAACTGTGCTGAAGCTTTTAAATATTGAAGTATTGGAAAAGGGCTGTGGGACTTTCTTCAAAGATTCCTTTATAACTGAGTACAAGAGGCTTCAAAGAGGAATTTTGGGAGAGAGTAAACAGCAAAGTTCACTTTCTAACCAACATCTGTCAGAGTTTGCAGGGGATGGTTCCAGCACTGAGCAGACAAGGCACAGCCCTGCTGGGACTCCTTGAGTCCCTGTTTTGGTGGGACTGGGGGAGCTGAGGACACTCAGCCTAAGGACAGTCACCACAATTAACTGGACTAGATTCCAAAGGTGGTGAAGGTGACCCAGTGGTGATGGGGAAGGCTTTGTGGTTGCATTTCCATCATGTCCAAAGGGGTTCCCTTCTCTGCTGAGTCCTGTGGGGGAGCACATGGAGGAAACTCTGAGGTGGCTGTGGAGAAGGAGCAAAGTGAGCAGAACTGGAAATGATTATGTGTGTGGAAGAGAGGGTGGGATTCCAGGAGTAAGATTTATTCCCTGCATGCAGGTCTCTCCTGGCTTCAAAGGTTCCACCATTGCCAAAAAGTCCTGAGTTAACAGCAGTGGGGTCCTTGGGCTTGTGCTGTTATTATCATAAATAAGAGAGCTGTTGTTCAGTGCTGTTTGCCCCTGCCCAGGGAAGCAGCCAGCCTGTTTTCCCAGCACTCCCAGAAAGGCTTTGGCACAATGCTGTGGCCCTCCCAGCAGCCTCTGACCCCAGTGATGATCTCCTGCCACTGCCTCCCAGTCCTCTTCCACAGAGTTTTAACTGCTGCAGCACACATGGCTTGACATCAGGACCAGCAGAACCATGGAAAATCCCCTAGAAATTGAAGCATGCCCTTCATTTTCCCATGTCTGATACAGCTTGGCCAGTCTAGATCCCTAAATACACGATGGGTAGTGTTGTCTGTGTGCTTGGTGCACAGAGCTGGCCAGCTGCTTTGTAAGTTGTCATTCAAACTGAATGCCCAGTGTTTGTTCTTTTTGGATGGTTTATTCACAGATAAACTCAAAGCCAACTCTGTGCCTGAGCAGCCAAAGGAGGAGAAAGAAGTAGTGAAGCCCTCAGTTGCTGTAGCAGAGCCAGAGTCATCTCCTAACAGTGTAGCAGGGAAACCTGGGGAGAAAGCAGAGTCTGCTGGAATTCAGCAACAGGACAAGAAGAGGTGGGTCGTGCCTTTCAGGGTCCCTGTGAACCTGCTTGGGGACAGCCTGCATGGAGCTGGCTGGTCACACAGTGCTGGCTCACCTCAGTTTCCATCTTCTAAGTTGTGTTAAACCTGACTAAATTTATCTGTCAGGATTTTTTCCTGGTGTTTCTTTTCCATTTGCTGCTGTGGGTGCCTCGGGGCCGTCGGTGCCATTGCACATGGGGAGGGACAGGGCCCAGGCTGTCCTCAGAGGGAGGGGATGGCTTTCCATGAGCCAACCTCCCTCCCAGTGAGAACAGCCGTGGGAGAGACCCTGCAGGCAGCGTGGGGAGGGCTGGCAGGAGCACCTGTCCTGCAGGGAGGGTGGGAGATGCCCAAGCTTGTATGTACACAGCTTGCAGCACAAAGTTGTGCTTGTTGGTCTCCATAGCTCATGTACAGCTGCTTTCAATGCCACTGGTTTACTTTGGGCTGAGGCTCCAAGTTAATTTTAAGTTCAGCCCTTTGTGTTTAATCCAACCCAAACTGACAGGGACAAAGAATCACTACAGTCTGATGGCTCTCTGGTGGCCTATGAGTAATTAATTGGTGGTCTCAATCCATTTCTAGCTGAATAGGTAAGCACACCACCCAGCCCACCATCGCAGTCAGCACTAACTGCTTGTCTTATTGATAGTCCTGCCCACGAAGCCAAGGCCTGGAGGTGTTGGCACTTGGAGTGGGGAGGCCACTTGGGCTGTCCCAGCTCTGTGAGGATACGTGGGCTTTAGCCTCCAGGCCTCTTCGTCTGACACGTCTCGCCAGCATTAGAAAGAAAGAAGCTCTTTTATTTTTCCAGTAGTCTTTAAAAATGGCTCCAGGATTCTGAGACACTACCTCATAGTCAGTCAGTGGCAAGCAGTCTGTCAAAAGAGCTTGTGAGTGATGCTTTTGGGGACACTGGGAGCCTGAGCTGAAGAGACAAGATCAGAAATACGCTCTTGCCAGGCGAGGCCAGGCACTGGGCTGAGCTGCAGAGGGGCTAAAGAAACCCTCCTTGTTTTGGAGAGCTGGGTATGGGGAGCATGAGAGGCCTGGAAATGCTGGTGCACCCATGCCTGGTTGTGTGGAGTTCAGAGTATGCCATGCTCATGTTTTTGGGAGGCCTTTGATATCCTTCCATGAGGAATGTGCTCGTCCAAATGCACGTGGTGCTTTCATGCACACATGGGAGGTCATGGGAGGTCATGGGTGTTCATTCCCTTTTTTCCCTCTACTTTTTGTGGCAGTAAAACGAAGAGAGCAGATAGGTCAGATGACGAGGAAGAAAGAGATCCCGAAAACGTCAAGAAAAAGAGGAAGCGAATCAAACAGCTTCAGTCTGACAGCAGTGATGATGAAGGTAAAAAGAGCTGCAAACATCAGGCATATAGGTCAGGGGCCTGAGGGAATAGTTCCCAAAGCATTTCTCTCCAAATCTGTTGGTCAGTGGCTGAGGGAATAGTTTAAAAGACTAAAGACCGTGGAAATGGCTGTAGCCTGAGCTCTCTGTTTATCTCTGTGCTGCAAGCACTTGGGCATAGAGTTGAGATGTCTCGAAACAAAGATCCAGTCTTTGTTTGAGCTTGGCTCAGAGCTGGCTGTCTCCTCACCGAGTGTGCTGCCAGTGCCACTGACGTGTGGGAAGGAGGTTCCCAAATCTCTTGTGAAAGATAGCACAGCTTCCAGAACCATGGGGCTGCTCAGAACCAGTTCATGTGGGCAGGAAACACTCACAAGTGGCCTCCCTCTCCTCACAGCGTCATTTTTAGTATCTTTATTCTGCCTGTTCATAGAAAGGGTTTGGAAGGCAGTGTTGGAAGCAAGGCATCCAAGAAGAAAAGAGATAATAGGGAAGCTGGAGGCAAAGCAGCTGAGGGGCGTATGGATGGCACTCTGCATCTCCTCGTGGCTGTGGCAGGAGTGGGCTGCCCAGAACATTGCAAGATCTGGGCTTGTAATGAGGAACAGCAGGGCTGGAGCCCCAGGAATTTGGATAACTGTGGTGACAAATGCTGTTCAGCATAGATAGCTGGGAAATAAATTGCAATTGAGCTTGGGAGTATGTGCTAAATGGAACAGTCATCCAGCAGGAAAAGAACTTGGGGGTCGTTACAGAGGAGTAATTGAAGCCACCAGCTTGGTGTAGAGCTCCAGTCCAAGAAGGTGAAACAGCAGTGGGTGTATTGGTGAGGAGCAGGAGTCCCCCAGGAGAGCCAGAGCTGATTCCCCATGTAGTGTGGCTGGCCATCAGGGCAGGCTGCAGTGCCAGGCAGAGGTGGCTGCTGGTGGTGCCACCTCTAGGCCTGTTGCCATAGCTTCCCTGCTGCCCACATAATTTCAAATGGTCTTTGGCATCAGCTGTGTATCACTTCTTAGGCTGTTCCACAGGATGATAAATCTCTCAGGAAGCTGTTCTTCATGATCAGCCTTAACTCCATCCCATTCCAGTGTCAAGCTCCTTGTTTGGCTGTAAAATATATATATGCATATATGCCCACATTCTTTGGTATTTACTTCTTTAAATGTTTATCTTTCCATTTCCTCATCACTCCCCCGCTGACAAACTGAGTTGTTTAGCTCTGAGGAGGGAATTTTGAACTCAGCCCATCCTTGCTTTGCTGGGATCTCTCAGCTGATCCATTCTGTGAGTGAGATCAGGCAGGAGTTTGGAATGTCAGAGCTCTCTGGTGTCCTGTGGGGTGCCTGTGTGACCTCAGCACGTGTTTAACAATTGATGCTTTTGAGTGGGATGCCTCCTGGTTTCATCTATTCCAGGGTTTGTGTTCTCTTTAGTGACCAGGGGTAGAACCTGAGGGAATGGCTGGAGCTGTGACAGGGCAGGTTTAGGTTGGATATTAGGGAAAAGTTCTTCCCCAAGAGGGTAGTCAGGCACTGGGGAGGTTTTTGGCATCAGAACCCTCTTTGTTCTTCATTTCTTTGTGTTGTGCATTAGAATTGTAAATTTGTGCAAATTGCAGCACACTATACAAATTTGGATATCACTCAGTTTGCCCTTTCAAAGGAGAAAATGAGAATTGAGAGAACTCTGCTCTTTGGTCCTGCTGCTAGCCCTTCTAAATCCTAACCAGATGGAAACAGAGAGATTTGAATTGTTTGGAATATTTTTAATGAGTCCACACTGGTAATACTATATTCTATATTGAGGTAGAAGACTGTAGTTGGATGAAAAAAGAAATTAAAAAAAACATATATACAGCAGCTGAGCTTCAAGAGCATCTGTTTCCAAAGGTGGAAACAGGTTTCTCCAGAGAGCAGGGGCAACTTGAATCAACAGCATCAGTGAGCAGAATGGGGCCTGGAGGGACAGGCACACTTGGCAAGGTTTTGTGGGTGTGAAACTCGGCCTGCATGGCTGATGTGAGGCACTTATGGGCAATTCTGTGTCAGGCCAGGGCTTCTGCCTGGTTCTGTATTAGTCTGCTCTTGATGTACTGAAAGGAGCCCTAAGTAAGCTCTCCTTACACCAGCATCAGCACACTGTACCACGCTGGGAACACAGAGAGGGCATAAGGCACAATCCTCTCCATTTAAATGAGTTTTCATTAAAAAGTTATATTGGTCCGAGGGTTGTTTTGCTGCCAGTGCCAGAACAAACTCCACAAACGCTGCCACAGAGGAGGGAGCCTTGGCAGCCCTCAGCTGTACCAACACGGGCAGTTTGGCCGTGTTGACAAGTGTTTTACAGCCACTTTGGAGGCTGATTGCAGTGGCACTGTGACCTACAAACTTTGGGTTTTGGAGAGCCACAGCAGAAGCACTAAAGCTTCTCACAGTTTTTCCAGGCAGGGTCAGAGCAAGCCGAACAAAGCCAGGATTTACATCTTTGGTCCATCCAGTTGCCCAACTTGTATCTATTTCATGCAGCTGTTGCTGTTGAGCAAACTGTGGGCAGCAGCTAGTGGTTGACTCAGGAGTTATCACATGTCAGAGGGCTGTGTTGGCTAGAAGAGGATAATAAAGCCATAAAACAGCTTGATAGTATTCCTAAACACTCTGACGTGGGGAGAAGGCGCCTTCTGCCTGCCAAAAGCTGGGAAATTGTTTGAAGGAAGCTTGAAAAAAGCCCAAATTTTCCCCAAGGAGTCTAGTGCAGCTGGCACACTGACAATGCCTTCAGCAGCCTCTGCTTGGGCATGGCACAGGCTTTTCACCAGGCTGGTTTTCAACCCTCTTAGCTAAAGATATTTCCCAAGGGCTGGGGCCAGGCTGGGCAGGATTGGTGCTGGGCACTGTGTGGAGGCCATGGCCAGGGATGAGCACTGAGAGTTGTGAGATCCCCCAGCCACCTCAGCTGGGAGCAGAGCTGTTACCTGGCTGTGCCCCCAGCTGGGAGCAGAGCTGTTACCTGGCTGTGCCCCCAGGTGGGAGCAGAGCTGTTACCTGGCTGTGCCCCCAGGTGGGAGCAGAGCTGTCACCTGGCTGTGCTCCCAGGTGGGAGCAGAGCTGTTCCCTGGCTGTGCCCCCAGGTGGGAGCAGAGCTGTTACCTGGCTGTGTCCCCAGCTGGGACAGAGCTGTCACCTGGCTGTGCCCTGCCCCAGCTCCCAGATCAGGCTCTCCAGGCACGGTGTCCCGCTGTTGGCATTCCCATGGCTCGCTCTCTGCCGTGCTTGGGCGGCCGGCCCTGGCTGCAGGAATGTGATTTATGGCTGGCCTTGGCAGCCCAGCAGCGCTTCCCTGGAGCCCTGGTAGGCTGCAGAGGCCGGCTGGCAGCGTGCCTGGCAGTGCCTGCTCGCTGCCCTGCTCCCTGGGGACAGCTGCAGCCCGGGCTGGGGGCGGCTGCGCCAGTCCGTGGCAGGGTGAGGCCGCGGGTCACAGGAGCCCTTTGTTCCCCACGCTCCCAGCGCTGCCCACAGCCCCGGGCGTGCGTGGCAGCGTTTCTCACTTGGATCTCCCGCAGCTCTGTCCCCCTGCCAGCCCCACAGGAGGGTGACCCTGCCTTGCTCCTGCTCTAAAGCCCTGCGTGTCTCGCTTTGATGCTGCTGGGAGAGGCTCCAGAGCTCACTTTGCTCCACACAAATGTGTGAAGGTGTCCCTGACTGCTTTGATCAGCCTTGGCATTGAGCAGAGTCTGGTGTCCCTGTCCTTGAACCCAGAGGAGAGCAAGGAGGTGAAACAGTGAGAGAATCAGCTTTCTTTTTTGTGGAGTTTTTTGTTTTGGGGGTCTTTTTTCCAAATAAAAGTTTGGAAAAAACCCCAATCCCTTAACAATCTTTTAGGATGTGTGATAGTGTACTGCACTTAATTCTTGGGTTAAGCTAATAGCATGGATTGTTTGGGATGTGAGCACCACCAGTGAAGCAACAAGTCTTTTACCACAGTTTTAATTTCTAAACAAGTTACAGTCTCTTTTTGACTAGTAAGTGAAATGTATAGCTAAAACCTGCCGGTTCCTGGGCCTGGTTTTAAAGTTTCCCTTGGTAGAACTGATTTTTTTGGCTTGCCAAAAATCCCCAGCATGCTTCTCCCATCCTGTCCCACTCTCCTTCCTTTGGGAGCTGCAGTGTGTAGCGTGAGACCCACGTGCCATCAAGGTGTTGTTCTTCTTGGCAGATGTCCCACCATCTCCCACACCTGAGGAAGAGAGAGCTCCATCTCCAGCAGCTGCACCTGCTCCAAAAGCTGAGCTGGAGCCTGCATGCTCAGAGGTGAGGGCAGGTGAGGGGTGAGCTGCCAGGAGTGGCTGCTGTTTCTCACAGTGCTGCCGTGCCCGCAGGTGCCAGCTGCAGGGAGGAGGAGGAAGAGGAGGCGTGTGCTGAAGTCCAAGATGTTCATCGATGAAGAGGAAGGCTGCATGGGTAAGGCTGGCTGTGCCCTGCACTCACTGCAGCCTCACTTTATTGGCCCTTTTACAGGCCAGCTTCTCCCAGGCTTAGAAAGGTTCACAGAATCACAGTTATCCCACTTGGAGCTGCTGCTCCCAGACTGAGGTAACTGTGCCTCTGGTGAAGGCCTGGGTGGGGAGTCAGAGCTGGAGCTGAATCCTTGCCCTTCTGTGATTATTCACAGATTTCCCCTCTGTTCTTTTCCCTTTCTTCCAGCCATCGTGATTACCACCTTCATTTACTCTCCTCTCCAAAGCTGCAAACTTTTAAAGATGGTACAGAAAGAGGTTTAGGGTTTGGGATAAATTCGGGCTGAGATAACTTTGTTGGTTTGGTTTTTTTTTTTTCTTTGAGGATAAATCCCTTTTATTTGTAATAAAATCCTTTTATTTTTAAACCAACACTAAGTTTTAAGAGATGTTAAATCCTAACATTAGAATGATGCTGTACTTTATATTTCTCCACAATTTTAAGTGATGGTTTTCACAATAGCTGCAACAGCAAGGAATTGGTGTCAAAAAGCAAAAGTAATTTAGGGATTAGCCCTGAGGGAAATTGAGCAATTAATGTGTGTGTGGAGTTAAGCACAATACACATTCCTAGGCATCAAGAGAAATCCATGGATTGATGAACTGCATTTAGTCTCTAGTAAAGGGGAATTATTGAGGTTTAAGCCTGTATGTTTCTACCTTGCACTTTCTAAACTTCAAAGGACACACGTGGGCTTGGAGATTGGAGTATCCACCTGTGAATTGGAGGGAGATTTGTGTTAGAGCATTTTAGAGCTCCCATCATTTGAGCCACTCTGATTTAGGGAGTCTGGCTGTGAGTGGCTGTCTCTGTGTACCCGTAGGTGCTGCAAATACAGGCTTCTGAAGGTCAGCTGAGATTGCAGCCAAAGCAGTTGATCTCAGCTGTGTTACTGCAGCTGGAGGGGTTAACTGCACACTTTGGGAGTTGCCCAGCAGCTCTGACAGGGCTGACAACAGGATAAGGTTTTTAAGTTCACCCAGTGGTCTGTGGAAGCTGCTCCCTGAAAAGCCTGTTGCCTCTGAAGGGAGGTTGCTTGGTTTGCAGTCCTGTTTGAGGTTCTGCTAGTGCTGCCCAGGAGGATTTCATAGCATTCCTCTTCCCAGTCTCTGGTGACGTGGGAAACCTTATTTAACTTGATGCATTAATACAAGTGAAAGCCAGTTTCCCAGAAGAGGGGAAGTTAAGACATCTGTTTAAAAGAATACAGTTGCTAAAGAAAAATGGCTTACTAGAAGAATCCCAGAGCACTGCTGGGAAAGCTGATATAACAACATTTGCTGGGATCTGAGGTGGCTTTCATCAGCAGAGCTGACTCCAGTTTAATTTCCGTGAGCGTTGTTTTATATCCCTGGGCTTTCCATTGCAGTGAGCTGGCAGCCCCCTCCAGGCAATCCCTGACTGCAGACACAGCTTTGGGTGATTTTTATGAAGGGTTTCTTTATGTTTGCCCTGTTTTCCACCGCTGTGGAGAGAAGCTGCCCCAAAGGGTTTGTGCCCTGCTTTGCTCTGCCCTCTCTGTGCAGTGTGCTGGGGAGAGCAGCTGGGGGGTCTCTAGGTTGTCTTGCCCGGGTTTCTGGGCAATCTGACTGCTTTGGAAATCAGGCCAAGTCAGAATGGTGGGTTTAGCCATAAAGTAGATGTTCCACCACTGAATCTGATCTCCTTTGGATTCATCACTCTCTGATGCTGCTTGTCAGCCTTTGCCATATGAATTGGAATCTCAGGATCACCGAGGCTGGAAAAGCCCTGCAAGGTCATTGCCTCCAGCTGTTCCCCCAGCCCAGGTGCCACATCCACAGGGCTGTTAAATCCCTGCAGGGATGAGGGCTCCATCACTGCCCCGGGCAGCTGTGCCAGGGCTGCACAGCCCTTTTGGGGAAGGAATTTTCCCTAATAGCCAACCTAAACCTCCCTTGGCACAACCTGAGGCCATTTCCCACTGCTTAACCTTGAGCACTGCACTTAATTCCTGTGTCTGCCTTGTGCTCCTTGGACCCAAAACGTTCCTTTCCAGGAGTGCTATGGGAAGCTGCATGGGGAGGCCTTTGGTATAAAGGTGGCTTAACCTCATCATCATCTCTGCCCCCTTCCCTCTTGCTCCACCAGTGACTGAGAAGGTTTACGAGAGCGAGTCCTGCACGGACAGCGAGGAGGAGTTCTGCAAGCCCAAGGCACCAGCTCCACACAAACAGCCCCTGCTGCCCCCCAAGAGAGAGCCAAAGGAGGAGAGGAAGAGCCTGAAGAAAGGGGCAGCTCCTGCCAGCAGAGCCAACAAACAGGTCTCCATCATGGGCTTTTTCCAGAAGAAATGAACTGGGTCTATCTCCCAGCCCTCTTGGCAGCTTGGGGGTGTTCTCCCTTTTTTTGTGTGGCTCTGCAAGCTGCTGCTGCTTGTGGAGGCCAACATGCACCCCCTGGTTATGCAAGGTGTCCTGCTTACCGTGTAAGGAAGCACTCTGGACTGGATTTTGTATCAGAGAAAAGTTTTTATTTGTTACTGCAATAATTTCAGTCATCTTAACTAAGCAGTGTGGGAGCTGCCAGCTAGAAGCAACATCTAGAGGAACTCCTGAAAGGCTGTTAAGTCTGGTCACATGAAATTGTATTTTTTTAATCACCCCTTGGTGCTAAGTTAGGAGCTGTGGTGTTTTCCTCCCCTCCGTACACCCTCAGCTCTCCAGATTGATCCAGATGTTCAGTTGGGTAGAAGCCTACGTAACGTAGCAGGTCTTCAGGCACAGACACAAACATGGAACATCTGCTTCAGCTTTAACTGAATGAAATGTGCTTCATTTTCCCCCTAAGACTGGTAAATAGTTTTTGCTCTGCCTTTCATAATCTTTTTTTGGACAAAGCAGTGCATATAAAATTCTCTTTCTTACTCTTTTCTTCCTTGAACATATCCTCTGTAACTTGCTCAGATGGCTAATTATAGACTGGGACACTGCTGGTGCTCTGTCTTTACAAAAACATCCTTGAGGCTTCCCACCCAATTGGCTCTGGAGTAATTGGGGGAAGGCTTTGCTGTTATTGGGAAAGAGCTGGAGGTTTAGCCTTGGAGGCCAGTGAGTCAGAGGGAAGGGTGATTAGAGGGCACTGCTGATAACACCAGGCAGGTACCAGGGAATGTGGGCTTTGGGTTGCCTGAAGGGTTTTTTACAGGCATGAACCAGACAAGAGAAGAGTTTATCCCTGGACATCTCATCATCTGCCTGCTGAAGGAAGATGTCATGGCACGTGTCCTGAGGAACCTGTTAAGGGAGAGGAATAAAGCACAGCAATGCTGTTAACCAGGAAGGAGCTCTTGGTCTTGGCTGGTGCTAAGGTTGAGAGGCAGGTGTAAAAGGTTTTCCAGAGGAGCTGATCCCTGAAGCTTGGGCTGGTGGGTGCTCCCAGACAGGGGCTGGTGTTGTCAGTGTTTGCTTGAGAGGAGCTGCTGCACCCCAGCAGCATCACTGGGCTTGTGCCTGGGCAGAGAATGAGCAACCCTGCTCTGGTTTAATGAAGGAAGTTTAACTGTTGAGAGAAAAACCCACCCTGCTGTAGTGGTTCTGTTGTTCTTGGTAGAGTTGAGGGGAAATATAAAGGTACCAATAAGTGACAAATCCCATTGAACACAGATTTTCTTTTTTTTTTTTTTTAATTTGTCCTCATTCATTAAACAGTGTGTCAAATCCTGATATCCAAGGGCTGTGATATTTGACTGCATGGGAGTCAAAGACATTTCCCTGGTGAAGCAGGTGAAGATTTCTTCCATCAAAACCAGTGCTGGAAGCTTTCCCCTGAGTGGTTTTGGGCATCTGAAACCTTGAAAGAGCAGGATTTGTGCCGGGCTTGGAGCCCTGGGGCGTGGCCCTGTGGCGGAGGGCAGGACGGTGTGCTGCTGCTGCTGCTGCTGCTGCTGCTGCTGCTGCTGCTGCTGCTGCTGCTGCTGCTGCTGCTGCTGCTGCTGCTGCTGCTGCTGCTGCTGCTTCTGCTGCTGCCGCTGCTGCTGCTGCTGCTGCTGCTGCTGCTGCTGCTGCTGCTGCTGCTGCTTCTGCTGCTGCCGCTGCTGCTGCTGGTGCTGGTGCTGGTGCTGCTGCTGCTGCTGCTGCTGCTGCTGCTGCTGCTGCTGCTGCTGCTGCTGCTGCTGCTGCTGCTGCTGCTGCTCCTGCCGCTGCTGCTGCTGCTGCTGCCTGCTGCGGCTGCTGCTGCTGCTGCTGCTGCTGCTGCTGCTGCTGCGGCTGCTGCTGCTGCTGCTGCTGCTGCTGCTGCTGCCGCTGCTGCTGCTGCTGCTGCTGCTCCTCCTGCTGCTCCTGCCGCTGCTGCTGCTGCTGCTGCCTGCTGCGGCTGCTGCTGCTGCTGCTGCTCCTCCTGCTGCTCCTGCTGCTGCTGCTGCTGCCTGCTGCTGCTGCTGCTGCTGCTGCTGCTGCTGCTGCTGCTGCTGCTGCTGCTGCTGCGGCTGCTGCTGCTCACCTCTGCCGGCGTCGCTGCTCGCGGCTCCGCCCGCTGCTGCAGCCAGCGCCAGGGCAGGACGGTGACTCAGTCTGAGGAGCTCAGAGGCGTGATCTCACAGTGCCCATTCCCTGGCCGGCTGGAGTGTCCCCGGGCTGCAGAGAGGAGAAGGCTCCCCGCGCGTGGGGCGCTCCCTGGGCACCCCGGGGCTGCGGGGGCAGGATGTCCGGGAGCCTCGTGGAGCGTGGAGCACCTCTCCCCCCTCAGGATGAGGTTCTGGTGGGGCTCGGGGGGCAGAGGCTCCTCCTGGAGATGCAAGGGTTTTATACTTGTGCCTGTGTCACTGACAGCTGGAGATCCAGATCCCAGGCAGAGCTGCTCTCCCTTCCCACTACATTTACAAGAGCCTCACAAGGGGCAGTGGGAGAGGTTCCTTCAATGAAGTGCAGTTTGTAGCGTTTCTTTCCTCCCTAGCAGCCTTATTTCAGGCAGAGGAATCCCTGTCCTTGTGTTCCAGGGGCACTGAGGCGTCAGACACTCCAGGCTAGAGCTATTGCTGGCACTGGGCTCTCGTTGGACAAGGTGCTCCTGAGCCAGCAGCCCCTGGGAAGGGGCTGGAAGTGCTGCTGGGAGGGATGCAAAAGGCCCATCCCTTGTTCAGGACACAGCTGAGCTGATTTATAGCCCTCCTTCCCACAGGGCAGGCCTGCTCAGAAAAAGCCCTGTGCTTTTCCTGCTGGGGCTTGGGCAGTTTGGAGACAGGGATGGAGGGATGGAGGATGGCTGGGCTGGGCTGGGCTGGGCTGGGCTGGGCTGGGCTGGGCTGGGCTGGGCTGGGGTTGAGCTGGGGCCGGGGCTGGACAGGGCCGGGCAGGGCTGGGCTGAGCAGGAATATCCCGGCAGCCTGCTGGGAATTGTGTTCTCCAAGCAGGCAATGCCAGCCCAGCCACAGCCACCGGAGCAGGGAGCAGCAGGGCCTTATAAGGAAGCAAAACACAGCTCAGAGATTCCCAGGGACAGCAGGACCCGCCAGGGCCGTGCCTCAGCACCAGGAACCACAGAGTCCAGTACGTTGGCAATGCCCACCTTGTGCCCCGTGCCCACCTCGTCCCCAGCCCAGAGCACTCAGTGCCACCTCCAAACCTCCTGGGCAGCCCCTGCCAAGGCCTGAGCTCCCTTTCCATGGGGAAATTGCTGCTGCTGTCCCTCCTGAGCCTGCCCTGCCCGGCCTGGGCCGTTCCCTCTGCTCCGGAGGTGCAGAGGCTCCTGCCCAGGTGGAGCCAAGGGATGAGCACGAGGGCAGGGCAGGGAGCCAGCCCAGGAGCACCCCCAGCACCTTGGCCTGGGCAGAGAGGAGAGGGGAGTGGAGCTGCAAAACCAAAGGTGGAAAAGCATCCCTGGGGTTTTGGAGATGGCTTTTCCCCATCCTTCCTCCCGCAGCGGGTACCACATCCCAGTCTCCTGGGGCATCCCATCCCACGAGGGCACCAGGGCTGCAGTGCTGCGGAAGGTAAGCCATCCTGCCTGGGTGCTGAGCATGTCCCAGGGGCTGAGCGTGTCCCGTGGGCTGAGCATGTCCCGTGGGCTGAGCATGTCCCAGGGGCTGAGCATGTCCCAGGGGCTGAGCATGTCCCAGGGGCTGAGCATGTCCCAGGGGCTGAGCGTGTCCCAGGGGCTGAGCATGTCCCGGGACTGAGCATGTCCCAGGAGCTGAGCATGTCCCAGGGGCTGAGCATGTCCCAGGGGCTGAGCATGTCCCAGGGACTCAGCATGTCCCAGGGGCTGAGCATGTCCCAGGAGCTGAGCATGTCCCAGGGGCTGAGCATGTCCCAGGGGCTGAGCATGTCCCAGGGACTCAGCATGTCCCAGGGGCTGAGCATGTCCCGGGACTGAGCGTGTCCCGGGACTGAGCATGTCCCAGGGACTCAGCATGTCCCAGGGGCTGAGCATGTCCCAGGAGCTGAGCATGTCCCAGGGACTCAGCATGTCCCAGGGGCTGAGCATGTCCCAGGGACTCAGCATGTCCCAGGGGCTGAGCGTGTCCCAGGGGCTGAGCATGTCCCGGGGACTCGAGCATGTCCCAGGAGCTGAGCATGTCCCAGGGGCTGAGCGTGTCCCTGGGGACTGAGCATGTCCCAGGGGCTGAGCATGTCCCAGGGGCTGAGCATGTCCCAGGAGCTGAGCGTGTCCCGGGGACTGAGCGTGTCCCAGGGGCTGAGCATGTCCCAGGGGCTGAGCATGTCCCAGGGGCTGAGCGTGTCCCAGGGCTGAGCATGTCCCAGGGGCTGAGCGTGTCCCAGGGGCTGAGCATGTCCCAGGGGCTGAGCATGTCCCAGGGGCTGAGCATGTCCCAGGAGCTGAGCGTGTCCCGGGGACTGAGCATGTCCCAGGGACTCAGCATGTCCCAGGGACTCAGCATGTCCCAGGGACTCAGCATGTCCCAGGAGCTGAGCATGTCCCAGGAGCTGAGCATGTCCCAGGGGCTGAGCATGTCCCAGGGGCTGAGCCTGTCCCAGGGGCTGAGCGTGTCCCAGGGGCTGAGCCTGTCCCAGGAGCTGAGCATGTCCCAGGGGCTGAGCATGTCCCCAGGGGCTGAGCATGTCCCCAGGGGCTGAGCATGTCCCCAGGGGCTGAGCGTGTCCCAGGGGCTGAGCCTGTCCCAGGGGCTGAGCGTGTCCCCAGGAGCTGAGCATGTCCCAGGAGCTGAGCATGTCCCAGGGGCTGAGGCTGTCCCAGGGGCTCAGCATGTCCCAGGGGCTGAGCCTGTCCCAGGGGCTGAGCCTGTCCCAGGAGCTGAGCATGTCCCAGGGGCTGAGCATGTCCCAGGGGCTGAAGCGTGTCCCCAGGAGCTGAGCATGTCCCCAGGGCTGAGCATGTCCCAGGGGCTGAGCATGTCCCCAGGGGGCTGAGCGTGTCCCAGGAGCTGAGCATGTCCCAGGAGCTGAGCATGTCCCAGGGGCTCAGCATGTCCCAGGGGCTGAGCCTGTCCCAGGGGGCTGAGCATGTCCCAGGGGCTGAGCCTGTCCCAGGAGCTGAGCATGTCCCAGGGGCTGAGCATGTCCCAGGGGCTGAGCATGTCCCCAGGGGCTCAGCATGTCCCGGGGACTGAGCCTGTCCCAGGGGCTGAGCCTGTCCCAGGGGCTGAGCGTGTCCCAGGGGCTGAGCCTGTCCCAGGCACTCAGCATCCCCCCCAGGCACTCAGCATCCCCCCAGGGGCCCAGCATCCCCCCAGGACCATCCCGAGCTGCAGCTCCCGAGCCGCCCGGCACGTCCCGGCGCTGTTTACTGCTCCGTCCCCCCAGCGCTTCCTGGGCTGGTGTCTCAAAATAGATATTTTTAACCTGTTAAAAATAGAAAGTCTCGCAGAGCAGCGGCTCCTGTTTTTCCATTCCCTCCTCATTTCATCTCAGGGCGCCGGAACCCGAGGCGGGCAGCGCCAGGGGTGGCGAGAAGGCGGCCCCGTAAACAGGCTGCTGCAAAAGGGGCGCTGGGGAAAACGCACGTGTGCCTTGAGAACCAAAAGAAAGGGAAGAAAGAGAGGGGAAGAAAAAAAAGCAACTAGAAAGGCCGGCCACTTTTCGCACGGAGCCTTATTTGGTGTTTTCATGAAAAGTTATATCTTCACGCTGTAAAAAATGCCACTTATTACTCATGCTTTACTAGGTAAGTGTATTTTCCTTGGCAGCGAGCGCTCTGGGTTTTTTCTGCCCTCACTACTCCGTACAAAGCATGTGGAAGGTTTCACTGGTTTCTCGGTCGGAGCTGGCGCTGCTGCCGCTGTCTGCGGGTCGGGCTGTTAAAGCGAGACACAGCCGCTGTTTGTTCGGCTGTCAGAGCCCGTGTCGCAGCCCGGCGTCCCGCGGCGTGCCCTGCTGCCCGGGACACGCTGTGCCCCGTCCCCGCCGATGTCACCCTTCCCTCATGGCGCTGTGCAAAGGGGGATGGCCCCTCTCCCCGCCGGACACGCGGCGATGTCACTGTCCCCACACACGGCGGTGCCACCAATGCACTGCCCCTGGTGCGCATCAGCGTCCCACGTGCGGCTGTCACCGTCCCTGCGCGCAGCCACCCGCTCATCCTCGGGGTCACAGCGCGCGGGGACACCCGTCCTGCTGTCCCCAGGGTCACCACACACCCGCGGGTGTCGCCGTGTCCCCTCAGGGACACCCACCCCGCTGTCCCCAGGGTCACCACACACCCGCGGGTGTCACCGTGTCCCCGCGGGTGTCACCGTGTCCCCGCAGGGACACCCACCCCGCTGTCCCCAGGGTCACCACACACCCGCGGGTGTCGCCGTGTCCCCTCAGGGACACTCATCCCGCTGTCCCCGCGGGTGTCCCCGTGTCCCCGCAGGGACGCCCGTCCCGCTGTCCCCGCGGTGTCGCCGCTGCTCCCGCGGCACGGTGAGCGGCCGCCCGGCCCCGCCGCAGCCCGTGCCCGTCCCGCCGCCCCTCGGGTCAGCCTGGCCGCCCAGCCAGCTCTAAAAGCCAGCTTTGTGTTTTACAGCCAGGCCTCGCCTGGCACACGATTTTAATTAGAGTCTGGTTACACGGCTCGGCAGATGTGGGAATGTATTTCTTAGCCCAGGTGGAATAAATCTATTGCCATAAAAACCAACCCCCTGTTATTAAATTCTCCCTTCTAAATAGCCCAGTATTGAGATGCACAGCCCCCCGCCCCCCTACCGCCCCCCTCAATGCAAAACCCTTTTCTAAGTGCTTAATGAGCTTTTAATTTTATTATATTCCCTGTCTGTATGGAACTGGCTTCTGGTCCTGGCCAGGCTCCCAGCGAGGGGCTGCAGGGACTGGTCAGCCCATGGCCGGGGCCGTTTGGGGTGCCCACCACGGGCCACTGCCCCTTCCCTTCCCTTCCCTTCCCTTCCCTTCCCTTCCCTTCCCTTCCCTTCCCTCTTCCCTTCCCTTCCCTTCCCTTCCCTTCCCTTCCCTTCCCTTCCCTTCCCTTCCCTTCCCTTCCCCTTCCCCTTCCCTTCCCTTCCCCTTCCCTTCCCTTCCCTTCCCTTCCCTTCCCTTCCCTTCCCTTCCCTTCCCTTCCCTTCCCTCCCCCTCCCCAGGGAATCCATTCCCAGGCCAGCCCGAGGAAGGGGCATCTCCTCCCGACACTGCCCTCCGTTAGTCTGAGCAGTGCCATGGCCAGTGCTCGGCAACTTCAAACCTCACTGCAGGTGAAAACCGCCCAGGAGGCAGCCTCTGCTTCCCACGCCCCATCCCTCCCGCGGGGAGCAGACTCTGCCCTGCTGGCACCAAGGCCGGGGCTGGAGAGATGTGTGGCCCATCACAAGGCTCTGTTGAGCCTCTCAGGAAGCTCCAGGATGTCTGAAAACTGAAGCAAACAAGCAGAGGGGAAAAGAGGAGGACACGGGAGAGGAGCATGATTCCATCCCATAGGATCATCGGGATGTCACCTCCCACAATTCTTCCACGACATCCCCCACTGCATCATGCCTCACCACGATGTCTGAAGAACAAAATCCCGGGGATTTCTGGTTGTATGAGACTCCTCCTGCCTGTACCTTGGGAGGAGCAGGAGCCCACACCAGTGTCTGTGTCACCGCTCAGAGCAGCTGGGAAGGGATCAATATTTCCATTCATTTTCAGTGCTGATCTTCCTGCCACACGACAGGAGCCAGGAGCCCCCGTGGGTCCCTGTGCAGCAAATCCTGCTGGCAAACCTCAGCCGAGGCAGCCTCAGTGAGCAGAGCTCACCCATCCCAGCCTTCCTGTGAGAGCTGCAGCTGCAGCACTCAGCACCAGGCTGAAAACAGCTGCAGAGACAGGTAGGGGGAAACACACACAAACCCCTGACCTGGGCCTGTGTGGATGGCACTGACCCTGCAGGAGGTGCTGGGGGCACTGCCTGCCTTTCCCATCTGGAACGTTTTCCTGCAAGTTTCCTTGGCTGTCCATCCTCTTTGGGCCCGTGGGTTTGACCCCTGTGCTCCCCTTGCCTGCAGGGCGGGTTGCTGAGCTTGTGCTGGGGTTAGCCCTGGGTGGGGCTCTGTCCCTCAGGTGTGTGTGCCTGTCTGTGGGGCCGGGGAAGTGCCAGTGCCCACCGCCCAGACTCGGCCCCAGAGCTGGAGAGGAGCAGCTCCAGGGTGCAGACACTGCCAGGCTCTTTTTCCCTGCTCCTTGCAGGGTGCCACCTCCCACCTGGGGACAGCCTCAGAGGAGCTGGGCAGCCCGGGCTGGTGTTGGCTCTGCAGGGCCCTCCCCGTGCCTCGCCAGGATTATCTGCACTGTCCGTGCAGCTGGAGGCAAAAAGAGGCGGCTGGGCCGAGCAATCCTTCTTACTTCATTTTCAACTGTTTGCAAAGCCCTGATCAGACGGCCCAGATGGTGCTAAATGGCCATGAAGGACCATTAGACAGTGGGTCATTGTCGAGCTCCTCGAGTTGGATAATTGTGAGGGGCCTGAACTAATTAATTTCTACCCAAAAAAGTGGCTCTGAATCACTGTGAGAAGGACTTGTAAGCAGCTCCCTTTGGATTTATCCAGCCTGTACAAACAGGGATCTCTGCTGGAGCCACACACAGAGAATGGGAGCAGGAAAACCCACGCAGAGGGGCAGTCAGAGCAGGGACAATCACCAGCTCCTCGTGCCCTGGCTCGTCCTGCCTGCCCTGGAAGGGGAATGGGCTCAGGCATCCTGCAGGAGAAAGGGCTGCCCTCCATCCTCCTCTGGCTCCAGCTGCCATCTCCGAGGATGTCCCTGCTTTTCTCATCACCCCTGCTCAGCACCCCCCTCCAGGAAGCCTGAGGCTTTCCCCAGCGTCCAGGTAGTCCCGGCCGGCTGGCACAGCTCCCTCTGCACGGATTTCTTTGGCTCCTGCTTGTGGGGGGTCAGGCTTTGATGAAGCTGGAGACAGGGAAATGTGATCCCATTTCCCCAGCAGAGCTTGGACAACCTGCCAGATTAGGTACATCCTGAGCTGCTCCTGCATCCAAAAAGGTGAAGGAACAGGAGAAAAGAGTGATTACAGAGACATTTCTGTGTGAGAAGAGACAGGAAATATTAGGGCTGTTTAGTCTGGAGAGGAGACAGGCCTGTGGTGGCACGAGAACAGCCTGGGAGCCCTGCAGCACTGACAGCCCTCTGGTTTCTCCATTCCTCATCCCAGAAAAAGAAAAGGATGTGCAGAGGAGACTGGATGGGGGGGAAACATTCACCCAGAGCTGTGTGTGGGTCTCTATGGAGAGAATTTAAGGGCAATCTTATCCTTTTGGGGAGAAATCCCTCCCTTTGACTGGGGGAAGGACATGGGAGAACAGACATCCCAATTCATTGGGAGATGCCTAAAAATTCAAAGCTTTGTCTCAGTTTTTGTCTCAAACCACCCATCATTGAGCTTACCACAGAACCACAGGATCACTGAAGCTGGGAAGGACCTTTAGGATCAGCGAGTCCAAATGTGCACCCAGCACTGCCAAGGCTGCCACCAGCCCTTGTCCCCAAGTGCCACTTCCACACGGCTTTCATTCTCTCCAGTGGTGGGGACTTCAGCACTGCCCTGGGCAGCTGTGCCACGGCTGGGCAACCTTTCAGAAATTTTCCCTAATATCCACCCTGGACCTCCCCTAGCACAGCCTAAGGCCATTTCTTTGTCCTGTCCCTTGTCCCCTGGGAGCAGAGCCCGGCCCCGGCGGGCTGGGCCTTGGAGGGAGTGGGACGAGCTTTCCAGCCGAGCAGCCGCGCGTCCCCCGAGCCCCCCTGCAGCCCGGGCGGGGTGTGCCGGGATGGGGCTCCGGGCCGGGATGGGGCTCCGGGCCGGGATGGGGCTCCGGGCCGGGATGGAGCTCCGGGCCGGGATGGAGCTCCGGGGCCGGGATGGGGCTCGGGGCCGGGATGGGGCTCGGGGCCGGGATGGGGCTCGGGGCCGGGATGGGGCTCGGGGCAGGGATGGAGCTCCGGGGCCGGGATGGGGGCTCAGGGCAGGGATGGAGCTCCGGGGCCGGGATGGGGCTCGGGGCCGGGATGGGGCTCAGGGCCGGGATGGGGCTCCGGGCCGGGATGGGGCTCCGGGCCGGGATGGGGCTCAGGCCGGGATGGGGCTCCGGCCGGGATGGGGGCCTCAGGGCCGGGATGGGGCTCAGGGCCGGGATGGGGCTCAGGGCCGGGATGGAGCTCCGGGGCCGGGATGGAGCTCCGGGGCCGGGATGGGGCTCCGGGCCGGGATGGAGCTCCGGGCCGGGATGGAGCTCCGGGGCCGGGATGGGGCTCCGGGGCCGGGATGGGGCTCCGGGGCCGGGATGGAGCTCCGGGGCCGGGATGGAGCTCCGGGGCCGGGATGGAGCTCCGGGCCGGGATGGGGCTCCGGGGCCGGGGCTGCCCTGCCCCCGCTCCAACCCGCGCCCACAGCTCGGGGCCGCGGGGGCAGCGCCGATCAGCGGGGTTAATGCGGGGAGCCCTGTGTGTCCCCAGCCCCGTGTGTCCCCAGCCCCGTGTGTCCCCAGCCCCGTGTGTCCCCAGCCCCGTGTGTCCCCAGCCCCGTGTGTCCCCAGCCTGGCCACCAGCCAAGTGTGAAGAGCACTCAGCTGGGTGCACCCAGGAGCTCTGTCTGTGTCTGGTTTGGTGTGCACAGCCCCAGCTCAGCTCTGACTGTGTCTGGTTTGGTGTGCACAGCCCCAGCTCAGCTCTGTCTGTGTCTCTGCTGTGCACAGCCCCAGCTCAGCTCTGTCTGTGTCTGGCTGCTGTGCACAGCCCCAGCTCAGCTCTGTCTGTGTCTCTCTGCTGTGCACAGCCCCAGCTCAGCTCTGACTGTGTCTGGTTTGGTGTGCACAGCCCCAGCTCAGCTCTGACTGTGTCTGGTTTGGTGTGCACAGCCCCAGCTCAGCTCTGTCTGTGTCTCTGCTGTGCACAGCCCCAGCTCAGCTCTGACTGTGTCTCTGCTGTGCACAGCCCCAGCTCAGCTCTGTGTGTCTGGTTTGGTGTGCACAGCCCCAGCTCAGCTCTGACTGTGTCTCTCTGCTGTGCACAGCCCCAGCTCAGCTCTGTCTGTGTCTGGTTTGGTGTGCACAGCCCCAGCTCAGCTCTGACTGTGTCTCTTCTGCTGTGCACAGCCCCAGCTCAGCTCTGACTGTGTCTCTCTGCTGTGCACAGCCCCAGCTCAGCTCTGTCTGTGTCTCTCTGCTGTGCACAGCCCCAGCTCAGCTCTGACTGTGTCTCTGCTGTGCACAGCCCCAGCTCAGCTCTGACTGTGTCTGGTTTGGTGTGCACAGCCCCAGCTCAGCTCTGACTGTGTCTGGTTTGGTGTGCACAGCCCCAGCTCAGTTCTGACTGTGTCTCTGCTGTGCACAGCCCCAGCTCAGCTCTGACTGTGTCTCTGCTGTGCACAGCCCCAGCTCAGCTCTGACTGTGTCTCTGCTGTGCACAGCCCCAGCTCAGCTCTGACTGTGTCTCTGCTGTGCACAGCCCCAGCTCAGCTCTGTCTGTGTCTCTGCTGTGCACAGCCCCCAGCTCAGCTCTGACTGTGTCTGGTTTGGTGTGCACAGCCCCAGCTCAGCTCTGACTGTGTCTCTCTGCTGTGCACAGCCCCAGCTCAGCTCTGACTGTGTCTGGTTTGGTGTGCACAGCCCCAGCTCAGCTCTGTCTGTGTCTTCTCTGCTGTGCACAGCCCCAGCTCAGCTCTGTCTGTGTCTGGTTTGGTGTGCACAGCCCCAGCTCAGCTCTGACTGTGTCTCTGCTGTGCACAGCCCCAGCTCAGCTCTGTCTGTGTCTGGTTTGGGTGTGCACAGCCCCAGCTCAGTTCTTGACTGTGTTCTCTGCTGTGCACAGCCCCCAGCTCAGCTCTGTCTGTGTCTGGTTTGGTGTGCATGGCCCCAGCTCAGCTCTTGACTGTGTCTGGTTTGGTGTGCACAGCCCCAGCTCAGCTCTGACTGTGTCTCTGCTGTGCACAGCCCCAGCTCAGCTCTGACTGTGTGTCTCTGCTGTGCACAGCCCCAGCTCAGCTCTGACTGTGTCTGGCTGCTGTGCACAGCCCCAGCTCAGCTCTGACTGTGTTCTGCTGTGCACAGCCCCAGCTCAGCTCTGTCTGTGTCTGTTTGGTGTGCACAGCCCCAGCTCAGCTCTGTCTGTGTCTGGTTTTGGTGTGCACAGCCCCAGCTCAGCTCTTGACTGTGTTCTTGCTGTGCACAGCCCCAGCTCAGCTCTGTCTGTGTTCCTGTGCTGTGCACAGCCCCAGCTCAGCTCTGCTCTGTGTCTTCTGCTGTGCACAGCCCCAGCTCAGCTCTGTCTGTGTCTCGAGTTTGGTGTGCACAGCCCCAGCTCAGCTCTGTCTGTGTCTTCGCTGTGCACAGCCCCAGCTCAGCTCTGACTGTGTCTGGTTTGATGTGCACAGCCCCAGCTCAGCTCTGACTGTGTCTCTGCTGTGCACAGCCCCAGCTCAGCTCTGACTGTGTCTCTGCTGTGCACAGCCCCAGCTCAGCTCTCTGACTGTGTCTGGTTTTGGTGTGCACAGCCCCAGCTCAGCTCTGACTGTGTCTCTGCTGTGCACAGCCCCAGCTCAGCTCTGTCTGTGTCTTCTGCTGTGCACAGCCCCCAGCTCAGCTCTGTCTGTGTCTTCTCGCTGTGCACAGCCCCCAGCTCAGCTCCTGTCTGTGTCTCATGCGTGCACAGCCCCAGCTCAGCTCTGACTGTGTTCTCTGCTGTGCACAGCCCCAGCTCAGCTCTGTCTGTGTCTCTGCTGTGCACAGCCCCAGCTCGCCTGTCTGTGTCTCTGCTGTGCACAGCCCCAGCTCACGCCTCTGACTGTGTCTGGTTTGCGTGCACAGCCCCAGCTCAGCTCTGACTGTGTCTGGCTGCTGTGCACAGCCCCAGCTCAGCTCTTTCTGTGTCTCTGCTGTGCACAGCCCCCAGCCCAGCTCTGTGCCTGCTCAGTTCTGCATGCTGCGCAGCCCCCAGCTCAGCTCTGTCTGTGTCTGGTTTGTGTGCACAGCCCCAGCTCAGCTCTGACTGTGTCTGGTTTTGCGTGCACAGCCCCCAGCTCAGCTCTGACTGTGTCTCTCTGCTGTGCACAGCCCCAGCTCAGCTCTGACTGTGTCTGGTTTGGTGTGCACAGCCCCAGCTCAGCTCTGTCTGTGTCTGTGCTGTGCACAGCCCCCAGCTCAGCTCTGACTGTGTCTTCTGCTGTGCACAGCCCCAGCTCAGCTCTGTCTGTGCTCTCTGCTGTGCACAGCCCCAGCTCAGCTCTGACTGTGTTCTGCTGTGCACAGCCCCCAGCTCAGCTCTGACTGTGTCTCTGCTGTGCACAGCCCCAGCCTCAGCCTGTGAGGGGCTCAGCACGCTGTATTTTCCTGCAGGGAGCCTCACCTGCTCAGGCAGTGCAGAGCTGTGCAGGTTCCTCCCTCCTTCCCCACGAACTCCCACCGGGAAAGCAGCTTCACCCCCTGGCTCCACTTCTGTGGTAAATGAGCACAAATCGGGCCTGGGCTCAGCTCAGTTACATCACACGAGGGCAGGAATTAGTGTGCTGGGAGGGGCAGGCTGTGCCCAGGGCTGGCAGCATCCCTCACTGCCGCAGCCCCGCAGGTGCCCTGGGGGTAGGCTGCCTTGGCCCCTCTCCTCCTCGGGGAGCCTCTCATGCTCAAAGCCTCACAGGGCTTTTCCTGGATGAACTCAGGTCAGCTCAGCTCCTCTGCTAGGTGGCCCTGGTGTCCAGCCCAGAGCCATGAGCAGACCACAGGCAAACGGGAAGGGTGATCCCCTGTGGAGGAGCAGAGCATCTGTGGGATTTCTCTGCATCCCAGCCCTGAGACGTGGCCCCAGGGCCCCCAAGCCCCAACACAGACCCTACAGGGAAAGGAGAAGCAGCACAGCTAGCTGAATCAGGAAGAATTTTAATCAGATTTGTCAGACAGAGTTGGATCTCCAAATAAATAGATTTATCAAAACAGAATAAAACAAGAATCCAGGATAAATAGATGTACCAAAAGCAACCTGAAAATCCCCAAAGCTGTTTCCAGACAGGGGAAGGTGATGCTGCTGCACACCCTCCTCCCCCATGCTGCAGAAGTGATCCTGCCTGCCCTTTGGGAGATGCCCTCTCCTGTGAGTACAGCCCCAGATATTCGATAGGATAGATATAAATATGTATAAATGCTGATAGTGACCTTCGTGCAGTGCTCCAGGGTCTCAGACCCTGCCAGCAGGTGGGTCCTCCCAAAGCTACACTTCCAAGGGACCTGCAAAGAGGGGAAAGGATCATCCCAGCTGGAAGAGAGCAGATTTTCGAAAACAGCCCTTGAGGGCATTCAGCCAGACACCCCTTGCAGCTCCAGGGAAGGACAGAGGGATGGTTTTTTCTCTTTGCAGGCCACCTTCCACAGCCATGTGCTGCTTGCTGCACCTCCTGACGCTTCCTGGGAGTGCTGGCCTGGGAGGGATCCCACTCGCATGCCACAGCAGGTCTTCCCTCCCTCCGCCCATCCAGCATCTCTGGGGCAGCAGGAGGGGATGGCCAGCCTGAGCGCACCACACAGCTGAGCTTCCATGCCAGTGGGCTGGGGCCTCTGGTTGCTGGAATTCCGCTAGTGTAACCTGTATTGCAGTGCCAGTCTATTTAATAATGCAGCTCTGGAGTCCGTATATACGTGTATGTGTGTCTGGAGTGAGATAAACCAACAGGCAGAGCTGAAGTTCTCGGCTTCACAAGGTCTCAGGCTCCTCCTCTGGCTTCCTGCCGTGCCCAGCGCCGCTGTGTGGGCTCGGGAAGATGTTCCAGTGACCTGTGTGAGCAGAGACACGTGCACAGGAGCAGGGCACAGCTCCCCTGCAGCACCTGGCTCTGCAGAGCTCTGCTCATGCCTCGTGCCCGGCCGGCAGCCCTGGCACGAACTGGTCAGAACCTGGAGGCTCCTGCCCCCGTGCTCGATGGCACTCTCGCGGTGCTTTGGGGAAACACTGCACAGGCTGGAAAGAAAGGGGCCCAGGCTGAGCAGGGATAAATTTCCTCCAACTAAGGCTGCTCTGACGCGGGTGCTAGCTGCCCCAGCACGTCTTGGCTTTGGGCTGGCTTTCTGCCTCTCAGGGAAGAAGCATTTTGCTTGTCTTCTGTCCCAACCCTCAGACAGCCAAAATTCAGTTTCATGGGCAATGGACAGCTGTGGTCCTGTCCTGCCTCTGTCAGCCCTGCTTGTTTGGGGTGCATTGCTCAAACCCCCATTTATATTCGTTTTCTGCTGCTGCCTCAGCCTCGGCTCTTCATTCAGCAACCCACGCTAGGGGAAAATCTCTGCTGCAGAAGGAGCTCCCCAGGGAGCTGCAGGCTGCCAGCAATCACACGTGGGGCGGCAGCCCCTCAAACCAGGACAGGGTCCCAGTGCTCTCTCTTGTCCCCTAAGGGATCCCTGGATGTGCAGGAGCTGCTGGAGGTGCTTTCTCCAGGTGCTCTGCTCCTCCGTGACCATCCACTGACCATCCACTGACCTCCCACTGACCATCCACTGACCATCCAGTGACTTATCCACTGACCATCCCACTGACTCCTCCCACTGACCATCCACTGACCATCCACTGCCCATCCACTGACCATCCCACTGACTATCCACTGACCATCCAGTGACCATCTCACTGACTCATCCACTGACTATCCACCGGACCATCCACTGACCATCCACTGCCCATCCACTGACCATCCCACTGGACCATCCACTGACCATCCACTGACCATCCACTGACCATCCACTGACCTCCACTGACCATCCACTGACATCCCACTGACTATCCACTGACCTCCCACTGACCATCCACTGACCTCCCACTGACCATCCACTGACCATCCACTGACCATCCACTGACTCATCCACTGACCATCCACTGACCATCCACTGACTATTCACTGACCATCTACTGACCATCCACTGACCATCCACTGACTCTCCCACTGACCATCCACTGACCATCCAGTGACTCTCCTACTGACTATCCCACTGACTTCCCTACTGACCATCTCACTGACCATCCACTGACCATCCACTGGACTATTCACTGACCATCCACCGACCATCCACTGACATCCACTGACCATCCACTGACTCATCCACTGCCCATCCACTGACATCCCACTGGACATCCCACTGACTCATCCACTGACCATCCACTGACCATCCACTGACCATTCACTGACATCCCACTGACCATCCACTGACCATCCCTACTGACCATCCACTGACCATCCCACTGACCATCCCACTGACCTCTCATTCACTGACCATCCACTGACCATCCACTGACCATTCACTGACCATCCACTGACCATCCACTGACCATTCACTGACATCCCACTGATCTCTCCCACTGACCATCCATCTACTGACTCATCCACTGACCATCCACTGACCATCCACTGACCATCCCTACTGGACTCATTCACTGACCATCCACTGGACATCTCTACTGACCATCTCACTGACCATCCCTACTGGACTATCCACTGACTTCTCCCTACTGACCATCTACTGACCATCCACTGACCATCCACTGACCATCCGCTGACCATCCCACTGACCATCCCACTGGACTATCCACTGCCCATCCACTGACCATCCAGTGACCATCCACTGACCATCCACTGCTCCATCCACTGACCATCCACTGACTCTCCCACTGACCATCCACTGCTCCATCCACTGACCATCCAGTGACCATCCACTGACCATCCACTGCCCATCCACTGACCATCCACTGACCTCCTACTGACCATCCACTGACCATCCACTGACTCATCCAGTGACCATCCACTGACCATTCACTGACCATCCACTGACCATTCACTGACCATCCACTGACCATCCCACTTTACTCTCACTGACTATTCACTGACTTTCATCCCACTGACCATCTACTGACTCATCCACTGGACTCTCCACTGACTATTCACTTTGACCATCCACTGACCATCCACTGACTATCCACTGACTATTCACTGACCTACTCCACTGACCATCCACTGACTCTCTCTACTGACCATCTACTGACCATCTACTGGACCATCCACTGACTCATTCTACTGCCCATCCACTGACCATCCACTGACTATCACTGACCATCCACTGCCCATTCACTGACCATCCACTGACTATTCACTGACTCATCTAGTGACTCATCTAGTGACTATTTCACTGACCATCCACTGGACATCTCCACTGACCATCCACTGACTCATCCACTGACTATCCACTGACATCCTACTACTGACCATCCACTGACCATTCACTGACCATCCACTGACTATCCACTGCCCATCTACTGACCATCCACTGGACCATCCACTGACCATCCACTGACTTTCCCTACTGACCATCCACTGTGACCATCCACTGATCTCATCCACTGACTATCCCACTGCTCATCCACTGACATCTCCACTGATATCCTACTGACCATCCACTGACCATCCACTGACTCATCCTAATTTGACTATCCCACTGGACTATCCTAATGTGACCATCCACTGCTCCATCTGCTGACTCATCCAGTGACTATCCACTGACCATCTTACTGCTCCATCCACTGACCATCCACTGGCCTCTCCCACTGACCATCCACTGACTATCCACTGACCATCCAGTGACTCATCCACTGACTCATCCACTGACCATCCACTGACCATTCACTGACTATCCATTCGACTATCCACTGACCATCCACTGACTCATCCACTGACCATTCCACTGACTATCCCACTGACTCATCCACTGACCCTTTCCACTGACCATTCCACTGACCATCCACTGACTCATCCACTGACTATCCACTGACCATTCACTGACTCATCTCACTGACTATCCACTGACCTCCCACTGACCATCCACTGACCATCCACTGACCTCCCACTGACCATCCACTGACCATCATCCACTGACTATCCACTGTCGACCATCCACTGCCCATCCACTGGCACCATCATCCACTGACCATTCACTGACCATCCACTGCCCATTCACTGACCATCCACTGACTATTCACTGACTATCCAGTGACTATCCAGTGACTATTCACTGACCATCCACTGACATCCCACTGACCATCCACTGACCATCCACTGACCATCCACTGACATCCCACTGACCATCCACTGACCATTCACTGACTATCCACTGACCATCCACTGACCATCCACTGACCATCCACTGCCCATCCACTGACCATCCAGTGACTCTCCCACTGACCATCCACTGACATCCCACTGACCATCCACTGACCTCCCACTGACCATTCACTGACCATCCACTGACCATCCACTGACATCCCACTGACCATCCACTGACCTCCCACTGACCATTCACTGACCATCCACTGCCCATCCACTGACCATCCACTGCCCATCCACTGACCTCCCACTGACCATCCACTGACCTCCCCACTGACCATCCACTGACCATCCACTGACCTCCCACTGACCATCCACTGACCATCCACTGACCATCCACTGACATCCCACTGACCATCCACTGACCCTCCCACTGACCATCCACTGACCATCCACTGACCATCCACTGACCATCCACTGACCTCCCACTGACCATCCACTGACCATCCACTGACCATCCACTGACCATCCACTGACCATCCACTGACCTCCCACTGACCATCCACTGACCATCCAGTGACCCTCCCACTGACCATCCACTGACCATCCACTGACCATCCACTGACCATCCACTGACCATCCCACTGACCATCCACTGACCATCCACTGACCCATCCACTGACCATCCACTGACCATCCACTGACCATCCATGACCATCCACTGACCCATCCACTGACCATCCACTGACCATCCACTGACCCTCCCACTGACCATCCACTGCCCATCCACTGACCATCCACTGACCTCCCACTGACCATCCACTGACACTCCACTGACCATCCACTGACCATCCACTGACCATCCACTGCATCTCACTGACCATCCACTGACCATCCACTGACCTCCCACTGACCATCCACTGACCATCCACTGCCCATCCACTGACCATCCACTGCCCATCCACTGACCATCCACTGACCATCCACTGACCATCCACTGACCATCCCACTGACCATCCCACTGACCATCCACTGACCTCCCACTGACCATCCACTGACCATCCAGTGACCATCCACTGACCATCCACTGACATCCCACTGACCTCCCACTGACCATCCACTGACCATCCACTGACCTCCCACTGACCTCCCACTGACCATCCACTGACCATCCCACTGACCATCCACTGACCATCCACTGACCCTCCCACTGACCATCCACTGACCATCCAGTGACCATCCACTGACCATCCACTGACATCCCACTGACCTCCCACTGACCATCCACTGACCATCCACTGACCTCCACTGACCTCCCACTGACCATCCACTGACCATCCCACTGACCATCCACTGACCATCCACTGACCATCCACTGACCATCCCACTGACCATCCACTGACCATCCACTGACCATCCACTGACCATCCCACTGACCATCCACTGACCATTCACTGACCATCCACTGACCATCCCACTGACCATCCACTGACCATTCACTGACCATCCACTGACCATTCACTGACCATCCACTGACCATCCACTGACCATCCACTGACCATCCACTGACTATTCACTGACCATCCCACTGACCATCCCACTGACCATCCACTGACCATCCACTGACCATTCACTGACCTCCCACTGACCCTCCACTGGCCGCTCCCAGCAGCAGGGCACAGCGTGGCAGTTCTGCTCCATGCAGGCACTCCCAGTGTGCCCCAGCATTCCTGCTCTTTGTCGTGTCCACCCACATCCCTGAACTCCCAGAATGGCTTTCAAAATATTCCAATCGTTTATGTTTTTGCTAATCCCTTGCACCTTTTTTTTTCCTCCCCCCGTGCTCCCAGGAGCACCAGATGGATTAGATATAAAAATCAAACAGTTTTACAGGCTCTGGAGAGCAAAACCTCTGGATTTCACAAGAGTGCATCACTTTTAGGAATCTGCTGCCCTTTCAGTCCCAGGCAGTGAAAGTGTGGGTGTGCAGACAGCCCAGCCCAGCCTTGCACAAGGGTTTTCCCTGAGGTGCAGCTCCCCACGCCACGTGGGATTTACACAGCCTGTCTGAATGGCTGGGGCAG
Source organism: Luscinia megarhynchos (assembly GCA_034336665.1). NCBI lineage: Eukaryota > Metazoa > Chordata > Aves > Passeriformes > Muscicapidae > Luscinia > Luscinia megarhynchos. Next base: position 357,757 of record JAPFBE010000013.1, on the reverse strand, counting down.
AGCAGGAAACTGGGGCTGTTTGGGCAGGGAGTGCTGAAGAAGGGAGGAAATGGGGGTTTTCTCTCCCTACCTTCGTTTGTCCTGGTGATCAGCCTGAAGTTTTGTGCTTCTTGCTTGAATTCTTGTTTGCTCATCTTCTTGGTCTGGATCAGATGGAATATTCCTGCAGAGGGGGACACAGAGCATCAGATTCTGCAGTGCCCAGCTCGAGGCTCACACAGGTTTGGAGTCTCTGTCCCCTCCTGACAGGGCCCTGGTTTGGTGCAGGACCTGCTCTGCCAGAGCCTGGTGGGAGCTGGGGATGAATCCAGGGCTGGCCAAGGCCAGGACACAGCTCATTTAAATGTCAGCTTTGGTGTTAGGAGGAGATCCTGCCCTGTGAGGGCGGGCAGGGCTGGCACAGGTGCCCAGAGCAGCCCCTGGATCCTGGCAGGGCCCAAGGGCAGGATGAACCAGCCTGGTCTGGTGGCAGGTGACCTGAGCACAGCAGGGTGTGGGATGGGGGCTTGAAGCTCCTTCCAGCCCAAACCTTTCTAAGAGTCCGTGGTTCTGTGAAAACAGTCACTGCTGTTAAACCAGGCTGTTTCACCAAGCAGCAGGTGAAAGCAGCAGGATTTTGCTGCTCCAGAAAGCACCTTGCCCTGCAGGAGCTGCAGCCTCCCAGCACAGTCCAGGTGAGAGCCAGGGCTGCTGGCTCCCCGTCCCTCTGCTCCGCTCTGACTGCTGTTCCCTGGCTGCAAGACCCTCCATGCCCACACGGCTCCCTGTCCTGGAAGCAGGAGGGATTGCTCCAGGCCAGGAAAAGACACGATGGCCTCAGCAGAGGTTGTGTTGCCCCGCCAGCACTGTCCCCTCGTGGGGCTGCCTGGCTCAGATATTTGACCTATGCAAGCCAGAGCCTGCATTTGGCAGGGCAGTGACCTTCCTGCGGGACCGGGGCTGATGTCCCCCTGCAATGACACACCAGGCAGGTATGCCTGGAATATCCTCCCCCACCTCTCCCTCAGGCTCCCGAGCATCCAGCAGATGGGACAGGAACCTGGTGCCCCTTATTTGGTCAAGAGACTTTCCCTGGTTCCCAGCAGCAGTTACACACAAAAAGAGTATGTAATGAAGGGAACTGCCTCACCATCCATATAAATGAGATGTTATCAACTGTGGAAAATTAGCACAGGAAGTCAAAGGCATAGGGAGAAATAGATGGATATTTGGACAATGAATTAGTCCTTCCAGTGGGTTGGGAGAAGAAGCCCTGCCAGTAACAAAGGAAGACACTGGATGGAGGCAATAAAACTGTTATTGACGCAGGAGAGGCACAAGTGTTCAATAAATCCTTCTGGTCTATACTTAGCAAGGAGCAGGAGGGTGTGCTTACAGTCCCCGGGGCTGCTGAAGCACTTTCCAGCACATTAGTAACCAAGAGGGTATTTTAAACAAGACCTACCAGAGATAAACATCGTTTAATCAACGACCTAGATAGTGCTCTGAGCGCTCTGGAGCCGGCTGGGAGCTTTGGCTGTGCCCTCTGGGGCGGTGGGGCTGGCACAGGGCAGAGCTGGGAGCAGCACAGAGCACCACGAGAGGGCACAGACACCCAGCAGCGGGGATGGATGGGGCTGGCACAGGGCAGAGGCAGCTCCTGGCACTCACAAACCACCAGCAGGCTCCTGGCAGAGTCTGGGAGGGACGGGCGAGCTCTGGGGCTGTGGGGCACGAGCCACTGCTCCTGCTGCTTCCAAGGGACTCGGGCAAAGCATGGGGCAGCTACAGGACAGCAGGCCACAAACAGCAGAAACGCTTTTCAAAGCTCCTGGTGATGTCCAGAGCCCTAAAAAGATGGGGAAGCCTGCAGTGCAACTCTTCTGCAGGCCAGCTGGGCACCACCAGCCAGCTGGGCAAGACTTCTGGCTGGGAGCTGGGGCTGGCTCCTCCTCCCAGGCCCTGCTTCGTGGAGGAAACCATCCTGGCCCAGGAGCAGATGAGGTAGGCATCATGAGCCCACAGAAAGGCAGCTGGGCGAGGGCCAGGTGTGCCTTGCAGCCTCTGCACCCCACACACGCTGCTCTGTCGTGCAGCGATGGAGCACGCAGGGGTGGAATCCATGCGTGAGTGAGCTCATGCTCTCGCCCAATAACAACACTTGGCTCTGCCAAGCAAAAGAGCTGTGCTGGCCTCGGGGACAAGGGCCTCCCCTGTCCCTGGCTGGCAGGGCTGGGCAGCTCCAGCAGACGTGCAGCTTTTGGCCTGGAAGGTGCCAGGAGGGTTTGGTGCTGCCCGAGCCAAGGAGCGAGGGCAGGAGGCAGAGGGGAGCAGGGAGGGGCTCAGAGCTGTCCCAGGCTCAGGTGCCACTGTGACAGCACAGGGCACAGGGCACGGGCAGGGGCACAGGGAACCACGGTGGCCAGCAGGGCTCCAGCTCTGGAGCTCATTTCCCAGGCTGCTTCCAGGTGTGCCCAGCCTCAGCAGCTGGCTGAGCTCTCCCTGGGGAGTGACGTGAATCATGGACATAGCAGGAGATGAATGGCTGCACATGTCCAGCAGACAGAGGCTGAGGGTCACTGCAGCCACAGAAAAGGCAGCACAGCCTCAGGCATCCCAGCTCTTTGGGGTAGAGCGTGGCCAAGGGAACTCAGGAGTGGGGCACTGGGATGCCCCCCTGGGCCACAGAGAAACAGCACAAATATCTACTGGACAGAGTGTCCCTGGACTCCTCTGGTCCACAGTAGCAAGGCTGAAGGTGGGGAGAGCAAGGAGAGATCAGAGCTGTGTGACTGTGTTTGTCCTGCTTTGAGCTCCGGAGGACACGCCAGCAGCAGCATCCAAATCCACCCACCCAAAAAGTGGGCTGGGGACAACTCACCCCCCTTGCACACACCTGGGCAGCAGCTTTCACACTGTGGGTGTAAAAGAAGGGCAAAAGCAAAACCAGAGCTGCCAGAACAATTGTTTTGTTTGTTTTCCACGTGCATCTGGCCTGAGAGCCAAATGGGAGTTTGGAGGAGCAGCCCCACAGCCTTGCCCAGGTGGTGCTGCAGCTCATGGGGAGGAGAGCGGGGCCAAAAGTGGTTTCCAGCCCCTGGTCTGCATGGAATGCAGGAGGAGAGTGTGAAATGGGGAGTCGGAAAAGCCAGCCTGCTGTCAGCAGGGCTTGATTCACCACGCAAGGGGTGGAGCACCTCGAGAAAAGCCAGAAAAATGGAACAAAGCTTGGAAAGCACCAGGTCCCACACACTCCTCCCGCTCTGCTGGCTGCCCTCATCGAGGTGCTCACCTTTAATGAGCTTCCAGCTGTAGATGTCCACCTCTTCCGCCAGCTCCCTCTCGATGGCCACGGTCCGGAGCAGCTCCCGGGCGGGCTCGGGGCGCGGCGGGACGAGCGCGTAGAGCAGCGCGGGGCCGGGGCGGCAGCGGGCGGCGGGCGGGGGGCGGGCCCCGCCGGCTGCGGGGGGACGGGGGTCACACCGGTATGGGGGACACGCTCACAGGGTCACACGGGGCCGGGGCGGCAGCGGGCGGCAGGGGCGCGGGCCCACTCGGCTGCGGGGGGACGGGGGTCACACAGGGATGGGGACACGCTCACAGGGTCACACGGGGCTGGGGACACGCTCACAGGGGCACACGGGGATGGGGACACGCTCACAGGGTCACACGGGGATGGGGACACGCTCACAGTGTCACACCGGGATGGGGACACGCTCACAGGGTCACACACGGGGATGGGGACACGCTCACAGTGTCACACCGGGGATGGGGACACGCTCACAGGGTCACACGGGGATGGGGACATACGCTCACAGGGGCACACGGGGATGGGGACACGCTCACAGTGTCACACAGGGATGGGGACACGCTCACAGGGTCACACAGGGCAGGGTCACACAGGGCAGGGTCACACAGGGCAGGACACCAGCTCCCAGGGTCACACAGGGCAGGGTCACACAGGGCAGGGTCACACAGGGCAGGGGTCACACAGGGCAGGGTCACACAGGACAGGGCACCGTCACCCCAGGGTCACACAGGGCAGGGGCACGGGGCAGGTCACACAGGGCAGGGGCACACAGGGCAGGGTCACACAGGGCAGGGTCACACAGGGCAGGGTCACACAGGACAGGGCACCAGCTCCCAGGGTCACACAGGGCAGGGCACACAGGGCAGGGTCACACAGGACAGGGTCACACAGGGCAGGGTCACACAGGGCAGGGTCACACAGGGCAGGGTCACACACAGGACAGGGCACCAGCTCCCAGGGTCACACAGGGCAGGGGCACACAGGGCAGGGTCACACAGGGCAGGGTCACACAGGGCAGGGTCACACAGGGCAGGGCACACAGGGCTCAGGGTCACACAGGACAGGGCACACAGGGCAGGGTCACACAGGGCAGGGTCACACAGGACAGGGTCACACAGGGGACAGGGTCACACAGGACAGGACAGCTCCCAGGGTCACACAGGGCAGGGGCACACAGGCAGGGTCACACAGGGCAGGGTCACACAGGACAGGGGTCACACAGGGCAGGGGGCACACAGGGCAGGGTCACACAGGACAGGGTCACACACGACAGGGTCACAGGGCAGGGGCACACAGGGCAGGGTCACACAGGGCACGGTCACACAGGACAGGGCACCAGCTCCCAGCCCGGCACGAACACCAGCCCCGCTGGCTCGGGCACAGCCCAGTCTGAGCCGGGATCCCATCCCCAGCCCAGCCCCGGCAGAAAGGAGAGCTGCATGGCGGGCCTGTGGACCTCCCCACCCTCACGTTTTTCATGCCCCTGGCCCCGGCAGCCTCCTGAGCCAGCAGAGGGGAAGGGGAAGGAGGATTTTGTCCGTCTGGATCCCCGTGCTCTCTGCAGTGACCCTGATGGCCACAAAGCCACCCACGGCTGGATTCCCCACTCGCTGCTGCTGGGGGAGGAACAGCAGGGGAGCGCAGGGACCAGCCCCACAGGTGGCTCAGCACCACCCACACCCTCCCACACGGGGCATCACCCACGTGGGTCCTACGTGACTCCTCCAGCATTCTTGCTAAAGAAGAGCTGCTAATTTTCCCCTCTTTTTTCAAATGTATCTGGAGTAATTAAGAATCCCCCGTGGTTTTGGAAGGAGATTTATTGCCTTTGGTTGTGGTCCTTGGAAGGCAGAGGAGCCCAGCTCTGCTGAATTTAGCCTCGTTCTCCCCGTCAGTTTGGATGCTGAAGCTTTTTACACTACTCGAAAGAAAGCTGGGCTATAAATAGATGCCTGGGGTTTATTCTAGTGAGACAGTTACTTTAGGCCTGATTCTGCTCTCCCCAGGCTTTCTGAGGTGGTCCTGAGCTCTTCCTCTCTGAGAGGGGATGGGAGATCCCAGCTCCAAGGGAAGCAAAGCAGAGGACAGCTCGAGTTCTGCGGGTCAGCGTGAGGCAGAGGGGGATGAGCACAGCCCGACCCTCACCTGTCCAGGTGAGGCTCAGGGAGCAGGGCAACCTCTGCCCAGGGCCTCAAGCTTCACCTGCTCCAGGGCGCTCCCAGAAGCCTGGACTGGTTAAAGCTGAAAAGCCCTTTGAGGTGATGGAGCCCGTGAGGAAAGCCCCACCTCCACTGCAGGAGAGGAACCCCCCGAATTCCACGGGAATTTAAATTTAACAACCAGGGAGTGTCACACCTCGAGTGCCCAGAGCATGGGGCATGAGGAGAGGGACACAGAGCCCACAGTCTGCCCACAGCAGGGTCCCCCCTCCAAAAGCTCAGCAGCAATTCCCGGGATCACAGGGTCATGAGCACTGCTCAGTTACTGGGTGCAGGGGGAAGACAAGGACAGCCACAGAAAGCACCAGAAAAGGAGCCTGGCAAAGCCAGGGAAGGAAAGGGCAAGGGTGTAGCTTGGCTAGCCATGTGTGTGTGTGATCACTGTCTGTGAGAACTGGAAAGCAGGAACAGAATCATTTTGGCTGCATCAGGGTGCTTAATTGGAAAGAAAATGAAGTCTGAGCAGCAAAGAGCCGTGGCAGGGAAAGCTGTGGGATTTAAACCAGAGAGACCCACTAGAGTGGGAATGCAAAACTGGAAGGGTTCTGCTCAGTCATCACATCCCATTCCCACCAGGCACCACGTCATAAATCCTGCTCATAAACATATCAAAAACCTTATTAAAACAAGCTGAGCTCCTGCCCCTGGGGAGGCCATCCCAGAACCTCTCCACTCAGGGGCTGGGAAACCTGAAAATCTCAGCTCAGATGACTTTGCAGCCATTCCAAAAGTTGGCAGTGCCCTTGGCTTGTTCTCCTGGGTGAGACCCCTGCACAGAAGCCCCTGGAGATGGGGATCAGAGGGGGTCACCCAGCACTGCTGCACCTGCAGCCGGGCTCAGGGACACCCAGGAACCTCCAGGGCAGCCGTGGGTGCTCCACAGCTGAACATCTGATAAATGTCAGCACAGACAGCATCTATCAGCACAAACACATCCTCCACTGGGAGCAGATGTCACACCCTGCCACAACTTTGCCAGGTCTGTGGCTTAAGGCAAACAGCTTCCCAAAGACCAGGGAGCTGAGAGGCCCAAAACACACTGAACAGAAAAGGAAAAGAAGTCTCCTCCACCGTGGAATCACAGACTCATTAAATCTGGAAAAGACTTTTGAGATCATCGAGTCCAACTGTTCCCCCAGCGCTGCCAAGGCACCACTGGCCCCAAGTGCCACAGAGATTTTAAATCTCTCTGACCACTGCCCTGGGCAGCTGTGCCAGGGCTGGACAATCCTTTTTCCCTAATATCCACCCTGAGCCTCCCCTGGCCCAGCCTGAGGCTGCTCCCTCTGCTCCTGTCCCTGATCCCCCGGCTGTCCCCTCCTGGCAGGGAGTGTGCAGAGCCACAAGGTCCCTCTGAGCCTCCTTTTCTCCTGCCTCAGCCCCTTTCCAGCTCCCTCAGCCCCTCCTGGGGCTCCAGCCCCTTCCCATGTCCCAGCCCCAGCCCAGTTCTACTTGGACCACGCTAAAACCTCCCCTTGCAGAGATGGGGGTTCCAACTCCACCAAACCATGGGTACCACAGGCAGCCCCTCTCCTGGGGAGTGTCCTTGCTCCTCCCTTCACACCTCCACCTCAGCTGCCACAGTTTAACTCTCTGCTCTCTGTCCCCCCTGCAGGTTTGGAGAACAGGCTGTGTGTCCTCTCCCTCTCCAGACTTCCTCCTCCCAACAGACAGAACCTTTTGGGGGTCAGTGCATCTTCCTCACCTCGGCAAAGTCCTGCTGCCCCCCGAGACAAGCCAACCCTTCCATCAGTGCCTGCCCTGCTGAACGTGCCTGGTGTGAATTCCAGCAGCCTGAATCCCTACACGTGCCAGCTGAGGCTCTAAGCCAGGGCTAAGGTGGAACCGGGGGAGCTGCAGGAGCAGGCAGGATCCCACCTACCCGGACACACTTTACAGCACTTCCCGTCGACTTTCTCGGGGTGCTCGCAGGGGTACTCGGTGGGGCAGGTGATCCTGCGGCAGTCCTGCACGCCGTCGCTGCAGGTGCAGAGGACGCAGGGCAGCAGCCCGTAGAGCCGGAACGCGGGGTGCCACACCTCCCCGTGCGAGTAGGTCCTGCCGTTGTACACGCAGGCTGCGGGGACCGAGAGAGCGGGGAGCTCACCCTCCTCCTCCCTGCAACCCCGGAGTCACCGCCGCCAAACCCCGGGCACGGCAGCGCCTGCCGGAGGAGAGCGAGCTCCGCCGGCACGGACCCGGCAGCGGCGGCACCGGGGTGCGACAGGAGGGACACGGGACAGGCACCGGGGTGCGACAGGAGGGACACGGGACAGGCACCGGGGTGTGACAGGAGGGACATGGGACACGGGACAGGCACCGGGTGTGACAGGAGGGACACGGGACACGGGACAGGCACCGGGTGCGACAGGAGGGACACGGGACAGGCACCGGGGGTGTGACAGGAGGGACACGGGACAGGCACCGGGATGCGACAGGAGGGACACGGGACACGGGACAGGCACCGGGGTGTGACAGGAGGGACACGGGACACGGGACAGGCACTGGGGTGTGACAGGAGGGACACGGGGACACGGGACAGGCACCGGGGTGTGACAGGAGGGACATGGGAACAGGCACCGGGGATGTGACAGGAGGGACACGGGACACGGGACAGGCACCGGGGTGCGACAGGAGGGACACGGGACACGGGACACGGGACACGGGACACGGGACAGGCACCGGGGGTGCGACAGGAGGGACACGGGACACGGGACAGGCACCGGGGTGTGACAGGAGGGACACGGGACAGGCACTGGGGTGTGACAGGAGGGACACGGGACACGGGACAGGCACCGGGGTGTGACAGGAGGGACATGGGAACAGGCACCGGGATGTGACAGGAGGGACACGGGACACGGGACAGGCACCGGGATGTGACAGGAGGGACACGGGACACGGGAACAGGCACCGGGATGTGACAGGAGGGACACGGGACACGGGACACGGGAACAGGCACCGGGGTGCGACAGGAGGGACACGGGACAGGCACCGGGGTGTGACAGGAGGGACATGGGACACGGGGACAGGCACCGGGGTGTGACAGGAGGGACACGGGACAGGCACCGGGGTGTGACAGGAGGGACACGGGACAGGCACCGGGATGCGACAGGAGGGACACGGGACACGGGACACGGAACAGGCACCGGGGTGTGACAGGAGGGACACGGGAACAGGCACCGGGATGTGACAGGAGGGACACGGGACACGGGACACGGAACAGGCACCGGGATGTGACAGGAGGGACACGGGACACGGGACACGGAACAGGCACCGGGATGTGACAGGAGGGACACGGGACACGGGACACGGGACACGGGACACGGGACAGGCACCGGGATGTGACAGGAGGGACACGGGACACGGGACAGGCACCGGGGTGTGACAGGAGGGACACGGGACAGGCACCGGGGGTGTGACAGGAGGGACACGGGACACGGGACAGGCACCGGGGTGTGACAGGAGGGACACGGGACAGGCACCGGGATGTGACAGGAGGGACACGGGACACGGGAACAGGCACCGGGGTGTGACAGGAGGGACACGGGACACGGGACAGGCACCGGGATGCGACAGGAGGGACACGGGACACGGGACAGGCACCGGGGTATGACAGGAGGGACAGGGGAACAGGCACCGGGATGCGACAGGAGGGACACGGGACCCGGGACAGGCCGGGACAGGCTCCGGGGGCCGGGCCAGCCCGCCGGGCCAGGGGCAGCCCCTCGGGCCGGGTCCCTGCGGGGCTGTCGCGGCACGAAGCGCAGTGAAGAGTGCCACCTGCTGACTCCACCGAAACTTCTGGAGGTCCCAAAATTCCCTCCTGGCCTTCGTGTGCCAGGACTGGAAGAGCCCTTCCCGGCACAGCGGAGGAGGGCAGCCAGGAGCAGAGAGGAGCTGCTGCTCCCTGCTGCGGGCTCTGCTGCTGTCCCCGGGAGGAGCCCCTGGCACAGCCCTGGGGCACAGCCAGCACTCCCACCTGGGGAGCATCCTGTCCTTCAGAGCCACTCCCCTGGAAGGTGCCAGCCGAGCTCCTTCCTTCCCGAGTGCCACATCTCCAGAACATTGCAAGGAGCAGTGCTCTCCAGCCCGTTTTGGAAAGTGGCAGGTTTGAGCTCAGGGGACTGTGGCCGTGAGGGCTGAGGTACTGCTGGAGGCTGGCTGGGGCAGCCTGGGGAGAAGGCCTTGCTGGGGAAACCTGCCTCGAATCAGACTCCCTGGAGAAGGCCAAGCTCTGGAGAAGCCACTTGAGTCGCACTCAGAGTGCTGGCCTCTCATCCCTTACCTTTCTTGTGCTTCTCTTTCAAGACGATCTTCACGGTGGTGCCTCCTGCTCCCTTGGGCTTGAAGCTCCTGGGAATCAGCTCCAGGGAAGAGCTGAGGGCAGTGGACACGGTGGCTGCAGGAGCCTTCCTCCCCAGCACCTCTCCCGAGCACTGGTCCTGGGAGTGTCTCTGAGCAGCCAGAGGAAAGGGGCTTCAGGCCTGGCACTGAGTGCTTCTCCCTCCAAAGCATGCTGGAAAAGCCATGCAGTGTCCTGCACACCCTGCACCAGGGTGCAAGGGGCAGAGACCCCAGGGATGAGCAGTGACCCACGAGCCAGACAAATCACAGAAATATTAAGGTTGGAAAACTCCTCTGAGGTCATGGAGCCCAACCATTCCCCAGCCCTGCCAAGGTCACCATCGTCCCCAAGTGCCACATCCACAGCTTTAAATCCCTCAGGGGGTGGGGACTGCCACTGCCCTGGGCAGCTGTGCCAGGGCTGGACAGCCCTTCTGGGGGAAGGAGCTTCCCTAAAATCCAACCTAAACCTCCCCCAGAGTCTGGCCCCAAGCCGGCTGTCCCCTCCTGCCACAAGGTCCCTCTGAGCCTCCTTTTCTCCGGGCTGAGTCTCCAGGCTCCCTCAGCCTCTCCTGGGGCTCCAGCCCCTTCCCCATCTCGCTGCTGCCACCTCCCAAGGGCTGCTGACAGTCAGGGTCAGTGCCCCACACCGGTGTCCTCCTCATGTGGGTCACCCTCACTGGTGAAAGGTAGGGTCCCCTTTGCCTACCCAAGCTCAACCCAATCCCCCCAGAGAGGCACGTGAGGTCCTATCCCTAAAACACACTGGGAAATGGGCTGGTCTGTCCTGGAGGGAAAATGAGGACTGGCATCTGTGAGGCTCAGACAGGGTCAGAAAGGTGAGGATGCTCTCCCTGGCAGGCACAAGGGATTCGGCGTGGGGCTGGAATGCCAGGAACAGCCCAGGAACATCCCAGGAACGGCCCAGGAACATCCCAGGAACATCCCAGGGGAACATCCCAGGGAACATCCCAGGAACAGCCCAGGAACATTCCCAGGAACATCCCAGGGGAACATCCCAGGAACATCCCAGGAACATCCCAGGAACATCCCAGGAACATCCTTGGGAACAGCCCAGGAACGTCCCTGCTCTTCCAAAGATGTCACAGAATCATAGAATCGGAATCATTTGGGTTGGAAAACTTCCCTAAGGTCATCGAGTGCAGCCCTTCACCTGACACTGCCAGGACCCCCCTGACCCACACCCCTGGGCTGCTGCTGAGTCTCTCCCTGGTGCCCTGAGGTCTCCCCTAGGCTGATCTCTCAGCTAGACTCAACTCCATGGCACGATTCACCTGCAAACCAGGTGTCCATGGCTCTGCAAGGACCTGAGTGCCTCCTGCAGCTGCTGGGGCTGATTTCTCTGCAGAGGCAAGGTGCAAGGGCTCTGGGAGCTGTGCAGGGGGCTGTGCTAGGGAGCAAGAAGCCAAGTTCTAAAATGCAAATGTCACGTACAACACCTCTGTTTAGCTGCAGGGGTTCCTCTTCCGTGGACTTCTCCAAGGAGCCATCTGCAAGGGAAAAGCTGTCCTGGCAGGTGCTGGGGGCTGAGGGGAGGCTGCTCTCTGTGGCTGAAAGCAGCTCTCCTCACGTGCTGGCCTGCCTGGGCAGACAGGAGCTGTGCACAAGCAGCTCCCACCATCCAAGGAAAACCCAAGCCCTCAGCTTTTGCTTCCTGGGGCAGCCCAGAGATAGCAAGTGGCCTGGCTTGGAGCCCAGCTGTCCAAAACCCTGCTGAAGTGGCTGGAAATGGCTCCTGCAGCAGGTGCAGCCAGCTGGAGTCTCCCAGCCCTCATCCCAGCCCTTTACCTCTGCAGACCTGGCAGCAGGAGTCTGGCACAGTCAGGGGAGAGGAGCACAGCAGCTCGGGGCAGGTCACCAAGCCACAGTAAATCTGGCCTTCCTAGGAGGGCAGGAGGGAGAAAACCACTGTCAGTGCTGTACAGAGCTCCATGTCCCCCACTGCCAGCACCTCAGGCTGCAGATTTGCCATCAGTCAGGGAAGAAGGGGTGCTGAGCCCCAGCTTGGCTGCCCCATCCCTGGAAGTGTCCCAGGCCAGGCTGGAGCCCCCTGGGGTAGTGGAAGGTGTCCCTGCCCAGGTGGGACTGAAGGAGCTTCAAGGGCCCTTCCAAACCCAAGCCAAATTTTTTTCCAGATTTGCACCAGCTTGTTGCAGGAATCAGTTTTTGCTGCTTTGCCAAAGGGTAAAAAAGGATGTTTGGCAGCCAGACCTGGACAGCAAGGCTGTCTTCTCCCTGCAGCAATTTTCTCTGGGTATCCACGAGCTCCCAGTCAACCAGGACCAAGAGGTGAGCCAAGGATGTCCTTAGAAAACCAAACCCACGGGGAAGCCAGACTGCTGAGTGAGGAGCATGAGGAGGGTGAGGGAAGTTTGGGGGTGACAGGGTCTGGCAGAGGTCACTGCACACCAAACCCTGCTCTCCACCTGGGGACCCCAGACCTGCCCCTTCCTGCTCCTCCTCCTGCCCAGCCGCTCCCAGCAGAGACCTGCCCCAGCCGGGAAGAGCCAGTGCCACAAGAAGCAGGAATTGTCCCCAGAGGCTCTGGCCTTGTTTCAGAGGGCTAGACCAGCTGTTCACGCAGCTGCTCAGCAGCTGGCAGCACCAGGCACAGCCCGGGGCCAGCCCCCCGTGGGGGCGGCACAGCCAGCCCTGCATCCCCCTCTGTCCCCGCGGCGCTGCCCCGGCAGGTGACAGAGCCCGGGGACAGGGAGGGACGCGGGGACGGGGACGGGTGGGCCGGAGGGCTCCTTCCCAGCGCCTCCCTCCTCCCGGCTGGGCTCCTGAGAGACGAGCCAGCCCCAAAGCCGCCTGATTTCCACGTCAGTTATTCCTTGCCTGCTCCCAGGGGAGCTGCTCCAGCATCAGACACCTCCCTACGGCACCGGTGGAGCCCTGTGTGCTCTTGCCGTGACTGAGGGGTGCTTTGGGCTCTTTTTGACTCCCTGCCAAACTTGCTGCCCCCCTTGGCTGCAGCAGAGCACAGGGGTGCAGCCTGGCCCCACCTGTGCCCATCCCCTTTCCCAGCCGTGGCAAGGAGCAGCTCCCTGCCGTGCCCAAGGCCGGGTCAGCACCTTCCACCCCCTTTCCTCGCTCCATCTCAAGGAGGAGGAGCTGCTCCATCCGTCTCCTGCGCTCCACACACGCTCCCATCCCCTCCGCTCCCGAGCAGGGTGTCAGAGCTCTGCTCTGGTGGATTTTCACAGGATCCCAGCCCTGGGAAGGGGCTGCTGCAAGGTGTCCCTGCCCAGGACAGCTGCGAGGTCCCGTCCAACCCAAGCCGTTTCTGGATCTGTGGATCCCTGTGCTGGTGCCCCAACCCCAGTCCAAGCCATGCCCCGGCTGGCTCTGCCAGGGATCCCAGGAGTTGGGGCCGGTGTGACCCTGCGGGGGGCAGGAGAGCCCAGGTATGGGGGGCAGGAGAGCCCAGGTGCGGGGGCAGGAGAGCCCAGGTGCGGGGGCAGGAGAGCCCAGGTGTGGGGGGCAGGAGAGCCCAGGTGCGGTGCGGGACAGGAGAGCCGCAGGTGTGGGGGGTAGGAGAGCCCAGGTTTGGGGGGCAGGAGAGCCCAGGTGCGGGGTGCGGGGGGCAGGAGAGCCCAGGTGCGGGTGCGGGGGCAGGAGAGCCCAGGTGCGGGGGCAGGAGAGCCCAGGTGCGGGTGCTGGGGGGCAGGAGAGCCCAGGTGCGGGGGCAGGAGAGCCCAGGTGCGGGTGCGGGGGCAGGATAGCCCAGGTGCGGGGGGCAGGAGAGCCCAGGTGTGGGGGGCAGGAGAGCCCAGGTGCGGGGGGCAGGAGAGCCCAGGTGTGGGGGGCAGGAGAGCCCAGGTGTGGGGGCAGGAGAGCCCAGGTGCGGGGGCAGGAGAGCCCAGGTGCGGGGGCAGGAGAGCCCAGGTGCAGGTTTGGGGGCAGGAGAGCCCAGGTGCAGGTTTGGGGGCAGGAGAGCCCAGGTGCGGGGGCAGGAGAGCCCAGGTGTGGGGGCAGGAGAGCCCAGGTGCGGTGCGGGGGCAGGAGAGCCCAGGTGCGGGTGCGGGGCAGGAGAGCCCAGGTGCGGGGTCAGGAGAGCCCAGGTTTGGGGGCAGGAGAGCCCAGGTGCGGTGCGGGGCAGGAGAGCCCAGGTGCGGGGGCAGGAGAGCCCAGGTTTGGGGGCAGGAGAGCCCAGGTGCGGGGGCAGGAGAGCCCAGGTGCGGCGCTGGGGCAGGTGCGGCGCTTACGGAGCAGCTGCACTGCACACACTGGTTGGGCTGGCGGCCGGGGAACAGCTCGCTGCCGCTGAACATCTCTCCCTGCTGGTACGTGGTGCCGTTGTGCTGGCAGGACCGGGCCGGGGCGCGCAGCCCCGACGGGGAGGGCGGCTCTGCAAGACAGGGGGGCAGGAGAGGGCTGGCAGCCAGCCCCGCTGCCCCGGGGAGGCACCGCTGCCCCGGGGCACCGGCAGCCAGCCCCGCTGCCCCGGAGCACCGGCAGCCCGGGCACACCGCAGCGCTGGGCAGTGACCGAGGTCCAGAGCTCTGCAGAGCGGGGCTGCCTGCGCTGGGCTCAGCCCAGGGACAGCCTGTGCACACCGTGTCACACCGTGTCACACCGTGTCACAAAGTGTCACAAAGTGTCCCCAAGTGTCCCGGAGCTCTGCAGAGCGGGGCTGGCTGCGCTGGGCTCAGCACAGGGACAGCCTGTGCACACCGTGTCACACCGTGTCACACCGTGTCACACCGTGTCACAAAGTGTCACAAAGTGTCCCCAAGTGTCCCGGAGCTCTGCAGAGCGGGGCTGGCTGCGCTGGGCTCAGCACAGGGACAGCCTGTGCACACCGTGTCACACCGTGTCACACCGTGTCACAAAGTGTCCCAAGTGTCCCAAAGTGTCCCCAAAGTGTCCCGGAGCTCTGCAGAGCGGGGCTGGCTGCGCTGGGCTCAGCACACAGGGGACAGCCTGTGCACACCGTGTCACACCGTGTCACACCGTGTCACAAAGTGTCCCAAGTGTCCCAAAGTGTCCCAAAGTGTCCCGGAGCTCTGCAGAGCGGGGCTGGCTGCGCTGGGCTCAGCACAGGGACAGCCTGTGCACACCGTGTCACACCGTGTCACACCGTGTCACAAAGTGTCCCAAGTGTCCCAAAGTGTCCCAAAGTGTCCCGGAGCTCTGCAGAGCGGGGCTGGCTGCGCTGGGCTCAGCACACAGGGACAGCCTGTGCACACCGTGTCACACGTCACACCGTCACAAAGTGTCCCCAGTGTCCCGGAGCTCTGCAGAGCGGGCTGCCCGCTTCATGCTGGGCTCAGCATCAGGACAGCCTGTGCACACCGTGTCACACCGTGTCACACCGTGTCACAAAGTGTCACAAAGTGTCCCCAAGTGTCCCGGAGCTCTGCAGAGCGGGGCTGTCCCACTGCGCTGGGCTCAGCACAGGGACAGCCTGTGCACACCGTGTCACACCGTGTCACACCGTGTCACAAAGTGTCACAAAGTGTCCCCAAGTGTCCCGGAGCTCTGCAGAGCGGGGCTGCCCCACTGCGCTGGGCTCAGCACAGGGACAGCCTGCCAGTCTGACCTCACCAGTTCCTAACCAAATTCTTGGGTTTTCCCCTCCCCTGGTTGTAATGGTTGCCAAATTCAAACGGAGTCAGGAAAAAGGGGCTTGTCTCATGGGTAATTAGCAAAACATGAAAATTAATGAGTTCTTTTCCTACTTTTTTTTTTTTCTAATTTTTCAAGTCACTGATGGTTTCTGACTAGCTCTGCCAGCACTCAGGTAGAGAAGGTTTTGGGACTAAATCTTGAGGTAATCTATGGGGGAAAGAATGAACATATTGAGGTAAAATGAGGTGATCAGTAGTGGTAAGGTAGGGAAAAGTTTTGGGGCTAAAACTTGAGATAGTCTCCAGTGCAGAGAGGCAAGTTGTTAAAAATATTAATTTTTTAAATTATTTTTTTCAAATCCAGGACACTTTGCTGGCAAATGATCAGAATAAATTGCCAGCTTCTTATTTGCCCCTGAAGTGTGAACTGGCATTTTGTCCCGACAAAGCTCTTGGGGCGGGGGCAGAAGGCGGCCTGGCAGAGAGCCCTTTTCCATCCAGAGGAGGCTTTTGGAGGCAGCTGCGTGGCGCAGGCGGCAGCAGAGGGGCAGTGCCTGGAGCACCGGGCCCTGTCCCCGGGCAGTGGCACCTACCGGGGCAGCGCGGGCAGCACTGCTGGGGCTCGGTGACGGGGCTGGCGCACGGCGCGGCCGGGCACTGGATCCGGGAGCACCTGATGTTGGAGTTCTGCGACACAAGACGGGTTTGTTAGTCCAGGGGCACGTTCAGCTCGTGGCTCACCCCTGCTGGAGGAGGAGCACAGCATCACCAGGGCAAAGCGTGCTGGCTGTGGCTCAGCAGGGGTGTCTGCAGCCCGAGCCCAGCCAGCCCAGGGCCCCTCACCCGCAAATCAGCCACCCCTGGCAGCAGCCTGAGCCACCTGCACCCACCCCTGTGCCACGGGGCAGAGCCCTGCAACCACACACAGATTTAGCTGTGAAGAGCCTTAAAGATCTTCTTCCACCCCTGCTACGGGCAGGGACACCTTCCACTGTCCCAGATTGCTGCAGCCTGGCCTGGGACACCCCCAGGGATCCAGGGGCAGCCACAGCTGCTCTGGGCACCTGTGCAGGGCCTGCCCGCCTCACAGGGAGCAATTCCGTGTGAACAGATTAATCTAAATCTCTTCCAGTTTAAACCCTTCCCTTTTCCTGTTGTTATCTGCCTGCGTTAAAGGTAACTCTCCATCTTTCACAAGCCGCCTGGGAGTGCCCAGAGGCTCCTCTCACAAGGTCAGCCTGGCCCTGGGACGTGCCTCGGAGCAGCTGCAGCAGAGGCAGTACAGCGGTGCAGTACAGCAGTGCAGCAGCCATGCAGCCATGCAGCACCTCTGCCACCCCATCCATCCCCGGACGTGCCTCGGCACAGCTGCAGCGGAGGCAGTACAGCAGTGCAGTACAGCAGTGCAGCACAACAGTGCAGCAGCCATGCAGCCATGCAGCGCCCCTGCCACCCCGCCCATCCCCGGACGTGCCTCGGCGCAGCTGCAGCGGATGCAGTACATCAGCCCCTGCGGCTCCAGGTACGGGTGCCAGCTCTCCCCCGGGCTGTACCTCCTGCCGTTGAAGTCGCAGAACGCCTCCGGCCCTGCAAGGAAGGGAGAGGCTGCTGAGAAGGGGCCGGCCCTGGCGCAGCCCTGGGTGGCAGCAGGACAGCGGCACGCCGCTCCCCACGGGCAGCCGCAGCCAAACCCGGCTGTGCTCCCCACAGTTCCACCTTTCTGCCTGCATTTTCCTCACTGCAACGTGGACAGGTGACTTCAGGGTGATGCTACAGGATGGAATTTCCCCCGGTGAGATCAGAATGGTTGGGAGTTGTGACAGAGAAGGGAGACCCTGAGTTTAGGGACATTTTCACTGCTACCAAAAATCCCCCACAAAAATAAGAAAGGGGGAGAAAATAACAAACCAAAAAAATATGGGTAAAAAACACATTCTGGGGAAAACCTTTTGCTCCCCCTAAGAGCTGCAGCTCGTTCTCTCAAGGATGCATGGACAAGCAGGACTGGGCTGCTGGTGCCGTCCCACTGGGTCTCAGCCCTTTGGCTTCACCTGGCTTGATGCAGCACTGCTCTGACTGAGTGGCTGCTTTTTCATTTATGGGGCTGTACAGGGGGACAGCAAGTCCACCTCACCCACTTTTCATCCTCAAAAGCACAAACACGTGGGTTTTCTTCTTCCTTTTCAGTCCTGTTATCCTGAGAAGAGCCAGTTTCCAGCCGTGCTCCGGAGCTGGAGCTGTCTGTCCCAGAAATGATCCCCTGGCAGGGGTGTAACCTCACCGTGGCACAGGGGTGAGATGGTGCCAGCACCAGCAGTGGAGGAGATCCCTGTGGAGATCTCTGCCCTCCCACATTTTGTCAGGTGCTCATCCACCTCCTTCATCCCAAGCCCGTAGTTAGAAGCAGGTAACAGGCAGCAGGCAGCAGGTGGGACAAGGCACGGCCAGGATCACCAACAAACCCCTCATGCTTTGGCCAAGGACCCCAGGTCACCACCCTTAGTGTTCCCACCGAGCATCACCGGCCCTGCAGGAGCTGCAGGAGCTGCAGGAGCTGCAGGAGCTGCAGGAGCCCGGAGCCCGTGGGAGCTGCAGGAGCTGCAGGAGCTGCAGGAGCTGCAGGAGCCCGGAGCCCGTGGGAGCTGCAGGAGCTGCAGGAGCTGCAGGAGCCCGGAGCCCGTGGGAGCTGCAGGAGCTGCAGGAGCTGCAGGAGCTGCAGGAGCTGCAGGAGCCCGAGCCCGTGGGGAGCTGCAGGAGCTGCAGGAGCTGCAGGAGCCCGGAGCCCGTGGGGAGCTGCAGGAGCTGCAGGGAGCTGCAGGAGCTGCAGGAGCTGCAGGAGCTGCAGGAGCCCGGAGCCCGTGGGAGCTGCAGGAGCTGCAGGAGCCCGGAGCCCGTGGGAGCTGCAGGAGCTGCAGGAGCTGCAGGAGCTGCAGGAGCCCGGAGCCCGTGGGAGCCGCAGGGAGCTGCAGGAGCTGCAGGAGCTGCAGGAGCTGCAGGAGCCCGGAGCCCGTGGGAGCTGCAGGAGCTGCAGGAGCCCGGAGCCCGTGGGAGCTGCAGGAGCCCGGAGCCCGTGGGAGCTGCAGGAGCTGCAGGAGCTGCAGGAGCTGCAGGAGCCCGGAGCCCGTGGGAGCTGCAGGAGCTGCAGGAGCTGCAGGAGCTGCAGGAGCTGCAGGAGCCCGGAGCCCGTGGGAGCTGCAGGAGCTGCAGGAGCTGCAGGAGCTGCAGGAGCCCGGAGCCCCTGGGAGCCGCTGCTGCTCCCGCCGTGCCAGAGCCCTGCCCGGCAGAGGGGCAGCCCGGCGCCCAGGCTCCTTCTGGGCACACCCCGGGGCTGCAGCAGGGGGAGGGCTGGTGCCCACCGCGCAGGCAGGAGCTCAGGAGAGCCAGCGGGGCTGACCCTGCCAGGCTCTCGGGAGGGCCCCCAAAACTCAGCACCCCGGAGATGCTCAGAGCCACCCCACACTGCACCCTGTCCCCCGGGACAGCAGTGGCTCAGAGGGCCAGCTGGTGCTGTGCCCCCTTGCTCCTTTGCTGGAGATGTCACCTGCTTAAGGGAGCTTGCAGCCAGCCAGACAAAATGCACCCAAAGGTGCTGGGGTGGGCTGCAGTCCCTCCTCCAGCTCGTGCCCCTCCAGGGGAGGCTCCACCACGGCCAGACCCTCTGGCAGCAGGACAGGCAGAGGTCTTTGTGTGTGTCCTCCAGCTGCAGCCCCTGGCAGCAGATTTGAGCCTCTGCTTGATGCCTTTGAGCACTTGATTTCCAGGCTGTACCTTCACAAGTGGTGACCAGCAGTGTCCAGAGTGCCTGGCCCAGGCAGCGTGGGGCATCTGAGGATGGGGAGGTTTGCAACAGCTTTGGAGTGGATGTCACCAGAGGGACAGGCAGAGGTATTTTCCTTCCTTTTCCCTGATCAGGACATCACATTGTCCCCATAGCTCCTGACAAGTCAGCAACTCCCTATTCCTGGCCAGGCAGGTGATGAGCTTACAGCAAACCACACAGAACTGGTGAGCATGGGGCTCGAGTATGAGGAAACCCAGGAGAGAGAGGAAAAACCTCCACAAAAAACGATAAAACAAAACGATAAAACAAAACCAACCAAACAAAAAACCCCTACAAAACAAAAACTAAACAAGAAAAAAACCCGTAGTTTTGCAAAAGGGTGAGAAGGTGACCTCATCTGTCCCTCTGCAGCACCCCAGGGCTGTGCCAGGGTGGGGAGGTGGAGCTGCTGGGTGACGCTGGCTCGCTGCTCCCGTGCCAGCTGGCTGCTGCCTCCAGCACTCAGCCACAACTGCAGCCCTGGGCTGGCTCCAGCCCTCGAAAGCAGCCTGATTCATGTCTGCAAAGGGCCTGCTGCTGAAACTGCAGCTGCCTGGCAGGGCTGGCGTCTCAGCAGTGCCATGGTTATGGCAAGAGGTGCCAGCATGGGCAAAAGCAAGATGGGGATGGATGGATGATGGATGCATGGATGGATGTATGGATGCATGGATGGATGGAGGCTTAAAAGCTGGAGGCTCTGGACCATTTTTTCCCATCCAGGCTAATAATTTCATTTTCAGAGGTCACACTTTGGATACCATCCTGATTGACTTGGAGTGCAAAGCCGTTGTGGCAGTGCTGATCAGTTAGGTGATCTTACTCACTGCCCCTTCAGCAGCAGCAGCACACTCAGAAAAGTCATGTGGGTTTACTGCTCGCTGGATCTGGAGCAGGTCAAGGGGTTGTGGGGTGGCATCTTGCTGGTGGCTGGTGTCTGAAGCTGTTGAGACACATCCTGAGGAGACATTCCCTGCTCGTGGAGCGAGGGGTGCAGCCCAGGATGGGTTTCTCCACACCATTCAGTCTGTCACCGTGGGTTGGTGTCTCTGAACTCTGAATCTCGTGAAGATGCTGCTCAGAGCTCCAGCCTCTTGTGAGGTTTCAATTTCCTGGGAGCTGGAAAGCCTCCCACAATGCCTCTCCTAAATCTTTGATGTCCTTTCCAGCCCAAGCCACGTGTGATTCTGTGATTCTGCCTCTGGGAGTGTTCTGAGCCATTTGACGGCTCAACAGGAGGTTGTGGGGTCTTGCTCATCTCCCCTCGCTCCTCTTCTCCCATTTCATCCCGAGGCTGAGGGGAAGGGCAGTCCTGCATCCCCAGGTGGCACTTCTGGAGTTGTCTCCACGTCTGAGCTGAGCTCCCAGCTCCAGCAGTCTTTCTGGAGGTCACACACCTGCCAGGCAGCACAGTGCTGGCCATGAGGGAGGCAGCTCATGCAAACCAGTTTGCAAGTTTTAAGAGCAGCCATAAATAAAGTGTAAAGAGCACTGTCTGGTACACAGAGTCCAGGCGCTCCTATGACAGCCTTGTATTTATGAAAGGCTTAAAATGCAACTTAGCTGAGAGGGCACTGGTTAAAACACACTGGGCCCTTGACATGTGGCATCCTAACGACTCCTCTCACATCCAGATCAATTCCTACACACTCACCTTGCTCGGGTCTGGGCTGGAAATATCTTCTTGGGACTTTGGGAGCCCAGAAAACTCTGCAGCTCCTGAAATGCAGCCTCATGAAGCATGTCTGAGTTCCCCAGAGTGGAGCAGCCAGGCAGACAGGGTCCTGCCTCCCCCACTCCCTCCCAGGGCAAGGCTCCCTTCCTTTGGCCTCCCCCTGCCATGGCGTGGCTGCACTCGCTTTCCATCGTGGTCCTTCCCATCCTGGAGCACCCTTCATCCCTGCTGGATCCAAACCTGCGGGACACAGGCATCCCAGGAGCCCCCTCTTCTCCAGCAACCACGTTAAGAAGAAATGAAACAGCAGCTTCCAAGCTCCTGGGGAAAACCACTGCCCCGTGCTCGCCAGAGATGCTGGTGTTCAAATGCCTCCAGCCAAAACATCGTGCGTTCAACCACTGCCCCTGAATTACTCAGAATGCAGCACACTCGTCCCAGTAACCTGTGCCTCTGATTTTTTTTTTCAGCTGGAGTGCAAATCCCCTAAAATAGCCTGTTTCTGTGGGCAAATTCTTCTTTTCTGACTTGCCTTCAAGCCCGAGCATTTCTGCTTCTCACCTATTTTTAGCCACGACACTGTAGGTCCCTTGGCTGATGAGCCTGCTCGTAACTAATTTATTCCTGTCTTCACTCTCCCCGAACACGCAGCCGTGAGAAGCGTGAGGCTGCAGAGGTGGGGAGAAGTGCACGGTTTGATGATGGCTCTGTCACCCGAACCACCCCGCCCCTGACCTCGGGGCAAGCCCTCCCCATCTCCCCACCGCGTGATACGCCCTGTGCCAGAGCTGAAGTGTTTCAGAGCTGGGGAGCGACCCTGGACCTGCCTGCCCCAGCCCTGCTCCGATGCCACAGTCACAGCTCTCTACCAACACTGCAAATCCTGCCAGAGGGCCCCAGCGCCTCCTCCCAGATCAGACAGGCCCTTACTGCCCCCATCCAGCACAGCTCATGCCCAATTTTCGGGCTCTTCCCACCTGCAAAGAGCAAACTCCTCGCCCAGCACCTGCTCCACCTTCGGGACCGTCTCTGTCCCTTCCCCCAGCACGGCAGGGAGTCAGCCCCGCAGCCCTGGCTCCGGGAAGATGCTGGGGCTGCGTTTGGCAGCTTCGGGTGAGCCCAGGGAAGGCAGAGGAGCTGAATTCACCCGGATTTTGCTCTCCAGGGCTTTGCAAAGCCCCGTTCCCCCAGCACACCGCACAGCCGGGGTGAGCGATGCAGCGCTCCGATTTTGGGTCCACGCTCCAGGAGGATGATTGTTTGAGTGCCTAATGCACTGCTGGCAGCGGGCGGGCTGTAAATCACCCTGACGAAGCCACCGGCAGCCTCCCGCTGGGATTCCGGGAGATTCAGGGGAGGAGTAAACGTCGGGACACAGCAGGTCCGGCTCGATTTGCTGAGAGCCCTGGTGGCTCTGCGAAGTTCAGGGGTGCTGAGCACCCACTGGTAGGGTCCCAGTGCTTTGCCCAAGCCAAGCCCACCTCCCCAGTTAACACATCCAGCACCCTCCAAGCTCCCCAACAGCTCTGGCCAAGTCCTTCCAGCCTCTTTGTGGGAATGCCAAACCTCCCTCCCTTATCCCAAACCTTCTGTGCATCAGTCAGCCCGCTGGGAGCAAAAGTAGGAGAGACTGGGGGCTGGACACGGAGATGGACAATGGATGGACATGGAGGAAAGCCCCCAGCTTCGTTTGGGGCGGGGGAGGCATCGCCCCTGTCCCCGTCCACCCTCGGGGGGACATGCACCCGTGCAGGGTGGGACCTGAGCACAGGAAGGTCTGTAAGACAGCCTCCTGCTCTGTGGCATTCCTAGCCCGCGGAAGGGGGTCCCAGACCTTCCTCCAGCCCCCCCAGTGCAGAGCTCGGTGCTGTAACACCCCGCAGAGCAGCGGGGACAGCAGCGGGCACGGGGGACCCGGCCCTGTCCCCAGCAGGACAGGACAGGACACCTGGCCGCTCGCACGGACATCCCGGCCGGGAGACCCGCACCTGCCGGCGCCAGGAGCCCCCGTGCCCTGACCGTGCCCCGCAGCACCCCGCGCGTTCCCGGGGACCCGGCGGGGGAAACTGAGGCACGGAGGCAGAGCGCGGCCGGGACACGAGCGGGTCAGACTTACGAGCCCGGGCTCGGCTCCCGGAGGCGAGGAGCAGCAGGAGGCACCGCAGGAGGAAGGCGAGGGGACCCGCCCCGGGAGGCATCGCAGCGGTCCCGGTGCCCGGTGTGCCGCTGATGTCCCGCTCCGGGCTGGGGCTCGCTGCCGCTGCCGGTGCCGCGGTCGCGCTCGGAGTCGGCGCCTCGGAGCACGCTGCGGAGCCGGACCGGGGCCGCGGGTGCCGGTGCCAGGGGCTGGCGGTGCCGGACCGGAGCTGTGGGTGCCCGGGGCTGGCGGTGCCGGCAGCGCTCCGGTGCCGGTGTCAGGGGTGCCGGTGCCCGGAGCTGTAGGTACCCAGAGGTGCCGGTGCTGGCGGTGCCGGTGTCAGGGGCGCCGGTGCCGGTGCTGGTGTGCCGGTGCCCGGAGCTGTAGGTGCCCGGGGGTGCCGGTGCCGGTACCGGTGCCGGTGCCCGGAGCTGTAGGTGCCCGGGGGTGCCGGTGCCGGCGGTGCCGGTGTCAGGGTGCCGGTGCCCGGCGGGGCTCGTCTCGCTCCGATCAAAGGCGCCTCCTTTAGGGAGAGTGGAGGAGTTGTTTGTTGGTATTAAAGGCGGAGAGGGAAGCGGGAGGGGGGATCCGCAGGGTGGGTATTTTAATGGTTTTTATGATTGTTATATTCGCACTTTTTGGGGGGAGTTTTAGGAAATTCCTCGGCGGCGGGCGGGAGGAGGCGGGCGGGCGGGCGGGGGTGGTGCGGGAGCCGCGGGGTTAACCCCTGCAGCCCTGAGCCCGGCCGGGCTCCGCCGGGCTGCTGCTCGCCCCGGGGCTACGAGCCAAGAGGTGACACTAGCGGGGCGCACCACCGCCCGACACGGCCCGGCTGCTCCCCCTCTCCCTGTCAAACGCCGCCTGGACACCCGGCCCTCCCCACCAGCTGCTTCATAAAGCCCTTTCAAGGTCCAGAGTGGCCCCTGCCTCCAGACCCCCGGCCCCAGCCCGCAGCCCCAAACCTCCTCCCCGCTCCCCAGAGCGCGGAGAGCAGCGCTCCCGCCCCGCTGCCGTCCGACGGGCACCAGCACCTCCCTGGAAAACCACGGCTCATGCCGTCATCCCTGCAGGAGCCACCTGGCCTCCACACAAGGTTGCTCCTGTTCCTGCTGCTCCCCAGATCCTGCGCAGAGTGGTCCAGCTCGGGCTGACAGCCCTTCTCTGCCTGCTTGCTCAGCTTTCTGCCCCCCAGGACCCTCACAGAGAAGCTGGGCAGCACAGGATCCTCCCTGAGCAGCTGGCCACTTCCATGGGCAGATAAGCCAGGGCCACCAGTGAGCTTCTGCAGCTTCAGAGCAGATTTTGTGTGGTTTTTTACCCACTCCTCCTGTTCCATCTCCACAACTCGCCGGGGTGCTCGGAGCAGGACACTTCATTAGCAATGGAACAGGCTTTAATGCAGCAATGAACACCTTCGTGTTCCACCACTGGGAAGCTTGGATGGAGCTCCCAGACCTTGCAGGACTGATGGGATTCTTCTTTGCAAATGCCTTCATGTCTGCAACACAAGGACTCTCTTCCCATCATCTCCTTCAGCTTTCTCCCACCACCGGCCAGGGAGGAGCTGCCATCACCTGTGATCCCTTTTGTGGCAGGAGATCTCCATCCGCCAAGTTATTCATTTTTTTCTCTTAACTCCAGCTCAGGATTGGGCTTTCCAGGGTGTGAGATCTTTGTGCCTGCTGCCATCCCACACTGGGAGTGGCACCAAGCCACTGGTTTGCCACAGCATCCCCAAACCTCTCATCCAGGTCATACCAACCACAAGGCCCATTTCTTGCAGAGATGAAAGAAATCAAGGGCAATTTCTGCAGAAAAAAAAACAACCTCTTCTTTCCATCCATCTTCCAATTTTGTCTCTAACTTTACCCCACATTCCAACACTTTCCCCTGTACCAGACCATGTTTGCAGGTGCCTGTTTCTGGAGCTGGATATGAGAGAAATCTTTGTAATAAGAAAGCTTTTAATAACCCTTTAAATCATCAGGTTTGTTATTTTCTCTTTAAACTGCCAGCAAAAGAAATCAAGATTCATTTCTTTGCTCACATGGGCTGGACACATATTCTGGGAAGAAAGTGGGAAACACTGAATCCCAGTGATGCAATGCAGGTGAATCTTCACCCCAGCTTGACTCTCTCCCCAGGAATACCTGTGACCCTCCAAGAGCACAGCCCAGTGTGCAGAGCAGAAGACAGAGCAGAAACACAGCAGGGATGGTCACAATCTGCTGTTCCCCACCTCTAACAACAATTCCAGCACTCGGTGCCCTCCCCTGGGAGTGAGGAGTGTGACTGCTGAAGGAACTCCAGGGGATTTAGGAGCCCAGAATCCAGGGACACCGCACATCATCTGGCACTGACCCTCTAGGAAAGCACAAGCTGTGCTGTCACTTTCCAGGGCCAACCACAAATGGGAATTCTTCTCAGGAGGGAGAATCTCTCCCCTGTGTCCACCCCTGCCCTCTGGCAGTGGGAGCTATTCCCTGTGTCCTGTCCCTCCATGCCTGTCCCCAGTCCCTCTCCTGGAGCCCCTTCAGCCCTGGCAGGCTCTGAGCTCTCCCTGGATCCTTCTCCTCTCCAGGTGAGCTCCCCCAGCTCTCCCAGCCTGGCTCCAGCCCTGGAGCAGCTCTGTGCCTCCTCTGGACCCTCTCCATGAGCTCCACGTCTCTGTGCTATTCGACCCAGAACTTAAAGTTATCCCCACCTAGTGCCACTTCCCTTTTTTCACTGCTCCACTCATTTCCAGCTCTCTGCAAGCTTTTCTAGCAATGCCCCTCTATTTTCCCCTCCTGCCTCGATAAAGATGTTTAAAGGGGTTTGGGTAAACAGCAGCCTCCTTCCAGCTCCCACCAGGAAAAGCTGGTACCTCCTCTCCCAGCTCTTCCCTTGCACAGGGCTGACTTGAAAAGCCCATTTGTAGCACAAGTCTGTGGGCAAATTATGAAAGTACTTAGAAAAATGGGGACACAAAGTGCAAGTCAATGAAGTTATTTTGTGCCTCTGCTGCAACAGCAACAGCTGAATTCAGGACTGTGGATCCTGGCCCCACATCAGGGCTAAAACTTATGGGAAAGTTCAGGCATGTCCTAAGTGCAGACCCAGGAAATAAAGGCCAGCCTTGTCAGGAGCAAGGTGCTGTGTTACATCTCTGTTGGGTCTCATAAAGAATACATTCACCCTTTGGCAAAACCAGGGCTCTTTATCTTCATCTGTGAAGGAATCTGTCTGACAGTTCAATACTGCCAACATCAATCCATCTGTGATCATGAATCAGGCTCCAAAAACCGTGGCATTTGCCTGCAAATAATGAAACATGGGTCTGTTCTGTTTGTCTTCGGGTTCCCGAGCCTTTAGGTCAGACTCACTTTATATTTTCTGGGCAATCAAGAAGCCAAGACAATTCCCTCGGTTTTTGTTGTTTTTTGTTTGGTTTGTTTGTTAGTTTTTTTAATGAGAATGAAAACAGAATCTCCTGCAAGCTCCTGAGTGACCAGGCTGCGCTGCAGTAACTCTCCCCGAGGCGAGCGCTGCGGCCGGAGGGCTGGCGGCACACCGCGCCTTCCCCGGGCAGCCCCGGCCAGCTGGCATCGCATCCAGCGGGGGCGAGCAGCACTGCGCAGGAGAGGCTGCCAGCTCGGACCTGCAGGTTTTGGGAGCTGCTCTGAGTGACCAGGCTGGGCTGCAGTAACTCTCCCCGCGGCGAGCGCTGCGGCCGGAGGGCTGGCGGCACACCGCGCCTTCCCCGGGCAGCCCCGGCCGGCATCGCATCCAGCGGGGGCGAGCAGCACAGCGCAGGAGAGGCTGCCAGCTGCCGACCTGCAGGTTTTGGGAGCTGCTCTGAAGAAATGCAGCTGCAGGAGCGAGTGCCGTGGGTCTGTCCTGCTGGGCTGAGGGAGCTGCCCCCAGACCTGAGGTGCCCCGGCAGTGCCAGGAGAGGGGACAGGCACTGCCCTGCTCCTCTGCCCCGTGCTGGGCCAGGCTGGGTGCCGCTCGGGCACTGCTGATCGTGCTGGTATCCAGGATGCACTACCCACACCCTCGGTGAGCACCACGGTCCCCATCACAGCCCCGCTGCCACCCTCAGCCGGCCTCGCAGTCCCAGCCCCGTTCATCGGGGGAAAGCACCTCACCAACAGAATGACTTCATCCTGCTGCTATTTTTAACCAGGGGCTGCGGCGTGAGAGAGACCCTGAGCCAAACCGTGCCAGCCATGTGGGAACTGTGGCCAGCAGGAGGGCAGAGGGGGCTGCCCAAAGCAGAGGAGGAACTCTTGCTGTAAGCCCACAGTCTCCCTCCACTGCTCTGTGTGGCTGGTGCCCGTGCCCCTTATGTCTGGCCTGCATTTGAGGAGGAGTCACTGCATCCCACAGCAGGTTGCCAGAAGTCCAAGCTAGGCCAGTGGGGTTGGAGATGGGCATTAAATGCAATGATGCCTCTCTGCCATATCCCACAGGGCAGAGCTAAATCGAGCAAAGCCCATATTTTCTTTGTGCCACACCTTCACACGATTCCCATCCTAAGCCTGAAGCCTCATGGGCTTCCTCTCCTCACCTGGGAGATTTGAAAACTAGAGGGCAGGATTAGGTGGGCTGTTGGGCAGGAATTGTTCCCTGGCAGGGTGGGCAGGGCTGGCACAGGTGCCCAGAGCAGCTGTGGCTGCCCCTGGATCCCTGGAGTGCCCAAGGCCAGGCTGGACAGGGGTTGGAGCAGCCTGGGGTGGGGGAAGGTGTCCCGGCCCACATCAAGGGAGTTAGAATGAGATGAGCTTTAATGTCCCTTCCAACCCAAACCAGGCTGGGATTCCCTGCTCTCATCCTGTGTGAAGAGCTCCAAAGCCTCACCTTTTTGAGGGTTTAAGGCAGTCAATGACTGGTGAGGCTTAAGAAGATCATTTACTGATGGAAGCACAGTAGTCCAACCTGGAATGGGAAATCTGGTCATTCTTTTTAGAGTCTGAGCATGCTGCCAAGCACATCAAATCCAAATAAATAGTCTATAATCAGTGCAAACCAGTGATACAGAGAGGACAGTGGGTAAGAGATTCTCCTCCAGGGATGGAGATCAGCAACCAAATGAAAGGCTGAATAAAGCAAGGGGGAAGGAAAGAGAGGAAAAATGTGAGAGCACAGCACCACGGGCCTGTCTGCACTTCTGTACCCACCAGGACACATCCCACCTGCACCCCACGGAAGGAGTCTGCCTGGCTAGAACCAACATCATCTCTGGCAGCACCATGAAGGGAAACGGTGGTGGCAGAGCCCTGCCAGCTCCTGAGAGAGGTGAGAAGCAGAGAAGTGTCCCCGGACAGGCTGGGTAAGGCTGATGTTTTGGCCGGGGAGGGCAGGACTGGAGGCTGGAGCCTCGCACGGGCTTAGGATTCCCTCTGCAGGCCAGCCTGAGCTCCGCACATCCCGAGCTGCAGAGCGCAGCGGGCTGCGGGCTGGAGAGAGCCCCACCGCTCAGGCAGGGCCAGCCCTGCCCGGCAGGGACACCTTCCCCTGTCCCAGGCTGCCCGAGCCTGTCCAGCCTCATCCTGAGCATTGCAGGGACTGCTCTGGCCAACCTGGCCCGTGCTCTAATTATTCTTATCATAAGACATTTCTTCCCAGTGTTCCGTGTAACCCTGCCCTCTGGCAGTGTAAAACCATTGCCCCTCGTGGGGCTTTGGGTTGGAGGGCAAGCTGGAGACACAGAAACTGAGTTCTGCCCAGGGCAGGCGGGATGTGCAGAAGTGACTTGGGAGAGCGGCTGGCAGAGATCCCTCTCCAAACCCGATGTGCCTGGGGCTCTGCAGGGAGCTCAGGCTGCGCACAGCTCTTTGTCCTGCAGGGTAGCTCTGGTGGGGAAAGCCTCCTGTCCCTCCCCGAGGCTCCCCAGCGCCCAGGAGCAGCAGCTTGGTGGCAATAACACGCTCTGGCTCTGGCCAGCAGCACCTACGGGACAGACACACAAGCTGCTGGGCTAAGGCCAGTCCCAAACCACTGCCATAAATCATCTCAGTCCAGCCAGTACGAGTCTTTTGTTCCGTGAGAAGGAGCGTTGTTGTCAGCTGCATTTCACGGAGCCCGCAGCAGCAGGGATCTGCACGCTGGTATCCCTTTGTCATTCCACAGCCAGAGACAACTAAAGATAGACGTGTGGGTGAGATGGAAAGTTAATGGTATCCCCCAGCAAGCTCCTGGCACACGTGCAGAGGCTGTTCCTTGGGCATGCACAATCCCTCCTCTCTCCAGCCACCGAGACAGGAGCCTCTCAGGGAGGCTCAAAGGTGCAGGGCTTCACCTCTGCCTCTGCAGCCACACTTTCTCTTCTGCCAGCCCAAAGCAGCTGAGAGGCTTCAGAGAGGGTGCTGAAATATGATGAAAAGACAGATTGGTTTGGTGCCCCAGTAAAGAGACGAAAAGCAGAAGAGAAATGCAAGAGATTTCCATAGCAACTGGTGCAGAGGCTCAGCCTCCTCTGGTTTGCTCTGAGTCACCATCCATGTGGTTTAACTGTGGCTGGAGGCCGAGCACCCTCCAAAGCTGCTCCATCACTGCCCTCCTCAGCTGGACAGCGGAGGGAAAGACTGAACAAAAGGCCCGAGGGTCAGGAGAAGGATGGAGAGACCAGGACCCGCTACAGTCACGGGCTGGGAGAGCTGGGGGTGCTCAGCTGGAGGGGAGAAGGCACAGGGACACCTCAGAGCCCCTTCCAGGGCTAAAGGGGCTCCAGGAGAGCTGGAGAGGGACTGGGGACAGGGATGGAGGGACAGGGCACAGGGAATGGCTCCCTCTGCCAGAGGGCAGGGCTGGGTGGGATACTGGGCAGGAATTGTTCCCTGCGAGGGTGGGCAGGGCTGGCACAGGTGCCCAGGGCAGATGTGGCTGCCCCTGGACCCCTGAAGTGTCCAAGGCCAGACTGGACAGAGCTTGGAGCAGCTGGGACAGCGGGAGGTGTCCCTGCCCATGGCCGGGGTGGCACTGGCGGATCCTTAGGGTGCTCCCGACCCAACCGAACCCTACCGAATCCCAGCCCGGCCCAGCCCGCCCAGCCCGGCCCAGCCCAGCCCGGCCCGGCCCAGCCGAGCCCGGCCCAGCCCGGCCCAGCCCGGCCCAGCCCGGCCCAGCCCAGCCCGGCCCGGCCCAGCCGAGCCCAGCCCAGCCCAGCCCAGCCCGGCCCAGCCCAGCCCAGCCCAGCCCGGCCCGGCCCAGCCCAGCCCGGCCCAGCCCAGCCCAGCCCAGCCCAGCCCGGCCCAGCCCGGCCCAGCCCAGCCCAGCCCAGCCCAGCCCAGCCCGGCCCGGCCCAGCCCGGCCCAGCCCAGCCCAGCCCAGCCCAGCCCGGCCCGGCCCAGCCCGGCCCGGCCCATCCGTCCATGGGCGAGTCCCCGATCGGCCCGTCCCGCCGAGGAGCGGCGGCCGCCAGGGGGCGCTGCCTCCCCGTCATGAATATTCATGAGGGGCGCGGCCGGGCGGCGCGCGGCGCTCGGTACTCCGGCGCGCGGGGGCGTTCCCTCATGAATTATGTGGGTGGGCGTGGCCGCCGCGGCCCTTCAAAGTGTGGGAAGATGGCGGCGGCGGCGGCGGGTGCCGGCGGCCGGGCCGCGGTGCGGGGGCGGCGGCGCCGGGGCCGGCCCGCGGCCGAGGAGCAGCAGGACGCGGTGGTGCTGTCGGCGGCCGAGTGCCCGGTGTGCCGGCAGGCGCCGGCGGAGGCGGGGACGCCGCCCTGCCGCCACTCGCTCTGCCTCTCCTGCTTCCAGCGCTGCCCGCAGGGCCCGGGCCTCTGCTGCCCGCTGTGCCGCAGCCGCCTCTCCACACGGGCCCGGCGGCAGCAGCCCGAGCGCGCAGCCACCACGGCCGCCGGAGCAGCAGCCGGGGAGCAGCGGCCGCCGGAGCAAGGTGCGGCGGCGGCGGCGGCGGCGGCACCTGCGGCCCCCCCATCACGGACCGGGAGGGGCGGGGGGCGCGGGGGCGGGGCCAGAGCGGGGCGGGGCCTGGGGGCGGGGCCGTGCGGATGTGCGATGAGTTCAGGGCTCAGCTTTAGGGGATGTGGCCATGGGTGAGTTCAGGGCTCAGCCCAGGGGATGTGGCCATGGGTGAGTTCAGGGCTCAGCTTTAGGGGATGTGGCCATGGATGAGTTCAGGGCTCAGCTTTAGGGGATGTGGCCATGGGTGAGTTCAGGGCTCAGCTTTAGGGGATGTGGCCATGGGTGAGTTCAGGGCTCAGCTTTAGGGGATGTGGCCATGGATGAGTTCAGGGCTCAGCTTTAGGGGGATGTGGCCATGGGTGAGTTCAGGGCTCAGCCCGGGGGATGTGGCCATGGGTGAGTTCAGGGCTCAGCTTTTAGGGGATGTGGCCATGGGTGAGTTCAGGGCTCAGCCTTTAGGGGATGTGGCCATGGGTGAGTTCAGGGCTCAGCCCAGGGGATGTGGCCATGGGTGAGTTCAGGGCTCAGCTTTAGGGGATGTGGCCATGGATGAGTTCAGGGCTCAGCCCAGGGGATGTGGCCATGGATGAGTTCAGGGCTCAGCCCGGGGGATGTGGCCATGGATGAGTTCAGGGCTCAGCTTTAGGGGATGTGGCCATGGGTGAGTTCAGGGCTCAGCTTTAGGGGATGTGGCCATGGATGAGTTCAGGGCTCAGCTTTAGGGGATGTGGCCATGGATGAGTTCAGGGCTCAGCTTTAGGGGATGTGGCCATGGATGAGTTCAGGGCTCAGCTTTAGGGGATGTGGCCATGGGATGAGTTCAGGGCTCAGCTTTAGGGGATGTGGCCATGGGTGAGTTCAGGGCTCAGCTTTAGGGGATGTGGCCATGGATGAGTTCAGGGCTCAGCTTTAGGGGATGTGGCCATGGATGAGTTCAGGGCTCAGCCCAGGGGATGTGGCCATGGGTGAGTTCAGGGCTCAGCTTTAGGGGATGTGGCCATGGGTGAGTTCAGGGCTCAGCTTTAGGGGATGTGGCCATGGGTGAGTTCAGGGCTCAGCTTTAGGGGATGTGGCCATGGATGAGTTCAGGGCTCAGCTTTAGGGGATGTGGCCATGGATGAGTTCAGGGCTCAGCTTTAGGGGATGTGGCCATGGGTGAGTTCAGGGCTCAGCTTTAGGGGATGTGGCCATGGGTGAGTTCAGGGCTCAGCTTTAGGGGATGTGGCCATGGATGAGTTCAGGGCTCAGCTTTAGGGGATGTGGCCATGGATGAGTTCAGGGCTCAGCCCAGGGATGTGGCCATGGATGAGTTCAGGGCTCAGCCCAGGGGATGTGGCCATGGATGAGTTCAGGGCTCAGCCTTTAGGGATGTGGCCATGGGTGAGTTCAGGGCTCAGCTTTAGGGGATGTGGCCATGGGTGAGTTCAGGGCTCAGCTTTAGGGGATGTGGCCATGGATGAGTTCAGGGCTCAGCTTTAGGGGATGTGGCCATGGATGAGTTCAGGGCTCAGCTTTAGGGGATGTGGCCATGGATGAGTTCAGGGCTCAGCTTTAGGGGATGTGGCCATGGATGAGTTCAGGGCTCAGCTTTAGGGGATGTGGCCAGCTCGGGTTGTGCAGTGAGTTCGGGGTCACAGCCCAAGCGGGGAGGGGCCATTGGGGCTGAGCCACCCTGCTCTGTGCCATCAGGAGGTGGAGGGATGCGTAGCATCATCCCCTGGAGGAGTGGGGGATGTTTCCCCTGTTCCTCAGGTGTTTTTATGGTAACCCTGCCTGAAAGTGAGCAGTTCCAACAGTGCTGCCAGGAGTTGGGCAGGTTGTGCTGCATCAAGACAGGAAGGGTTTTACACCATGGCAAGTCCTAGTCCCTTGTTGACATAAAGTCCTTCATCCCTGTGTTCATTGCTTTTTATCACACGTTTCCTCCCTGCCTCCAAAGCTGGGTGCCTTCCTCAACTCCAAGAAAACTGCTCCCCGTGTTCCCTTCAAAATAAATCCTCGTGTGAGACAGTGGCATTGCTCTTTCCCAGTGGGAGCTGCTGTAGATGCCCACCTTGCTGCTGCCAGAACTCAGGATGCACTGGGATCTGTTGGTTGGAGAGGTGTTGCAGCCGTGCCCACTTCAGCAGCAGTGCTGAGGGGAGCCCTGTAGAGCAAGCAAGGATTTAAGCTGCAGATAAACATCCTCTTAGCCCAGCCCGTTCCTTTCCCAGCGTGTTTCTGGTCTCCCGGTTCATGCTTGTGTCAGCACCCTCTAATTGGCTGTGGGAAGAATTGGCAGGATGAGCTTAAACAGCTTAAATTGGTGGTTTGAACTAACCCCACTAACCTGGAAGAGCTTTAGGCAGCCTTCACACGGGAGGACTTGCTGAATCAGTGAACAGATGGGCAGTGCAGAGGGAGCAGAGCTGGAGCGCTGGGAGCGGCTCCTCCGGAGGAGGCACAGGGGGAGCTCCCCGAGTCAACCTGTGCTCCAGGGCAGTGCTGTCGGCCGTGCTCAATGGATCACAGCATCCAGCCATGCTTGGGAATGCCTGGGCAGTGTCTTAGCTGGGCTTCTTAAAGTAGAATTGATTTTGATTCTCTGCTTGTCCTGAGTTGTGTGAGATGTGCGTGGGACGAAGGGGGATTGGCTTCTCACTGCCAGAGGGCAGGTTTAGGTGGGATATTGGGATGAAATTCTTCCCTGTAAAGGTGCTAAGGCCCTGGCAGAGGCTGCTCAGAGAAGCTGTGGCTCAGGTATTTAATTAATCACTAAAATGTGCAGAATCTTTACAACTACTCAGTATGATCGCTTGACATACCTTGATTATTCTCGCTTAAACCAGCTAATTAATTGTGGTTTCCTGTCCCAGTTCTTGTGATTCCCTTTGGGATTCTTCCATAATAGTGGGCTTGAGGAGTTCTCAGACCTTGGCTGAAGCTGGGGATTCTGCACTGGGTGTCCAGATAGGTATAAAGTCAAAGTCTTGCTTTGCTAAGTGAGGTTTCTTATATTAAAGCAGTTGCTTGGTGCAGTTCTTGGAAGACAGAGAGGAGCAGCAGATGGGAGTCCTGGAGACTGCGGCTGTGTGTTTGAGGATTCAGTTGGCCAAGGAGAAGGAACAGAATCTGTTTGCAGCGAGGTGCTCAGCCTGATTTGTGAGAGAATAAGCACATTCACATTTCAGAAATCAGATTTCTTTTGTTTCTCCTCTGCCCACTAGCAATGCACAACAATCAGTAACTGGTGCTCATGTAAGAGGTGTGGCGTGTTTTTGCCAGACTCGTAAAATGACTTCCCCCTCCTTCCTCCCAGTCTTTTTTTGGCAGTGGTTTTCCCCTTTCCCTGCTGGACCAAACCAGTCTAGTTCTTGAGCATTTCCTGATGATTCCTTCAGTTCCTGTCATTTCTGTTGTTCTGTAGCCTGTCACTAGCTGTTTTTTGTCTCAAGACCACAGTGCTGCACTTGGGAAGCGGCAATCCTGAAGAAGCCTTTCCCTGTCTCGGGAGAAGCAGTGATTTGCTCCCCACATCAAACTGACTAAAACTGACACCATCTCTTTTCTCCTCCTAGTCACAGTGTTGTATTGCTGGTGGGATGGGTTAAATTTAAGATTTCCTAGGAAGGTAGGATAGGGTGCCTCTCTGGGGGTAGTAACTGTGCCATGAGGCTGTCAGAGGGCTTGCACCTCCATCTCTCCTCATTGTCCTCTCTCCAGCACTCCACAATACTTAAATTATTTTTAATCTGCCATTCAAGCCATTAATGAAGAGAGTGATTAGGACCAGACCCAGAGCTAGCCCCAGTGGTCAGTGTAAGAGTCATGCAGTGAATCATTAACTCTTGGAAAATAATTTTCCAGTTGAGTAGTGGTTACACCTGTGCTAGGGTCGGGAAATTCCTAACTTCTTGTTTTATGTTTTGAAAACATTTAAGATTTCATCTTCAGCTGCACGTGTTAACTGCCAGGAGTTAAAAGGAAAAGTAGTGAAAAGCTCAAGGGAGACGGAAGCTGCAAAGCCTGTTGAAAGTTTCCATGGAATCTGGGGGCGAGGGGGATTCACTGCTGCTGGAGGCAGGGCTGGGTCTTGCCCGATGGCATCAGTTTGGCAAAGCCCAGGAGCCTCTGAACGACAGACAGGGCACCGAAGGGTTCTGAACCCAGTTCAGCTTTACTTTTAGTCAGCCCATGTTGCTGAATTCACCAGATGGAGGTTTCTGAATCTTTTGCCAGTAAATGCAAAATGTGCCGGTCAGGAGTGCGGCTCCATGGAGTAAGGCACACTTCCAAGCTGGCGTGGAAAGGATGGACTCATTCAAGGGGATGGAGGCTGCCAGTCAGATGCCTCTTACAAAGAAAACCAGTGTTAAATAATTAGAAAATCTTTTGTCCTCTCAAATAGTGCAGAAATCAGTTGTTTTTTCCAAGACTGAGCACAATAGGATGCAACTCTTGTCTGCCAGGTTAAAAAAGCAGGATGCTGGGTTTCATCCTGCCACTGTGACTGTTTCAGTGCTCTCACCAGGCATGGAAGGAGCATCCCAGCTGCAGCCTGCCCAGCAGCCCTTCGGAGTCAGCTTCATTCAGAAACCAGCTCTCTTGACCCACATGCCACTGGAGAGGAAGGCCAAGCAAGAGGTTGCTGCAAAATCAAGCAAAAAGCCTTTTCTTCCACGGTTTTGCCTGCTTTGTTGTTGTCCTAGGCTGTGGCATGCATTGGACTGGCTGAGCAGCCTTGTCCTGGACCTGAACGTCCAGAACTGGCAGTGGGAGGTGTGCCAGAGAAAGACGTGATGCTTTGGTCACCTTGTCTTCCCCCCAGTGCAAGGACTGGTCTGGTTCCACCTGGAATGGGTCTGTGCTGACAGAAGCATCCTTGGGTGCAGCACCCTTCTGCCCTGTCAGCAGGGATGCTGCCCCTCTGCCAGCCCTGAGGCTCCTCTGCAGGGCTCGGTGCAGCTCTGCATCCTCAGCACAGCAGGACAGCAGCTCCTGGAGCTGAGCAAGGCCTGCAGCATCTCGGTGCCCAGGAAAGGCTGAGGGAGCTGGGGGGCTCAGCCTGGAGAGGAGCCCCAGCTGAGAGGGGCCTCAGCCCTGGGTGTCCCTGGGTGTCCCTGGGTGCAGGGAGGGGCAGGACAGGGCCCAGCTCTGCTCTGGGGGCCCATCAATGGCACCAAAAGAACAGGCAGGAACTGAGCCAAGAAGTTCCACCTGGAAGGAGTGAGAGCTTCTGCCCTGTGCAGTGACCAAGCAGAGAGAGGGTGGGGAGTCTCCCTCACTGGAGGTATTCCAAAGCCCTCTGGCACAATCCTGTGCTCTGGGATGGCCCTGCTGGAGCGGGGAGGTGGCACCAGGTAACCCACAGCAGTTCCTTCCAGCCTGACCCATTCTGGAGTTCTGTGAAATGCAGATATACATACATTTTTGGTTTCATCTCTTCTATACAGAGTTGGAGATTTGGGGTCTCATCTCTTTTTGACCCATCTGAAAAGTAATACAAATTGGTACATAAAGATAATGTTGATACAGTTGCCTCCACCTGGTGCTGGACCCCTTTAGTTCAACCACTGCAACTTACACACAAATGTTATTCCATTATTTAAAATTTCTTCCGGCTTGCTGAACCCAAGTGAGAAATGAGAGAGTTGACGTGGCTCATCTTTCCTGGTGCGTGTTTCCCTTGGGTTAGCTTGTGCCCTGCAGGGGAAAGCTCCACCTTTTCAGCTCTGGAGACAAGCCTTAAACACTGAGAAGTAATTGAAGTTTGCTGCAGGCGAGTTACAGAGTGCTGCTGCTCTTGGGACCGTCTCCGTGGAAATTCAGCTTGATAAAGTTCACAAAGAACTGGAACCGCTCAAGGACACAATTGAAAAAGCATTTTGGGAAGCCAGTGGAAGGTTTCCAGCGTGGCCGGCTGCGGGCGCAGAGGCAGGAGCCCGGAATGCAGCCTGACCTCCCCAGCATCAGCACTGCTTGGGATTTTTATCACATGTGTGGGGACACTTGGGATGTTTTGCTTTAAAAACAAGCCTGGCTCGTGCAGGCGTGTCAGTAAGAGGAAATAGCAACTCTTTTATGAGAAAAAACGCCTGGTAATCTATATGGTTAATGTTTGCTTACATGAGATGATTTTTCTCCCTCTGAGCGAATATTAAAGAAATGCTTTGTGATTTGTGCGGCTCTGGCATTGGCAGCATTGCCTGTTCCGAGCTGCGGAGGCTACGAGTTTGCACTGCCCTCAGTGGCGAGAGGAAGTTACAGGGCTCCCTGGGAACTTGGAAAGGGAAGCCAGGGGAGAACAGGACGGGGGGTAATGGGGTTTCAGCCGTCTGCGAATGCCGGGTTTGGCACCGGGGCGCTGGCCGTGTGCCCGAGCCTGCCCGGCAGAGCAGCCGGCAGCTGGTCAGTGGGTGTTTGATTCACCCATCCTGCCGTGCCTTCCATTGGAAACACGGAAACGCTTCCCACAGAAGGGAGGTCGGGGGTCCTCCTGTCTCCGTACAGGGGACAGCTGGGGGCTTTGGGCTCTGCTCCCAGGGAACGGGGACAGGACAAGAGGAAACGGCCTCCAGCTGCACCAGGGGAGGTTCGCTTTGGGAAGCAGGAGGAATGTGTTCGCTGAAAGGGTGGCAGGCATTGGCTGGGGCTGCCTCCGGAGCTGGTGCTGTCCCCATCCCTGGAGGTGTCCAAGGAACAACTGGGCTGGGTGACAGGATGGGCTTGGGCACAGATTGCACCCCATGGTCTCAGACGTCTTTCCCAGCCTAAATAATCTTGGGATTCTGTGAAAACGTGGTGGAGCTGCTGGTTTATATCCTTTAATTTTAGCAGGGTGGGAAAAGGAAGTCCCCCTGATGTTTGCTCCTTGCTCGAACCTGTCCCATCCTGACCACAGCACGTTGGGATGATGAACTGCGCTGCACCCTGCCTGGAATACTGATATGGATTGAGCCAGCACGGTTGTCCAGGGGTTGCTGTTTTGCTCTGGTTGTTTCCTTTTCCCTCCAGGCTCCTCCAGCTGAAGTGCAGCTTGCCCAGACTTGCCCTGCACAGAAGTGGGAGGGAGCTTTGAGGCTGATAGAAGCACGGGACTCCCTTGGGAATAACAGACTCCGGGGATGGAAGCTGAGCTATAATCCTGTGCCGTATGCCTTTGGTTTCTGAGTTCCCGAGGGGAAAGGGAGGAGGCGGGAGCAGGACAGGGAATTCCTGCCGGCCCGAGCACGCTGCCCGCTCTCAGAGCGCTGGCCCGGAGTGCCCCGCAGGGATGAAGGCAGTGCTGGCTCCGGGTGGCGGCCGCGGGGATGAGGAGCTGGGGGCGCCGGCAGCGGGGCCGGGCAGCGCCAGTGCGGGGTGCGCTGCTGCCAGCCCCTGTGCCGGGCTGTCCGGCTGCAGCAGAACCGCCGTCCTGGCTTTACTCCCGGGACGCCAATTCCCTGTGCCTAAAGCCTGGCTTTGTTCCCGGGACTCAGATTCCCTGTGACATCTCCGGGCTGTTACTTCACCCCCGTGTTTACATCCTCCCAGTGCTGCCTGATTGCTTAACTGCTTGTCAAGGACTCTTGAGAATCTCAAAGGGAGCTCGGGAAGTGCAAAGTGGGATTGCTCGGCCATCCTCCTCCCCGTGTTTCTGTATGTTAAACAGAGCTGTGATAGCAGTGGCAGAATATAAACATCTGGGGTTGAAAAAAGTGCTGCAGAAGCTCTTGTGCAGCCTGTGGAGATCTCACCCTTTTTGGGAAATAATGGCCAACACCAGTCATCCTGCACTGAAAAGTATTTCCCTTTTCTTCCCTTTTCTTTCCAGATTTTATATTCAGAGCACCCATTAAATTAAGCAAAACGGGAGAACTCCGAGAAGAATATGAAAACCAGCTAAGGAAGGTCAGTATTTTGGGTAACTGTGTTTTTTCTTCCAGAATAAGTTGGATTTCCTGCAGGAATGCCATCCTACCTGTAGGGAAACCTGAAGGGCTCTTTTTTCCTGTTTTGTAACAAAGGTCATTTATTCTCTTTATACTGTTCAGCCAGTTCAGGAAATGGCTGTAACTGAGCATGTAGAAGCAAAATTTTGCTGTCTTAGTCTGCCTTCCAGAACATGGAAATGCACCTTCTTTGGACTGTTTGGTTGTGGATGTAATTCCATAAAGGCTTTTGCAGCATAAGGTATCTCCTTCTCCTCAAACATCCTTCTCCCCCCCCAAAAAAAAAAAAACAAAACCAAAACCAAGCTATTCCAAACTAGAGCTGTCTATTTTTACTGATGGGCAGTGTCACTGCAGGTTACTGTGATAGCTTTGGCTGGCTACTTCATTAACTGATCATAGGAATTGCATACTCTTCTCCAACTGAGGAGCCTTGCCAGGAAGGCAGGGACACTTTGTGTGCAAAGTCGTGGCACTTGTGGCATTTTCAGCAGCAGTTCTGAACTTCTGTTTAAGGAAACACATTTACAGCATGGTCAAGCTGCAGCTGAAAAGTTTTTTACATCTACAGTTTGACTTCAGCAAAAAGATACCGTGTGCAGCTCAGTGCAAACACTTCTCCCTTCCCATCCAGTCAGAGGGAAATACTTCACCATGTTTCTGGCATTTGGGTGTGTTTCTGTCCTGTTCTTGTTCAGCCTGCTGCCTTCCCCTTCTTGCTCCCTGCCAGATGGGAGATGGGTTTCCTCCCCCTGCCAGCTTAAACTTGCTAGTTGTGAAGCTCAGCTGAAAGAGCTGGGTGGGAGGAGATTCTGTGAATCGTCATCCAAGAGCAAATGGCACTGAAATTTTGCTGGTAAAAATGACAGCTGATGATGCAGTCACAGTGTTTCCTTTTTCATAGAATCAGAATGGAACCACAGAATCATTTAGATGGGAAGAGCCCTCTGAGATGGAGCCCAGCTGTTCCCCCAGCACTGCCAAGGCCACCAGCATCCCATGTCCTCCTGTGGACATCCACATGGCTTTTCAATCCCTCCAGGAAGGGCGACTCCCCCACTGCCCTGGGCGGCTGTGCCAATGACTGGCTACCCTTTCAGGGAGGAAATTTACCGATAGATTGATATCCAACCTAAACTTCCCCTGGTGCAACTTGATGCTGTTACATCTTGTCCTGTCACTTGTTACCTGGGATGCGAGAGTGACTCATCTGGCTCTACCCTCCTGTAAGGAAGCTGTAGGGAAGCAAAACTGTGACTGTTGCTACTCATCAAGAGTTTCTTGGTATCCCTGAACTTCTGAGTTAGGCAGGAGGAGACAGGAGCTCAGGTTTGGGAATCTAAGCTTGTATATGATTGGGTTTCCTTTCATGTCTCAAGACACAGGGTTTAATCCCAGCTTCCCTGCCTGTGCAATAGGGATAACCTGGGCTTCCCTCCTGAGGAAGGGAGAGGAGCATTCCCAAACCTTTGTCCAGCTCCCAGATGTGAGCTGTTTTGTGTATCTGAACTCTCGACCTGCTTCCCCACTTTCTGCAGTTGAAAACAAAGTGGTACCATAATTATGTACTGAAGAGATTTTATTTGATGTGGATTATCTCACAGTTTAATTTTCTCAACTGGCTTTCAGAATGAGATAGATATTTGCTGTCTGTGCAGGATAGAGAGGTTGTGTTTTCCTCTTTCGTGCCCTTGGTGCTCCTGCATTTTATGTTTTTCCGTGTACTGAAACCCTAACTCATCCTGTCCAGCTGTCTTTCTATCACAAGCAAGTCTGTTGCTTGTAAGCACACACAGTGGGAGGGAAACTCCTACCTGAGGCATGTGCTGACATGCAGCTTCCCAGAGCCAGGGCAGACAGCAGGCTCCGGGAGGCAGCCAGCCTGGACACTGTGTGGAGGGAGGACAGGACACCAAACGTGAGTTTTTGAACTTTCGGAAACGCGTGTTCTTGCCAGGAGTGATGGTTCTGAAATGGGCGTTTCTTGAGGGAACAGTTATCGATGGCTTGTACAGCATTTCTTTTCCCCTGCAGTATCCAAAAGGGCTAAAATGCATTGTCTGCTAACTGTGCTGTTCACAGCAGCTCTTGGTCCTGCATCCAGAATTTCAGAGATGCTGCTCCGATAACATGAGGTCCTTCTCCCAGGGTTCATTGTTTCAGATTCTTGTTCTCCTGGCACAGCATTGCCATGTCTGGGAGGAAATTCTCTGGGAGACGTTTGCATTAAGGCTACTTCAAATTATTATTTTTGTAATTAGTATAGATTTTATCATTAGATTTTTTTTTGCAACCTTAATTCTGGATCTAAATTTTTTTTTCTATCCTATTAATTAGGGTTAATGTTATTGCTTTATTGACTTCACTGTCAGTGCCTCACATTAATTGTGCCGTGGATTTCCCCAAAATCCTTAAATATTCCTGTGTGTTGTTACTTGTTCTTATGTCTTTGGATTTATAATTTAGCCAGAAAAGTGAATTTTTCTGTATAGCTTTCTTCCACATGAGAAATTCAGGAGGAACATGAGTGCTGGGTAGTATTTCAGCCAGCCAAAAAAACCCAAAAAACCACTTTATGATAAATCTTGATGTGAATTTGTTTTTCAGATGCTTCAAAGAAGGCAGCAATGCTGTTGACTTAGAGCAGACTATTCATCATGTCTGCATCATGTGGTCACAATCTATGTTAGTCAGACACTGTTGTAGTTATTGCTTGAGATTATTAATAGATGAGGAATTTAAAGATGCATCTTAAAACAACTCTAAGCAAGGAGTCAAGCCAGTCTTTGAAAGTATTTGCTGAACACCCACAATCAGCCAAACAGCGGAGTTTTTCCTGGTTTCTGCCTTGTTTCCTCATTGTTTTCCTCTCTCTTCCTTATCTCTGGGGACTTGCATTCGGGTCTTTCCCAGTTTGAAAATCACAATGTGCTTTTCCTGTAATGCCTCCTGAACTCTGTTTTCTTTGTCATCGTTATGTCCATACTTTTAGGGTTTTCCCCTCCTCCAGCAGGAAGAAAAACACTAAATACTTTTGGCAGAATGAGGAATTGTTGCATCATCCTGCAGTGCCTTTTTGAGTTCAGGAGCTTCTGAAGCACCTGAGATGCCTGTGCCCAAATATGAGGAAGAACCCTGGGATATGAATTCCTAGTGGTTCATGAGCGGGGTGAAGATGTGTCAGTCAAAGGTCCAGATAACTTCTGCATGGAGGGTGGCTGGAGGAAGGAGGGAGGATTGTTCTATAGGCAGATTCATGTAGACTATTCCTGGGCTGTGTCTGAGTCGAGGAAGAGGCAAGAACAAGCTGGAACAATGGCTGGGTGATGGAGGGAGAAGGGAGCTGGATACCCTGGGCAGGGACAGTCAGATGGTGTTCCCTGAAGTATGTTCTGCCAAGCTGTTCATCAGGAAAAGGTGCTGGAAAGGGGGAGAAAAGAGGTGTTGTTGGTTTTGATAGCAAGTCTAAAAAAAAAGGTCCTGGCAGAAAAGGAGAGTTTGATTCCTTAGGTGAGGAGCAAAGTAGTGCAGCAGAGTCAGAGTCCATGTACCTTGTGTCCCAGATCCTGGCATTCCCTTGCACTTCTCTGTGTCTGAAACTGAATTCAAGCTTTGAGCCTGGAGCCAGCTCTCAGGGGCAAGGTGGCCTCTCTGGATCCTCTCCATCCCAAGACATCGTGTAGCTTTCAGCATGGGAATTGCTGCACCTCACCTTTTATTTTAGATGATGCTGCTTATGTGTCTGCCAAACTGTGTGTGCTGCATGTCAGGCCGTTGGAAGGCTAAAACTGAAATATCACAGCTTGCTTGAAACTAATTTTGCACATTTTTATTTTCTCTACCTACAAGTAGAGAAAAGCTTTTGTCTCTCTATTTTAGAAAATACAGTTACAGAGAAGGCTTTCTCCAGCCCCGGGCCTCACAGTGCTTTGTTGTTTTGCAAAGAAGATAAAATCTATGATACTTGTGTATAAAACACAAATGTGGTGTAGGAGCAAACCAGTCTTCACATTATTGTGAGAGAGAGGCAGTGACTCTACCCTGGAATAGAGAAATGAAGGCATAAAATTAAATGATGTGACCTCTTGTCTTGCCAATCTGTAAGTGTATGACTTAAAATTATAACTACTCTACCTCTTTTGTCATTATTTCCAGCTGAGAGAAGAGAAACTACAAGAAGAAAAGACGTCTGAGGATCTGATTCACAAGTTCATTCTAGATGATATGGACATAGGGAAAAGAAAAATGGAGGAACAGCAGAAAAAAGATGAATCTGTAGTGCTGAAAGGGAACCAAGACTCTGTAAGTAAGCTCATGCTTCTCCTTCCTGCCCACATAACAAAATTGTCATTCTTTGGCTTTCCAGGATTCCTTGATTGAGTTTTAATAGCTCATGAAGGGTATGAGCTGGCAGATTATAAAGATCCTTGTTAATGAGAACTGTCTTCTAA
The DNA here is from genome assembly GCA_034336665.1 of Luscinia megarhynchos. NCBI lineage: Eukaryota > Metazoa > Chordata > Aves > Passeriformes > Muscicapidae > Luscinia > Luscinia megarhynchos. Next base: position 314,414 of record JAPFBE010000013.1, on the reverse strand, counting down.
GGTCTGTTGTGACTGCAGATGTTCTTCTAGAGGTTTCTGTCCCTCCTTTTACCCTCTACTGTGTGACTCTTGCTAGCACAGCAGATCCCCTCAGCTTTGGGGATATCCTTGGTCTTCAGCCTTGTGTGCATTTCCGTGAACATTTCTCCATGAATCTTCTACAGTGAACTTCTACAACTGAAGTTCAACACATTCTTTATGCTGACTTCTGCCAATTTCCCATTTCATTTGGGAGGCTCTGCAGGAAATGCTCTTAAAATTTCCGTTTGATAGGCTGGCCCATGGGGGCTGAGTAACCAACACCCTGTGGTAACCTGTATTGTAGAATTTCCCCACATTTTCTTGATCAATAAATCACCGTTATTTGATGACTAACAGCTATATGTAGGAGCTGTGTGCTTATATTTGTATTATTTATGCCTTATGTCCTCTCAGTGTAATCAGAAATGGGGGATGTGGGGATCTTTAACACTTTTGCAAGAAAGAGCTTTATTTTCCAAGTTACTCTTTTTGTTGTGCATGTCAGCTAACTCTTCCTTGGTTGACTTCAGTTTCCTGAGCGTCTCTCGGATTCCGAGAATGAAGAACCATTCCAGGGCAAGCAAACGCATCGGTCAGCTTTTGTTTCCAAGAGCAGTGCCTACTCCTTTGCTTTCCTTTCAGGGTAAGATGCTGAGACTTTGTTTAATGTCCCTTAAAGATGTTCTTCTGACCTGTGATGCTCTAATTCAAATGATGGTTCTATTATAAAATAAGGTGATTTTTTTTCTGGAATTTTAGAGGAGACTCGTTGGTAGAACGTGGTATCTGTCTGATTACTTCCTACCTGGAAGTTAAGGAAGTTAATGTTCATCCCATGAAGGAGAAAAATTATTGCCTGTAGATTTAAACTATTAGTCAGAAACCAGAATTCTGTAGGATGAACTCAAGAGTGCTGATTCCTTCTCCAGCAGAGATATGAAGGGATAACATCAGCCCCAAAGCAGCTTTACCCTGGGAAGCTGTTGCTTGAGGCGGTGGAAGCAGCTGAAGAGCCGAGTGTGTTTCCACATGAGGAGCAAAGAGGTTCCCAGCTCCTCGTGAGCACTGAGCTCAGTCCATGGTGGGCCGCGGGCAGAGGTGTCAGTGCATTCAGCACGGAGCCGTGAGCGCAGAGCAGGCTCTGCACACGTCCAGCATTCCTGCGTCCCTGTTCCCCGAGGGCACGGGAGTGTCTCTGCCAGCCAGCTGCTGCCAGGGCTGATGCCTCTCCCACAGGGAGCAACTGCCAGGGCTGGTGAGCTGGCTGTTCCTAAGGTCACAAACAGTCTCCTGTTCTCACCCCTCTGCTTTTCAGGAATTTAACCTCCAAGGTGGAGAGGAGTCGGAGCTGCAACGACACCGTTCAGGAGAGATCCAAGAGCAGGCAGAGATCAGCCCCAGCCACCAAAACAAAGGTACAGGCAGCGTCTGGGAACAGGTTCCTGTATGTAAATGTTCTTATCTGAGGTTACACAGCACCAGTTATCTGGAGATATAAAATATGGGCTCTGTGGCACTGTGTTATCACCACAGGGCCAATCGCTTCCTTGCGGCTCCCAATAAAACCTGCTAGGTTAGGAATTACTAAACAGAAAAGCAGACAGGTGTCAGGGTTCTTGTGTAGCATTGGAGGCTAATTGAAAAGGCTAATTGGAAATTGAAAGGGTTTTCATTAGGCTTTTGTTTGGTAATTAATTTTCTTTTCAAGGCTAAATCCCCAGCATTTTCCTTTTCTAAAAGAAAAATCTTTTAGAAGTTTAGGAAAATAATGTTCTCTTCCTTTACCTTTCTCTCCAAAGCTGTTTAAACGGAGCAAAACCCATTGCTTTCCTGACATCAGGGTACATTGGCACTTCCATACTGTAGAAAATCCAAAGGCCTGATCTCCACAGGATCACAGAATGGTTTGGGTTGGAAGGGAACTTAAAGTTCACCCACCCCCCTGCCCTGGGCAGGGAGACCTTCTCACGTGCCACGTGAGCCGTGGAAGTGCTGTGGGCAGCAGAGGCTGTGGGGGACAGCCGTGCACGGCCGCCATGCGTCTGCCCTTGTCCCCGGCCCGCCCCAGCTGTGCTCTCGCCCTGCAGGTGCTGCCCGCGGCGGGGCCCGCGCCGCTGCTGGGCGTGCTGGCGTCCTCGCAGAACCACCGCTGCCTGTCGGCGCCCGAGCTGACGGCCGAGCGGCGCCTGCTGCTGGGCGCCGCCTGCTCGCTGTCCGCCCTGCACCGGCCCGAGCGCTCCATCAGCCCCGAGAGCAACGACAGCATCTCCGAGGAGCTCAACCACTTCAAGCCCATCGTCTGCTCCCCGTGCACGCCCCCAAAGAGGCTCCCCGACGGCCGGGTCCTGAGCCCCCTCATCATCAAATCCACCCCCAGGAACCTGAACCGCAGCCTGCAGAAGCCAACCACCTACGAGGCCAGTCCTAGAATACTGAAAAAGTGGGAGCAGATATTTCAGGAGCGTCAGATCAAAAAGACTCTGTCTAAAGCAACCCTTACGTCCTTGGCTTCGGAGTCTGTTGAAGACGTTGTGGTTCCTGACATCACCAGCTCCAGCAGCTGCACCAAAGAGCAGCCACAAGCGCAGGGTGATCCCCTCCCACCTGACACAGCAGGACAGCCTTGCCCTGAGCTGGATTTCCTCCCTTCTGTCAGTGAAATGAAGCTGGGAAGAGGGACTGAGAAGAGCAGAGGTTCACAGGCCTTAACCGCCGATGACGCTCCTGCCGAACCAGATGTGAGATCGAACGTAACCTCCCTAAACACACGAGTGGCTGAAGCCCCTGACCTAAAAGTGAATACGTTCATGGACAAATCCTGTCTTAGTCTAGGCCCGAAAATGCTGGGCAGGAGACTCACGGGCGTCAGCGCATCGCTGCCTGACAGCAGCACGCTCGGACTCCCCATCAAGGCATCGGGGAAGAAGCAGCTGAAGTACCTGAACAGCAGCGAGCTGATCAACGTGCAGAACAGCACCTGCAACTCCGTGGAGAACATCCTGGGGGAGCAGCCGCCGCTGCTGCGGCGGGGCCGCAAGAGACGCTGCAAAACCAAGCACCTGGAGCACAACGGCTCCGTCAAAAGACTGCGGCACGCGGCCGCGGAGGCGGGGCTGCCCCCCGAGGCCCGCGACCTGGAGCAGAAGCTGCAGCAGGAGGAGGAGGACAGGAGGCTGGCCCTGCACCTGCAGCGCATTTTCGACAGCGAGAACAGGACAGTGGACAGGCGGAGGGTCCGCGTGGATCGGTATCTGCTGCGCTCCAAGAGCACTCTGGGTGCCAAGTAGCACTGCTGGACTCTTGCCTTTCTAGAGGACCATGAGGTTTATCAAATTATCTTATAGCAAAACTATTTTTGCCCTACTTCCACCCACACAATTGTTTTTTCATTTCGGTGGTAAGACATTTCTAGGTCCAGTTCAGAGAGAAGCCAGTGTCCTTTCAGATTTAAAAAAAAAAAAGAGGGAGAGAATGAGAAAAAACCCCTCCGGTCCTCTCTGGTCCGTTGGTCTGAAGGAATTGTCTGTCATCCCTGTGAATACACTGCAAGGCCTCCACACACAGTTGGGCACACCTGGGATCCCCAGCTAGGAGGGTTGTGAGCGTGGGCTATGAGGGCCATCCCTTGCCAAGGGAAATCTGGGCTCTGCTCGTGGAAATTATCTGAGAGTCTTCTCCTCTCTGCCTGCCCCGTTTTCTCCCTCGGGCTGCATCTGGTTGTGGGGTCAGCCTCTGTGGGGAGCAGCCCGTGCTCCATATTTCTCCTGAGGAGCCCTTAACAGAGTCCCCCCATAGTACTTCCAATGAATGCATCTCACTGTCTGCAGCAGCAGCACAGATCGTTCATCACTTTCTTGAAGCAGAAAGCCAAATGCAGTGAAAGGAAAGACCTAAAATAAGGATTTTACTGAAAAACCTGATAGGGATTTATAATTTCATGTTTGTGACAGGGGAGAGAGCTCAGGTGGAGCAGCCACACGCTGAGCACTGGGACCCAGGGAGCTTTTCTCCAGTCCATGTCTTTTCCAAACCAAGAGGGTTTCCTGTTCTTCCCTGTAGTATTGAAGAAAGGGAAATGGTGGCCAGGGAGTTTGTCACGTCCCTGCTCAGTTCAGAGGTCTCTCAGTGCACCGGGCGTGTCCTTGCTCTCCAGGGGAGCAGCCCGAGGGCCCAGCCGGGCAGCCGGTGTGGCAGGAGCCCAGCTGCCCCGAGGGCTGCCCGCCCTGCTGCAGCTGCAGGGCGCTCGGGGAGCTGCGGCGAGCGGTGCACCAAGAGCTCGTGGGCACGGAGCTGGCCTGGGGCAGAGCTGGCTGGAGCCTGGCCTTGGTGTGCCGGGCCACCTCTGGGCCTTTCTAGCCCTCTTCCCTGGATTAATTCCATGGGTTATTTCCAGCAGGGCAGCTGGCAGAGTCCCTTGCAGCTCGTCCTTGGCAGCTGCCTTGCAGAGTGTTCACGGGGACCCTCCAGCCCCACGGCACCTTTGTCTGAGGCAGGGCTTGGGACATTACCAGTCCTGCCCCCGCGTGCCAGGGTGCTTTTGGGATGAGCACAGGGCAGGGCAAACTTCCCTATGGATCCTGTGGAGGGAGGGCTTCCAGTGCACACAGATAGACAGGTCTGATCTAACACAACTGCATTGCCCAATTTCCTCTATCTAAAAACGGTTGAATTTTCTCCCTCCATCTTAAACAGTCAAAAAGAAAACAGGAACTGGTTTTCTTTTTCGCTGTAAGGACCCTGGCAGTTTCTTTTTTCCTAATTGAACTGGATTTAAAAAAAAAAAAAAAAGAAAAAGAAAAAAGAAATCTTATATTTTATTGGGTAAAATTTATATATTTTAAATACTATATTTCAACAGATCGACACTTTTGTTTTGAGAAATCTTATAGCAATGATTCCATAATATATATCTCTATCTCTGTATCTCCTTGCCACACGAACTGCTGGATGGTTGAAGTTGTTCCTGGGGCTGGTGAGAGCTGGCCTGCTCTGCCTTCCCAGCACTCTGGGCCTCTCCTGCACCGCAGCCTCACCAGGTGCTGCTTGAAGCAGGCTTGAAGCTTTTGACCCAAACCAAAACCTGCTCCTCTGTCCAGCTGTGCATTAGAAGGAAATTAAGGACTTGGAGCGTTGACTGGACCTAGAAGAGCAGCACAGAGAGACGTAGTGCTGGCCTGGATCTGCCCTCAGAGCTCAGGAGGGAAAGCCACAGCTTTAACTCAGAGTCCGTGCTGTTTTTCCCAACATTTTGAGCTACAGCGTGCACGTCCCAGGTGCATTTAGATTTAGAATTATTTTTACAAGCCCCCGCTTCCTGCAGCTCATCCCTGGAGCCCCAAACAGGCTTCCCTAAACAGTTTCCTTTTTTCTCGTGGTGTTTGTGGGGGCTCAGCTGGGCTTGGGCTGCTTACTCCACAAAAAAATAGATTTACACGCTGAATGTATCTTTACTTTCCCCTCTGAAAACAGATTTCAAAGCCCAATGCACTAGGCCAGTGTCTTACATACCTTCTTTTAAGAAGATTTTATAAATATTTAGGGGTTTGTGCGTTAATTTCCTGATCCCAAATCCAAGCTGGACAGAAGTGTAGGAGGCAGTGCCTGAGCTGGAGCTTGTCCCCAGCCAAAAGAGCTTCATGGGACCCCTCGTGCTCCAGGCTGCCCCCAAAAAAGAGATCCCAATTCCCAAGCATCATGCACAGGCCATGGCATCCGTGTTCAAGGAGACCTTTGGGTGTGGAATCACAATCATGTCAGGGAAGGGTTGCGGCGATGCAAAGTCAGGGTGAATGTTTTATTAATTTAACACTCTCGACGTTTGTGTAAGCTTGCAAAAAACAACAAAAATTGTAAATAATTACACCCAAAAGGGCAGGAGTACCCGGCCTCTCCCCTGGGAAGGTCAGGAATGGCACCAACTTTGCCAGGAATCGTGCCAGCTGAGAAGGAAAATACCTCCTGCTGAACAGTGGATGCAGCACGAGATTAAACCCAGTATTTATTGACACTTCTGTGAAAGTCCTTTGTAAGCCTCAGCTGCCTTCCCTCCGGGATGAAGGCATTCCTTGCTGGCTGTGGGACAGCACGGGCACGGCAGTGTCCTCCCAAAATGTGAAGCTGTCTAATCCGGAGGGGCTGGGGCAGGTTCTGTGACAGAAGGACTGTGTCTGCCAAAGATGCCACCGACTCCAGAACGTGGCTTGCTGACCCTCTGGAGCTCTCTGCCCGGGAAAAGCCGTACAGAAGGGTCCGTGTTTGGAGTCAGCGAGATGAGATAAATGAAGGAAAAGTGCCAAAAGGGATCATGCCAGGTGATTGTATGACGTTGTTCTGTATTGTCAGTATTTCTCTTCCAATGCTATTGTACATGCAGTGCACAGTAGTCATGAAGTGTGGCTTGAACAAGCGCTTCTTTGTATTTTCTCAGTGCAAGCAAAGGGGGAGATCGAAGCCTTAAAGACTCTCAGTGACTGTAGAAAACAAGCCTTTAGCAATGCTCCGAGGGCAGGGCTGCGCCGGGCGCTGCCGCAGCGCCGTCCTGTCTCCCAGCTGCGCAGCGGGACGCTGCAGAGGGCTCGTCCCAGCAGGGGCAGCGTCCGAGCCTGGTCCTCTCCCCGGGCAGGAGCCGCCAGTGTCCCGGTGCCACCGCTGCTGGCAGCGCCCTGCCCCTCCCGTGTCGGGAGTTAGCTCCTCACTATGCAAACGGGAAAGCCTTGGGCTGCTCACGGGCGGGAGCTTTGCTGTGCGGCTGCGAAACCAGTCTCGATGTCGCTACACTTCCCTGCAGTAACGCTTTAAATGGTCGTGCTTTCGTGTTCTCCGCTGCCGGCACAGCACCGGCTGGCTGCAGACTCTCACGGTCCGGCCCCGCCGAGCCCCGGGCTCCACCCGAACGTGTTACAGAGCGATGGAAGGCACCAAAGGACCGCTGGCTTGCATGCGTGAAATGTGTGAGTGGAATGACATGCAGGCGTCTGTCATGCTGTGGCTTCTGTTGTTTGAAACAGAGTAAATCCTGCTTGTGAAACAATTGTCACAAACCAGAAATATGCCAACAAATGTGTACAAATAACAGTGTTTGTTTCAACAGCAACCGGGACTTGAACTGCAGGGCAAAGGCCGAGGTTCAAACAGAATAAAACCAGATTCTGACAGTGAAACTCCCTGCTTCTTGCTGTGCTTGGAAACAAGCAGGATCCTGCTGCTGCTTGGCCCAGACAGGTGATGCTTGCCTCCATCTGAAGGAGGTTGTGGAGTAATTGTAGAAGCACAGAATCATTTGGTTGGAAAAGCTCAGAGACCCAAGTTCCGCTTCCTCTCAGGACAAACCCATTTTAATCCGAGGCTGCTCCCCCAACAGCTGGGTTTGGGCTGGGGTTGGTGCAGCTGTGGATCCCGGGGAGCCCAGCAGTGTCCGTGTGCACCCGGCAGAGCTGAGCCCTCTCCCGCTGGAGCACTCCCGTGCTTTCCGCGGGGCAGGCTGGGCCCTGCCATCTGCAGCAGGACATAGCCGAGCTGTCCTTTCTCCCCGTGCGGCTCCGTGTGCCGGGAGCGCTGCCAGCGGCTGCCGCAGGAGCCGTGCCTGCTCCGCTCCCGCCCCCCTGCTCCCAAAACGCGGGACAATGCGCGCTTTCCTCCGGGCAGCGAGCCAGAGCAGATTCCCACCGAAAGGAACAAAGGCACTAAGAGGTTCATTAATAACAGGCTTGAGCAAAGACAGGTGAAAACCCATCACTTGCTCTCGCTGCAGGGAGCTGCACCTGCAGGAGACCGGACTGGGGCTGCTGTTGGTTGTTTTAACATGAAACTGCCGTGCTGCATCAGAGCAGCTAAGTTGGATCAGTCCGAATGGCTGTCTAGCTTAGCGTCGCGTCTCCTGCCACGGAAAACAGGAGCTGGGGCCGCTCTACGGGAAGGGTCCCGTTAAGGAGGAGTAAACAGCATCCTCCGCACGTGGCTCAGCCGCACAGCAGGGTGCTGTATCGGCTTGGAGATCATAGAACCATGGAATGGTTGGCGCTGGAAAAGGTCATCGAGTCCCCCAGCACTGCAGGGCCGCCACTATCCCATGACCCCAAGTGCCACATCCACACGGATTTAAATCCCTGCGGGTATGGGGACTCCGCCACTGCTCTGCGCAGCTGCGCCAGGGCTGGACAGCCCTTTTGGGGTCGGACGGGAATTGCAGCAAGCTCATCCAGTGAAAGGTTGCCCTGGCCATGGCGGGGCTGGGACCGGACGGGGTGTAAGGTCGCTGCCCACCCAGGCGCCGTGACTCCATGATGCGAGCGGCCCCGTCATGGGGACTGCATTTCCCGGCGTGCCGCGCGGCGCGGGGGGCCGGACTTCCTGCGGCACAGCCAATCAGCAGCCCCCAGGTGTCGCGGGCGGGGCGGGGGCGGAGGCGGCGAGAAGATGGCGGCCAAAAGCGGCCGGAACGGGCTCCTGGACAAGGTACCGCGAGCGGGGCTCCCGAGCCGCCCCGAGCCGCCCCGGGCTCCCGCCTTCCACTCCTGGGCGTCCCTCCCCCAGCCCCGGGCATCCATCCTTCACCCCGAGCATCTCCCGCCAGCCCTGGGCATCCTCAGCTCTGAGCATCCCTCCTTATCCCTGAGCATCCCCAACCCTGAGCATCCCCATCCCTGAGCATCCCCCCTAATTCCTGAGTATCCTCATCCCTGAGCATCCTCCCCTGCATCGCTGAGGATCCCCAACCCTGAGCACCCCCAACCCTGAGCACCCCCTAATTCCTGAGTATCCTCATCCCTGAGCATCCCCTGCATCCCTGAGCACCCCCAACCCTGAGCATCCCCATCCCTGAGCATCCCCATCCCTGAGCATCCCCCTAATTCCTGAGTATCCTCATCCCTGAGCATCCCCTGCATCCCTGAGCATCCCCAACCCTGAGCATCCCCAACCCTGAGCATCCCCCTAATTCCCGAGCATCCCCAACCCTGAGCATCCCCCTGAATTCTGGGCATCCCCAACCCTGAGCATCCCCCCTAATTCCTGAGTATCCTCATCCCTGAGCATCCCCTGCATCCCTGAGCATCCCCAACCCTGAGTATCCTCATCCCTGAGCATCCCCCTAATTCCTGGGCATCCCCATCCCTGAGCATCCTCCCTTCAGCCCTGGTCACGCCCCTTCCAACTGCTGTAGATGCTTGTATAAGGAAAAACAAATAGTGGAAAGAATTCGACCCTCTTCTCAAACAGCAAAGGCTTTGGCTTCCAATTAACATGTGTGCTAATTAACCCTAGAAGAAAATGCTTCAAAAAGGAACCACTTAAAATATTTGGTACCATACACTGATGTGAGAGCTCTGTCCCAGCTCTCCATGATTTTTAGATCCTTTCTGGCCGTTGCTTTTGTGCTCAAGCAGTGACATTCAGTGTGTGCCTCATAACTGCCACGTGCCGGGCCTGGGGGATAACTGGGCTTTTCCCTGTGCAGCTGCAGGGGAAGCAGATCGAGTTTTACACCATATCTTAAAGTGGTTTTCCTCCTTGCAGGGGAGGGAATGAAGCTCTTTGGACTGGTAGTTAATCAATCCAGCTTGGGAGCTTCTGGAGCAGGAAAATAACACGAGTGAAACTGAGGATTGCTTTACTGGCAGCTAAGATTCCAGCTCCAGTCACTCACCTGTTTGAAACAGGGGATGACTTATGGATACTCAGGGCTCAGACTGATGTGTCACCAAAACATAATGTAGCTCAGGGGAGGGTGGACCCCTTGGAAAAGCTGAACCGTTGTATATGGGAATTGCTAATGGAGAGGGACCCGTCCCTGCAGAAGATTTGGCTATGGAAGAGTGACAGAGTCCTCTGCTTTTGTTCCAGAGAATGGTTTTAACTGAAATTTCTTGTTTGTGCCTTTTAATTCTGCCCTTGTACAAAGATAGCTGGGGCTTCTTGAAATTCCCCTCCATCCTCCCAGAGCCCGTGTGCAGCAGTGTGGCTGCAAATGAGGAGTCCATCCAGAGGCAGGAGCTCAGCCCACCTGCCACTGCCTGGGGAGGCAGCGGGAGCAGCAAATGACACCTGCTCTCAGAGCCACTGCCAGCCTGTGGTGTGAGCTAAGCCTGCCCAGGAATGGTGCTGCTCAGGCAGCTCTGGCTGCACACAGCCTCTGTCCAGCCAGGTTTTCCCAAACAGGCAGCTGCTGCCTGGTTTGCCTCCTGTCCTGTGCTCCAGCAGGAGCAAGTGCGTCGGGATGAAGTTCCCCTCACTCCACACTGTTTCCATTGCAGTGGAAGATTGATGACAAGCCAGTGAAAATTGACAAATGGGATGGCTCAGCTGTGAAAAATTCCTTGGATGACTCTGCCAAAAAGGTGGGTTCTATCTCTGCTGAGTTGTCCCTCTTGGGAAACTCTGATTTTCTTCCCTGCTTTTGGGGGGGTGGTTGTGCCCGTGTCCATCTGCGGCATCTCTTGTGACTGCCACGTGTTTGTGCCCAATGGGGATCAATCATCAGGATGCCTGGTGCGGGCATGAACCCCCCATGAACCGTCTGCCCAGGTTAGCACTGGACTGTTCCCTCCCAGCCCTTTTCAGAAAGATGTGTCAGTTCCTGGAAGCCCCCAGCAGCCTGGCTGCCTGTTTCTCCGCAGGTGCTGCTGGAGAAGTACAAGTACGTGGAGAATTTCCGTTTGATCGACGGCCGCCTCATCATCTGCACCATCTCCTGTCTCTTTGCCATCGTGGCTTTGATCTGGGATTACCTGCACCCTTTTCCCGAGTCCAAGCCGGTTCTCGCCTTCTGCGTTATCTCATATCCTCACAGAGCTTCTCTTGGCTACACCACACGGGCTTGAGCCCTTCTGGATATTCCTGTTTTCAGGCCTGTGGGAATTACCCTTCCTGTCATGTGGGGCTCAGCTGACAATCAGACACTTTTCATGCCATGGGAAAGTTCCTGCCTGTCTGGGTGAAATGCCCTAAATTTGGGCGGTTTGAGGCAGATCCTTTTTTTTGTTCTATCCACAGTCTGGTTACAGACACGTTTGCTGTTCCCTATTACCACAGGCCAGGTACTGAGGGAGGAAGGAGGAAATTCGTGGCAGCAGCCCTCTGCAGAGGGATCTGGAGCCCTGGGCCGAGGTCACTCCGTGAGGTTCAGCAATGCGGAGGATTAGGTGGCCCTGGCAGGAGGGATGGGCTGGGGGAATGGTTGGATTCAATGGGCTCAGAGACATTTTCCAGCCTAAACAATTCTGTGATCTAAGGAATCTCGTTGTCCCAGGCTGCTCTGGTGGCTTTCAGAACAAATGGGTGATTTGTCTTGCAGCACTTGAAATTACTTAATTCTGAAAATGGGAAAGAGGAATTGCTTGGTCTGTGCTCAGGAGGAATGCCCAGCAACTCCTTCTGGGGCTTGTCCAGTCTTAAGTTTTCCCACTATCTCCCAGCAAATGTCAGAGAATCCCAGACTGGTTTGGGTGGGAAGGGACCTTAAAGCTCACCCAGGCCCACCCCTGCCATGGCCAGGGACATTTCCACTAGACCAGGTTGCTCCAAGCCCCGTCCAGCCTGGCCTTGGATACTTCCCAGGAGTGAATAATAAATTATTAAAGTTTCTGTTTATTAGTTAATTTCTCATGCTAGTGGAGCATCAGCCAAACATCCTGTTTGGAATTAAAATGTCACGAGAGGTGGTTGAACAGCAGTGTCTGAGGGGATCCGAGTGACTTTGCCTGATTTCTGCTTCTCCCTGCACCTTCTTAATTCCCTTAACTTGCTCTGCACGTATTTTGTGATGATGGGAATCCTGACCATCTATACCTCATACAAAGAGAAGAGTATTTTCCTGGTGGCCCACAGGAAGGACCCTGCAGGGATGGATCCTGACGATGTGTGGCAGCTCTCCTCCAGCCTCAAACGGTACAGTGCTCGGGCACGCTGCCCCTCCCTGGCCAGAGATCACCCCACACTGCCTGTGCCCCTGAAACCACAAGCCCCTCCTGCAGCACCAGTCCATGTCCTGCTGCAGGGGTGGCAGTGGCTCCCGGGGTGTCCTGCCACCACGTCCGGGTCTCACTTCTCTTTAAGGGGGGGTGCAGAGGCCCTTAGCTGTGTTAGCTGTGTTAGTGGTGGGGCCTGCAGGCCGGGGGCTTTCCCCTGGCAGGAGGGGTTTCTGTCCCCACTGGGGCCCTGCTCTGAGGTGTGTCTGCCCCCCACAGGTTTGATGACAAGTACACCCTGAAGCTGACGTTCATCAGCGGCAAAACCAAGCAGCAGAGGGAAGCCGAGTTCACCAAGTCCATCGCCAAGTTCTTCGATAGCAACGGCACGCTGGTCATGGAGGCCTACGAGCCAGAGGTGTCCAAGCTGCACGACAGCCTGGCCCTGGAGAGGAAAACAAAGTGATCCCGGAGCCCTCCCGCCTCCCAGGAACCTGCTGAGTTAACACCAATAAAGTCACATGGCAAAGAAAGCGAATCATGGCCTCTCTTTTTGTCCTGAAGTCCTACTGCTTTTGGAACAAGCAGCAGTTTTTAATCTTGGACCAAGATTTGTTGAAGCTCATGGCTAAGCTTGGTCTGTGGGCCTGCCTTCCAGGCTCTGAGGTGGACCCCAGAAATGCATTCTGGGCACCCTCAGGAGGGGAAACATCACCAGTGCTGCCCAGCATCCTCTGCTTTACCTGGCAGTGCTCTGTGTCCAGGGGCTTTTACCAATCCCACCTTTCTGTTTTCTATTAGGAGTTCAGGACAAAACCCTTCTGTGAAACAACCATCTCCTCCCAAACAAGTTTGCTTTATTTTTGTATTTATCTAATTGGGGCTAGTGGATTGTTTTTATATTAAAAAAATGTGTTGGGGGGGAGAATCAGATATGCTGCTTCTGTGTGCTCAGCCACAAAGCTTCCAGAAAGTGTGAAAGATTTTCCAAGCTGTGTCTGTCTGTCCTGCGGTTCCCTTGTGACTTCCCCTGTTCCATGTGTCCCTTCTATAAATGGGCATTTTTTAAAAGAGAGATTTTTGAGGTTGTTTTTTCAATAAAAGGGAAGAACAGACATCAAACTTGTGTTGGAGCATCTCTGGGGTGTTTCACGTCTGGGGAGGAAATCCCAGTTCACAAAATCCTCAAGGCTGGGAGAGTCCTGGCATTCCCGTGGCACCACCACAACCTTGTCACCTAAACCTCGTCCCAGGTGCCACGTGGTGATGAAGATGACTCCTCTTTTATCTTGTAGAGCTGGTTGGGCTTGGCTGCCTCCCCTCAGGGAACTCCCAGACGGACCTTGGTGATTTTCCAGCCCTCCCTGTCCAATCTGTTCCACAGAGGCCCGTGGGAAGGCAAGGGCCGCCAGGAAGGGGTTCTCCTGGCTGCCTCCATCGCTCTCCTGGCTCCCCTGCTGCCTATCCGGGACCTCTCGGCAGCGGCGGCACCCTTCTCCTGCTGGCAGTGCACAGGGGCTGCCCCGGCTGCCCTCCGCTGCGGGCTCGGCGCGCCCACAGCCGCACCCCGCCCGCTTCCCCGCGGCCGGGCGCGGATCCGGCCCCGAGCGCAGGAAGAGGCGGAGCGGGGCCGAGGGAGGAGCGGGGCGGGCGGGATGCGGAGGTGCGGAAATGGGGGTGCGGGGATGGAGGAGTGCGGGATGGGGGTCCGTGCTTGGGGGTGCCGGGGACTGGGACTGGGGGGTCCCCGGGGGCTTGGTGCGTGCGGGGTGTGAGGGAGTGAGTGGGGCTGTGGGGGGTGTCGGGGTACACGGGGAGAACCGGGGGTACCGCAGGTGGACGGGGGCGGTCCAGTGCCTGCGGGGGGCGAAGGGGGTCAGGAATGGGAAGGGGGGTGCACGGAGGGGTCTGTCACTGGCGGTTCGGTGCACGCTGGGTGTCGGGGGTTTGTGCTGTGGGCCAGCGTAGGGACACGGGGGTGCACGGTGGGATCGAGGCGGGAGGGGTGCGTGGGGAACGGGGGTGCACGGGGAACGGGGGTGCACGGGGAACGGAGGGGTGCACGGGGATTGAGGGGTGCACGGGGAACGGAGGTGCACGGGGAATGGAGGGGTGCACGGGGAACGGAGGGGTGCACGGGGGAACGGAGGGGTGCACAGGGATTGGAGGGGTGCACGGGGAACGGGGTGCACGGGGAATGGAGGGTGCACGGGGAATGGAGGGTGCACGGGAATGGAGGGGTGCACGGGGAATGGAGGGGTGCACGGGGATTGGAGGGGTGCACGGGGAACGGGGGATACATGGGGAATGGAGGGGTGCACGGGGAATGGAGGGGTGCACGGGGAATGAAGGGGTGCACGGGGAACGGAGGGGTGCACGGGGAACGGGGGTGCACGGGGATTGAGGGGTGCACGGGGAATGGAGGGGTGCACGGGGAATGGAGGGGTGCACGGGGAATGGAGGGTGCACGGGGAACGGGGGGTGCACGGGGATTGGAGGGTGCACGGGGAACGGAGGGTGCACGGGGAACGGAGGGTGCACGGGGAACGGGGGGTGCACGGGAACGGGGATTGGAGGGTGCACGGGGAACGGGGGGTGCACGGGGAATGGAGGGTGCACGGGGAATGGAGGGTGCACGGGGAACGGGGGGTGCACGGGCACAGGGGCGCTGGGGCAGCCTGGGGGTCCCGGTGCGGCGCAGGAGGGGCGCAGCCCTTGGGAGCGGCCGGGGGGCGGCACCGAGGGCGGAGCCGGGACTGTGTCCAGCGCAGCGGGGCAGCGCAGACCGCAGGGCGGGTGTGACCCCCAGGAGGGGCTCTGCTCTCACCCCACTCTCCCACCCTGCTCAGGTCCCAGGGGGAACCTCAGGGCGGCCACCATGTCCCAGGCCACCACCTGCCTCAAGGTGAGCCTTCACGCCTATCCGCCCCCCCGCCCCGTACAGGCCACCCCCGTCCTTTTGCCGGGATTTAACCCTTTCCATCTGACTTTCCCACCCTTCCAGCAGCAGGAGGATGGCGGGGAGAGCCCCTCAGCACTGCCACCGCCTCCAGGATCGCCGCACATTTTCCCTCCGGAGACGCTGTTCCGGCAGGCAGGTGGGGTCACCTACCGCATCCCGGCTCTGCTCTACGTTCCCCCGGATGATTCCTTTCCTGGCCTTTGCCGAGAAGCGCTCCTCGGCGCGGGACGAGGATGCCAAGTACCTGGTGCTGCGGCGGGGCCGCCGGCACGGCTGCTCGGTCAAGGTAAAATCCCCCGGGCCGTAGGAACGAGGGGGCGGCCGCAGGGTGCAGCGAGCCCGCGGCTGAGCCCGTTTTCCTCCTTGCCGGCAGTGGGGTCCCGTGGAGGAGCTGTCGGCCCTGACGCTGCCCCGCCACCGCACCATGAGCCCCTGTCCTCTCTACGACGCCAGGAGCGGCACCGTGTTCCTCTTCTGCATCTGCGTGGAGTGCGGCAAGTCGGAGCGGCGGCAGCTGTGGAGCGGCTGCAGCGCGGCGCGGCTCTGCTTCGCCAGCAGCGCCGACGGCGGCCGCGCCTGGAGCGCGCTGCGCGACGTGACGAGCGAGGCCATCGGCGCCGACCTGGCCCGCTGGGCCACCTTCGCCGTGGGGCCGGGCCACGGCGTGCAGCTGGGCTCGGGCCGGCTCGTGGTGCCCGCCTACGCCTACTACGTGCACGGCTTCGTGTGCGGGGCGCTGCGCCTGCCCTGCTTCACCCGCCAGCACTCCCTCGTCTTCTACAGCGACGACGGCGGGCGCCGCTGGCACAGGGGCGAGCTGCTGGGCGGGGAGCGCACCGGCGAGTGCCAGGTGGCCGAGATTGGGGGCGCGCAGCCCGGCCAGGGCCCGGAGGCCGAGGTGCGGGGCGCGCAGCCCCCGGTGCTGTACTGCAGCGCCCGCGCCCCGCACGGCTGCCGCGCCGTGGCGCTCAGCGCAGACCAGGGACTGCGCTTCCAGCGGCCCGCGCCCTGCCCGGCGCTGGGCGAGCCCCCGCGGGGCTGCCAGGGCAGCGTGCTCAGCTTCGCCCACGCCGGCAGCCCCTGGCTGCTCTACTCGCACCCCACCGACCGCCGCGGCCGCCGCGACCTCGGCCTCTACGTGAACCCGTCGCCGCTGGACGGGGCGGGCTGGCGGCGGCCCTGGCTGCTGCATGCGGGCCCCGCCGGCTACTCCGACCTGGCCCTGAGCCCCGGACCCGTCTTCGCCTGCTTGTTCGAGTGCGGCGCCAGCAGCGCCTGCGAGCAAATCGCCTTCTGCCTCTTCACCCTGGACCTCCCTGGCGAGCAGGACCTGAAGGCTTCCTAAAACAGACCCGTTCTAGGCAGTGCAGTCACTACTGAGTGCAGTCAGCACGGCAGTGCCGAGACCTCACCAGGCTCAGCATCATGTACCTTTTATTTTATTATGTCTTTTTAATCGCCCGTCAGATGCTGTCGGGGACCTGCGGCAGTGGAGGATGTGCTCTGGCTTGGCCGAGGGGAGATGCCAGCACAGCATAGGAAATGCCACTGCTTCCCCAAAAATCAGCATTTTTCACCGGGTAGCAGCTCAAAGCAGAAGGTGCCAGCAAGAGCAGCTGATTCGATGAGGAAAAAGTACCAAAAAATCTTGGTTCCGTTAAAAATGTTTCAGTTCCTGTGTTCCTGCAGGTGGCAGAGAATTCCCAGTTTTTACCGGGTTTTATCCTGTTGTCTTCACTTGCCTGCTTAGGCTGAGTTTCTCCATGCCTCCTGGGAAAAATAATTCAAATTTGGGGAGGAGGGGTGGGAGGTAGGGGAGGGAGGGGGCTGTTGGGGGGTGTTTTATTCTGCTCCATAGGAAACAGGTTGTAGCATCCCGACAGTGACAGTGACCTCACATTCCCGTGCTGCTGTCAAATAAAATTCTCCCAAAGCACGTAAAATCCAGTCGATACAGGGAAAATCCCAAGGGGGCTGACCCTACCCCAGACAGATGCACGACGGCCCCAGGCGTGGCGCCTCCGGCTCCGTGCTGGTGCTGTGGTCTGTGCGTGGAGAGGCGGGGTGGGGCAGGCAGGATGAGCAAAGATCAGTCGAGACGGGCACGGGCAGGATGTGGACAGGGACGGGCAGGAGGGGGCCAAGATGGAATGAGGACAGGCAGGATGGGGCCAGGACAGAATAGAGAAAGGGGCAGGGACAGGCTGGATGAGGCTGGGGCAGGACGAGGACCGACAAGAGGGGGACAAGCAGGACCTCCCCGGCCAGCGTGGCGGATCCGGGGCACCCCCACCCCTTTTCCCCCAAAGGCGGGGCCTCTCCGCCCCTTTTCCCCCTGGTTCTCCCGGCCCGGCGGCCGGATGCGGGCTGGGACGGGGACTGCTGCGGACGCTGCGGTGCTGGGGCTCCTGCTGAGGATACGGGGGGCACTGGGGATACTGTGGGTACTGGGGCCACTGCTGGGGGCACTGGGGATACTGGGAGCACCGGCGGTGCTGGAGGCGCTGTGGGTGCCTGGAGCGCTCGGGACGCGGGGTGCTCTGGGGGCGCTGCGTGCGGGGACTCCTGGAGCACTGGGGGCGCTGGGGGGGCTGTGGGCGCTGCTGGCGCTGCTGCCGCCCCCCGCCCCGGCCGAGACGTTCTCCGCGATGCTGAGCGTGCGGGGAGCGCTGGGCGCCGAGCGCCGCCTGCTCCGCCGGCTCCGCTCCTACCTGCGGGACGAGAGCGCCCGCCTGCGCCGCCTCCGCAGGTACCGGCACCGAGCCCGCGGCACCGCTCCCCGCCAGCCGCCCGTTCCAGCCCCGGCGTGCCTGATTAACCCATCCCCACCTTCCCGCAGCGCCCAAGTTTTGGGGGTGGCCCTAAATGAGAGGGTGGTGGGAGGACGGGAAGCTGAGACCGGACATGGCTCACGCCCCCAGTTCCCCCAGTGCGGGGACGTGGTTCCCCCACCCGTGGGATCTGGGCTGCAGCATCCCTAAGGCACGGGCCATCCCCACACACGCACTAGAGACGGGTTGGACAATCCCTCGGCTCTGGCTTGGCCAAAGAGTGGACGCTGAGGCAAGGCTGCCCAACACTGGGGGGGACTCAGCCCTCCCCTGGGTGCTGTCAGCACTGAGGAGCATCGAAGTGTCCTCCAGTGGTGCCTTGTAGGTTCTACGAGAAGGTCCAGGCGCTGCACCAGGACCCCAAGGCCTCGGTGGACAACCCCTTGCTGGCCTTCAGCCTCATCAAGCGCCTCCACTCTGACTGGCCCAACGTCATCTACAGCGAGGAGGCCACCAGGAACACCCAGGGTACGGGGAAGGGGCTCGGCCCTGTGACCCCTCTGCCACCGGGGCAGAGCCAGGAGAACAGACGGAAGAGAGGAACACCTGGAAGAGCAAGAGGACAGACGGAGGGGAAGGGTCAATGGGTAGAGGAGGAGGAGAATGGATGGAGGAGCCTGGAAATAGGTGGAAGGGCTGGGGAATGGATGGAGGAGCAGGATGGATGGAGGAGCAGGATGTGGGTTCCCCAGAGAAAAGAGCTGATAAGAGTGACTGCACCTCATGATTTCATTTATTCCCCACCCTTCCACCTCTCCCCCACCTGCAGCGCTCCATGCCGGGCTCGGGGAGGTGGAGCAGGAGCTGCCTGGAGCTGAGGACCTGGATGGGGCAGCCAGGGCGCTGATGAGGCTGCAGGACGTCTACGCACTCAGCGTCAAGGGCCTGGCCAGCGGCGTCTTCCAGAGAGCCGGGCAGCCGCCCCTCTACAGCCCCCGGCCGGGCGCTGCGCCCCTCTCTGCCTAATTCCACTGCTTCCACGGGCAAGGTAGAGGGAGAGCCCCACCACCCACAGAGCCCCACGAGTCTCCACAGAGCCCCCACGAGCTTCATCAGAGCCCCACCACCCCACAGAGCCCCCACCACCCACAGAGCCCCCACCACCCCCACAGAGCTCCCCCATTAGAGCCCCCACCACCCACAGAGCCCCACCACCACAGAGCCCCACCACCCCACAGAGCCCCACCAGCCCCACAGAGCCCCCACCACTCCCACAGAGCCTCCCACCAGCCCCACAGAGCCCCACCACTCAGAGCCCCCATCAGAGCCCCCACAGAGCCCCCCACAGAGCCCCAACTACAGAGCTCCCCACAGAGCTCCCCACAGAGCCCCAACACCCCACAGAGCTTCTTCAGCCCGGGATGGACGTTGGGGTTTCTTTGTGTGGGATGAGATGGAAGTGCAGGTGCAAATGGGCATGGAGACCGACGTGGGGATGGAACAGGAAAGGAAGGGAAGGGACAGGATGGGGATGATGTGGGAGGGAATGGGGATGGAGATGGCGACAGGAAAGCAACAGATGCAATAGTACAGGATGGGATGGGATCCATGGGATGGGATGGGATGGGATGGGATGGGATGGGATGGGATGGGATGGGATGGGATGGGATGGGATGGGATGGGATCCATGGGATGGGCTGGGATGGGATGGGATGGGATGGGATGGGATGGGATGGGATGGGATGGGATGGGATGGGATGGGCTGGGATGGGATGGGATGGGATCCATGGATGGGATGGGATGGGATGGGATGGGCTGGGATCCATGGGATGGGATGGGATGGGATGGGATGGGATGGGATGGGATGGGATGGGATGGGATGGGATGGGATGGGATGGGATGGGATGGGATGGGATGGGATGGGATGGGATCCATGGGATGGGCTGGGATGGGATGGGCTGGGATCCATGGGATGGGCTGGGATGGGATGGGATGGGATGGGATGGGATCCATGGGATGGGATCCATGGGATGGGATGGGATGGGATGGGATGGGATGGGATGGGATGGGATGGGATCCATGGGATGGGATCCATGGGATGGGCTGGGATGGGATGGGCTGGGATGGGATGGGATGGGATGGATGGGATGGGATGGGATGGGATGGGATGGGATGGGATGGGATGGGATGGGATGGGATGGGATGGGATGATGGGCTGGGATGGGATGGGATGGGATGGGATGGGATGGGATGGGATGGGATCCATGGGGATGGGATGCAGGCCAGGCTGGCCCAGCTGGTGCAGCTGCTGTGCTGCCCTGCAGGTGGCCTATGACACAGGTGACTTTTACCACTCCATTGCGTGGCTGGAGGAGGCTGCCAGCCTCTTCCGCCTCTCCTATGGCAGCTGGAACCTGGAGGACCGGAGCAGCCTGGAGGATGCTCTGGACCATCTGGCCTTCTCCTACTTCATGGTACAGCCTTGAGTCCCCTCCCCATCCCCAGTATCCAGTAGAGCCAAACCACAGGTGGGAGGATGGATGCTCATGGGGTCTCCACTTCTCCGTCCAGGCTGGAAACATCTCCCGTGCCTTGAGCCTCTCCAGGGAGTTCCTCCGCTACGGTATGTGGGACAGCCCTGGATACAGCAAGAAGAGGGAAAAGATTTTGGGGTGTCCCCATCACCTCTGCATGGCAATCGCCTCCCTCACCCCATTTCTTGCCCCCATCTGGGGTCATTCTCCAGAGACCAATGCAGGGAAGGGGGTTGGTGGGGATGGGGCAGTCTGGGTGACACCACCTCCCCAGCAGATCCCAGCAACCAAAGGGTGTCGAGGAATGTGGCCAAGTACAAGAAGCTGCTGGAGATGGGGACGGGGGCAAGAGCCAGCCCCCTGCAGCGCCCCAACAGCACCCGCCTGCAGAGCCGTGACGCCTACGAGGAGCTGTGCCAGCGCCCCAGGGGCCAGGTGGGACTGGCGGGGCTGCCATGGTCCCCCACACCGCTGTCCCCGCCTCATGTCCCTCCTCTTCCTCCCCAGGCAGCCCCAGAGCAGCTCCTGCAGCTCAGCTGCTCCTACGAGACCAACAGCAGCCCCTACCTCCTCCTGCAGCCTGCCAAGAAGGAGCTGGTCTGGACCCAGCCCTATGTGGCTCTGTACCATGATTTCATCACCGATGCTGAGGCTGAGACTATCAAGGGGTTGGCAGGGCCCTGGGTGAGCCATCCCTGTCTCCAGGGACGTCCCTTTCCTGCAGCAGGGTGTCCCAGGAGATGATGATCCAGGGTGAATGCAATGCAATGAGATAGGAGGGGGTTTAAGGCCAAAGCCTCCTCCAGGGAGTCCAGATGGGATGGGGCTTGGAGCAACCTGGTCTGGTGGAGGGAGCTCCCCTGCCTATGGGGCGGGGAGACGGTGGAACTGGATGATCTTGGATTAGATCTACTCTAATCCAAACCACTCTAGGATTAGGTGAGGCCCTGGGGGTGATGACCTCAGTTCCATCTGAGCCCCCCAAAAGGTTACTTGGGAGAAACCAGGTCCAGGGATGCACCTAAACCACCTCCCAGCCAGGCCTGACTTGGTGACACCCTGCTGCAGGCTGCACCTGCTGCCACTGCTTCCCTCAGCCAGTGAGATACCTCGGGTGGGATGTTTGGCCCCAGCTGGCACAAACCCGCCAGCTTCCACCCTGCTTGGTGTGAGGGTGCCACGTGTGGCAGCGTGCATCCCCCGCGTGTCCCTCAGCTGCAGAGGTCCGTGGTTGCCTCTGGGGAGAAGCAGCAGAAAGCCGAGTACCGGATAAGCAAGAGGTAGCAGCCGCCCCTGGTCCTCCAGCCCGGGCCCGGCCCCGCCTGAGCTGGGCTGCGTGGTCCCGCAGCGCCTGGCTGAAGGACACGGCCCACGCCGTGGTGCGGGCGCTGGACGCGCGCATCGCCGCCGTCACCGGCCTGGACCCGCGGCCGCCCTACGCCGAGCACCTGCAGGTGGTCAACTACGGCCTGGGGGGCCACTACGAGCCACACTTCGACCACGCCACGGTCAGGAGCCGCGGGAGGGCCGGGGGTTCCTGTGCTGCTCCTGGGCACGGCCCCGGGTTGCCTGTGGGGGATTCCTGAGGTGTTCCTCGAGGAGAACTCTGGGGCAGTCCCTCAGATATTCCTGGAGCTGGGCCTGGCATGCTGCTCATGATGCTGCTGGGATGGTGCCCAAGGGAAGACCCCGAATGATCCCTGTGGAGTGCCCATAGTGATCCCTAGGTTATTCCCTGAAATGTTCCTAGTGACTCCCCCTGGGATGGCCCCTGGCACGGGTAGGAGGGATGGTCCCAGGATGCTGATCTCTGGGTGGGTGCCTGGGGTATTCCTGGGAAGGGAGGGAAGGAGGGAGACAAAGAAGGGAGAGGGAGGGATGTTCTGGGCGGGAACAGTGTGGGGCAGCTTAGAGCTGCTGGGGTGTGAGGGGCCTCTGGGCTGAGCTGTGTCAGTGCAGGACTGACCGTCCCCACGGCATTGACCATCCCACCTCCCCTGTCGGAGCAGTCCAGGAAGAGCCCCCTGTACAGGATGAAGTCGGGCAACAGGATCGCCACCATCATGATCTACGTGAGTCCTCCCTCTTTTCCGAGCCTGGAGACATGGCCCTGGCCTGGCCCTCGGGGTGTGGGGTGGGTGAGACCGTGGAACACTGCAGTGGGTGGGAAGTGCCAAGGTCTGCCGAGTATTCAGGAGCCGTGCCCGAGTGAGGGGAACAGAGCTGGGGACCAAAGGAGGTTTCGTGCCTCAGTTTCCCTGTGCAAAGGAGCATCACAGGGAAGGGGGATTCATGGCTCCTGGTTTTGCTCCTTTTCCAGCTGAGTGCAGTGGAGGCTGGAGGCTCCACTGCTTTCATCTATGCCAACTTCAGCGTGCCCGTGGTCAAGGTGAGGGGTCCTGTGGAATCCCGGGGAGCAGGGAAGGGGGGATGCTGCTCTCTGTATCTCAGCTCTCATGGGGAGCTGTGGTTAAGCCTCTCCTGATGCCAAACCCCAGCCCCGGGGCTCCCTAATCTATTTTGGGGTGCCAAAATTCAGTCTTGGAGATCCCAGCTCTGTTTCAGAGTACCAAACCCGCCTGTGCCCCGCAGAACGCGGCTCTTTTCTGGTGGAACCTGCGGAGGAACGGGAATGGTGACGGGGACACGCTCCATGCCGGCTGCCCCGTCCTGGCCGGGGACAAGTGGGGTGAGGGACCCTCCCAGTGTCACCCTCGGGGGGAGGCGAGAGGGGCTGGGAACGCACAAGTACCCTGGATTACAGAGAAAAGGATCCCCAATACCGGCGCAGGGGTAGAGAAGGGTGCAGAGGGACGGGAGCAGTCAGGGTCCGTGTCCTTGTCCGTTCCAGTGGCGAATAAGTGGATCCATGAGCACGGTCAGGAGTTTCGGCGGCCGTGCAGTGCTGACCCACAGGACTGAGCCGCCGTGGGACCACAGACGGGATCTGCAGGGGGCAGAGCCACCCCGGCACAGCGTCTGCCCGAGGGAGGGCAGGGGGAGCAGCGGGGCAGGGGGCCATCGGGAGGGGCCCTTGCTCAACCACGGCCACATGAGGTGGAAATAAAGTCAAAAGACACAAAACCGGGGCGTATTCTGGGGTGCCAAACCCGATCCCTGGGGCTCCCATCTGTTTTGGAAGGCCAAAATCCAGTCTCGGGGAGAAGGCAGCTCCTTCCAGCCGTCCCGGACCCCCGCATGCCGGCACACAAATTCCCTTTCTCCGCCCCGACCGCAGCTCCGACGACACTGGAAGGCACAGAGCAGGCACCGGGATCACGGCGGGCACCGGGATCACGGCAGGCACGGAGCCCGGGCAGGAGCCCGGCTTCCCACGGGAAGGGTCAGGCTGGGGGGCACTGGGGCACAGCAGCTCCCCAGCCCCGTCCAGCCTCATTGTCCTGGGGGGCTTTGTGTTCCCTGCCCACTGCTCTGTGCTGCAGAGTTCTATTCCCTGCCCGTCGCTCCGTGCCCGGCCGTGCCCAGGCGCTGTCCCGGGATCCCGGGGCTCTCACAGCCGCAGTGCCCGGCGGTGGCTGCTGTACAGTTTCTGCTGTACAGTTTCCAGCCCCAGGCGCTGTCCCGAAATGCGCGGCTATCACTCCTCGGCTGTGTTCATTCCGGGTTAACCCCACCTGGGCACACGGGAGAGGGGCTGAGCCGCAAGGACGGCAGCGCGGCAGGAGCTGCGGCACCGGGAACAGGCTCCAGCAGCCCTTGGGAGCTGCCAAACCTGCCTGAATGAAAAACAGCCCGGAACAACCACCGCAGGACTCGGAGAAGGCTGAACAGAGCATAGCTTACTCACCAGCCCGGTTTATTACATCCAGATGTTTCTGTTCACATGGGAGGCATTGCTCATGGAAAGGAGAGGGAAAATAAAAGTATGGCTTAAATTCCCCCCTCCTCTTCATACTGGGGAGCAGGGAAGGGATGGGGGAGCATTTCCGTGAGTCACCAGAAAAACCCAGGGGCTGGGTCTGGTGCAGGAACAGCTGGATCAACCCCCTTCCTCCACAGGCTGCTCCAAGGACTAGGGGGAAAGCAGGAATTCCTACTCCAGGCTTTATTTGTAGGCATTGAGGGAAACTGACACAGAGCAGGACGAGACCAGGATGAGACTGACACGGGACAGTGTGGGGAACTCACACACACACACACACACACACACGCCCCCTTTTCCTTCTGGGAGCAGCAGCACGTGGCAGCAGGTCACCCCCACCCTGGGAAAGCTCAGCCACAGGCGGCCAAGCAGCCAGCAGCAAACCCTGGAGCGAGCCCCCAGCGCCACTCCAGGGACACGAGGGGACGGCAGCGCCCGAGGGACGCAGCCAAGGGACACACCTCGGGCAGCACAAGGGCACTTCCAGGCTGTGAGCCGGCTGCTGGAACACAAGAGCTCCTGGAAGTGAAAAGCCATAAACTCAGGTTTTTGACCTTGCCTAAAGGTCCAGGGCTAGATTTCTAGGAGTGCTGATTATCAGTTCAAACCAGTGAATGGATGGTTACCAGGCACCTCCACACAGCCCTTCTCCCAGGCCTTTCTCTCCCAAAAGAAAAGGCAGTAGTGGAGAAGAGGAAGAATGTCAGTGCTAAAGCCACAGAATCAGAATGCTCTGGGGAGAGACCAACCTGCGACGGGCAGGGACACCTCTAGTGTCCCAGGCTGCTCCAGCCTGGCCTTGGGCACTTCCAGGGAGGCAGGGGCAGCCAGAACTTCTCTGGGCACCCTGTGCCAGGGCCTAATTGTAAAAAAACTTCCTAATATCCAGTCAATCTTCCTGGGGAAGATTCTCCAAGGTCTATGTTTCCCAGCTCCACCTTTTGCAAGTCATCCCAATGCTGCTTGCAAATCACAAACATGTGGAAAGCAGAGCTGGAATGGGCTTCTTCAGGTTCTCCAAGCCTTTCCCTTGCCAAAAGGGGAAAAATAACAACTTTACCTATTGCTATATCACCTCTGCAGACCCCCTATCACAATCTGAGGGGAAAATTCTGGCTGGAGAGCCCCAGGCCAAAGTTTAATTCCTTACTCAAGGACTGATTTATTCAAAGCAAGAGTACCTGCTTTGGCAATATAGGAAATTACCTTTTCCCAACAGTCCCAATGCTGGAGTCATCTGCAAATCCCTGATGGCTTCGTCCAGTACACATAATCTGGCAAAACCCATCCTAGGTTTTAGACATTTATTTATTTTTTCAATTAAAATTAAGCCTGCAACAAACCAGCATCCCAAAGTGCATCTCCTGCTCCTGCTCCTTGGGATCTTCCATTGGGAAAGCGGCAACTGATCCTCAATCCAAAAGTGAAACAAGACCAAGAGAGGTTTCTAAGTAATCCAAAGGCTGCAGGAAAAATGCAAAGCTGGGAATTTTGGGATGGGGATTTCTCTGTGTTCCTGTTTCTCATGAGCCAAGATTCCTTCTCTCTGCAGTTATGTTTACCACAGCCTGTGTATCCTTCACCAAATGCCATTTATCCCAGTCTGCAGCCCCTGGAAACTGCAGCCAGGAGCATTAATATTTCTCAGACAAAAGTACAGTCTAAAAAATGTACATGGCTTGACAGAGCCAAAAGGAATTTCCCTTCCACCCACCCCCACAGTGCTGCTGCTGCTCCTGGAATCTGGTTTTTTTAATCCAGTACCACACGAGTCCCTGAACAGCCACCTCTCCAGGGCAAGGCAGGGCTGGGAGCTGGCACGGAGCAATGCACCATTCAATTAAATAGGTTCTTGAAATATTTATTTTCTTTTCACTCACTCAATGTTAACAACAAAACAGAATCCCAGGGGGCCCACGGGATTTCAGAAATCATTCCTTTTCCAGTGGTGCTTCTACAGAATACAAAACTGATCTGCTTTCCACGGAGGGTTCTGTTTGGTTGGGCTTTTTTACGAGCTCACAAATCAAAGGGATAACGCGAGGAATCACTCCAAGTCAGACTCTCCAAGCGACTTCACCACGGAGGAATGTGACTTCACCACGATCATTCATGAGTATGATCCTGGGAAGTGAGGCTCTGGATCTACACACTGGATTATTTAATCCCTAACAATCTGAACAAAGAGAGTCGCCTGCAAAAGAGAATTTTGGCCATTTTGGGGACATGGCTGGGGAAAGAACTATTTTGCATCTCGACTACTGAAGATCCATTGAATCCATCAGAACTAAAGCAGGGGGACGCTACACCAAATTAATACATTGACATTGTGACTCACAGAGGGAAGCGCAGAGAACGAGCAACTGCTCTTGTAGCACCTGAGTGCCGATGGCCAAAGTGCCAGGAGGGCACTCCCCTCTGGAAAGAGGCTTTCCTGTCTAATGCAGGTGCTTCCCAACCTGATGTGTCAGGGAGGGCACACGGAGCAAGGCCACGGTGAATCACAGCTAAGTGGATGTCCACCAGGCCCAAGGCCATGGTTAAACACTTTGCCCCATCTGCACCCCTCAAATGCCAAGAATTCCTGATGGCTCTTGTCATGGGATGCACAGGGCAGCTCCCAAATCCCCACAGAACTTTGCCTCGGCAGAGCAGGGTTAAAATAATCGGACAGCAGCAAGGGGTTATGGACACCAGGCAAAAAAACAAAGGGATTTCAGACATGCCCCAGCAAAATAGTGAGGAAAACTGCTCCAAAACATGTCTGGTCTTACACTCAAAAGTGACTCTTAGGTGAAAGCAAGCCCAGCAAGCCCAGCCCTCTGCGGATAACTGAACCCTGAACAAAAGCTCTCTGTGCTCATGGAATTCTGGAGGGCAGGCAGCAAAATTATCTAGGAAGCAACAGTGGAAACAAGGTCCTTCCTCCAGTACTGGGGAGAACAGCTGCCTACACCTCTGCATCAACATCAGCAGGACTGACTCCAAGCTCTCCCAGGGTTTTTCCTACAGCCCCTTCCATATTTTTCCATCCCAAAGGTGCTGATCTCTGCTCAGCTGTGTGTGGCAGCTACAAGGAGGGAAGAACAAACACATTCCAGGGGCAGAAAACAGCCAAACTGCCTGTTGACCACATTGTCCCTGCTGCTCTTGGGTCTTCCCCATAAATGCAGGTTCAGAGTCCTCTGGCCTGGGATGTGTCTGTAGCAGATGGAGTTATCCAGGCTTTTCTTCATAGAGAGGACTTGAAACAAGCACTAGAAAAACTGCAAGACTCTGAAATGGAGCTCACAGTCCCCTCCTCGCCTTTTTGATTTACAATCCCATCCAACTCTGCCCAGGAAAGCAGCCTCCAGGCTTTTCCCACAGCTTAACCCCTAAGGCTGGCGCTGGTGAGATGAAACCTGAGCTCCCAATGAAGCCGATTCCTCGTCTCTTTAGGGGGAGAGAAAAGTGTATATAGAAAACCCAAACCTAAGGGCCACTTCCAAGTGATGACTCTATGATTCCACAGAGAAATCCTGAAGCCTTTGGCTGAGTTGCAATGCCCTCAGTGGATCTGGACTGCCAACAGCTCTTCTGCAGTTGGGTCCAAGAAAGCCTGAGACTTGATGGAGATTGGTATGATCAACTACATGGGATTCCAGGAGGTCTTTCCTTGTGGCAGCACAGAAGAGGATCCCACTTCCAAGGGCCTGAAGAGCTTTTCATGGTCTTCAGTAGAAGCTGCTTCCCAGCAAGGAAGTCCCTAAGAATTTAGATATTCTGGAGAACTAGTTCTAGGGGATGAATCTCACACCAACTTCTCACTGCTGCTGGACTGGGAGATGAGAGGATATGGATACATCACAGTGGCCTCTGGTGCAGTTTATTTACAATGGGAATCAGTGCTGGAGAACACCAGGATATTAACAAGCAGGAAACACACTAGGAGGCAAAAAAGAGAATGGAAGAAAGACCCCATGTTAGCATTAAGGTATTCTCTGCACACTCTGTGACAACCTAAATTTAGCTGTAAAGCCCTTAGGTCCTCTCCCTCTCTCCCTATTTACACATCACAAGGGAGTGTGATGCAAATTGTTTCCACAACACATGGCCTTGGTTACTTAATGGAATATTATTTAAGCTAAATGCCATAAAATTTGTCTTTTTGCTTTCTGGCAGGCTATAAAGAAAGAAATCTGCTTTGTTCCTCCCTTCCAAGGAAGGAGGTTCCATCAGCACATGTAAATACCTGAGAAATTTAAAAGGAACACAAACACCAAATGTATTCCTGGCTGTGATTCAGAGCTATTTGTTTATCTGTGGTTTTCAGCACCATGCTAAAATTCCAACCTCCCACCTCGAGAGTGAAGCAGGCAGTGAGCGCAGGAGCTCTGCTCAGGGACACAACTCCGTGGAGCCTTACCACTGGAATCCACCAATGGGCTCTGTAAACCTGTGACGGATCAGGAACGTTGCAACAGCTTCAGCAACCTGAGAGAAGGGAAAAAAATAGCTCAGGATTTAAAGGGACACAAAGAGAACACAAAACCCTCTCAGTTTTCAAAGCCTGCAGGATTTCCAACAACACATCCTCAGGATTCTCTTGCTGAACTGTTTGCTCCTTTAAAACAAGAGCTCTGTGTAATACAGTTCCAGCTTTACTCCAACACTGAGCCTGCCATCAAGAAGTGACCAAACTTTTTTTTCCCCCATTTCAGTAATTCTTAAAACAATGTCTAAGTTTAGCAGGGAGAAAATGTAAATTCAGGATGCAAGGCAGTAACCTGAAATGGTTTGGCTTGGGAGGAACATTAAAGTTCATCCAGTTCCAACCTCTGCCATGGGCAGAGACACCTTGCACTAGACCAGGCTGCTCCAAGCCCTGTCCAACCTGGCCAATACTGCTTAGAATGTATAAAAAAAGAGTAACAACTTAAGAACTCAGCATGTTTAGATAAAAATACCTATTTCAGACTGGTTAAAGTGAAGCACAGAAAGGCTGAGTTTTAACACAGCTGTCAGTGCAGAATGAGCTGTAAGACCAGATGTGCTCCCAACCACAGGCTCCACTGGCTGCACCGCATTCCTGCTTCCATCTGGACACAAACTCCAGCAGCGCCCAGAAGCAGCACTGCTCTGTCAAAGCTGCTTCAGGAACATTTGGTTTCTATTTGGAAAATGTGAGCCACCCAATTCAACAAAACACAGACCAGCCCCTAAAGCTGCAGCTTAGTGCAAGGGATAGTGGGGAACTGTATGAGGAAAGGAAGGGAGAAATCCACACTCCACATGGCTGGAATTAGGTACACCACCATGAGCCTGAGAGTTAAATCCATAGCCCAGCCCTGTGGCATGTAACATCTTAGCCAGGGCTTTCCAGACAGCTGAAAAATTCAAGCTGCTTGTGAAAGCCAGCTGTCGTTCCAAAAGGCGCCCTTGAAGTTTGATCTCTGCCCATGGTAAGGAGCAGATCTCTTTTTGCATTTCAGACCAGGCCTGTAGCTTCAGCCCCACGGTGGGGCTCACCTTGTCCGGAGCGTCTTCATGGACTGCGTGGCCACACTGGGGGAGGACCTGCATCTGGAACTTCCCTGTGGATTGAGAGAGTCAGCACACAGACCTCACTCTGGACCAAATAAGCTCAGCAAGTGTAGAAAAGAGGCCCCAGGGATGGCAGGAAGTATTGGCAGACTCCACAGCATGCACAGCCCACAGTGTCCAAAGAAAGCATGGACCAGCTGCTTAGTGCACCTTCTCCAGGTGTAACTAGGACAGGTTCCCAGGAGCTAGAATGAAGCTGAGCTTCGCAGAGCTTCTCGATGCAAGCAAGTGTCAGACTTGGAACTCTTACTGGATTTACCTTAAGGTAACATCCTGCTATCCAATACTACTTTCCAGTCCTGGTTGCTCTGGAGAGCCAGGATGGGGGGGAAACCCAACCCAAACCCCAAAACATGAATGAAGGTCCTTAATCTTGGTCTGCTGTCTGTCAGAACCACTGGGAGACGGGACAATTTTGAATGGTTCCTAGTGTTCTAGCTAGGAACATCTGGAATGTAGTAGCTAGAAAGGGAAAAAATGGATTAGAAAGAAACCCTCACAGACACTGATTTTGATCCAAGAGAAGTGTGGCAGCTCCACTGCTGGGAGCACTGAACACTGGATTGAACAAAACCCATGGCAACAGCCCTTCAAATGGAACCTTTCCCTCCTCATTTTCCCCACCTTTCCTTGACCACAGTAGGAGAACACTTTGGGATGGACAAATTCCTTAATGCCCATTTGTTTGGATATTGATTGTACCCATAGCAATGAGCTGTCATGTAAAAAGAGTATTACAGTAAGGCTGGAGCAACAATATTAAATACTTACCTTGCATCTGTCCAATGGTCAGATCTTTATCCAGCCTGTCAACACCTGCAATCAAATAAACAAATTGGAGAACAGCCAGAGAGAACACAACTCTCTGAGCCAGGCTTTACTCCATATTTTAAAAGAGACATTAGCTTGAAAAACAGAAAATAAACACCTCTGACACCCACAACAAGGACATTTCACTGCTGCACCTTGAAAGAGTAAAGTGACAGGAAAGAAACACAGCTAAAAAATGGAAGAGCACAGCCCTCCCTACAACTTGAAAGGACATTTACATGCTGTATTTCCTGCAAAAAGGGCTTAAAGCTGTATTTGACTTTCACTTGAGTTCACATCACACCAAGCTACTTTAAGAGACACAGAGAAGCCCAGATATTCCCAGGAAATACAGGAGCCCAGTGCTGACCCTGCTCTCTAAAATACACGTGTGACATCACTGAAGTGCACACCAGGACTGGAAGAGACACGTACCAGCTAAAAGCAAAAGCTTTGGAGTCGGACAGCTCAGGAAGAGGTTGGATAAACCCCTGAACCAGCCATCCCAGTACTTTTCTGTTTTGGCCAGTTCGATTCGCCACGTGTATAAATGCTCCTTCTTTATCTGCAGGGAGGAGAGAGAGCTCTGCATTAGAGATCAGTAAAACAGCAGAAAGAAAACCAACTCAGGGAGCCACTTTGAAATGCATAAATATATAGACATATAAAATTTAAAAATACTGGCTCCCTCTGGTGGATTACACGCTTCCAGGGATGACCCTCCTTGCTTCTGAATCTCTCTCCAAATCAAAGCATATGAGTAGGGAATGAGAAAATCAACAAGAGCTACACCAAGAGAAGAAGAGCCTTCAGGAGAAGACCAAAGGATTCAGGGCAATCAATTTGCTTTTTTTACTGACACAAATAGCTCACAAATTGTCTGAACATTTGGGCTTGGCTGTGATCCAGTTTTCTCTCCCTGGAGTGGCTCCCTTTCATGTCAGAATGACTCGGATAACCACAGGTGACAGCTCTTGCAGGGGAAGCTGAAAACACAGCAACAAATTCCTTACCTCTGTGTCATCCTCTTTCTTCCTTTTGTTGACAGAGCCTCCCCCTTCCTCATCCTCGAGCTCCTCCTCCTCCTCTTCCTCAATAATTCCCTCGACTATGGCTTTGGGGCATTCAGGACTGGCAGCCCCTTCGCA
The DNA here is from genome assembly GCA_034336665.1 of Luscinia megarhynchos. Classification (NCBI taxonomy): domain Eukaryota; kingdom Metazoa; phylum Chordata; class Aves; order Passeriformes; family Muscicapidae; genus Luscinia; species Luscinia megarhynchos. The sequence goes on along the minus strand of JAPFBE010000013.1, from coordinate 282,796 downwards.
CCTGTGCAAATACAATCAGAAACTGATTCCCTGACAAAAGAAAAAACTCCAAACCAGAACACCATCCAGGATTAAACCATACGTGTTCATCAATTTTGGTTGAAGAAATTTTCATTTTCAAGCGCACTTATATAGGATTAGTATTGTAAAACAGAAACAAAAAAATATTTAAAAATAATAAATAAAATAAACCAAAGGCCACCTACTGTTTGACTTGACCGACCATAGAAACTCTGGCAGATTCGAGATTTCTTATCTGTCCACTTTTTACACTAGGAAAAAAAAATAACCAGAAGACAGAAATATTTACTGAAGAGATTCAATAATCAGCAGGCCCAGAAACAGGAGTTAAACTCCTCTACATCTCAGGATTTCCCCAAACTATTCCCAAAGCTCCTGCTCTCAGACTGAGCAGAGTGGCTCCTGCTAAACTTATGGGAACCTGCTGTTTGTCACTGTAACTGTGAGAAAGAGGGAGAAGTGCTGGAGGGGAAACAGTGAACCAGGGTTAAACCCAGGGCAGGAAGCTGGGAGAGGGCCTGTGAACAGCCAAATTATAAAAACTTTGTTTCCCTTGGGAGTCAAGCTACAAAGAAAAGTGATTGGAGACACTGAGCCCAAGCTGTACCTCCACTCAATGGCGTTCTCAAGTGACTTGAATGTTTTGGGCCGACTCCTGAGGAAGTTCTGCATGCTGTTCAAGGCATCCATGGCTGTACCTAAAGGCAAATGGCATCAGCTTCATCAATGTCATGGCATCTGATGAAATTATTGCCATATCCCTCTATACAAAACTGGCTGCAACACCCTCTAGGGAGCTAGAGTTCCCCAGTGATTTAATGCTGCTAAGGAAAGTACAGACTAGTATTTCCAAGCCAACTGTCATAGTGGAAAATTACTATTTGAATAGGTAGGATGTTCAGACACTAAGAGAAAGCAGCAATCATTTATTAGCACCAAGTATTATAGCAAAACCCACCCTCTTCCCCATCAAGAAAGTGTTTCAAAGAAATTAGTGCCACAGCCTAGTTGACATGGTGGTGTGTGGTCATGGGTTTGACTCAATGATCTCAAAGGTCCTTTCCAACCCAGCTGAGTCTCTGAGTCTGTGAAATTAGCAGGAAAAAAGCAAAGAGGGAGTAGACCTGGAAAAAGGAAAAGGAGGGGTCACACCGGAAAGATTTTTGCATGCGTACGATCTGTTAGGAGGATGGGAACCCTTCAGCATGCAGGGATTGGGGGCTAAGAGAAGAGGAGAAGGCAGGAGCCCAGCTGAGGGGCTGGGAGGGCTCCCAGACTCACCTTCCACGACGTCGATCATGCAGAGCCCCAGCAGGCTGGGCACCAGGTTGGCGACGGCCGTGTGCACGGCGATGGCGCCGCCCATGCTGTGCCCGATCAGCATGATGGGCGGCGGCAGGTCCCCGTAGAGCACCTCCACCACGCTCCCCACGTCCCTGCGGGGGACAGCACAGCCTGCACGGCCCCGCACGGTGTGTGACCCCAAAGTGTCCCTGACAGCACAGCCTGCACGGCCCCGCACGGTGTGTGACCCCAAAGTGTCCCTGACAGCACAGCCTGTCGCCCTGACGTGTGTGCACAGCCCTAGCACGGCCTCCCTCAGACGGTGTGTGCGACCCCAAAGTGTCCCCTGACAGCACACAGCCTGCATGGCCCCCGACGGTGTGCGACCCCAAAGTGTCCCTGACAGCACAGCCTGCATGGCCCCACACGGTGTGTGACCCCAAAGTGTCCCTGACAGCACAGCCTGCATGGCCCCGCACGGTGTGTGACCCCAAAGTGTCCCTGACAGCACAGCCTGCATGGCCCCACACGGTGTGCGACCCCAAAGTGTCCCTGACAGCACAGCCTGCACCACCCCACACGGTGTGTGACCCCAAAGTGTCCCTCGACAGCACAGCCTGCATGGCCCTCAAGACGGTGTGTGTGACCCCAAAGTGTCCCCTGACAGCACAGCCTGCATGGCCCCGCACGGTGTGTGACCCCAAAGTGTCCCCTGACAGCACAGCCTGCATGGCCCCACACGGTGTGTGACCCCAAAGTGTCCCTGACAGCACAGCCTGCATGGCCCCTACGCACGGTGTGTGACCCCACAGCCTCCCTCACAGCACAGCCTGCACCACCCCACATGGTGTGTGACCCCAAAGTGTCCCTCACAGCACAGCCTGCATGGCCCCGCACGGTGTGTGACCCCAAAGTGTCCCTCACAGCACAGCCTGCATGGCCCCACACGGTGTGTGACCCCAAAGTGTCCCTCACAGCACAGCCTGCATGGCCCCGACACGGTGTGTGACCCCAAAGTGTCCCTCACAGCACAGCCTGCATGGCCCCACACTGCGGTGTGTGACCCCAAAGTGTCCCTCACAGCACAGCCTGCATGGCCCCCACACGGTGTGTGACCCCAAAGTGTCCCCTGACAGCACAGCCTGCATGGCCCCACACGGTGTGTGACCCCAAAGTGTCCCTCACAGCACAGCCTGCATGGCCCCTGCGATCGTGTGTGACCCCCAAAGTGTCCCTGACAGCACAGCCTGCATGGCCCCACACGGTGTGTGACCCCAAAGTGTCCCTGACAGCACAGCCTGCATGGCCCCCACACGGTGTGTGACCCCAAAGTGTCCCTGACAGCACAGCCTGCATGGCCCTGCATAGTGTGTGACCCCAAAGTGTCCTCTGACAGCACAGCCTGCATGGCCCTGCACGGTGTGTGACCCCAAAGTGTCCCTCGACAGCACAGCCTGCATGGCCCCACTACGGTGTGTGACCCCAAAGTGTCCCCTGACAGCACAGCCTGCATGGCCCTGCACGGTGTGTGACCCCAAAGTGTCCCTGACAGCACAGCCTGCATGGCCACCCCACACGGTGTGTGACCCCAAAGTGTCCCTGACAGCACAGCCTGCATGGCCCCTGCACGGTGTGTGACCCCACAGCCTCCCCTGACAGCACAGCCTGCATGGCCCCTGCACGGTGTGTGACCCCAAAGTGTCCCTGACAGCACAGGCCTGCATGGCCCCCACACGGTGTGTGACCCCAAAGTGTCCCTGACAGCACAGCCTGCATGGCCCCACACGGTGTGTGACCCCAAAGTGTCCCTGACAGCACAGCCTGCATGGCCCCACACGGTGTGTGACCCCAAAGTGTCCCTGACAGCACAGCCTGCATGGCCCCACACGGTGTGTGACCCCAAAGTGTCCCTGACAGCACAGCCTGCATGGCCCCACACGGTGTGTGACCCCAAAGTGTCCCTGACAGCACAGCCTGCATGGCCCCACATGGTGTGTGACCCCAAAGTGTCCCTCACAGCACAGCCTGCATGGCCCTGCCCCAGGCAGGGTGAGGGACACCCTACACAAGTCACGGGTGTGCGGCCCCAAAGCCTCCCCAAACCTGCAGGTGACTGACACCTTTATTCTCCTGTCACTGCTGCATCTCAGCACCAAAGCAGGAAACCCTGCAAGCCAATGCTTTCCTGAACACCCATGTACTTTCTCTTGTTATTAACAGAATCCTCATTTAAAGGATACTAATTGAAAAGATATTCAAGCAACCTGGTCTAGTGGAACGTGTCCCTGCCCATGTGGATGAAATTTATAGTCCCTTCCAGCCCAAATTCTGTGATTCCTTGTAGAAAACATTTTAGGCTGACACTTGCTGGTGGGAATGTTAAATAAAAGGTGAGAAAAAGCTGTCAAATCATCTTGCATGGAAGCACAAACCAAGAAATTAATTGTTCTTAAAAGAAGAAACTGGAAATTAGAGATAGAAAAATAACTGGGCCCTACTGACCATGGCGAAGTTGTACAACACTGAGCACGAGCAAAAAGATTGAGACTCTCTGTGAGCACAGATGTCACAGGGCAAGGGACAACTTCCCCATCCTTCCCATAAGGCACCCACTGTTAAACTGTCACTTCTCGGCACTCTTCCCAGGATGGGAAAGCTGGCTGGCATGGTTCCACACCCCAAAACAGCAGCACAGCTAACAACTGAAACCTACTGAAGAACAGGTTACAGACACCCCCTCCAACTGGCTTTCCTGACTACAACCACCCAGAGGAACCCGAGAACTGAGCAGTACTGAAAATGGAAAACAAGTGAAAAAAATGAACAGGTTGACCAACTTGTTTCCTCTGCTAGAGAAAATTCTTGAGGATTTGATTTAAAAGAACAAACAGGAACACCAGCTATAACTTAAGGCTCTTATTGAAAAGATATTCAGGACTAAAGTTTGAAGCTCATTGCTAAGATGAGGGGAAGGTTTCAGAAACAAAAGGAATTTGCTTTACCCCCACAGCAGTGCTGCTCCAGATCTAAAATATTCTAATTATTTAATCCAGCATCTCCTCAGGACAGTTACACATCAGGATCTGACAAGGCATAAGCAGCAGGAATAAGGTATACAATGGAAGTCAGAATATATTTCACACATGGCCTCCCCTCAACAAACCAAGTGGATTTGTCCATGGGAAGGTTACAAAATCCTTCATCATTTAGTTGTAGTCAGAGCAAAGAGTCTCTTTGTGCTAAACATGGGCAGAACATAATGTGCTTAGCAGTGAGTATTTGCTTTTCTTACAGTTTTGTCGAGGGGGGATGGATTTGCATGCCAAAGCGGGTCATGACAGTTTGAAAAAGCAATTCTATGCTTGAAAATCCTGTCTGTGACCCAGACTTCGGGGGTGTTACCAGGCCAATGTGGGCCCGCTCTGAACACTCACTCCAAGGGCTGAGGAAGAGTCAGACTGGTGATTTCAGGCTAAAATACCTATGGATGTCTAAGGAAAGCACTCCACCTCCATTAGGAACTCTTCAGCATGTTGCAGGTTTAAAGTGCTCACTTTAAAATCTCAGGGTACTCGGAGAACAACTCCAGTTCTTGCAATCTGACTCAGCTGGGAGAGACATCATTTTAAACTGTCCCAGAATGGCAGGAAAGAAGGGATAACTACCAGAATCACATGAAATTAAACTATCTTCCAGCTCCTTTGAACGAAGGCTGTGTGCACTCCAGTAGTTTATCGTTCAGCCAAGGAAAGAAAATGGAGGGAGGTTTGCGAAAAGGAAAATAAGCATAAGTTTCCTTACTTTGACATAGTCTCTGCAGACAGATCTTCAGGATTCCTTACTTTTGTTTCTCCTGAAAAAAACCCAACCCAAGTTAAGTTCACTTAAGTTGAAAGACTTCAGGCCCCCTCAGGACTTACAGCAGTGATGGTACAAAGCTTTTAGGCATAGATAAGAAGAGCAAGCCTACTGCAATGAACATGAATAATTAAGAAACACAGAATTAACAGGAACACTTGGTTCAATGGGTAGGAAACACTGCCCATAACTGTTCTTTATGGATTTTAAAATGAAAGAACAGCCCTTATTTCTCATGGCAAATACCATCTATAGGTTATGGAAATATGGAAGAATGCTTGGTGGAAGGAAGTAGTCCACCCACACAAAAGTTCAGGGGGTCTGAGCTTCTGGCAGAAACCAGTCTTCTACCCCTGCTTTTGAATCAAAATTGGAATTCCTTGAGGATGTTTTTCTACTCATCCTGTGAGGAATTCATTGCATCTCCTTTAAAAAATGGGAGCATGTGACACGCTGATTTGAGTCCTGATTTACTTCTTTGACTTACCATGGCCTCGGAGATCTAAAGCCACAATCCTACACTGGATCCTGCTAATGATTGCAGACTGCAAGGAGAAACAGAGAGAATATTGTTTGCAAAGTGGGATCCATGGCCACCAAAACGGCTGAACCTGGACTGGATGGGGTGTTACAGAGCACAAAGAAAAATATTCCATAAGACTGTCCTTAAAGGGCCAAAGACCCATCCTTGTGGCCACTGTTAATCAGGACAGTTATTTCACTGTGCATAAGACATGACATGGGTTTCCTGGGATCACAAATTCAAGCCCTGCAGCACCTCTGAAAACTGGAACAGCAGTGGGATTACGGACAATAAAGGGACTCCCTTGCTTTTCAAGCCCCACATGGTACAAAATTACTCTAGGCTCCATGGCTGACACACAGGTGAAGCAGCTGCTTTGCAGTGCCTGTTCAGTTTGCTCTCAAATAATAGAATTTTACAGGCTGAAATGTATAAAAATTGATTAATCCAAAGAGGTCAGGGGAACAGCCAAGGAATCTTTTTAAGGTAAGGCAGAACATAACAAATGCAACACAATTATGGCTCTATTTGTCCCTGACAGATCCATTTAACTACGTTATTTCAGGCATCACAGAGAAGTGGCAAGTTTTGTTGATAGGAAGACTTCTGTGTTAAGGAATCATTGATTATTTAAATAACAGCCCAGCAGAAGTAGGGATTCTCAATAGAATCACCTATACAACTGGCAAAAGCTACCCAAACCTCAAAGCTACCCAGTCCTCTTATTTTGGCTTTTCAGCTATTCAATTCTTAAATGACTGAAGCAGTTGCTTTCCCCAAACCCACTGAATCCACAGATTAGTATTTTTCAGCCCCTGAAGACAGCCCAAACCCTCCATCTGCAAGGTGCCCATGCCCTAAGCAATAACCCCAACCCCACAGAGATAATATTGTTATCTTTTAGAATACTGTTTTCCTGGTTTCCCAGAGGTGAATGGATAACTGCCTTCCACGCTCAGAGAGTTGCACTTACACACATTTATTTCTAGAGAGCAGCAGCTTTACTTACAGTAAACACAGCCCAGGACAGAGCAGAGTGGCCTCCACCGTGTAACAGCAGCAAGACAGGTCCCTCCAACCCACTTTTGTAAATTCGAAAAGTGTATGAACAGTTAAGGACATTTCACAGAGTTACTTCAAGGCCCTAGAATGAATTTTGGAGCTTGCATACCCAACAGTATTTTATTTCTACCCTTCATTTCTCTGACCAACAGGAATGTTCAAGCATTACGTGGACAAAAATGTAATTCAATTGAAGCTTCAAGATTTGTATTCCTGCTGCCTCTAATTCCCTCATCCCCTGTCCTTTTCTCTCTGGGCACAACAGAAAAATGAACTAAGGAAAACTAGAAACCTATTAGTAAAAAAGGTAGTTATTTTTTAGACAGGCAAGATAATGAGAGAACAAGGGAATGGTTTTAAACTAGAAGAGGGGAGATTGAGGTTAAATGTTCGTTCATAAGCAATTCTTCCCTGTGAGAGCGGGCAGGCCCTGGCACAGGTGCCCAGAGCAGCTGTGGCTGCCCCTGGATCCCTGGCAGAGCCCAAGGCCAGGCTGGGCATTGGGGCTGGAGCAGCCTGGGACAGTGGGAGGTGCCTCTGCCCATTGCAGGGAGTGGCACTGGGTGAGCTTTAAGGTCCCTTCCCACCCAAACCACGCTCTGTTGACTCCATGATTCATGAGGGGCACCTCGTCCACATTCGATGAAGGGCTGTGCACTCCCCCATGGGTTTAATATAAAATAAAAAGTGTAACAGACCTATTTGGATTGGTTGTGTATAGAAGCATCCCAAATTCAAGCAAGTCTTAGTAGTTTGGGACATATTCTGCTCCCTTCAGCAGAAGCTTGAGAAACCATATGAAAGGCTGTGGACAGATGTGAACTGTGGAAGCAGCTGAATTAATGACTGGGTTGGTGCCCACTGCTCTGCCCTGCTCGCAGCTCCAGCACACCCCCTTTGTGTACAAACCCCAGCTGATGAAGAGACCTGTCTCATGTGCTGGTCACAGTTTCAGGCACTGAACAGATATCTCACACCTCCCAGTGTGTTTGGAAAGAAGTAACTTGGAAGTTTGGTTTTCCTAATGGCATTCCTATCTAGGAGAGGAAATAGCCACTCAAAAATCTCTGTCTGGCACAGCCAGAAGACATTGATGGCATCACAAGCTCTGCCTTGGCCAGAAATCTGGAAGTATTTATTCACATCTATGTGTTTCTGTCAAGGTTTATCTGTTGTACTGTTGCTATTGATCCTGAGCAGACAATTCAGTGATTGCCACTTAATTAACTGTAGTTAATAAAAATCAATGAACAGCTTTGGGCCTGACATGGTTTGAATTATGAGAACCTGATGAGTGCTTCCCTGCAAAATATGCTACTGAACTGTTGGAAACACTTTTTTAACATTAATGAATACTAAAGAAGCAGTATCATGAATTGGCCTTGCTAGGTACAGTTTAACCATCAGTCTAGAAAGGATAGTTCTAGTGACTGCAAGAGGCACAATGGAAGATGAGAAGGGACACATGAAAAAGCTGAAAAACCCCAATAAGCTAAACCAAATGTGATACCTCCCCAGTCTCTGAGATTATGACAAACTCAATAGGGAAAAAAAAGGATATATCCTTGCCAGTGTCATTTTCTACCACAACGTCCTCCATGGACTCAAAGTACTGGCTCCAAAGCACTGGTGAAAAATCACGCTTTCTTCCAGGGCTGCAAAACAGGAAAAATTCCATAAGGAAGAGTTATTTTTAAAGTCTTGCACTGAAATTGGCATCCAGGCCTCCTCTCACTGAAGAGAACATGCCGATGTTACACAACAGTTCAGACTGGAAGCAAACGGCGCATCAGTGAAATTCCCATACAAGCACAATATTCAGAATTTTATTGTCAGTGAAGAAATCTTCCCCTTTTCCCCCTCCCTAATTGTTGCTCCTATTGAGGAAATGTAGTGGAAACAGAGAAAAAGTGTTTTCCTCATCAAGTAATTCCAAGGAAGACTGAACAATGGCGATTTGGACTACACAGACCCAAGCCAAGGGAAAATAAATGGAACAGTGATACTGTCCCAGTCCAACCTCTGAGTTTGCAATGACCCACGGACAAAAGGTGCCCAGCTGACAAACCAATATATGTTTTGCTTTCTTCAAAAGGTGCACCTGTGCCCTCTCCTTGTACCCCCATTACTGACAAAAGGCTCCGCAATCAGAATTTTCCTGATGACTCAGTTGATGCAGAATTTATTTCTCGGGCTGCTATTTACTCAGTAAGGCCAAACAAGTAGTGCTTAATTTTGGAAGTGGCATATTTAGCCTCAATTCGAGCCCAGGATACAGGATGAGTAACAGTGCACCATTTTAACCATGTTTTTTTGCACTTCAACTCTTCTGGGGGAGGCAGGCAGGCAGCACAGAATATTAAAATCAAGCATGGGCGTGAGGGGTGAAAGACCTTCACAGCAGAAAAATCCCTGCTGAAGTTTCTCCTGAATCTTTGGCTTCCTAAAGAAATAGAAAATAAGAGACAAAGCAGCTTTTTAATTCTATATAACCAAAATTTCTGTTTCCCCTGGTGTTTCTAGGATATGAAACATAAACAGCCACCCCCTGAATGGACCAAATTCCCTCCTGTGGGTTTCCAGATTTCTTGTTCAATCTCAATTAAATAAAATGAGATGTCACACACCTACAGAAATCCAGAAAATATTAATCTCTTTTACTGCCTCAGCTTAATCTCACTCTCTGATCAAGGAAAAAAATATCACATTCAAAGCTTAATTTTTGCCTGGAAGCCAGCCCAGCCCTGATCACTGCTGTCTCCATAGCAGTTCTGGTTCTTTCCGGAGATGGAGAGAACTGCCCACAGCTTGGATGATTTCCCTCCTCCGGTTTTTGAATAGGTAGGATGTGCAGTTAGCGAAAATAAATTCCATCACCCTTTCAAAATGCAGCATTTCAACTGCAGTCAGACTTTTGCACAGCATGTTACTTTTGGGTTCCATTGCCCTGAGCAATTCCAGGTGATCAGTAAATATTGCCATCTGCCTGGCTACACCCCCTCCCACATGATCCATAAATCTGGTGAGCAGCAGGAACTCCCTGGTAAGGCAGCCCCTGCACTAGTGTGACACCAGGAGCCTGTAAGGGAACTCTCTACCTACAGGGGAGGCAGAGCATGGGGAAAGGGCTGAGTGACTGCGTCATGCGGGATGAAGAGCTAGGGCTGTGTGCCAAATAAACCCATTTCTGTGGAAGGAGGGCTACAGGATGGACAGTTTCCTACAGGGGAACACAGCAGCCTCTTGGCTGGTGCCAAGAAATCACCTTTCACCAGACCAGGCTGCTCCAAGCCCCACCCAGCCTGGCCTTGGACACTGCCAGCGGTGAGCACTTCAAGTGCCATTTCTGACAGCAGAGATCCAACGCTAGAATTTTCATGCAAGAGGCAGGCAGGTGAGGATCCAAGGCAGATCCATGGAGATTATGTCAGGAACTGCAAGAGGAATCCATGAAACCCAGGCAGAGCCCTTCCCCAGGAGCTTGCCACACCGATGCATTTAGCAATGATCCCAATTAACAAGAGTGAACACCTCCAGAGAAAATGTTAGTAGTTGTGTCATGCATGAAGTATCTGGGAAAAACATGCAGCAGAACTCCTATGTTTGCAAGGGAATTGGAGCAGAAAGTGAAGAGGAGCTGGGAATTAAAAACTATCACCACCTCTGATGCAAATATGTGTTGATCATGATTTAAAACAAAATACTAGCTTCCAAGCAATGCTGAGGAAACATGAGTGACCTCACTTTAACACTGAACCCCCAAAAGGGCAGAATAAATGTGCAGTTTTCCACAAAATTCCAGGTGACCACAGAGGGTTGAGCAAAAACATTTCTCCAAAGAAAAGAATCTTTGATTTTGAGTTTTTCTAGAGCTGCTTTTTTTAGTGAAGCATCAACACACGTTCAAAATTAGAAGTGTGCCCAATAAACAGCAGCTGTGGTTTTGCACCTTCCTATGCTGAAGCCATATTTTGCTGACCAATATTTAAGCTGACAGAACTAATTACAGCTTTTTAAAGTATCCAGCAAACCAAAACAGAAACGGATCTGACATAATAACTTTTCTAGAATGATCCTTAAACTCCAAGCCATCCAGCCAGCGAGCCAGCCAGCATATTAAACTGGAATTACAAAACAAATTCTGGGCACCGTCTGCAGATGTTTTATCTTATTGTGCAGTTTGTCCTCTTTATCACGTCCTCAATCCCTAAGACACCCACATGGCTTAGCAAATCTCTCCCCAGTTTTGGAAGGGGTTTTCTTTCAGGTATTTTCCTAAAATGGAAAAAAAAAAGGTTGCACCAAGCAGAAAGAACCATTTTCAGAAAGTCCTTTTTCTGCTGAGACTCCCTATTTAAAACTACTAAAGCAAATATAGAACAAGTGCATGAATCAAGAGATTTCGTTCTCCCATCATATTTGAACCCAACCAAATCAAACATCATCTACAAGTAAAAACTGCCACGGCTGACAAGTCGTATTTAGAAATTCTAAAAATTGACAAGGACAGTATCTTAAGTTCTGCCTTAGAGATGCTGAATACATAAATGTTTTTTTTTTTATTAAAAGGATTCCAAGGGGAAAAAATGGATTCAAAAGGAAAAAATGAGTTGGAATTTCCACGACTGAATTCCATAGATCTGATCCAATCATGCCCTTCTAGATAATTAAAAGATCTTCAGAGATTGTACATGATTTTTACTCACACATTGGAAAGGAACAGCAAACTGACTTTCACTTTTAAATCCTATGCGAGTGCTTGACTCTGAATAAGCAACTAGCAAAAAACAAAAGGCAAAAAGCAAGACAGGAAATGCAGAAGCTGCTACAGCTGCTGGGAACTGCTGCCCTGGATCGGGGGCCTCTTGCTCCACCAGTGACTTTACAAAAGAATCAGGCCATAAAGGCTGATTTTGTTTGCATTTCAGCCGAGCAATGTGAAGGAATCACTTGCAACACGCAGGAATTCCCAAGGCAGCCTTGGCCACAAGCACTCCTTAAAGGAATGGACAGAGTTCCTCTTGGTGGCTGAGTGTCACATATGCTCAAGCCAAAGAGAAGCTCCACTTCCCTTGGAAAGAGCCTTTTGGAACCATCCTTTCATTGGACAGCTCTGCTGGAGAGCACTTAAATCCAGGGAGGAGAGGACTAGCAAAGCAGCAATCGACACCACATGCTATGACATACAGTGAAATTCCAAGCACACATCCCACGCTCCCACAAAACCCAGTCCAAACCATGCCCCAGGAGCCATGCTGGAGATCAGGGAAAATTCCTTCCCCAAAGGGCTGTCCAGGCTGGCACAGCTGCCCAGGGCAGCGCTGAGTCCCCATCCCCGCAGGGATTGAAAGCTGTGTGGACGTGGCACTTGGGGACGTGGGACAGTGCTGGGGAAACAGCTGGACTCCAAGATCTTAGAGGGCTTTTCCAACCTGAACAATTCCGTGATTCAATTTGCTTTGGTCAGTTTGACTTCTCAAATGAGACTCTCCCACAGAGAGACATTAGGAAGTGTTTGTACTGAAAAATAGCAAAAAAAGAAAAAGCTAGAAACAAGTTTATTTTCAAGTATTTAAATGCAGCAACAGATGCCATTTTTTTATGAGCTACTGGAACACATATTAACATTTTAACAGCATATTACCAAAAATGGTAAGGCTTTATTTTGGTTAGGAAGTCCTCAGTAAATTCTATTTTTCTGTAGCAATCTCACATGCTTGACCCCCTGCTTCTCAAGGTCTGCTTTCAGCCACACCACAGTCACATTAAGATGACCTGCATGGTGGAAAAAAAATAAAATATAAAAGAAAGTCCCCAACACACCAGTCAGAGGACTTAGCCATGGAAAAATCAAGTTGCTGGTACTCTTGGATGTTAAGTTTAAACCCATTTTTTAAATAGCCTGGCTTGCAATATAAGAAATTGACAGCGCAGAAATAAATTGCATTTATAAATGCGAGATGCTTAATGCAGCAAAGAAATGTGTTCCTAAGTTTAGTTATTTGTGTTCCCTGTAAAAGTTTGAATTCTGAAGGATTATTTCAGTGCAGCCCTGTACATCTGCCAGCACTGTAAATTACACTGTGTTTTCCTTGTACAACTAATCCCATTCTCTTTTGGTGGAATTCTCTTCAGGGGGAATCTTGCACTTGTTTGTACTGAACTGAACTTTGATAAGGATAAATTCAGCTTAAGGTAAACTTTCTACCCCTCATCCTGTTGTCTCCTTTTCGCAGGAGCCCCAAGCCCCTCCGGATGGGCCATTCCATGTTGGAGGTGCAGCGCCTCCCACCACAGGAACATCACCTGTGAAGGGACTCACGGGGTGGCAGACTGGCACAAATACAGCCATGCTGTGCATCCACAGCACGATTATGAACCACTCCCCACTGCTTCCAAGGGAAGAATTCCAGGGGAATTCCTGACCCTTAACCACAACACTGGATTTTGTATCAGTGCTCTCTGAAAGCGTTTGAAAAAGAAAAAAAGAGGTTTATAAAACAATAGAAAATAAACTTTCATTTATAGTCATTTCCCTAGCAGCATTTAAAACCTTCCAATGCATGGTAAGAGAGGAAGAATTATCTAAATTAATATATGTTACACCCTTAGACACTTGTCCAATGTCTCCCACAGCTCCCAAAATGTGCTCTCAACCCCTGCTTAAAAGATTAAAGAGTATCCTGGACTTTTCCATCATCTGGAAATGCAGACTTAAACTGGGATTAAAGTCACAGAGCTCACCTATTCCACATGGGTGCTTGTGGCTGAGAAGTCTCGTTTCACAGAATCATGGAATATTCTGAATTGGAAAGGGACCCACCACAAGGATTATCAAGGTCCAACTCCAGCTGAGGAATTCAGCTCCTGGGATTTTCCAACACCTCTCTCCACAGCCACACTCTGAGGTACCACCCAGACATCGTGTTTGACCCTTCCTCCTAGCAGTGATGGCAACAGGACTAGGAGAAAAGGGCTGCAGAGCTGATGCCAGCACGTGCCACCTTCCCCAGCCTGAGGAGACTCTGGGCAGTGACACCTTGGCAGCTGGAGAAGCCCGATCCAGATGTCACTCTCCTGGAGCACTGGGACGTAGGAGCAGCCCTCCCTCCACACCCCTAAGAATGACCACCCCTCTGTCCAGATCTCCCAAAAATGACCACCCCTCTGTCCAGATCCCCCAGTAATGACCATTCCCAGTCCAGATCCTCCAGTAATGACCATTCCCTGTCCAGACCCCTAAGAAATGACCACCCCTCTGTCCAGATCCCCCAGTAATGACCATTCCCAGTCCAGGTCCCCCGATAATGACCATTTCCAGTCCAGATTCCCCAGCAAGGACGATTCGCACCCCAGATCCTCCAACACGGGCCCCCTCCCTCCAGATCCTCCGCTCCGTTGTAACCTTTCCCCCCGGTCTCCCCCGCGATCTCCGCATCCGCCCCTGCCCTTCCTCCGCCTACCCCATGCGCATCTTGGACCCGGACTGGCCGCCGCCGCCGGGCAGCGGGGGCCGAGGCGGGAGGCGGCCCAGATGCAGCTGCTTCTCCAGGGCCGACATGACAGCTAGGGACGCACCGGGAACACCGGGAACACCGGGAACACCGGGACCCCCGAGCCGCCCGCGCCGCCCCGCCGGAAGCGGCTCCCCCAACAGCGCCGCCACGCGGCTCCGAGCGCACCCGTCCGCAGGGCACCACGGGAAACGTAGTCCGCTCGCCGCTGCGCCCTACGGGGCGCGGGGCGTGACGGGAGCCGTAGTCCCCCGCCGCGGCGGCCGTTGCCTGGCGGGCGGCGCGGGCGGGATGCGGCGGACGGGAGGTGCGGGCAGGGACGGGCGGCGGAGCGGGGCCTCGGGGGGATGCGGGGGGGAAGGAGGCGAGCCGCGGTGGGACGGGAGGCGGCGCGGGCGATGTGCGGGCCGCTGACGCCCCCTGTGCCCACAGGTGCTGGCGACCCCGGCGCCGCCGCCACCAGCCTGCCGCCGCTGGTGCGGGGCCCGCCGCGCTGCTTCCTGCGCTGCACCGTGCCCCGCGTGCAGTGGGCGGCCCCGCAGCCGCCCGCCGTGGTGCGCCTGCGGTGGTGGGGCGAGAGCTCCGGCGGCACCGTGCTGCAGCCCGCCGGGCGGCCCGGGCAGCCCGCGGGCAGGACCAGCGCCCGCTTCGCCGTGCGCTGCGGGCCGCGGCAGCTCGCCGCCTACCTGGCAGGTACGGACCGGGCCCCGGGCACCACCGGGACCGCGCGGGGCGGGGGGCACGGTCCGCGGTGTGCCACGGTCGGGTGTGGGGTGTGCTGCCCGCCGGGGTGAGCCCCTTCCCTCGTTCTGCCTAAGCGTTCCTTTGCGGATAATCCTGTCCTTCTCAGCATTATCTATTGCCAGCGGCGGTGTCTGCATAGACTCTTCTTTACCTGCTGCCTCGTTGTCGTAATTTCCTGGTACAGCATAATGTTTATCTCTTCATTTCTGACATTTTAGCCAAATAGTGTGAGTTGTGACCATGAGACTGACCTGAAGATTCATTTTTGCAGATATGGGAGTTCTTGTCCTGGAGGTTCTGACTAAACTGGACCACCTCCCCCTTGGCAGAGCACAGATCACTAAACTGTCCCAGCTCTCTCCCAGCCGTCCCATCAAAGGCTCATTCGCTGTGCTGTCGCCCACATCGGAAAAGCTCGGGGAGCTGCAGGTAGTCTGGATGTCTTTGCTCGTTATTATAAGCTCTGTGCTGTGACTCCGGTATAATCAGGTGCAGGATCAGGCTGTACATGGCACACTGCAGGCCTGCTCTGTCCAGGGAATTTCCGAGCTAAGGTAGCAAATGAAAAAACAAATACTGGCGGTGTTGACTTTATTTTGTTTAGAGGGATGTGGGGTAGTTGAGCATAATAAGAAGCATGTGGTCATCTCTACACTGAGAGTGAGTATTAACAGTGGATTTAAAAGTAGGTATTTGTTTCTTACACTTCACTGGGCTGGACTTATAGAAGATTTTGACATCTGGAATTAAGATAGTTCTGTCTTGCAGCCCTGGCTATGGAGAATTGATTATGAAAGATAATTGAGTGGGATTTGAAGACATGGAAGAGAAACAAGTAGTTGTAAATATGTGGCATAGCTGTGTAATATAAATATTACTTTATGTGGAAAAGCAACAGTTTTCCATTGCACAAGTGAAGTTAAATGCAGTATTTGCTGAACTTGATTAAGAAAATAACAAAGTCATATTTTTGAATTTTGTCTTTCAGGTCTCACTGGTTCTAGAGCCTCTGCCAGAGCTGTATGACACCAGCAGCTCTGTGCCAGCCGCAGAAGGAGCTTCAGACGCTGCTGCTGCTCAGGGAAGCAGCAAGCCCCAGCCTCCTGCTCCATCCCAGCCCAGGCACACACAGCTGACTGCTGAACAGGAGCCTGTTGACAGCAGCAAAGCCACAACTCTTAGGTACCTTTTTTTCCCTCTTGACAAAATTGTGGTTTGTTTTGCAGTTCACACAGAATTCTTTACTAGTGGTAGTGCACTTGTGAGTTACAGGATGCTTGATCTTTTCAAAAGTACATTTTACATGAAATGTACAGAATGTTGAGGGTGTCTGAGGTGACAGGGACAATTTCTTGTCTGATAGAAATTTGCTTCTTATGTTGGCTTAGTTCAAGTCATGCAAGTTCACACAAGAGGTGCCTCAAATCATCGAATCACAGAATAATTTGGGTTAGAAGGGATCTTAAGGTTCATCTCATTTCAGCCACCTTCCACTAGTCCAGGTTGCTCCAAGCCCCATCCAGTCTGGCCTTGGACATTTCCAGGGATGAGGCAGCCACAGCTTCTCTGGGTAGCCTGTGTTCTCTCCATGCACCAGCAAAGAGCTTCCTCCTGGTATCTAACCTAAACCTTGCATGACTTCCCACCTACCCTCTGGCAGTGGGAGTCTGTTCCCCCTTGTTCTGTCACAGCATGATCTTGTGGAAAAGGTCTTTTTAAAAGCTTTTTTAAGAAAGGTCTGTTACTTGCAGCTTGGGTTGTTCTCTCTGATGGTCTCAGTGGCAGGCAAGGAGTCATTAAAATAAAATGTCATGTTTCCTTTTGGAACATGTCCTGAAGGGAGATTTTGGAGAGTTCTGAATCCTTTCACTCACTCACTTGAGTTGTTACTGAAATTATGTTTTATTTTTCACTAGAGGAAAGGATCATTTGCTCTACCAAGAGAACTCTGAAAACATGCAGGACGCCTTTTCTGCTCCTCATGCCTGTGTGATTTTACCAGATGAACATTTGAAGCTGAATCCTTCAGATCAGCTCCTGCCATTTCCCAGCAGCACTGATCCCGAGGCTCTTCCCAGAAGGAAGGCATGGGTGCTCTCCATGCACAATCCAGCTCCAAAGGACCTGCTGTCAGGTTTGTGTGCAGCTGGCTTCAGCTTTCAGATTTCACTACAAACAACTCGTGATGATATTTTGTGTGCCTGTCTGGAGATGAGATTTTCTGAAGGGGGAGAGGGAGACTTACACCCTCCTGCTGCATTGCACCAAATTTAAAAAAAAAAAAGTATTTAAAATTTTAAATTATTTTAATTAAAACGAAAATAAAAATTATTACTATAATAATTATATATATATTTATATAATTATTTAAGTTATTTAAGTTAAAAATGTAAATTATTTAAATTTTTAATTAAAACCCACCGTTGCCTGGGCTGGACTGAAACAAGCATTGGAGTAGGGCACATGTGCATATGTACTTCTTTTGAGTTTCATATTTACGGAAAAGAACAAAAATTAGACATCCTAAAGTGGCAAACTACTCTTCCCTAAATCAGTCCTGTCTCTGTATCCTAATAATGCCCTTCCAATACCTGACGTGTGCAGATAGGTTCCTTGTACAGCTGAATGGGAGACTCAGAGAGAATCACTCTCCCTCACTCCCAGCTGAGCTGTGTTCTGGTGTATAAAACATATTTAATCCCCAGTGCATCAAGATCTCTTTTCAACAGCAGAAAACAGAAGTTTCCTGGCTGTAGCTGACACATCTATCATGTTTACACGTTGCTTTTAATTTTATTTGAATGCTGAAATGTCATCCTTCTGCTTATTTCCCAGCTCTCTTGGATCAAGGCAGTAAACTCCGTGATGCCATGGTTGTTTCTGCAATGAAGTCCAGCCCAGACATAGAGATTAAACTGGATAAATTGTCTCCTTTTATAAAGACAGATGATTTTAAAGCACCAACCAAGTGAGTTTGAATTGGGGGAAGTGAGATTCAAGCTCTAAACCATAAATTTTGAGGCTTTATCTGGAAAACTGTAGATACTGAGATTCATAGGATGTGTTTTAGGATTCTTGTAGGGTGAAAGCAGCACATCATTCAAATGGGAAGTTAATTTCTACCTGTGAATCAATGCCTAAATCTTGTGAATTCATTTCAATCTTTGTGTAGTAAGCCTTGGTTTAAGTAATTGATTTTAATATCACTTCTTAGTATGTTTGTATTTAGTTCAAAGTCATTTGACAAGAAAAAAATTAAATGTTGATAGGGAATAAGAGTAGTTCAAGAAGGTGCAAGTGAAATGGCACTGCATCACAAAGAACAGCTTTTCAGGGAAGTATAAGTAATTGGTGACCTAAATGCAGATTTTTTTTTCCTTAGGAGAAAAGAAACTTTGATTTCTTGGTTTTTCTTTGGGAAAATATGAATATTGCCTGTTTTTCTGTGATAACCAGAAGGCAGTGTCATTGTCTTTGATAGTCAATTATGCTGTTGGAAACTCTATTTCATTTATTTCTGCACGAGCTGTTTGTATTTGTGTTAAAGTAAATTATTTTGGACTTCCCAGAAAAAAATGATAGTCCAATTAACAGATTAATCTTGAGTGTGCCCTAATGTCTTTATTTTTCATTTTACTGCTATTTGTGCTTCCATCACTGTTACCCAGGAGCCCAAAAGGCTTGAAGTCCAGTTTTGTGCCCACTCCTGAAGATTCCCATCACTTTGGGCCTGAAGTTTCAGGTCAGCAGTTTGGCCTAAACTCTGAAGAAAGAGCAATCCAGTTACTGTTGGGCAGGTGAGTGTGATACACTGGAGGCTTCTGCAAAATTGTCCTTATCTCATGATTTTGAACAATGTCTCTTGACTCTTCAAGTTGTCCACATTTTTGGGAATGTAACCAGTGACTCTTTTGCAAGTAATGGAGGTGTTTTATAGCTCAGCTTTAATGTGTGACAGCCTGGACAGCTCCGAGTCGCTTGGTGTAAAAGTGACATCAGAAAGGTTAACCATAATCTTTGATAAAACTAAGTTATTTAATAGTTGTAATGGTTATGGCCTAAAATATTACACAAAGTAAGTACATAGAATGAATACCATGTTTCTTTGAGGAGGAAACACTCTGTAAATTAAAATTCATGAGAAACAAAAGCTATTTTTAATCTTTCTCCAGATATTAAGTCGACCTTTTCCTCTCATTTTGTGTAGCAGGAGCATAAATGATGCTTCCATTGTGTCCACATCTGCACCCTGAGCCCACAGCTTCTGGGTCAGATATGGTTCACAATTTCAGTTCGTGTTTGTTGTGCCCTTCGCCTATTTTTTCTCTGTGGTTTAGCAGTGGATAACACTGTAGTGTTACACCAGATCATAAAATGATTTTAAACTCACAGCACAGAGGAAACCCTTAAACCAAACTAACCCCAGCTTGTATCTGAAGATACTTGTATTTGCACCTACTCAGGTGTACCTTGGGTTGTTTTTTTTAAATCAAACTAGTATCTTAAAGCATTCTAGAAGTTACCAAGCAGTGAAGGGTAAAAATCAGAGGTAGATGTTCGTAGGTGTATTTTATGACAAAAGTCATCAGTGTCTGGAGTCGATTGCCCAAGTGCTCATGGAATCTGCAGCTTTCAAGGTACCCCAAATCCAGCTGGAGCTTTTTATTTGCATCCCTTCCCTCTGAGCAGGGGCTGGGCTGAGTGATCTCCAGAGACCTGTTCTAAGCCAGGCTGTCCCTCACTTTGCACGCTGCTTTCATGCTGGGGCAGAGGAGTGGTCCCAGGGGACCCTGGCTAGGTGAGCACAGCTCGCCTCTGTCTGGAGCCAGCAGAGCCCAAATCCAGGATAAAACAGGCGTTTTCGTGTGGTATTGCACATCCCTCAGAGACTGGCTGCACAGCTTGGAACACTGAGGTGTGTTTCTCTCTCTCTTGTAGCCACAGTGCTGATTTCTCTCCGGGGCACTTCTGGGATCAGACAGGCTCCCTGTGGGATTCTCTGTCCCTGGGCAGTGAGGTGTACGACAGTGAGCTCGGTGACCCCCATTACGACCAGAGTCTGCTGGAGAGGCTTTTTTACACAGCTCCTGTAAGTGGGGATCCAGAGAAAAGAGTGCATTCCTTAATGTGCAGAAAAACTCAAGTTTGCATGATCAGTAAAACTACAGATTTCAGTATTTTGAAGCTGAACAAGCATTTAGTATCATACACAAGCTTGTGAATACATATGTACATTGATTAAAATTAATATTAGAAGAATATTGCTAAGACTTACAAAGTCAAGCATCGAGTTTGGAAATTGCTGGGATTTTGAGGGTGTCCAGGAAGACTTTGTTTTTTAAATCCCTGAAATTGTGATACCATTTTATTTGTTTCAAATGATGCAATGGACAAGTTGTTTTCCATTTTTGTATTGCCACTATTATGGAACTCTCTGTACAAGGATAATTAACTTCTTATTTATGTGCATTATTTCTGCTTTAGAAATCTGATTCCAGTTTGAGTGATTTCCTCAGTGATGATGATGTTAAATCCTCAAAAAAAGCATCCAAGACAGAAACCCTCGAAAAAGCAGGTCCAGTGAATCCACAAAAGGATTTTCCTGCCTTTGATCAGAATGTGACTGAAACAAAACCCAGGTAGTTATATCAGTGATTTTGGTTCTGACCTCATCTAAATTATATTCCCTTTTTTTCATTATGGAGGCAATAAAAGTGTCCCTAAAGATCCAGTTATCAAGCTTGTCTTATACAATACAGTTAGTGTAAAGGTTTTGTGGCTCTTTTTTTTTTTTTTTTTAATTCGGCTCCAAAAATTATTTCTGATTTTTTTCTAGCACTGCTTTTTACATCAGGTAAATTTCATATCCCCAGAGGAACCAACACAAAATCATTTGCAATTCAAGTCTTGCAAATTACACAAATGAGATTTGAAATTATGGCAAAAATCCTGTTGCTGTTCCTCTGCAGCAGAGACTTGTCCTTGTGTTTATCACCTCCCTGCTTCTGTACATGGCATTAAAGGAAGCTTTTCTTTTTGAACTTTTGAAGAGTTAGGATAAGATTTTTTCAGATCAACAACGTGGAACATGTACTTTCTGGGTTGATTTTTTTTTTCAGTCATGGACCCCAGATACTGTAAGATTTTTTTTTTACAGAGAATTACAGAGACCACTAAATTTGTTGTAAAAATATGTTAAAAATATAAATAAGTATATTTTACTGACCCTTGGGCAGTTTTTAAGTAACATCCCACCAAGCTACAATTTTCCCTTCATGTGGTCATGTCAAGAGTGTTTCTGCAGTCCTGAACCTCAGTTTTGCCTCTGCAGCTGCTCTCCCAGTGCTCCTCGAGAAGACCCCAGGGAAATGGCTCTTCTCACACCCTTGGGTGCAGACAGGTTGGCATTGCTGCAGCAGATACACCTGGCCAGAGTCACCATTGAAAGCCTGAGGATCCCTTCTGAGAGCATCCAGTTCTCCCCAAGGAGGAAAGGTTTACTGGGGAAGCCTCCACGGCCCATGTCTGTTCATAAGTGGTGAGGGGATTGTTCCTGGTTTGTTTGCTGTGCCTTCAGGAGGAATTTCCCTGAGCTCTCTTGTGCAGCCCAGCTTCCCCAGGCTCTCCAGGCTTCTGAGACCTTGCTATTCCTCTGTTCCTCTCAGAAAATTGTATCCCATAAACTCAGGACTAAGTTAGAGATGTGACAATTTATCCTGATGTGGGCTCACTTCAAGCTGTGCCTTTCCGAGGGTTTTGGGGAGGTACAGATATACTTTGTGCCTGGCAGTACACTAAAAACAAAAGGGGGTTTGGTGGAGGAAAATCTGGCATATATATGATCTGTGGAAGGAATTCACAGAATGGGTGTTTCAATTATCCTAAAACAACTGTTACAGTAAGCAGTGAGTCTGGAACTTGCCTGCTGTGTTCAGTTTCATGACTCTCATCAGATTCTTGATGGATTGTGGTGAGCCTTCCACTTTTTTATTCACAGTACCTTCTTTGTGGAGTACCACTTTCCTGTGAGAGTCTCCAAGGATGATAAAGGACAGGTCTCCATAACAACAGAAGCAATTCGAGTAGCCTCAAGTAAAATCACAGATGATGGTAAGGGCATCATTTTTCCACTTAGATTTAGTTTTGTTGACTCCATCTCTTAGAAATTATTTACTAGTGTTTTCCTCATACTTACTTTGCTGCCTGAAAATCACAATATGATTAGTGGCACCTCTGCCCACAGAGTTGCTGTGCTGCAGGTGGAAGAATGATCCTCTCAGGGAGAAGGAAGCCAAGTGATTTTTTAAATTACTTTTTTTCTTGGAAGAAATGTTCATACTGGGATTTTCAGATTTATTTTTCTAGGGAAAGAACAAGTTATTAATCCCATTCCTTCATTTGAACATAAAGCCAATATTCTTTCTGTAATAGTAGGAGGATGATCAAATGCTTTTAGAAATATCAAAGATACTTATAGTTCAAAGAAATAATTTCCCAGATGTTGAAGTATGTCATTTAGTATCTCCAATAGCTCACATAATCTGCTGGATCCAAGGAAACTCGATTCCTGTGCTCAAATCAGCAGACATTAATCTTTGTACTGAGAGTCACCAGTGCTTGTATCCCTGAGAACAATTTCTGTGTCTGTTCCCACTGAGCAGAGAATGCTGGATGAGCAAAATGCTCTCTGCCCAGTCTTCCCAGAAATTGGAATGCCAGGGTGACTTTCAAATGCCTCTCCCATGTGATCATTCATTGGCTTTGCATCTTTCTGAGTGGCACTTGAGATATTTTGAGTTCTCTTGGGTATTCTCCATTTGAGGCCACAGAAAACATGTTTCTTCTGACCTTCTGTAATACAGCCTTTGTAATCTAAAACTCATCTGTCCTCCTGCTTTTTGGCCTTGTGTGGAGTCCAGCTCTTTGGAGACCTAGAAAAATAGATGGGATTAAAAATAATTTGAAGAAAACTTCAAGTCAATCCACTGTGGCATTATCCTTCCTGAGAGTTGTTTATGTCATTTATTAAAGATGCATAATGGGAAAGATTCCATAGCCATCCCAGACAAAGTGGAGAAATGCTGGGCATCCCGTTGGAAATTTCCTTATGTGTAAACCTGCATTTTTGCCATCACGAGAATACATTCTTATCCCTTGTGAATACTGTTACTGTACTTCTTGTACTCTTTTCCAGACTGAGTGCCAATTGATTCTGTCTCTGCTTGCAGGTACTCCTGTTCTCCTGAAGCTGTGATTTTTCTTGCAGCTCAGCTTTGACTCTCTCAATAACCATCTTGAACTCTGTTAGTTGAAATGAGGCAGGGTTCTCCCACTGGAGAAGGGCAGGTCTTACTGCATGCTAGAATGGCAGAGACTTGGTGTCACCTGAAGTCTTTAAACACTGTCATAATGTTGGTTTATATTAATGTATTTAATAATTTATTAATTATTTGTGAATTCATAATCTTAATTTTGTCCTGCTGGCCTCTTACTATTTGCTGACCTTCAAAAATGAAAACCAGTGTACTTCAGCCTTGGTATTAACAAATAATGCAGAATTAAATGATTGTGTGTGTAACAGAGTGCTCTTCGGTGCAAAGTTGATTTATATCATGTGATTTTGGGTATTTGTTGCTCCTCTCTTCCTTCCAGTGGTGAAATTCCAGCAGCGGTCTGTGTTCCCTGTGTGGTTTGGAGGAACGATGATCGAGCACTGGAGGGGCTCTGACCTGGCTTTTAAAATCTACATGAGAAAAAGCACACAGAAAAAGGTATTCACTAGAAGCTGTTCCTTCTTTATTTATTGAAAATCAAAGGAATTCTTTGCATTTCAGTTTCCCACAGGCACTCAGTGCAGGCAGTCAGATATTAGGAGGGGAAATGGCATTATGTGTAGATGATTGTACTGATTGCTGGTCAGTCTTCACAGAATACTCTGAGGGACCCACAGGATCAACCAGTCCAACTCCTGGCCCTGCACAGACACCCCAACCGTCCCACCCTGTGCATCCCTGGAGCATTGTCCAAGCACTCCTGGAGCTCTGACAGCCTCAGGGCTGTGCCCATTCTCTATTCCAGACTTGTCACTCCTGTCACGTCATTAAAGGATTTTCTGAGTTTGAGACTGGCAGGCAAAAAAATTGTCCTTCCCTCATCATTAAAATTGATCTCTTGCTGTTTCAGCACTTTGGATCAATTACAAACATTATCCTTTAATGAGAGCACAGCTCCTTTAACAGTGTAGAACAAGTTCGTGTGGATGCAGTTTATATCTTTACCCAGCCCAGTGTAAGGGGAGTAATGTGAGCTGTGAAAAACAGCTGTAACTTTTGCATTTTTGGGGTAAAAAGGTCTATTTCTATTTGATAGGATTATTTGCATAACCGTCTGCCTGTGATGACGATGGTGAGAGGGGTTAACTCAGTTTACGTTGTTTTAATCAACACCAATGATATCTGCTTTTCTTTTAATTGGGGGAGTAAATTGATTCTTTCAGTATGGTAATTTTGCTCATTTGCTAGGATTTAGGTTATTCAATTTTTGCATTAATCTGGAATTGTTTACAATAGGTTCTTTGAAAATTGTCTTATGGTTCTAGTGAGACTTGAAATTGGAAGTGAAGGAGATTTCCCAAATCCCTGTTGATACAACTTATGGTGGGAGTGGAAGGGTGTTTGGCTGTTCATGGCTTCCCAGAAAGCTTTTATTCCACAAAAGTTCTT
The DNA here is from genome assembly GCA_034336665.1 of Luscinia megarhynchos. NCBI lineage: Eukaryota > Metazoa > Chordata > Aves > Passeriformes > Muscicapidae > Luscinia > Luscinia megarhynchos. Next base: position 258,068 of record JAPFBE010000013.1, on the reverse strand, counting down.
TAAATCTGATAGAAATCTTGCAGAATTAATTCTTTGCTTACCCTCAGCCTGTGGCCATTGGCTCAGCAGCACTTCAGCTCCGCAGGGTGATTGAGGCCGAGCTGCTCCGTGTCAGCTTGGAAATACCTGTGGAAAAAGAGGGAGATCACACACAAGTTGGGCCACTAAAGGTATGTGTTTTACCATCTCAAGCTTGAATTGTTACTAGTTTTGACTGCACACTCTTACTTTTAACTCCTCTTTTCTCTTTGTTTCAATTTACCAGGTCTCAGATACAAAGGTTTGTGAGACCAGTATAAAATAATATGAACTCTTTTCGTTCCTCTAGGGTTTTGGAGAAATATTTTGAAACTCCTGCATGTCTAGGAATATTGTCAATAGGCTGGGACTTGAATACAGAAACCACTCTACAGGCAAATTTTGAGTGGCACATATTCAGGGCTTGGAGCTTTTGCTGCTTCTTTACATGTGACATGAGCTGAGGTCTCTCCTGCCATGGAGGCCTGGTGCTCCTTGTCCTTGTCACTTCAGGAATTGGCTTCTCCAGCCAAAGTTTCTACCGGGCTGCTCAGCTTCTGGTTGAGAAGCATTAAGTTTGAGAGATTTGGCAGTTCTGAGGATAAACAGCTCTCTGTATTAGCAGGTGAAGGGTTGAGAATGGGGTGAGCTTTAAGGTCCCTTCCAACCCAGACCATTCAGTGATTGATCTGTGATTGTGTGGTTTTGCACTCCAGTCTGGACTTCATTTCTTAAAGCCATGTGTAGTTTATTTTACAGCAGCAGCTGTAGCTTGCAGCCAACAGAATGGCTTAGGGTGAGTTCTTGAGCACAGGGCGTGATGTGTTTTGCTGAGTTTCTGTTGCATCCCTTGTCTCTGGATGGGGCACATCTGGCCAGCTCTCCCTTGCCTTGCAGGTGTCCCTGCAGCTCCTGGCCAGCAGCAAGGACTCGGCGTGCTCAGCCAGGTCAGGCACAGCCGGGAGCGCCCAGCTGGGGCTGCAGGAGCCCAGCAGGACGAGTGCCAGTGCAGAAAGCCCTGTGTGCCTCAGCAGGAGCCCTGAGGAGTCCCAGGAAGCAGGAGGGGGCGGCAGGGACGTGGCACAGCCGCCGCACACCGTGCTGGCCCCCGCAGCCCAGGACGGGGCCGCACGCACAGCCCCAGCTCAGGAGCATGGGCTGCTGCTGCACGTGCTGCTCATGGTGCCTGATGGAAGGGATTTCACTGCTGGAGCCTGTGGGCTGCCCAGTTCCTGCAATGTGTATTTAAACTGCAAGCTGCTCAGCACTGAGGAGGCCACGAGGTCTGCTGTCGTCTGGGGCACAGCACAGCCTGCCTTTAATTTTTCTCAGGCAAGTTACGTGTTCTCCATTTCACCCTGGTGGAAGTGTGGTGTTCCCCACCGACGAACACATTTCATAGTTAAGTTACTTTTATATACCTAGACACACCTCTGCTTGGCTCTGTTCAATACACGTTTGGTTTTTAACTTCTGTCTCTAAAATGCACAATTCTGTAGACTGGAATAAACTTGCCAGACTTACCAGAATGCTCTGTACTTAGCCAATACTTTCCAGTGTATTCTGTGTACTAATTCTGCTTTAAACCTTCCAGGTGATGCCTTTTTCATTGACTCCCAAACACTTGGAGCGGCTGAAGAACAATGTGATGATTATTGAAGCATGGAACAAGCTGGGAAGCCCTGGCTGTGACAAGTTGCTGGGATTAGTGAAACTCCCTCTGCATCAGTTTTACATCTCATTCAAGTAAACTTGTTTTTTTCCCCGTGTTTTATTGAGTTGGGAAATATCCTAACTGAAGCTTAGAGAAGGAAGTTGGTGATGGTGTGTGGGTGTTGTGTGGAAGGGTTCTTAGTTGCACTTCATAGCAAAAGGTGTTTTTGCCCTGCCAAGCTCCCTGTAGGTCTTTGCTGCAGTCAGCAGGGTGTAAGTTACACTGGCCTTGTCCAGAAGCACAGGTAGAGTGTGAGAAATAAAGTTACTGTGCTGCATAGGGGCTGGTGCCTGCTTTACTTGTGCTCCTATGGCAGAATAAAACTCTGATGGCTCATGCTCATGCTGGGGTTTTCTGTTTGTTGTGGGTTTGCTCTGCAGAGATCCCAGGGTCTCTCAGCTGCTGCTGCAGGCCCAGTACCCAGTGGTGGCCGTGGATGGCCACATGCCCGTGGTCGATGTTTTCACCGGCAGCACGAGCGGCAGCCTCAGGGTCATCCTGGCCATGGGCTCAGCTCAGCAGATAGTGGCACTGCAAAGACTCAAAACTGAAGAAGGAATGGTGCCTCCAGTCACTCAGCGTCCTCCCCACGCTCTGGACCATCCACCATCCACAAAACCCACAATGGTATTTATTCAGTAAACCCCATTCTCGTTGTTAAGGACTTGTGAAGAGGATTTAGCAGTGAGTTCATTAACAGATAGATGAATGATCCCCCATCTCTTCTTGAAGCTGTAGCCAATTTTGTTATATTCTCCAAATTATACACAGAATTGTATTGTTTATACTCTTTTTTTTTACCAGCTAGCTACCACCAGTCTTGACATTATTGCCCTTTTTGTTGCCTTGCATATTCACTGCTTCTATCTTCACACGTCCAGTAAAAACAAAAAACCAGCAGAATTATAGATCTTAATTCTCACAGCCTCATCACAGTGCCACTACCTTGGAGTTGGATAGGTAGGGAACTTTTATGCTTTTTATGTGCTTTGCAAGAAAAAAAAATATTTTTCTTTCAGGCTTTCAGTGTTTCTGTGAACTTTAGAAGGAAAATGGCAGATAATTTTTCTGTCCCCCATCTCAGGCTTCTTAGATCCTTATCACATGTAATTGTTTAGGTTGGAAAAGACCTCTATGCTCATTGAATCCAACCACTAACCCAGCCCTGCCAAGGCCAGCATTAAACCATGTCCTCAAATGTTACATCCACATGGTTTTTAAATTCCTCCAGGGATGAGTCAACCCACTTCCGTGGGCAGCTTGTTGAAATGTTCCCAGTGTCCTAAAGTCATCATTTCTATGTGGCTTCCCTGTTTTTTGTTAGCAGTTGGACCCAGAAGGGGAAGACCTGGTGGAGCATGTGTTTGAGATCCATGTGGAGGGTGTGAAGGGACTCACTCCCTTACAGTCCACGGTCTGGGGAGAGGCTGACTGCTATGTCCAGTACCACTTCCCAGTTCAGGAGCCTGGCTGTGGGGCACTGCAGGGACCTGGAGGGCATCAGGATGGTAAGTTTATCAGTTTCCCTTATTTAGAGCATTGCTTTAATTAAATACTGTTTAGTCTCCTGCCCAAGTAAGAGGGGGCCTGTTTTTCTGAGAGACCCAATTCCGAATCTGTTCACATGGTACGTTTTGTTGAAGGTGCTAGAGGGCTGTGCCAGCTGATCCAACAAAAATGCAGAAATAGATCTGCAGGGAGCAGTGAGGTTGTACACAGGGAAGTTCAGCATTTTGCTCTCCACAGCTCCCTGAAAGGAGAGTGCAGGCAGATGGGGACCGGGCTCTGCTCCCAGGCAGCAAGGGACAGGACAAGGGGAAACGGCCCCAAGTCATGCTAGGGGAGGTTTAAGTTGAATAGTAGGGAAAATGTCTTCATCAAGAGGGTTATCAAGCCCTGGCACTGCTGCCCAGGGCAGTGTTGGAATCACCATCCCTGGAAATGTTCAAAAAGTGTTTGGATAGGTGATTTACTGGTGGCCTTGGCAGGGCTGAATTAACAGTTGGCTTTGATCTTAGAGGGCTTTTCCAACCTTAACAATTCTCTGATTTTCATGGATGCACCAACAGAAGAGTTGCTTGGTTTAGATCACTAGGATTTACATAGAATGGTTTAGGTGGGAAGGGACCTTTAAGCTCATCCAGTGCCACCCCTGCCATGGGCAGGGACACCTCCCACTGTCCCAGCAGCCTTGGACGCTTCCAGGGAACCAGGGGCAGCCACAGCTGCTCTGGGCACCCTGTATCTGGGCCTGCCCATCCTCACAGGGAAGAATTGCTTCCCAGAATCCCATCTAAACCCACTATTCTTCAGATTATAAAAGAATATTTAAATAATTGTAATTGCAGGAAAGAACATAGTGTTGTGTGCTTTGCATCACTAACATGTATTCCCACTGAAAAATGGCAGGCAGTAAAATGGTTCTGTATAGAGTCCTGTGGGGTTTTTGTGCTGCCTTTTTAGCAGTAGTTCCCAGCCTGTGGCTCACAGTCATGGGGCTGCATGGATTGCTTGTAACAGCTTTGTGAAATGAAGCTCAGAAGAGCAAGCCTTGTCCCAGGAGCATTTCACTCCCTGTCCATGGGTCCTGCCTCCTGAAGGGCTGCAAGCAGGAAAAAGTTGAAAGCTGCAGTTGCTACCATTTTTAACCAGCTCTGCTTGACTTCTAGGCATCACATTAAAGCCATTTAGAACAGCCACCACTCTGTGTGTCCCTGATCCCATCTTTAATGACGAACATCATCATTCCCTGTCGGTTCCTGCTGATGTCCCAGTCCAGAGGCTCCTGGTCAGTGCATTTATGGCACCAGGAGCAGCAGGTGGAGGAATCCAGTTTGAAGTCTGGTGCAGGTACAGAACCAGCTCCAGTTCTTTGTAGATAGCACAGCAATACAGGTAGAGGAGATCTGATCTTGAAAAATCTCCAGCTCTGAGATGGATATTCTGTAATACTGTTTAATAATAGCTAGAAAAAATGGCAAGTTCATCAATGTTTGGTGATAGTATCTTCACTTAAAGCCTGTGAACCTTTTTCTCCTTTTTATAACTTACTTAAGGAGTGTGTGTTCTTAGTTTGCTTTCTTCCATCTTCTAATCAGCATAGCAATCTAAAAGTAGTGTTTAAATGTTTGACACATCTAAATTTTACTTACTAGCATGCTGAAAGTATAATTTCATTGTGCTGGGTTTGCTTTTTTCCCCTCATACAGGTCACTGAGTACAAGAGAAATAATAGAAAGTGTTTTGTAAGTTCAAAATGCTTCTTTGGCTACTGAAGCCTATTGTTAGTAATAATGGAGAGCGGAAGACAAATGAAGACAAATAGCTTTAGAAAAACATAATAACCTGTTCATTTTGAAGTAAACAAGTCAGGCTTTTTAAAATTTGTAAAGTCATCTGAGGGTTATTATGGGCTGTTTGTAAGATACGGTGCCAGATTTTTTTTTAAAGATGAAGCTGAAGCCAAGTAATGCACTAAGAAAAGGTTTAGAGTATTTTTTAATACTTACAAACTGGTTCTACAAATCTGTTCTGCAAGAGAGATATTTTCATTTATTAAAATGGAAGTGAGAGTAGAGAATATTTGGTCCCAGATCCTTCTCTTGCTTTCCTTTGGGATGCAAATTTTTAGTGTAGTTCTGCTGGTTGGCTTGTTAGGACCAGTGCAAATATATATTTGTGGCATTATCTACTTTAGCACTTAATGATTCTTTTCTTCAGTGGAAATACATTTGCTTGAGTTCTCCCTTAACTGGGGAGATTATTCAGATATTAGCTTCAAAGCTTATTAGGCTTTGAAGATGCTCAAAGTTGACTTCTGTGCAGTTGTGAGAGAAACGTCGATGCTGGTTTTTTGTGTCTCACCAGGTATTATTACCCAAATGTCAGAGACCAGCTGGTGGCCAGAGGGGCCTTGCCTTTGTCACGGCTCTGTGCCATGGTGACTCTGCAGCATCGTGAAGAAATAGGGATACAAACCTTTAATCTCCCCTTGGTGCCCCGGACTGACTCCTCAGGGGAATTTCAGCTGCGCTCTTCAGGTGAGGGAGGCGCGTGGTAGAGCCAGGCTCAGTGGAGACCTCTGAGCAGCACAGCAGTGTTGGGTGGTCTGTTAGCAAGGATGAAGGAAATGGCCTCAAGCTGTGCCAGGGAGGTTTAGGTTGGATATGAGGGAAGATTTCTCCCCCCAAAGGTCCAGTCCTGGCACAGCTGCCCAGGCCGTGGTGGAACCCCCATCACTGGCAGGATTTTACAGCTGTGTGGACGTGGCACTTGGACACATGGGAGAGTGGTGGCCTTGACAGTGCTGGAGGAATTGATTGGACTTTTTTTTGTGGTCCTTTCCAGCCAAGCCAATTCTGATTCTGTGTAAAATTCTGTCCAGTTCTATAAAAATAAAGTCCATTTGCCTCCAAGTGAAAATATGGATTTTATCCATATCATTGTTGGCAACTGAAACCAACCAGGAGTGGTTTTTTGCCCAGCTTTCACTAACATCATAATAAGTAAAAAATCAGTGATTAGATGGGGGAAACCCTCAAACTCTAAATATTGTTTGTGTTGGAGATACCTGCATTAAGAGCTGACAGTTTCTTCTCTTCTTTTCTTTTGTTTAATCCAGGTCTGCTCGATGTGAGTGTGAGGTACCACCGATCAGTGAAACCAGCAGCCAGAATAACTGCTCAAGCTGTTTCACTTTCTGTACAAATACACAGGGCAGCTGGTTTGCAAGCAGCAGCCAGGTAAAGCCTAATTCAAAAAGGACCATTTTTCACTTAGAACAGCTTTATCTGGAGGCAGCAGGCTGAGGCATGAGATTAGAACAAATTCTTACTGGCCAATTTTCCATCTGCAGAGACCAACATTAAAATGGGTTCTGCTCCAAAGACTAAATAACTTTATAAATACCATCAGCAGTTATTCTGCTCCCTGAAGCTGCAGTACAGGTTGGTAGCATTTTGTTCTGCAGAAGAATGCAGGTTGGAAGGGCATGTTTTCTTACATTTCCATATTTTTCTACCCCAAAGACTGATATAGAAATTGGCTGATTGATGAGATGGTCCCTGTTGGGGCTTTGGATCCTGGTGTTGCTGATGCTGTTTAAAAGCTAGCTGAGGTTGTTTTCTTGCTTTTCTCTGTGAAAACCTCAATAAACTAACTAGTAAATGAGGCATGTTCCTTTCCACCTGAAGGCTTCTGCTCCAAATACGTGGTATCAGCTGGACCAGTTCCAGAATATTTGATTTTCAAGAGTTAGGAATGGGCTAGAATAGAGGGAGTCAGTTCCACAAGAGAAGGATGGCTCCTGTCATTCCAAAGCCATGGTCATTTCTCAGTGTGGCTGTGAGCCCCTGATCCATCTCAATTCAAGCAGACCCTGAAAGGTGAGGATCACTTTCATATGGTGCTTGGAGAAGTCAAGGGAATGGAATGATCTCAGGCCCCTCATCCTTCAGGTGTATGACCTGAGTAATATCTGGGTCTGGTTTACTTGTAAATTATCCCATTTGCTAATTTCACCTCCTTTTGCTGGCCAGTACTGGTCTGTAAAAATAATTGGCTTGGCCTTTGGCTTCTTTCTGGAGCAGTCCTCTGGGAAGTTATTCTGCAAAGCAATGTGTCCTTAAAGGTGCTGAGTACATAAGATAAGAGCACAGCCACCAGTGATGGACTCGTGAGTTCCTCTCAGCATTTCCTATCTGTCCCTAGTGTGTTCAGATGGAAAGAAAAGATGGAAATGCTGTGCAGCCAGAGCCCCACATACATTTTGGCTTAGAACTTTCACTATTGGTCCCATCTTTTCACTTTTCTCTGAAGCATGTTTTTTCCTCCACTCCCGTCCATTAAATGCATTCTCTCCCTTTTCTTTTCCCTGTGTGGGTGCAGGGCTGTGGCACAGCAGCAGCCCTGTGTGCAGCCCTCTGCTGGGGTGGGGGTGAACGCCTACGTGTGCGTGCTGCCGTCCTTCCTGCCCCGCGCGCAGGCGCGCCGCACGCCCGCCGTGCCCTGCACCTTCTGCCCCGAGTTCCAGCAGCACCTCCAGTTCCTCTGTCAGCTCATCACTCACAAAAGCAGCGGGCAGGCCTCTTCTCTGGGAGAGCTCTTGCAGTCTGCCAGTATTGTTTGCTCCATCTACCATCAGAGCACTAAGTCAGGTAAGGACAGCAAGTGCGATTGGAAGGATGGAATAGGCGTGCAGAAGTCCCCATAATTTTAGTATAGAAAAAAAAATGCTAATAGAATAATTGAATGGTTTGGGCTGGGTTTTGCAAAAACCCCCCTCCAATGAGCAGGACCATCTTCCAGCAGGTCAGGTTGCTCAGAGCCCTGTGCAGGGAACTCTGCAGTTGCTAAGAGATGTAATTATCTAAATTGTCTTTGGCAGAGACTGTTCCCCTAGTGCAAAGAGTTTTTGAGACTCCCAGTGATCAAGATCACCTCTTACCAGCTGTTCTCCAGTCAATCACTCCTAAACTTTGCCTACCAATTCGGTGTATTTATAAATCATTTATTTTCCAGCCACTGACCAACTGGCTGATAGAACATCTAAAGATTATCTTCTTGGGACAGTCAGGATTCCAACCAGAGACCTGTTGACAAGAAGATCAGGTAACACAGCAGTGCTATGCTGCTGACATTCTATGTAAATGCTATTTTAATTCCTTAAAATTATGTTCATTGCTGTTTTGGCTGGTTGTTTTGTTTTTGAGGGGGTTTTCTGGGTTGTTTTTTGGACCAAAGTTCTTCAAGATGTTTCCCACACGTTCAGTAAAAATTCTGTATTTGGAAAGTCATAGAAAGGTTGTTGTTTGAAAATCTGTTTTTCAGGGTGCAGGATGTTTAGTGGATGAATGAATATTCTGGGGCTGCTGTGAAAAAATTTAACTCCATGCCAGCTAAAACCAGCACCTAAAATCCTTAGGATTTTATTCGCTGCTGCTTGTTTTCTGGATAGAAAGTCCAAAAAGGATGTCAGGTCCATGTGTTGTAGTGTTTAGTGCAGGACCAGTGACTGCTTATCAGATGTCAAAGCTGGAAACAAAAGTCGTAGATAATTAGAAAGGAGTAGGACTAACTCTTCTTTTTTTCCTGTTTTTTAAACTATGTGTGAAATACCTCAATGCTTCTTTTGGGTCCCTTCCACTTCAGAATATTCTGTGAAGTTTCTGTGAAAAAATTTTTAGAAGGCCAGTAACTTTTTGCTTTTTCAGATTAGAAATTATTTAATGAAATTCCAAAGGAGAAATAAGCCCTTGGCGTTCTGGTCCTTGGCTGATGACCAGAGAGGTGCCCATTTTGTGCTGACATTTTCCAAAAGCTGGGCTAAGTGTGCTGTGCTGTGCTGTGCTGTGCTGTGATGTGATGTGATGTGATCTTCCCTCCCAAAGGTATTTCGGGCTGGTACCCAGTGACCCTCTCCGAAGATGCGACGCCTCCGCGCTGCACGAGCCCCGCGCCGGCCATCGTGGGAGGGCTGGAGCTCTCTGTTGCCTTTGCCCATCAGGGGGACAGGGAGCGTGTTCTGGAGGCTGCCAGGCTCCTGGGCTGGAGCAGCGAGGAGATGCAGGACAGCGAGGACGAGGGCGCTGGCTGGGGGCAGGGCGGCGGCCCGGTGGCCGTGACCGTCTCCACGCCCAGGCTGTGGCTGCCGCTGCGCTGCGTGCTGCTGGCAGGGCAGACACAGCTGCACAGCAGCACTCACTGCTACCTCAGGTACAAGCTGTACAACCAGCACGCCACCCACACCTGGCTGAAGCGGCCGAGGCTGAGTGACGACGCGCAGAGCGTCACGGTGAACTTCAGGAAACCCAGCAAGGTGACGCTCAGGAGGAGCCAGGGACTGCTGTGGTTCCTCAGAGAGGAGAAGCTAGAGATCCAGGTGTGGTGGGCGTATGGCAAGGAAAGTGAGGTGGAAAGACCACTTGATACAGATCGTCTTATTGGATCTGCCTACGTGGAGCTGGCAGCGTTAGCAGAGAGGTCGCGGGGAACCCTGAGTGTTAGCGGTGAGTTCCTGAAACACAGGGTCACATGGCATTCCTCCTTACTGGCAATTCCGTGTGGTTCCTTCCCTAGTCACTTTGAACAAAGTGTTCACAGCTTTGTTCTGTCCTGCACAGAATCCCAGAATCCCAGGGTGGCTGGGGCTGGAATGGATCTCTGGAGATCGCCCAGTCCCACACCCTGCCCAGGCAGGGTCACCTGGAGCAGCTGACACAGTAATGTGGGATTTTGGGATGTCCCCAGAGGTGGAGACTCCAGGCCCTCCCTGAGCAGCTGTTCCTGAGCTCTGCCCCCTCCATGCAAAGAAGCTCTTCCTCACACTGAGGTGGAACTTGTGTTTTAGCTTATGGCTTCTGTGGTCTACATGGTACTCATCAGCCACCAGAATTGTGGACTGGTTGGCTCTTTTAGATACACTCAGGAACAAGAGAAAGAGCAAGAGTTAAAACAAATTTTTATTTGGGGTAAATGTTGTATTCTCTATATATGTGTATAAAATTATGCAGAGTCATTGTTCCCAGGGCTGTCAGGAAGTTAATATGCTTTAATCTGAGCTACTTGGGGAAAATGAAGGAGTACCCAGTTTGGGGGATTGATCGTGGTTTTTTATGTTTCCAAGCTTGTTCTTCTGGGTGTTAACTCACATAGAAATTACACTGAAAATCAAAATGCTTTCTGGGCTCATGTGAGATCTCTGCAGTAATGAACTGTAGCAGATGTTTTCCAAGCTCCTGCTTTTGGCGCAGTCAGCTGGATGTGTGTGGATTCTTCTGCAGGTGTTTACCCGCTGTTCAGATGCAATGCTGCAGACCTGGCCGGAGCCGCCGTGCGTGTTCACGTCAGCCTAGCTCCCACTCCTGCTGCTCTGCCCAGAGCCCCCTGTGCTGAGGAGTGCAGCAGCAGCGAGGATGAAGGCCCAGGGGAAACCCCTGCTGTGAGCCAGCAGGTCTCTGACAAGCAGCAAGTGGAGACGGGGAGCTCGGGGATCACCAGTGCTGAGCCACAGGAAGAAGATGTGATGTTTCTGGAAAACACAGTTGCTGTCAACATCCTTGTGGAAAGAGCAATGCATCTAAGTTTAAAAGGTGACATCACACACACACCTGCACACCCTTTCTTTTCTTTCTTCCTTTCTTCTCTTTCTTTTCTCTTTCTTTGTTTTCCTCTGAGATCTGTTCCCACTCTAGCAAAGTGAATGGCAGGGATGGATTTTGAGCTTGGCTTCATGGTGTTGCAGCCCCATTCACTGTGTAAGTACTACAGGGAAAGCAAGAGGCTGAGCTGTTCAGCCTATCTTCATGAATAAACTTCAAAATATAAATAATTTTATGTTACCTGTTAAAGATGACAGCTGAATTCTGAAATTAAGCATTATCTGAATAGCTGAACTCCAAGTTAAGCATTGGCTGAATAACTAAACCCAAGACACCCTTATCTTAAAGACTCCTGCAAATTAGCATGTAATAAATTTGTAAATGGCTCACTGTACTCAGCTTTTGTTCCCCTGATAACTCAACTAAGAGTCAAGTTCAAGTCATGATTTTAGGGTATGTAATTCTTAAGAGATTCTGAGCCCTGCAGATGGATTTTTATAATGATTCTAGAATCTTCTATGTTTCATAGTCTTTGAAAAACTGATGTAACTTTGTTTATTATTGCAAAGTTTTTGATGATGTAGAGGAGGTTTCTTTTGAGTATTGCAGAAATACTTAAATATTTCTGTCTTCAACCCCTTAATTTAGGGGATTTTTAGAAGTAACTAATTGAGAGGCAGCTGATCCACTGAAACAAGTACAAGCTGGTTTCAAGAAGAAATTTTATTCTTCATAACTGCCAGGCAGGTGGTCTAGCATGGAGAGTAGCTCAGGCACTGGAACAGGGTCCTCAGGACATGGGTTTTATTCCTAGCTTTACTTCTGACTTCTTAGATGATCTTGGGCAAATGGTTTTTCTGTTTCTCCCTTGAATATTCCAGTTTCTGCACTGTAAAAGGTTTGTGTAATACTTGCTTCCATTGCAAATATAACATGCTATCAGCTCCACCAGTGAAAAAGGAGTGTTTTCTAGGTGGTGCATTTCTTTACTAATTGTGTGGTTTTAATTGCTGAACTGCCTTTAGATGTTGTTGTTATTAATTTTGAAATCTCTATCCGATTCTGTATCGTTTCAGGAAGCCCCCTGACAGAACGAGAAGTAGCAGCCCCCAGTAGCTGTGTATCATTTGCTGTTGCTGGTGCAGATGCTCCAGTAACCACTCCAGTGATAGAAAATACAGACTCACCAGTCTGGGACTTCCAGCAGCAAGCAAGGTGAGATATGGGGATTTACACAGACACTCCCTGGGTCTGACAGCCAGGCCAGCTGTGAAAAGGGTGGATTTTTGGGGGGTTTTTAGCTCAGACCTGCATATCTGAGCTTAAATGAAAGCAGATGGATTGACTGCTTCAAGGATCAAGCAGAACCTCAGCAGATCAAGTCATATGTGGCAGTATTCTGGAATTAACCTGTGTGATGCAATCTTGTGTCTCCTCCAGTGTTTCTAATATCTGAATCCCTTCAAACAACTTAAAAACTGTTCTACATTTTACACTTCATTTTTCCTTTTTCAATTTATGCTTTTTAATATCCAGGAATGAACTTCAAACATTACAGCTTTGAACCACAACCCTAGTGCTTTGCTGTCACTGTGTTAATGGGTCATGAAATAAACTGTATTTCTGTTCCTTCGTGGCTTTTTGTCCTATCTTTTAAATGTACGGCAAGAGTGAGGAGAGGGAAATACTTCTTGAATAAGCAGAAGCCCAAACTGTGTAGAGATGTGTTATGCTTTGAGGCTCAGTAATTTTGGGGTTCGTTTTGTTCCTGCCCCCATCAATACAGAAAGAAACTGATTTCTCTGGGTAGATAAAATGGCATTGAAACTTCAGAAGCATTTTACTGCTTTTTCTTGCTTTGCATAAAATATTGGTTTTTGTTCTTAACAGATTATCCAAAGAGCTTCTCCTGGATCCACAGCAAACCTTGGTCTTCAAAGTGTGGCATAAAGCAGGTAAAGTTTGTGGTGCAGTACTAAGAGGAGTGTGTTTTCTGCTTCCCTTTCCTTAGGTTGCTTGTATTTCATGCAAGGAAAATGCATTCTCTTAAGTGAATTGGAGAGTAGAATTGTAATGCCATATTTTGCCTTGTGCTAGAAGAATGGTAGAGATAAATACCTATTAATTTCCTGGTCTTTGGCTTCCTCCTTTTCATCTTCCAAGGCTTGGTTAATCCATATTCTCTCTGGTTTTATTTTGACAGTGCTTTAGAGGTTGGGTTTTCCTGCTGAAGGAAACTCCTAACTGCTTCCTTCACGTGCTCTTTGTTGTTGCTGCAGCTGGTTGAAGTGTGGCCAGCCAGTTGCAACCAAATACTTTTATTTCTTTCTTTTTACATATTGAAGTTCAGCAGTCTGATTTTTGCCTCAGAAATAACCTTCCTGTGTGTCCAGAGTGCTGTGTGTACAGAGGTTCTGCTGCCAGTGCCTCTCCCTGCCCTGGGCTTCCACTGTCCTGCAGGGGCATTTTTAGCTGAACGAAACCGAGATAATCCAAATGACATCCCCCTGTTGGACAGGACTGTCCCGGACCTCAGGCCAGCTTCCAAGCCATATTTCAAGGCCGTGTTTTAGCACTGCTGAAAGCAGTTCCTGTCAATGTACCTGTGCTGTGTATCCTCCTTCCCAGAGTCGGAGCGGGTGATAGGATTTGCGTCCGTGGACCTTTCTCCGCTGCTGTCGGGCTTCCAGCTGGTGTGTGGCTGGTACAACATCAGCGACTTCAGCGGGCAGTGCCGGGGGCAGATGAAGGTGGCCGTGTCCCCGCTGCAGAGCGTCGGCCATCTCCGAGGGGAGCGGCGGGCGCGGGCCCGCGGCCAGCCCGGCAGCTCTCCTGTACGTCCTGCCTCGCCTCCCCTTCCCCTCGGCGGCTCCTCCGCGCTCCGGCTTCCTGGGCACAGTCCCCACAACGCACAGCAGCCAGCGCAGACCAGTCTGTGCGAATGCACCAAAAGCACCGCGCTCCCTCGGCCCTCTGCGCCGGGTTCCCACGGCAGCTGCTGGCCAGTGCTGGTTACAGCACTGCAGCCAAGTCGTGAGCATCCCCATCGCCTTCACTCTGCTGTTGCTTCGAGGCTGTTCAGGAATTTTTTTAGGAGAATATTCGGTGCATTTGGGTGTCTGGGAGCATGGCATAGTTATATTTGCTGCTTTGGGTGATGGCTGGTGCTCAAAAACATACAGTAGATTCAACTTTTAGTTGGTTAGGAAACATCTAATTCAGCAGGAATTAGTTTTTCTGGTATATTTGCCATTTCTTCTGGCTTTTTCTTTATTCTCCCAGGTATGCTGGGGTGTGGCATAGACATATAATGCAGCCCTTATCCTACTTTCCATCACTTTACTCTTTGATGGTATGGAGGGAGTTAACAAGTGTCTGACATGAAAGTGCTGTGAAATACTGCTTTGGCTTAGTGCTGGGAAATCATTTGAATCTTTAAAGCTATTTAGAAAGTCTGAGGTTTTGCTAGATCATCAGGATAATACCTTAATTTCTCTTATTTTCTTGCTTTGAAAGACTCATGTACAGCGTTCTTTTTCCTTTTCACTCTAGGTGAAGGTCAGCTTTCCAGCCTGTCCTAGCGATTCTGCAAACTTGTCCAAGCAGATGTTGAATTCCTCGTCAAAGGAAGTCAGTGTTCCTGCTCTAGAGCAGTAAGTCCACAGGCTGGCAACCTTTTTGATTATTTTCAGGTCTCAGAAAGACCTCTCTAAAGCAAATTGACTCTGCTGGAAAAATGGCACACTCTGTCAAAGTGTTTCCACTGTGTTTGGGCTTAAAAATTAGTGGACATTCCCTTTCCCAGCGAAAGGGAGGTGCAGGAGGTAGCAATCCTGGGACAGATTCCTTTTGACACAACCCAGATGTTCTTTTCCTTGATGCTTCCTGATTTGTTTCATTTGCACCCTTGTAAATTAGGATTTAAATGATGCCATTGTTAAAACAGGCAGGTTCTTTCTCAAGGCTCTGATTAAGAATAAGGGTTGTGTCTGTATTTGGGGTTTTTTTTAGTAAGTACAAATTAGCATAGAGTATTCCTGATACATCCCCTTTATTTTGCCTTAACTTCTGTCCATGAGCAGTGAATGACATCTGGTGAAATGCCGTAGTGTTGCATACTACAGGAATGACTGTCAGATATCCTGCAGTATTCCTGCTTTCTGCTCCCTTCAAATGAGTGAGCGTTTTAGTTCACGAATTGTTTATTTAGAATACAGAGATGATCCTTTTCCCATATGCCTTTGAAGTTTAGAGGGACTGTGGGCCACCACTCTGGGATTTGAACAACTGGCTTGAGACCTGCCAGCAGGAAAGCTGCCTCCCAGCACCACCATTAACTTGACTTTGGTATAAATTGAAACACTAAATGACATTCCTGTGGACATTTGGAAGGAATAGTTGCACCCATCGGTGGCTCTTCAGTGGATTTCAAGACATGGGATGTTCTTAGTTAGCAGACTGTCCGCAGGTAGGGGTTCCAGCCTGGCTTTTGGTACTAAACACAGTCTGTTTCTGGCAGGAGGAGCCCCCCGGGTGCACGCAGGGCTCGGCACGAGGAGCACGTGCAGAACGTGCGCAGGTTCCACGAGTCGCTGCAGCAGGCGGAGGGCGGCGCGCGCCGGGCAGCGGGGCTGGAGCCAGCACCTCGGGCTGCCCTGCTCTCTGCTCTCAGGTGAGGCACCTCGGGCTGCCCTGCTCTCTGCTCTCAGGTCAGGCACCTCGGGCTGCCCTGCTCTCTGCTCTCAGGTCAGGCACCTCGGGCTGCCCTGCTCTCTGCTCTCAGGTGAGGCACCTCGGGCTGCCCTGCTCTCTGCTCTCAGGTCAGGCACCACGGGCTGCCCTGCTCTCTGCTCTCAGGTGAGGCACCTCGGCCTGCCCTGCTCTCTGCTCTCAGGTCAGGCACCTCGGGCTGCCCTGCTCTCTGCTCTCAGGTGAGGCACCTCGGGCTGCCCTGCTCTCTGCTCTCAGGTGAGGCACCTCGGCCTGCCCTGCTCTCTGCTCTCAGGTGAGGCACCTCGGGCTGCCCTGCTCTCTGCTCTCAGGTGAGGCACCACGGGCTGCCCTGCTCTCTGCTCTCAGGTGAGGCACCTCGGGCTGCCCTGCTCTCTGCTCTCAGGTGAGGCACCTCGGGCTGCCCTGCTCTCTGCTCTCAGGTCGAGGCAGACTGGGCCACAGGGCATGGCTCGGAGGGACGGATCCTGAGGAGATGGAAGGGAAACTGTGCAGGAACTGATGGGGAGGCTGGAAAGTGAGGCTGGGTGGGGTGCTCCACACAGGACTGTGAGGAGCTGTGGAAGGGGAGCAGCAGCAGCAGTGTTTCCAGAGCTGGAGGAAATGCTTGGATTTATCCATCCTGCTACTGCTGTCACAGAACAGGTGCTATGAGGCCAATGGTGCCTTCAGTTGACTTCCACAGGTACGAGGACGAGGCTGTGAGCGTTTCTGGGGTGCACAGAGCAGTATACCCTTGCCCTTCAGGATGCTTTTCTTATTCCTAGAAGCACTCTGCTCTTGACTAGATTCTAGATTTAAATGAGGTATAAATTTAGAAGAACAGTATTCATCATCTGTAAGAATATCGGAGTGAAAGATTTCCTGAGGTGTTTCATCCCTTCCTGTGCTACCACAAAGGAAGTATCTTAAAATCCCTAAATCTTAAACACTTAGAAATCCTCAGATTTTTATCAAGCTCAGCCATAAGTCAAGTATTATCCTTGGCTTTAACTTTTACTGCAAGGCCATCTCAAATCCAACTCCTTTGATTAAGTAAGTTTAGTACTAGCCCTTTTTTAGCTTGCAGCCTGTTTCATAGCCAAGTCAGGATTTGTTCTGGAGTGTTATCCTTTTGCTTAGAGCAGTTTCAACACTTGCCTACTGATCTGCTTTTCAATAAAAGCCTTTGATCTTTTATCTGCATATTTACATGTTGTTGACTAAAATGATCCAACTTAAATGCAACTGCCACAGGCTTATTTTCCCCCTCTTACCACTGCTTGCAGAAAAAACTTGAGTGAGCTGGATGAGGTTCAAAGATACTTCAGTGAGAAGCTGACTAGGTCTTTCCCTGACTTCAGCACATCCAAACCAAGCCATGAGGAATGGGAGAGTGATCATCAGGGCTCAATGAGCAGAGAAGTGGATCCCAAGGGTTGCCATCTTTTGGAAAAATCCAGTCAGTTGGTGTCTCAGGTCAGCAGCCTAATCAATGGTAAGTTGTTGCTGTGAGGAGCAAAATGACAAGGAAATCAAATCCCTGCTGATGCTTTTAAAATAACTTACCAGAATAGAGAATAAACTGGAACCCAGAATTACAGCTGCTGCCAGCTGGAAAGTTATTTCCTGCTTTTTCTGCCCGTGGCTTCCTACAGGGTAGCAGTGTTTCCAGGACACGGAGTTGAAGGGCACATCCCTATTATGCCAGAATTTGCCATTCTGCCACCTTGATCTTCTCTTTTTTCCCCCCTCTTTATTCTCCAGGGTTTTGCTCTTTTTATTTCCTTTTTCATCCTTAACAATTGTTTTTACTGCTCTTTTACATGCCTTCCTCTACAATCTGTTCCAGAATCTTTTTTTTCCAAATGTCCCCCACCATTCCCTTGGAGCAGGACTTGCCTCAAAATAGTTGGCCACTTTACCTAATACTGGTGATCTCAATTCTCAGAGGATGCAAGCAAGGGATAGGATCTGCTCACTGGGAAGGAAGAATAAGCGATTGGAGCTTTTTAAGGAATTTGTAAAATTTCCGAATAATTTCATCTTTAATGCTTCTGTTTTTTCCTTAGCATTTCTGTTCTTCTGGCCTTGTCAGTGGAAAATAGCAGAACATGCTCACATCAGCAGTGTTTGCAAAGCTGTGCATGTTTAGCTCCCAACCATCATTTCATCTAGGACTTTCTGCCAAACCCCCAAATAAATCAGATTTAAGCTGAATTGTTGCTCCGTGCATTTACTGATGCTGTTTTTTGTTAACCAGACTTGCAGACTATAACTAAAAACAGCAAAGAAGCTTCTGCTGTGCATCAGGACAGCGTGAGGAAGCAGGGTGCTGTGCATGTAGCCAGGTGGAAGGAGGAGGGCGCCAGCCCTGGAGCTGCTGGTCAGCTGGAGTCAGACGCGCGCGGCGTTCCCAGCGCCACGCAGCAGCCGTGCGGCACCGGGACATCTGTGTTTGACAGACACATGCTGCACCAGCTGCTGGGCCCCCTTGTCCCTGGAGACGAGCATCCAGTGGGTTGTAGCTGGGAGGACGAAGGTGCCGTTGCCATCCAGCCACACAGTGAGGAAGAATACGAAGAAGACGTTATAGAGCCACGAACTCTTAATGAAATAACGGCCGTGACAGACAGGACGAGCCCCTGGTCCAGTGTGGTCTCTGAAACAGGGCAGGGGGCCGAGCAGCATCCTCTGGACCCCAGGCCTGAAGAGCAGCACTCCACAGATGTAGGTTGTTTCCAGAGAGGGAACAGCAGCACCTTGTCCAGCATCCTGCAAGGGGACAGCCAGAGTGTGCTCAGCACCCTGAGCCCACCCATGAGCCCCCACACAGGTGGGAACGGTCCCTGGGCAGCAGCAGGAGACTTCCAGACCTTCAGCAGCAGCACGGGAACAGCAGAGAAGGAGCTGCATCCAGCTGCTGGACAGAGCCTCTGGAACAGAGCACTGAGCGCTGAACCCATCAAGAGAAGTGTCGAGTTCCATGCAGGCTCCGAGGAGCTGCTGCCATTCCCAGGAGACAGGGATTTGACCAATGGAAAAACCACTGAGAGAGGGGAGGAGAAAAATGCTGAGGTTGTAAATGGAGATCATCAAAGCAAAGAAGGAAGTGGTTCTGATGAGAACTGTGTTCAGAGTGTATCAGCCCAAGCTGGCTCAGAAAGAAACAGTGAGAGCTTCCCTGATGACAGCAGTGAAGACCCAGTGGAAGGCTCAGAAAACTCCATCAAACCAAAAATGCCACTGTATCCTTTACTCTTTTCTTAAACACTCCTTGCATTTGATGACTCTTCTGCTTAGTTAGCATCTCCCTGGCCTCAGGACAGAAATTTGCTATGTGAAGCTCTTTCCTAGGAAATGAATCCAGAACTGGTGGTCTGGGAATGTGTTGGAGGACCCCATTACACTGTTTCATAGTGGTGATGACTTCCTTAAAACTTGCAGCCAATAAATTTTGTAATTAGTGAAAGTCACTTCATTTTGAGTAGTTCTGACATATCTTCTTGCATTTTCTCTCCGTGTTTTTTTCCCCATGTGTTAGATCTCTTGTGTTTCTCCTGTATTAAAAGAAACATGCTTTATTTTGCTTTTAAAATACTTCTTAATGTTTCTTGCACAAATTACAAATCTTGGATTAAGTGTTGGAATTTTTGCAGAATGAAGTCCTCTACAAATTTGTGAGATACTGTTTTAAAGCAAGTTGGTGTCCCATGCTCTGTGAGCCCAGGTGAGAAAACAATGGAATATTGATTAAAACAAATGAAATTTACTGTCTGGGACCTGTTAACAGGTGAGACTTTTTCCACATCTGGACCTCCGTGCTGCTGCATACTGCCAAAGGTTGTTCCTTAACAGCTCTGCTCAGATCTGATCCTGTTGTTGTTCCCAACTTCTTCCTTCCACCCCAGGAGATGGAAGCCTCCATGAGACTGCTCAGCACTTCTTCTCATCCTTCCACATCTCCAGAAGTAAGTATGGGATGTCCTTTCCTTTATTGTCCAACTTAGTCCACTCCTTAAAGCAGGAACAAAACTTCTCCCTTCCTTTGCCTGCCAGCACTCAACTTAGATGTGATGGCTTTGAAATTGTGTCAAGGGGACTCATCCCAATAGCCCTTCCCTCTGTGAGGGTGGTTTTTAACATGCCTGTGTTGTCTGTGATCCTTACGCCTTTATATCAACCAGTTCGGTGTGCTCAGGAAATGCTGCTCCATCGGGGTCAGTGGAAGTGACAGGTTCTCACCCACACTTTGTGCTTTAATGTGAGGTGACATGCCTAATTCTGAGGAGTTCTAATCGTAATTATGGCTTCAGTTTATCTCTTTTGGATCAGGGTGAAATGAGGGAGTTTGCAGGAGGGGGTTCCTGGAGAGGTATCTTGTAATGGTTCTGTGACCCAGGGATAGCAGAATAACTTGAGTGATTGCTCCTCCTGCACCAAAGCTTTGGATTGCTGAGGATTTGCTTTTTTATGGTCATGAAGATTTATTTGCTGTGAGAGGTTTGTGGTTCGGTTGTTTCACCATCTACATATGTATCTTATTTTCAGTTCATAAAGTGAGGTTATAAAAAATAGAGTGACTTTTTACACAGGCAGATAGTGATGGGATGAGGGTACACAGTTTTAAACTAAAAGAGGGGAGATGTAGTTTGGATATTGGGAAGAAATTCTTCCCTGTGAGGGTGGGAAGGCCCTGGCACAGAGTTGCCAAGAGAGGCTGCATCTGCTCCATCCCTGGAAAGGTTCCAGGCCAAGTGGGATGGGACTTGGAGCACCTGGTCTAGTGGAAGGTGTCCCTGCCCATGGTAGGGGTTGAAATCAGATAAGCCTTAAGGTCCCTTCCACCCAAACCATTCTGGAATTCCATGATCCTTTTCCAGCCCCAGCTCTGCTGTGGGTGTTGATGTGGATGTGGGTGTGCAGCAGCTGGGCTGTTTGTTTACCACTCCCAGATAAGGTGATACTTTTGTTCCTCTCCATGTGACCTACGAAACAAACACTTTAAGGAACCTTTATGTCACTGGGAGCAGCTTGCCTGAAGAATCAAAACAGACCCAGACAGCCTCTAGTAGCTCTGAAGTCATAGACACCTGTGGTTTAATACTAATACCAGCTTTACTTGAATCCCCTCTGTGCAGCTCTGAGCTGAGTGGCTGGAGCTACAGCCCTGCAAATTATAACTAATTAGGTAAAATGTTAGCAATGCGCTATTTGGATATTTTGATCTTAAAGCACTTAATTTGAGGATTAGCTGGCACTAATCCTTTGCTGCAGCACTTGTGTGTGCTGAGACAGGATTCAGTTGTGCCTTGTGCATCACATTCTCTCTGTGGAGAGCCAGTTTTTCACTACTACCAATACATAGAGTTCAGAAAAAAAGTGCTTCCTCATAGTTTTGCTTTTAATTGGCCTTGGGGACATCAGCTTCTAAATCTGGACTTGGTTTGGTTCTGCAGAGGTCAGCAAACACCAAGCATGACAGCAAGGCTGAAATCTGAGCTGTGCTCTGGACATTACCTGAGCCCTCACTCACTTGGCAGCTCGGCAAATATCTCTCCTGGCCTTCCTAGTGCTCCTGCCACCTCTCCCTGGCTTGTCTGACTCCCTGCTCTCCCCATCTTCCTTCCTGGAATGACAAAGCAGTGCTGAGGTGTGGAGCTGGGCAGTCACAGCACAGGAGCTGACAGCATTTGAGACAGAAGTGTTGTCTCAGCTCTTGCTGTGAGAACATGGGGCCCTGAGGAGCTGCTGCAGCAGCTCAGGCTCAGCATGGATGCTCTGACCACTTTCCAGGGATCAGAGTTCTGTAGACCCTCACAAAACCTCTTTGTTTTTCACTTCTTTTCTCCGTTACATCAAACTAACACTTCCCATTTTTGAGGTCCTTCCCAGATCTTGTCTTCCACACTGCTCACCTGCTCTCAGTGTGGACTAGAGGATAGATTTGAAATATCAGAGTCTTAATAAGCTTTTCCATAAAATGCCAGGATCCCAGAGTGGTTTGGGTGGTAAAGAGCTTCAAAGCTCCTCTTGTTCCACCCCCTGCCATGGGCAGGGACACCTTCCACCATCCCAGGTTCCTCCAAGGCCCATCCAGCCTGGCCTTGGGCACTTCCAGGGGCAGCCACAGCTTTTCTGGGCACCTGTGCCAGGGCCTGCCCACCCTCACAGGGAATTTTTTCCCAATATCCCATCTAACCCTGTCCTCTGGCAGTGGGAAGCCATTCCCCTGTGTGCTCCAAGTGCACTCCAGGCCCTTAGCTAAAGTCCCTTTCTAAATGCTGTGATATTTTTCCCCCTCACCTCTAGGAATATTCCAAAATGATAAGAAAGTTGTGTGGAACCCAGTTTTACTCAGAATATTTCATATTTGTGTATACCTAGACTTACCTTCAGTGTGAATTGGAAATAACACAACCTTGGGCAGATTCACAATAACAGGCTTTATATGTTTCAAAAATGCCGATGGCAGCAACAGCCTAAACATCCTTTCTTGGTTGTGTTGTTTCTTCTTGTTCTGCTGGATCTTCCTGATTTCCTGCCTGGAAAGCAGGAGTAGGTGCAAGGCCAGTGCCAGGTTGTAGCCTGCTAGCACGGGTCTGTTTGCCCTCCCTGCTGTGTGCAAACAAAACTGCCAGCAAACTTGCTGAGCCACAGTGCTGAAACATTCTCTGCCTCCAAGGCTGGAAGTCTCTGACCTTGGAAGAGGCCATGTCCTCTCATGGCATGCTCATGAATCTGCTTTAGTCCAGCCCCTGGCACACAGGCACTGAATAATCCTCGGCTGGTTTCAGTGTCACTGCCATTCCTATAAAAAGCAGAGTGAAGCGTGATCCTCGGTGCTCAAGTCCCCTTTTCTCTTGCATCTTCCCCATGGAACATGTGTGCTTCCTGGCTGAGCCCCAGACACTCAGAGTCTCAGAGACAGAGAGGGACAAACCTGGGATGGGCGCTGACCTGAGCCTGTTCCTGGGGTGAGGAATGGTGTAAACACGACATTTCAGATGTGTGCTCTGGAAACTATGCAGGAGGATAAAACTGCCTGTGAGATGGATCAAAGGAAGGTTCAATGTCTAAAAAAGAGCAAGGGAGCTGGGGAAGGGTCTGGAGCACCAGGAGAGGCTGAGGGAGCTGGGCAGGGGCTCAGGCAGGAGAAAAGGAGGCTCAGAGGGACCTTGTGGCTCTGCACAGCTCCTGACAGGAGGGGACAGCGGCGGGGATGGGCTCTGCTCCAGGGAACAGGGACAGGACAGCCTCAAGTTGTGCCAGGGGAGGTTTAGGTTGGATATTAGGGAAAATTGCTTATCCCAAAGGTTGTCCAGTCCTGGCACAGCTGCCCAGGACAGCAGTGAGTCCCCGTCCCTGTAGGGATTTAGAGCTGTGTGGATGTGGCACTTGGCGACATGGGATTGTGATGGCCTTGGCAGGGCTGGGGGAACAGTTGAGCTCCATGATCTTATGTGTCTTCCCCAACCTCAATAATTCCATGGTTCTGTGATTCTGGTCATCTGTCTGAACTGGGAGTGCTAATGGTGCCTTCAAACCTCGCTCATTTTGAGTCCCACCTGTACATGTAAAATAGCAGCAGGAACTGGTGTTAAACCTTTCCCACAGCCAGAGGTTCATTTTTAGGAAGGTCATTAGGCTAGATACACACATCCTAACACCACTTCATCCTGCACTTTGGGCAATGGTAGGAAAATGGGAGGAGGTGTATTTTAGCTGATCATCTCAGAAACAACATGCCAGTGGTGTGTTTTCCAGGCACACCTGGTTTCCTGACTTTGGGAGCAAACAGACTGCTCTCCTTTGCCTCAGTGACATCAAATAGCATCAGGCACCTGCTCTTGTGTTTTGGCTTTGGAGTACAGAGCGTTTTAGGGGTATTAGATGTCAGGAAGGAATTATTGACTGTGAGGGTGGGCAGGCCCTGGCACAGGGTGCCCAGAGAAGCTGTGGCTGCCCCTGGGTCCCCTTGGAAGTGCCCAAGGCCAGGTTGGACCCAACTTGGAGCAGCCTGGGAGAGTGGGAGGTGTCTGCCCGTGGCAGAGAGTGGGACTGGATGAGCTCTGAGGTCCTTTCCCACCCAAACCATTCTGGGGTTCTGTTTCCTACATTGAAAATGGGAGATGCTGGCTCTCCATCCCTGGCTGTGCCGGACACGTGGAACATGGGAAAAAAGAGCTGTGGGAAGCAGGAAATGCAGTTTCATGCACCTTTGAAATAGGGTTAATTGGCAGACTGGGGCAATTTCCTAGAGAGATACTTTCAGATGTTGTGCAGAACTCAGGGATCAATCACTACCCCTCTCCAGCCACTCCTGACCTGTTCTTGTCAGATGGGCAGAAAACAGCGTGGCAAGAATGAGCTACTGTCCTGGTCTCTGCATAGCCCTGTCCAAGGGGAGTGCTTTGCCCAGTGAGCAGCTCTCTCTGCTGGTTTTTAAGCTTCTGCTGTGGCCAGGTCTGCATTGAATCTCTCTTGGCTCCTTACATTTTGGTTTAGGAAATTCAAACTGGAGAATTGTTTAGAAGAAAGAGGAGCAAAGCAAAGATTCTCCTAATTAACCATGTCTGTTATTTCAGTGCAATAGACGGGAAGTGTTTTAAAGTATTTTACCTGCAGGCTGCCACCTGAGCCTGTAGTGCACAGATTACCAAACTCAAGGACTCACTTATTCCTAGAAAAGCCATTTCCCTCTCCAGTGGTGCATATCAAAGTGCACAAAACAGGGTCGTGGTGCTGTTCCTCTTGAGAGGGAGCTGGGCACTTCAGGAGACCTTTCCCAAGGCTCAGAGAAGCAGCCCAGGGATGTAGGTGAAAGGCCAGACTGGCAGATCAGTTTTCCAAGAGTCCTTCCTGGCCCCACAGCTTCCTCCCCTGAAGGCTCCTGGAGCAGGATCGCTTTTCTCAGTGCTTCACAGGCACAGCCAGCTCTGAACTAGCTGGGGAGAAATGTGTTTCTTCGTGTGCTGAAATTACTGCTCTTCTCGTGCTGCTGGAACATCAGGGACAAAGCCAAGCTGTGGGAGGCTGCTGGCAAAGCAGGGAGGAGATGACTCTGTTTAAACCAGGGCTTTTCCTCTCATGGGTTGCTTCTTTGGGGGCCCTGCAGGCAGCTGAGCCTGGACCATCCCATTTATCATGGAATCACAGTGATAGTTTGGATTGGGAAAGACCTTAAAGCTTATCCAGCCCCAACCCTTGCCATGGCTTCCCCTAGCCCAGCTTGTTCTAAACTGCATCCAGCCTGGCCTTGGGCACTGCCAAGGATCCAGGGGCAGCCACAGCTTCTCTGGGCACCCTGTGCCAGGGCCTTACCACTCTAATAGGGAAGAATTTCTTCCCAATATCTAATCTAAATCTCTCCGCTTTTAGTTTAAACCTGTTCCCTGCCCTGTCCTGTCAGCAGCTTAAGACTCGTTGCAACAGAGCATTGCCTCTCCCCTGTGAGGAGATTTGGTCTTCAGGGTTCTGCAAATTATTAAGCAAAATAATAACTGAAAGCCAAAATGCAGTCAGGTCCCAGTGACTGTACCACTGTCGTTCCTTTGGCTTCATACAGGGAGGCTTTGGCTGAGGGTGGATGCTCACAAGTTCAGAGGTCACACAACAGAGCCCCTTTCTGGGGTTCAGATCATTCTCTTTCTCACTGGGATGGTTTTTCTGTGTGTCCAACTTGTCACCCTCTGCACAGCCCTGTGGTTTGCCTCGGCACAAAGCCAAGCCCAGGGCAGAGCTCTCAGACCTGGTCCCTTCTCTCCCCAGAGCAGGAGTGGAGCCGTGCCGGGAGGAATTCCCTACCGGAGAGCAAACCGCCCCAGGCCCAGCCCCGAGCTCTCGGAAGAGGAGACCAAAAGAATCGCCAGGATCTTCTCTGCCCAGCTCTCCAAGAGGGAATAGTGCTGTGCCGTGCACAGCAGAGCTTCCTAAGCCATGGCTGCATGGCAAGGGCTGGGCCCTCCAGCCAAGGGGAGGTGGAAGCCACGGCTCCCAGGCTCTGTTCTTGGTTGGCCTAATCGGTGACTTGAAGTCCCCTCTTTAGAAGGGCTTAGAGCCTGTGGTCACCCACAGGGAGCTGCGTCTTGTAGGGGCAGGTCCCCAGTGAGATGCAGCCCTGTGCATAACCCATGGCCTGTTACCTGCTCTCCAAGTAGTCCAGTCTTAGCATTTATCCCTGTGAAATGGCCCTTTCAAAAATAATTGGTGGGCAACACAATTCTCTCTTTCCACAGATGCCCAAAGTGCTTGTGTAAACACAGGCCAAGGGCACTGTAAAATCTAGTGGGTGTACAAAAGAGGGTGACTAGAAAGATGAGACTTTTATATTTATATTTAAATTATTTTTGTACACCTTTCAGAGAACAGACTTTGATGCCAGCAGAGCTCAGTTATTTTTGTACTGCTCTCTCCCGAGTTTGTTTCAATAAAATTCCCCTGGTTTCAGTCAGCCCGTGCAGTGTCGTTATGCCAGGGCAGGAACCTTTCCTCAACAGGGGACAGGAGTCTCTCCCAGATGAGCTTCCAAGTCAGAGAAATGCTGCTGGAAGCTGGGGTGGCCAGGAGCACATGGAAAGATCACTGCTTTGCCAAGGAATTGAGTATCACCATGCAGCATAGCTCCATGTGGGGTGAGTCGCTTCCAATGCGAGCTGCTTTTCAAACCATGCATGGAATTCAGGATTTAAGCAGCCAGAGGATCAGCATCCCATTTTTCTCCCACTTCTGCAGTGTTGTTTTTCCCAGGGAACACCCTGAATTCCTAATTCACTGCTGGTACAACTTGCCCTGTGATTGTGGCCCCTTTCCCTGCCCTCGCTGGGTTGGGATGGGAGGTAAAGGCACCCGCTGTCCCCTGGAAGGGCAGGAGTGACGTGCAGGCTGCTTTCTCCTGGTGGCATCCCCAAAAAAACTCAGGCAGGATGCCAGCTGGGCTAGGATCACTTTTGCAGAGGAGGTCACAGCGCTGACCCCTGAGCTGTATCTTGGGCATGAGATAAACAGCGTCTTCCCTTCAGGTTTAGGTCAGCACTGGAGCCGGACAGGAAAACACGGCAGGAGCCAGCTGGAGAGGAGTGTTGGTGCCAGGCAGCTTTGTCTGGAGCCCGAGGGATGGAGCAAAGGTGGCTTCAGGGTGTCGGGAGCTCAGGTGGGAGTGCACAGCACATCCTGAGGGACCTTTCTGCCTGTGGGGCTAGCAAGAACCAAGAGGTAAACACACTGAGCTTTTAAAAAATGGAGGAAAAGAGGCCTTTCTTCACTCCACCTTGTGTTCCAGCCTCTTGTCTTGGGCCCTGTCCCTCCCAGCAGCCGCAGACCCAGTGCCTGGCCACACTCTGGCATCATGGGTTTGAGGGTGTATCACTCTGAGGTGCACACCCAGCCCCTGCACGTTCCACCATGCAGAGGTAATCCTGCTGGGAGCTCGGCAGCTGTCTGGGATGGATTGTGGCTCGTGGGCCGTGTCGGACAAAGGGATCCAACCTGCTTTGCACCAAGAGCTCAGTGCTGCACTGCCTCCAAAGCGCTTGCTTGTAAAGCCTTGGGGCGAGGGTTTTCTGCATCTCGTCCTTCTCAGAGTGGTTTTAGGGTAAAAGCCAACATTCCTCCCCAGTCCAATGCAGGGGGTCTGGGCAGGACCCCCCTCCCCAGGCCTGAGCCCTGTGAGGGGGGCAGGTGACCCAGTCCCATCAGCTGAAATGCCACTGGGGCAACACTGTTTTCCTGTCACCCGATCCCTGGCTGCTGGAATGTCCTGGGTGCTATATAAGGGTGGGGCCAGGGAGAGGGCTCTGAGGGCACTGCCTGTGCAAGGCAGGAGCTGGAACACTGAGCTGAGGTCCCTACGGTGAGGCCACGGAGGGACATGGCTCTGGGCAGGTCACCCTGGGGGAGATGGTCTCACCCAGCAGGTCCTGTTATGGCTGGGGTGGGATAGGGAAGGGTGGGCAGTGCTGAGCCCATGCCAAGCAAGCCCTGTGCCTCGGTTTTTTGGGATAGAAGGGAGGAGACAGGGCAGGATATGGTTTTTGGGATTGACCAAAGCCATCAAGAGCCACCCTGGCACATCATCACCTCTGCTGCCGAACAGGACACCCACGTGAAGCCCTGTCCTGATGCTCCCCCACAAACCCCTCCTCTCCTTCCAGCCCCTCTGCCACCATGGTGGGTCTGAAGCCCCCCGAGGTGCCCCCGACGGCCGCCATGAAGTTCGTCAGCGCGGGGATGGCCGGCTGCGTCGCCGACCTGTGCACCTTTCCTCTGGACACCGCCAAGGTGCGGCTGCAGGTACGATCCGCCGGGTCCCCAGAGCGCCGCGGGCAGGGGAGCGCCTGGTGACTGCCACACAGAGGTGGCACTTGGGGAGCAGCAGGAGGTGGGGTGACACAGCTGGCACCCCACAGATCCAGGGCGAGGTGAGGATCCCCCGGACCATCGGCTCCGTGGAGTACCGGGGTGTTGTGGGGACGCTGAGCACCATGGTGAGGACGGAGGGCGCCCGCAGCCTCTACAGGGGGCTGGCAGCCGGGCTGCAGCGCCAGATGAGCTTCGCCTCCATCCGCATCGGGCTGTACGACTCCGTGAAGCAGCTCTACACCCCCAAGGGCGCTGAGAGTGAGTGTCCCGGCAGGCCAGGCTGCCCTGCACACCCCCTTCCTAGTGCACAGCCCTCTTCCAGAGAGAAACTCACCCTGGGGGGCACAACCCTCACTGAAGCAGCACAGGCCACTCCTCCTGGGGTCCCCGCAGGGCTGGGGGTCCCTGCAGGGCCAGGAGTCCCAGCACCTGCCCTCTCCAGACACAGGCATGAGCACGCGGCTCCTGGCTGGCTGCACCACGGGGGCTGTGGCCGTGGCCTGCGCCCAGCCCACGGACGTGGTCAAGGTGCGGTTCCAGGCCAGGGCCCTGTCGGACAGTGCCCGCCGGTACAGCAGCACCGTGGATGCCTACCGCACCATCGCCAGGGAGGAGGGCATCCGCGGGCTCTGGAGAGGTAGGATGGGCCCGGGAAGGGGATGGGGTGGGAATGGAAATGGAAATGGTGATGAGGAAGGGAAGGATGGGAACAGCAGGGCTGGGTCACCTGGGTCATCCCCAGGATGCTGCAGGCGGGGCTGTGAGCAGCATTCCCAATGCCACCACCCTCCTGCCCAGGGACGATGCCCAACATTGCCCGCAATGCCATCATCAACTGCGGGGAGCTCGTCACCTACGACCTCCTCAAGGACGTGCTGCTGCGGACACAGCTCATGACAGGTGAGGACGCGGGGGAACGTGGCCAGGTGCCATCCCTGTCCCTGCAAGATCCAACCCCCAGCTCTTCCCCACCTTCAGACAACGTCCCGTGCCACTTCGTGGCCGCCTTTGGCGCCGGGTTCTGTGCCACAGTGGTGGCATCCCCGGTGGACGTGGTGAAGACGCGGTACATGAACGCCAGCCCCGGGCAGTACCGCAGCGCCCTGAGCTGCCTCCTGGCCCTGCTCACGCAGGACGGCCCCGCCGGCCTCTACAAGGGGTGAGTTGGACACCTGCAAACTCCCTGCGAGCCCGCACAGAGCCCCAGACACCCCAACCCAGGGCGGGCCTGCTGGGATGGGGGTGTCCCTGCACGTCCCCTTCAGCGCTGCTTCTGCCGGCACAGCTTCGTCCCGTCCTTTCTGCGGCTGGGCTCCTGGAACGTGGTGATGTTTGTGTCCTACGAGCAGCTGCAGCGCGCCATGGCGCTGGCACGGCCGGGCCTGGCCTGAGCCCCTCGGTGCAGCATCCAGCAGAGTAATTCAGCAATTATATTAATTGCCAGAGCGCCGGGGAGTAGCGGAGCCACACGCTCGGGGAAGGACCGGAGAGACAGGAGAAAAGATGCTGTTTGAGGAGAAATGTGGGAGGTTTTCAGAGAAGAGTTTTAAGGGATGAAGGAAAAATTGTTTGTTGGTTTTCCAGCCAGGAAGAACAGCCCTTCCCAAGGGCAGTAGTGTGGGCAGATGGGACCAAGCTGAGGGCCAGAGAATTCCCGTTATTCCTTACTGGCGCTTACAATAAACTGCCCCTATGGGGTCTGATCACGGCGTGGTTCAGGGTTTCTTTACCTCTTTGGGGTGTTTAGGGTCATTGTCCCAGCTCTACGTGTGACACCAGTCAAGCTGACATTCTCTATCACTTTCAGTGCACTGAGCAATTTCCCACTGATCTCTAATTTTTCAGGTCTGTCACAATCACAAACAGCAGCTCCACCTTTTGCCCTGCCAAGGCAGCAGATCCTTGACCCATGCCCACCATTCTAAAGCTTCAAATGGTCCCTTTTCAGAACAGTGAAAATGTACATCCTAAGCAGGAGAGGACACAGAATTCCCTTTCCCTGTTTTTCAAGCATAAGACAGCTGGGAATTGCTTCATTCCCATGGGTAACTGGCAGGAACGAGCTTTCCTCTGCTATCACTCCATCTGTAGCATCCTCATTTGTCACAGACACTCAGTTCTATTTTGAGGACTCCCATCAGAACACTGACCCCAGCTGTCAGAAGCGAATTCCCAAGGTGGTTTTTACTTGCTGGAACCAGCGGGGATGACCAAGGCCCGTTGCTGCCCCTGGAATGGGCCTCGTTGCTTTTTGCCTTCGCTTCTCTCTCTGTCCCCAAAGCGCCACTGCCCCGGTCTGAGTTCGGCTGCAGTGCTGCCGCCGTGTGGGCACAGCCGGTACTGCAGCCACCCCGGAGCCCTGGCAGTGCTGCCGCCGTGCGGGCACAGCCGGTACTGCAGCCGTTCCTCGAGTACAATTCCTCGAGCCATTCCTCTGTACAAGCACTGTACAGGGAAAAGCCAGAACTGCACATTCCTTGTGATGGGAATTTAATTTTGGGGGGGGTAAAAGAAAGACCAAACGAGGGATTTGCTTCTACATGTAAATATCCGTATCCTAAAGAGTATCCATCGGCTCTGTACCAAGACTTGAGTTAAAAATTCTACTTCTTTAAAAACCCACAAGTCCTTCAGAGGCTACATGTTGTGTCATGTAGAATTCCTAGGGGCTGACAGGAGGAAATCTGCGAGCCGACTCGAGCCGAGCCGAGCCGATCCGTGTTTAACCGAACCGATGGGAGCTCGGCCCGGCCCAGCCGCTGCTCCCATGCCCAGCGAGCTCCCGTCCGTGCCCGTGCGGTGACCGGGCCGCCTGCGGGACTCGGTGCCAGGAAAACAGCGAGCTCTGTGTGTTTAACAGGGAGCCGAGCGGGGCTCCGGGGAACGCAGCCGAGCGGCACCGAGCTCGGCCGAACCGAGCCGAGCGTAGCCCTGAATAGCCGAGTGTGCCCGAAGAGCTGAGCTCGGCCGAACCGAGCCGAGCGTAGCGCTGTATAGCCGAGCTCGGCCGAACTGAGCCGGGTGTAGCCGAAGAGCCGAGCTCAGCCGAACTGAGCCGGGTGTAGCCGAAGAGCCGAGCTCAGCCGAACCGAGACGAGTGTAGCCGAAGAGCCGAGCTCAGCCGAACCGAGACGAGTGTAGCCGAAGAGCCGAGCTCAGCCGAAGAGCCGAGCTCAAGCGAGTTTAGCCGATAAAAGCCGAGTTTAGCCGAAAAACCGAATGCAGCCGAGGTTAGACGAACCACGCCGGCGCCGCTGAATGCAGCGAGCGGCTCCGAGTTCAGCCGAACCGAGCCGAGTTCAGCCGAACCGAGCGAGTCACTCACAGAGCAGAAACAAACCCCCAGAGTCTCAGCAGCACGCCCAGCACAGGTAGGCAGCTGTGGCACTTTCTTTGCAGCTGGATTCAAGACTTTCATTGCGCATTTTCAGTGCCACCTTAACAGTGATTTATTTTCCTTGGAGCTGTCAGGATCAGGAGGAAATGGTGTTCATGCCCCACTGCGAAAGCACGCAGCAGGATCAGTGGTGCAGCTGTGTCTGTCCTGCTCTCTGCACTGTTCCAAGGATGCCCTGGAGTGCTCTGGCTCATGGCAGGATAATCTGTGTGTGAGAGCTTCCCGTGCCTGTGTGTGAGCTGCGTCACTCACTGGGCATCCCATGGAATCCCTGAGATTGGAAAAGCCCTTTGTGATGCTGAAATGCCCCCAAGACAAACCTTCCCAAGCTGGAAGCAAAGCAGTGGCAGGGAGGGAAACCCAGTGAAGCTAGTTTTAAACTTTCTACTGTTAAAACAAAACACTACATTCTATTTCTATTTTCACCTCAGAATGAACCGTGAGTATACCAAAGTCTGGCTAAAAATATTGTTCACATCTTTGGAAGATACTAATTATTTATCTTTATCTCTCTATTTCTCTACTATTTCTGCATGATTATGAAGACTCTAGGAAACCACTACTCGTGTCTTTTCAGAATTATTTCTAAGGGAGTTCAGTTCAGCATCAACTCCACTATCACAGCTAGCTCTCTTGCTTTCATCCTTGGATTCATTAGATGAAAATAACATTTGCTGGCAATTAAAATCAGCTTTAAGAAGAAGAATTGAGCAATACTCATAACTATAAACAAGCACAGATGCAACATCTTTTATCCTACAGGCACTTTTGAGATGAGAGTTTCTAACATAGTAGCTAAGTACCTGGTAGCTAAATACCTGGTAGCTTTATGAGAACTGTAATAAGCCTTTAGCAGCTGTGTGGTACAGCTTCTCAAAGCCGCCTGGTGAAGATTAAAATATGGATGTGACAGTTACTGCTTTTTGCAGCCTTTTTAAAGGCCTGAAAGCTTTCAGATTCAGTGAGGCTAATCAGCAGTTGTAGAAACAGTCTGCGCAATCTGAGCAGGAGTTTCTGTTCAAGGTTTGTTACATAGGCAATTAGGTAACCCAGGAACCCTGCCCTTCCCAGCACACACACAAATGTGTATTTCCACTGGGGTAAGAATCAACAACCTGTGCTGGGAGTGTTGTGTTCTGCAATTATTTTTCTTTTTTACTTTACCCATCCCTTCCAACTCGAGATATGCCATATAATTTAATAAACAGCACTTCATAAGAGAACAAAATGATCTGTACTTTATTTTAAAAATAGAAAAGAAAAAAAAAGACAAAGACCATTTACTTTCAGAGGCTCCACAAGCACTAAGGTATGCTTCATGTAGATTAAATTTTTTTTTTTTGATTCAGCCATTTTAACCTGTTGAAAATTTCTCTGAATATCGAAGGTGTTTGTATGACTGCTCTAAAATGTACTTAAGAACTAGTAGAAATCATATTCCTAACAGTAATGGGCTTATATACTTAATGAAAATTCCTGAAACACTTCCTAAGCTCACTTTGACAACTTTGTGCGTACACAAAAAATGTTTGCCTAAATCTTACACAGCCTGCTGTGATAGTTTGTCCATCAGTAGTTAGATTTTCCTGTTTGAACTGATAAGGAACTCTAAGAACACCCTGTTAGCCCCAACTGTGAAAACGTCTCATCTTCTATGTGTACTTAACTCTATAAAGCTCTCCACAATTTGTGTATTAACCAAAGAGCAATCAAACAAAGTGGGTTCTGTTGTGTTTAGCAGCATTAATGGAAAAGGTGGTGTGCTTCATTATGATTCATAATGTATTTGCTTTGAAGAAGTCTTCAGTGTGTATCCTTAAACTTCTATTCATTTGATAAAGAAAAATCCAGTAAATATTTCAAAATTTTTCTCACAATAATGACTGTTCTTAAAATCTTTAATTCACAGAAACCCTCGAGGTGGTTTTGTATGCCCCATTAACACTCACGATAATGAATTCTGCTGCTGCCACTAGGGCATAGCAGATGCAGTACACGTGCACTGTGCAAGAGGGTTTTAAGGAAACAACACAGATAAACATAGATATAAGCACATGAACATGGGAGCATGACCCCATGTGAAATCTTTCCTCAATCATATCTCTTTACTCTTGTGACTGAGGGCATCTCTTATCTTACAGTCACATAAAGTTGTGGGGTTTTTGTACAAGATAGAACTAAACAGTGCTAAATGCATGAATGGAAGAATGCTAATCTCCAAATAAACACAGAGTCTAAGTCCCAGGAAGGAATTGGAGATCAAAGAACTGATGTGGTCACACATGAAAATGTGCTAGTGGAACGCATCTTTGACTAATTAATTCTTACAGGAATTTTAACTCAACTAGTGTTAAAAGTGAATCTCTGCACATGATACATTAGGCCCGAAGGCAGCAAATGATTCCACCGTTGAGCACCTGAGCTAGACTTGAATAAGCACGTCTGTTGCATGAACAGTGAGCTCTGCTATACTGGAACCAGTCCAAGGGAAAACACTGCAGGAAAAATGTTTGGTGTACATCGTCCTACGCGTGCATAAAAGCATCCTGTGTGACACCTAGTCATGAACTCATGAATTCATGTTACACATTTCTACAATGCAATTGTAGCAATAATTGGGAGCAATAATCATTCTGGGGTTTCATTATGTCATTAAGGAGATTGATCTGCATTTATTATGTCCTGTTTAAGTCTGTACCTGATTTCTTTAACTACAATCAGACAAATCCTTTATCTAAGCAATTAAACCAGCATGTGAGAAGACTCTGAAAGGTGAAAGAGTTGTGAGTGTCTAGGATGCTGGCACACCAACATAAACATAAGGAATCAACAACCTAAAAGCAGTGGCAGAAATATCTAACTCAAGGGCAGTAGGCAAATGTAACTTTTAACACCATGGTTTCCATATGTTCAGTGGAAACAAAGTGGAGGTTCCCTAACCTCGAGCTCACTGTAGTTAACTCTTGGGTCTGGTCTCAACCAAGAGTCACTGGTGAACTACATGTATTTATTCCCTTTTGATATTAGTTATACGTGTGTTAACATACAGACTGATAGGTGAGGCTAGCTCTCATGAATAAACAATCTTGCTTTTAGACATACCCATCACTAGGACTGTAAGTCACTTAAAACTTTTTCCTTTTATGCTGATGTGAAGAAAATTCCTCTCGCTCATCTGAGTACCGTTGAATAAAACGTACACTTACGAAGAACGGAGGTGGGGAGAGATGAAAGAGTAAACATTTTCCACAGTGCATCTCTGAGCGCATACAATATAAGCACACCGTGCCAGTATTGTCCCGAGAACCCTGAGGCGGGAAGCTTGGCATTCTCAGCAGGGCTCCGGCGGGCTGTCCCTGCCGCTGCCTGCCAACGCCGCGGGAAATCCCGCCGGGGGGCGCTGTCAGCGTCGGTGTCGCGCGCAGGCAACCAACCAGACGACTAGGCGAAGCGGGGTCCTTGCTGTCCCGCTGTTCTCGTCCCTCCCCAAGGCGCATGCCGCCATCGTTGGAAGGTCAGTAATTCGGTTAAGTGGTTATTCCCAGCTGGAGCATTAAATAGTCTCGGCCCCAGCATGGTCTGTACCCACAGCTTGGCGACGAACGTTGCTTCGCAGACCGGTCAGGACCAAGGCAAAAAACCCCCAGCCAGGGGGGAAATAAACCAATCACACGGCAGGGGCCATGGGGACGATGGAGCGGGAGCCGCGGGCGGCAGCGAGGGCCGGGGCCCAGGCCGGGTGCGGTTCCGGCCCTGCCACACGCCCGTGTCCGCCCGAGCGCGCCCTGCAGCGCATAAAGCCGCGCTCGCTGCCCTGCGGCCGCCTTGGTCCTGCCGTGCCAGCGACAGCTGCGCCGGGAACGGGGAAAATCCACTTGGCTCGGGCAGCTGTGGAGTCTGCCTCCGAAGCTCCGCGCTTTTCGCTAAGTGGAGCCACACGAGCGGCTGAGGGTGCTGGGCTTGTTCAGCTGGAGAAGAGATGGAGATGAGAACTCCTGAGGGCTCTGCAGCTTCCTCCCGAGGGGCAGCTCTGACCTCTGCTCTCTGTGACCAGTGGTAGGTCCCAGGGAAGGGCTGCAGCTCTGTCAAGGGAGGCTTAGGCTGAGTTATCAGGAAAGGTTCTGCCCTCGAGGGTTCTGGGCACTGCCCAGGCTTCCGAGGGAACGGGCACGGCCCCGAGGCTGCCAGAGCTCCAGGAGCGTTTGGGCACCGCTCCAGGGATGCACACGCTGGCATTGTTGGGGTGTCTGTGCAGGGACAGGGGTTGGACGGGATGGTCCCTGTGGGTCACTTCCAGCCTGGGATGTTCCCCGGTTCGGTTCCGTGACTGCTGTCGGGAAGACGCCGGCTTTAGGCGGCTCCCAGCCGACCCGAGGCGCTGTGAGTGTCGCCCAGCGCGAAGGCTTAGAGGTGGCTCGGTCCGCACGGCTGTTCCGAGCCCGTCCCTTGGGTTTTGCCGCTCGTAATAATCCCGCAGCGGGGCTCGGGGCTGGCGGTGTTCAACACCCGGCGCGGTTCGTTCAAAGCACGGCTCCGTCCCGCCGCGGCCCCAGCGCCCGCCCCCTCCTCGCCTTCCCTTCCGGGGCGGGCGGGCAGTGCGGAAGGACGGGGCCGGGAGGACGCGGGGCCGGGAGGAAGCAGATCCCGGTGGATGCCGCCGGCTCCAGGCAGCGGGTGGTGAGTGGGGCGGTGCCGCGGGGCCGGGAGGAAGCAGATCCCGGTGGGTGCCGCCGGCTCCGGGCAGCGGGCGGTGAGCGCGGCGGTGCCGCGGGGCCGGGCCGGGCCTGGGCGGCTCGGACGGGCCCGGGCGCCAGGCCAGGCGGGGCGGGCGCTGCCAGGCGTATCCCGCTGCGCTGTGCCGGGATGTGGCGGCCCGGCCGTGCCCTGGGCCCGCCCGGGCGCGCAGGGGTCGGAGCGGGCGGTGCCGTGTCCGCTCGGGAGCACAGGGAGCGGCCGGGAAGGCAGCGCGGAAAGCCCCGCTGCGGTGCTCGCAGCCGTCCTGCTTCGCTGCGTGCTCCCGAGCTCAGCACGGAAAACTTGGCTGCTCTCGCACTTGTTTATAGTTTGCTGCAATGGGAGGGTTTGAGGAGTTTTTAATGCTGTCACTCGCGTGTGGCTGGCGGGCAGCGTCACCGGTACGACATTGCGATGTTTCAGCCGCCGCAGGGCAGGGTTTAAATCCAAATCCAACCCTGCTTTCGTTTAGAAAAGGGAAGAAAAAAAAAGCCGGAAGTAGGTTCGCATTTTTGTACCATCCTTTCAAATGTCTTGACTGTTCGGTGTTTAAAATACACTGTCCTTTTCACAAGGTCGAAATTAGTAAAATAGACGTTAAAATTGAAGGCTGCCCCTCTGCTTTTGGCACTAGTTTACCATTGTGGTGGTTGCTACTCTTCCATATTGCTGGTAGGTGGAAAACCTTTTTTTATTTCTCTAAGAAGAAATCTGTTTATTAAGTATTGGGAGAGAAATTTCTTTAAACTAGAAGACAGTAGCATTAGATGTAGATATGTTCCCTGAGAAGGTGGGCAGACCCTGGCACAGGTGCCCAGAGCTGCTGGATCCCTGGCAGTGTCTGAGGCCAGGCTGGACAGGGCTTGGAGCAGCCTGGGATAGGGGAAAGTGTCCCTGCCCATGGCAGGAGTGGAACTGGATGAACTTTAAGGTCCCTTCCAACACAAACCGGTCTGGGATTCTGTAAAATTCTGGTTGTCTCGAAGAAGCTTTTCAATAGAATCCATGTTTTGAAAGGTATTTCTCTAGGTAGTTCTGGTTTTGAAACATCTTATGTCATCTTTAGGTAATCCCTATATTTGTTTGGACAGAGATAAACTAAGTCTCGTGAGGGAGAAAGAGGGAGCAGGGGGTTTTGTTTGTTTTTGTTGAACGTGTGAAATCCCTTGGAAAGAAGGGAGGTCAAAGCTGTTTTGCAGGAGGTGTCTGGAAGCACAGGGAGGTTTCACTAACATCATCTTGTGTTGGACAGGGCTGCCTGCCTGTGTTTGAGGCAAAATGGCTTTCAGTAAAGGATACCGTGTCTATCACAAGCTGGAGCCACTTCCCTTTCAGCGTGATGGTGGAAGCCAGGAACAGAGAAGAATGCCTCATGTTTGAGTCTGGAGCTGTGGCTGTCCTCTGTAAGTCGATCTGTTTTGATAACTGCTGGGTTAGAAAGGGGCCAGGCTTGTCACACACATTGTGTGAGCCATTTCTTTGTGGAATGTAAAGGAGCAACTCTTCTGTTTTTCTGTTTGCTGATGGAGAGGCTTCTGATTTAAATGAGAAAAGAGACATTTTCTTATTTTCATCTGCTGAGAGAGAATTTTACACATTTAATTACATTTCTTTATTCATCTGTTTTCATGTCCACTAAATTTTCATATAATTGCTTCCAACATCATCTTGCTTCTTGGGTTCTGAAGAAGCCTATTTCAAACACATGATAACTCATTGCTGAGCTAATTCTCTATGTTGCATTTCATAACAACAAATTCTGTATTCTTAAATGTTATATTGTAATTTGGTTTTATCTCATTTTATGTGATTCTTGATAGCTTTTTGATTTCTAGATTTATTTTGTATTTTTAGCCTATCTTGAGACTCTGTATTGCTTTGTCTTGTGATAAAATGAGTAATATTTGCGGCAAGGTGTCTTGCACTTCAGAGTTATTTTTGCGTGTTTTAAGTGAAAAATGCATGAGATATTTCTCTAAATTTTTGTCCCCCCTCCCCTGTGTTTTTGGTGGAGGACACTAAACTGAGAAGTGCAGAAGAGAGCCATAAGGCCTATACATAGGCTTTTAAAATTTGTAAAATTATAAAATGTGTTTGTGTTCTTTAGGAAGTCAAAGCACCTGGTTGCACAAGCCTGGCAGTGCCTAACATGGTTGCTGCGGTTGTGTGATGGTCCAGGTGAACAGTGAGAGCTTTTCTGCTATTTTTGAAATTCTTTCTTTTTCTGGTGCAGTTTCTTCTTACTCTGCATTTAAGTAATCTCTTTGCCTTTGTTAGCCGTATCCATAAGGCACTGTAGTGTGGATTGGGAGTAAGTGTCCAATCGTAAAGGTAGCAAACAGGTTTAGTGCAAGCTGTAGAATGTTCTGAAGATTTGTGGAACAGGTTGTTTTAGCCTGTGTTTAATAATTATGGGGCATGCTTGAGGGCCGGCAGATTATTTATTAAGGGCCAGAAAAATTATTTATTCCTGAAGGTTATGCTTAGAAAGGGCGGTGAGTCACTTCTTGTGCCAGGATACACTGCGGGCACCTGGATAAATGTCCTTCCCTAAAAATTAAAACCCATGTCCAAGTTCTTGCCCACTTCCCTGCCTTGTTGTTACCAAGCAGAGAGAGCCAGACCTGAAGGAAGTTTGAAAGCATCTCTCCTCTTGGATTCTCTACTTAGTGATAGCTCATTTTAATCTGCAAAGCACTGTCCTTGGAATTCTAATTGGTAGGTTACATCATAGAAAGCGTTCATACTCAGCTGGAAGTAGTCACTGAGTGTTGTTCTCAGTAACCTGAATCAGGAAACTGCTTTTTCTTTCTCTGTCTCCTACACGGCCATAGTTTTCCATTGAATATTTAGCAGTGGCATTTTTCTTTAATTCCGTCTATTTTATTTCCGTGTAATTCCCTAAATTCTTTAGGTACTGATACTTTTCTTAATGGTCGGAAGATCACAGTCTTAAGCTGACAACAGAAAAAGCCCAGGAGTCCCCTGGGTCGGGTTTTTTTCTTCTCTTTTTCTGTTTGCTGTTCCCACCTGGTATCTGTCCTTTTTAATGCCTATTTAAAGGAGTACAGTTATTGGGAAGATTTGGGAAGTGCCACTTCTCCATCTTGCTGGTCATATAACAGAATCCAACCAGAGGATTCCAGTCTGTAGCTGTACAAACTTACAAGTATTTGTACAAATCATAGATAAAGTTAATGAAATATTATTGTCCCTTGGGGAAGACTTCCCATGTTTGAATTCTGTGTGAATACATAGAAGAATGGTCTGATCAAGTATATATCGATTTAAATCTGAAACAGCATCACTTTAAACTGTAAGAAACTTCTGGGTTTTGATGCTGATGCTACTGCTTTTTAGATGACAAAAATTGACAGTACTGACCTCAAGATTGTTAGACATTTTTCCAAATATTTTAATAAATACTGGAGATTAGGTAACATGTTTAGCCTTATACCTGATCATAGTTCTTACCTGTATGTAGAGTGGATAATACATGCACAGCCTAGTAAAATACATTTTAGCATTAAAACTCATTCATGTGGTTCAGTTTGAAAGCCTTGGTGAACTGCACCTCCTGGAATATCCATGTACAGAAATTCGGGGTTGAAATGGGCTAAGAGGAAGGAGTGGAAGCTCCCTGGTCCTTTCAGTGGCATCTCAAAGGACGCAAGTGTGTCATTTTGCTGAGGGCAGGATAACTCGTTAGCCTTCCTGCCTGTGCGCTCGGTGAGGCCCTGCCAGACGATCCAGAGGCTTTAGTTCAGCCTGGCCAGGAAAGGCAGCACAGCTCAGGTGCTGGGTGATGTTCAGTGTGTGCCACACGCTGTTCTAGGCAGCCAAGGTGGAGGGCAGCAAGGAACAGGCTCGAGGGGAATTTCAGTCTGAAAGTGGGAGCAGCCAGGCCATGCTTCTGCTGGAGGTGTTGTTTATGAATGAGCTCACATTGCTGTGACTGCAACACCTGAGCAATACTTTTCTTTCCTTGCAACATTTAGCACTCTTTGGTCAGCAAGGTCCTGGTATGGGGTTAGCCCCAGACACTGGAGTGTGGGGGGATCCTTCTCAAAGCCTGGTGAGAGCACTTGGGTTGAAATGTCAGCAGATTGACTGCTGATTTGGTTAGAATTTAGTGGGAGGGTGTCATAGATGTATTTTTCTTACTTTCCATATGCCATGGGCTGTGTATTTATTCTTTGAAATAGGGCTCTCTGAGATGTCTTATCTGGAAAGGTTTTCCTGCCTGCCTGGGCAGGAGTGTGTTCTCTCTCCCTCTGCCTGCTCTGGCTGAGTCATCCCAAAGGAGTGCTGAGCTGTCTTTACTCCTGTGCTTGTAGAGAACATTCTATCTGGGAAAACACTGAGCCGTGAGAATCAAAGGAGTGTGGTGAAGCTGTGTGTTCCAGTTTTCCTCTTGGTTTTCAGAAGCTTCAAGTGCTTTTTTTGATGTTGCAACACTCCTGACCACAGGAAGTTCCTTACTGGCACTGCCTCGAAAGTAGAAGCCTGGGGTGAGTGAGCATGGACCAGGGCAGGATGGAGGAAGTGATGCCATATTTGACATTTTCCCATGTGTATTTTGCCCTTAAAAAACAAATCGAAGTGGGAAAAGCACAGGCAGTGTGAGAGAGAAACACTGAGATGGTCACTGTGAAAAAGCTTTGATTTCCCACTGAATTAGGTGCAATGTAAATGAAAAACATGACATGAAATGCTTTGGGTTGGTTCTTGGGCACTTTAAGGAAATAATAATTTACTAGCCACAGTAAGTTTCTCTGGTTTTGGTTAGTTGGTTTTGCAACCCTTTGCTGCTTTATTAGCCTTTGTTGGCCTTTTGCGAAGGCAAATTTTGCGAAGCCCGTGTTACTTAATTTACTTTGGGCATTTACTTCCTAAGACTTAACAAGGATATCCAGCATTCTCTGCAATGGAAAAAGAGAATAAATTCACAAAGACAGAAAAATCATTGTTCTGACATGTCATTAAATCCCAGGAGGCACCTTTAAGAAAAATCCTGCAAGAAGTTTAAAAGGAAACCTGATCTTTCCATAATAATTTCCAGTGTGGAGGAAGAACACTGCAGCTTTCTGGTTATGGGATTTAGAAAAGTACTTTGGTATCATTAAAGCCTTTCTAAAAACAGATTGAAAGAACGAGGGTCTGAAGTTTAGTTCTTTCCAGCCCAGTGGTTTTCTGGTTAAGACAGACACAGTTTGGTGATGCTGACAAAATGTTTTTAGATTGGCTGCAGGTTCTTAACACTCACCCTGGACTCACTGAGGACTTTAGAAATAAATGCTCATGCTGCTATAAAACTCTTTTTATTACATCTCTATTACAGGAGTATTAGTGCAATAGGTATCAGTGCAATAAGGTAAAGAAACTTTTTCAAAATCCACCTAATAAAACATTGAATGGGGTTGGATTTCAAGCTGTGGTTAAATAATTGTTTCATCTATATTAAATTGTCTGATCCATTTTAATAAAAGAGCTGGCAGATATTTGAACAGAAGCAGTAGGCTTGTGCACAGGCAGGGCTTTATTAATCTTAGGGAATACTTGTTAGGAAGAGCAATTCTAAGTAAAACAGAGCTTTTTTATTCTAAATAAAATGCAGATTTTATTCTAAATGACATAGCTGATGTGAGAGAGAGCACAGCAGAATTCCAGGACAACTAGATGTTTTGATTTGCTCTCCTTCGTGTTACGTTCTGAGGTTTTTGGTGTCAAAGTGAAATGGTGCTGGTTGTTGGTGGGCAGGGAGCCTCAATCCCTGTAGATGCAGTAGCAAAGCTGGGACTGTTGGTGTTGCCCTTGGGGTGCAGCCTCAACACGAGCAGAGGCTCAGGACGGGTGAGATGCTGCTGCTCTGAGTGTCTCTCAGCCGGCTCTGCAGCCGGGCTCGGGGCTGCGTTGCAGTGCTCATCGGTGGGCTGAGGTGTGCACTTCGCTCCCAGGAGAGCAGTGGCACATGTGCTTTCATTGCAGGTTGTTTGGGGGTTTTTTCCAAATGTGTCTGAAAATTGTCTTCTTAATTCATCTAAGATATGGCTTTTAAATACCACTTTGGTGAACCTGCAAGACTTCTGATCTGCTTGGAATATATCTAACACAGTTAAAATGGGCTTGTGGTAGTCTTGTTCAGAGACAATGCTGCTGCATCATAGTTTTATTCTTGGAGAAAAAGGGTAATTTTTTTAATGAAAAAAGCAACATTAAGCACTAATTTTAATTGCAGGGGAGCATTCTCAGGCATCTTATTTGTCTGTGTTGTAGAAGCTTTTTATAATATGAGATGATGTTAAAAATGCCGGTGTTCTCCTTTAATATCACTTGGAGTTTCTGCAAGTCTTTTTTTATTGCTTAAGAGCATAGCATGATCATAGTTTGTCACAGAAGCAAGCCCTCATTTTCCATTTTAAAGTGCCATATGCTCATCCATTTTGGTTTCTTTCCAGAAGTCGTCTTGTAGGCGCTGCTTTTGTAATCTCTCAGCTTTTCGGTTTGAAGTGGCTCGTTCTCGCTGCCATAGTATTGGGGCTTTTACATCAGCAAATCTTTCCTTTTCTCTCCACAGCTTCTGCAGAAAAAGACACCATCAAGAATACATACTCCAAAGTCATGGATGCCTATGGGCTCTTGGGTGTGTTAAGATTAAACCTTGGTGAGTCAAAAATGTAAAACCTGAATTTTTCATTTAGGGCAGAGTACTGTGCTGCTCTTGTAAGACTGGATCTTTGCAACAGGAAAAGGGCTTATTTTTTCTATTTGTTTGGTTTGGTTTTTTCTTTGCAGAGTAACTTACAAGTTTGGAGCAGTCCCAGAAGTGAGGGAGTGGACAAAAATGTCTTGTGTTTTTGCAATTCCTGTACTTTGAAGTGTAGTTTCTCCCTTTCTTCTGTAGAACTTGGGATTGTGTTCTTAGCATTGGTTCTTTTTGTACATTTTTCAGGCAAACTGCAGTGGGCTCGTGTGCCTTAGCACATAAACAGATCAGCATCTTTCTCTGCTAAGATCCCTTCTCTTACCTGTGCCCTTTCTTGTTTTACAGGAGACACACTGTTACATTATCTGGTCCTGGTGACAGGATGCATGTCTGTGGGAAAGATTCAGGACTCTGAAGTTTTCCGAGTTACCTCCACCGAGTTGGTGTCGTTGCGAGCTGACCCAGCAGACGAAGATCGCGTTTCAGAAGTGCGCAAAGTGTTGAACTCCGGGAACTTTTATTTTGCGTGGTCTGCAACCGGTGCCAGCTTGGACCTGAGTCTCAGTGCTCACCGCAGCATGCAGGAGCACAGCACTGACAATAGGTTCTTCTGGT
Organism: Luscinia megarhynchos; assembly: GCA_034336665.1. Taxonomy (NCBI): domain Eukaryota; kingdom Metazoa; phylum Chordata; class Aves; order Passeriformes; family Muscicapidae; genus Luscinia; species Luscinia megarhynchos. The sequence continues at coordinate 214,716 of JAPFBE010000013.1, read as the reverse complement.
GAGTTCAGAATTGCTTCAGCAGGCCTGAGGAGTTCATAGAGCAATGAATTCTTCTGCACACTAATGCCTGGCAAGTTTTTATCCTCACCTTTCCCAGCTCTTGCATGTACACCTTTGTCCCACAAACCTTGAAGAGATAGAATAGCATTATTTGATCTCAAGGCAGAAGTCTGTTACTAATGACTGCTTGGGAGTTTCTTCATTGGAAGTCATGGATTTTTCACTGCTTCTATTGTATTTTCGTCTCAACATCTCCTGTGATGTTGTGTTTCAGTTTTGGTGCCTCTTAATTCTTCATCAGTTGTGCTGGTTTTTTGAATGGGTGCAGTTATGAAGCTTCAAAGAGAAAAAATTACTATTTTTTAGAACATTCTGGATTCTAAAACGATGTGATGTTTACAGATAGATTCCAAGGGGGTTTCCAGCGTATGAAAGCACTTCAAAAGTTTTGTTTCTCAGAAAATTGTGATTTGCTGGTTTTGTTGAGACAGCAGGTATTCTCTGCTACAAAGTGCACCTTGCTTGGCTGCTGCACTCACTATCCTTTTACTGAATATTTTTGAATAAAGTACAGGTTTTCACACAAAGAGGAATACTCTCACCAAATTGGATGTTTGTGCCAATCAGCAGCTTAAATAATGCCAGTAATGCACACTGACGTGTCAAAATTTGTTCCCTTCAGCCTGTGTTAAAAACACTCTGTATCCAGGCGTCTTGGTAGGGTCCTGAGGACTTGGCTTTGCACACACTTAGAACAGGTGAAAAGGTGCATGCATGCTCTCTTCTGGCCAAAATACACCAAACCACCTCTGGCAAATGAGCCATTGCTTCTCTGGTCTTAGCTGCTATTTCGCTCAGGTAGAGGAATCTGATCAAAGTGAAGTATAAGAAAAAACTATTAATAAGCTCAAGTCTTTAGAAACACTGCTTCCTTGATGTAGGTTGTAGAAACCTTGCTGTTTGTCGATGCATCTGGAAAAAGACTTTGCTGTCATTCTTCAATCGGTATTTTTGAGAAATGGTGCCTGTTGACCCTGTCCAAATAAGCTGGGCTGATTCTGACTCCCGTTGTAAAACTTCTGAAGTTACCTGATTCTGTTTTCTTCAGTGAGAACCAGTCCTCACAGGACATAGGTGGAATGTCGAGATTCCAAGATCTAGAAATGTAACCACTGCAAGTCAAGAACAGGAAGTGTTCTGCATATGCACTTTAGTGACCTTCCTGGGGCTTTTTCTGTGCCAAACATCCAGGTTCAGAGTGCCCAGGGAAAGAATATTGTTTGCTTTCAGTCCTGTTATTATGCATCTGTATACTCTAGGTTTAGGATGAAAAAGCTAAAATTATGGAGCTTCCACCGCTATAGCAAACAAGCTGTTTGCAATTCCAGTAGAATTATCTGGGCAGAGACACAACCAGCCATGTTCCTGGGGTTTGCATTTCTTTGCTGTGCAGAAAATTTTGATCCCTTTTTATACAAGTGAATGTTTCTGAAGAAGATCAAAAGCCAATCCCCACTAGAATGAGGCAAACAAAAGATTTCACAAAACCCAGACTTTAGTCTTACGTAATACAGCACTGATTAATGTTGCTAAATGCTCAGGTACATTGAAACTGCGGATCTCCTTTCTTGTGAACAGTAATTGCTATTAGAGACTGATATATGCAATATATAAAGTACCAGCACTTAACCCTGAAATTTAAAGAAGTTTGAGAACCAGTTGGCTAGGAATGCATTCCTGGAAGCCTGTCTGGTGAGCGGCATAGGGTTAGGTGACATATAATGAAAGTATTCAATGTATGTTGGTAAGAATTTCTTTTCTAGCTTTATTTTGGGGTGGTGTGAGATTGAATGTTGCTTTACCCACTACGAAAAGTAATCCTGTCATTGGAATTATGTCTTGCTTTCCCAGAGTCTGTAATCTGGCTTCTCAAAACAAGGCTGACCAGAGAGGTATAAACAAGCTTGGAGGATTGGTAGGTGACAAGCAAAGACTGTAAGGGTTATTATTTTAAGGTTGTTGAAATTCATAGTTTCACTCCACCTTCTTATTGTGCTATTTGCTATTTCAGGGACATTTAAATGAAAGTTAGATCACAAAACTGTACCATGCCTATTTTCCTGGTCCTATTTGTGGTACCAGATGTAAAATGTAAGGAGTCAGTAGTCAGCTTAACAGTTGGAGCTGAATTGTAATTCCTTGTGGTTATTTGGTGGTTGTTTTCTCCCTGATAGGAACCAATCACTGCATTTACATCTGAAGCACTACGGTGTCAACTGTGATGACTGGCTGCTTCGCCTCATGTGTGGAGGGGTGGAGATCAGGACAATTTATGCAGCTCACAAGCAGGCAAAGGCTTGTCTCATTTCACGACTAAGCTGTGAACGGGCCGGCACGCGATTCAACGTCCGGGGAACAAATGATGATGGTCACGTTGCCAATTTTGTTGAAACAGAGCAGGTATGTTACACTCCAATGCCCATAGCTTGGCTGACAAGCCAATGTAAGCCCCCCTGTGGTTAGATTTTTGCTCTGAATGAATAAATCACAAGTCAAGTCTGTCAGCAGCAGATATTGGAATAGTTTCTTTGATGCTAAATTAGGAAGCTAAGTAGGTTATGTAATTTGATGATCTTGGTTTTTAGTGTGGCTTATGGTCAGGCCATGCCTGGGTCTGGGTTGCAGTAGCTTAAGAAGGTGCTGAGCTCCTGTGGGAGGCTGTGCTTCCCCTGAGCCCCTTGAGCTCCATGGCAGCATGTGCCACTTCTGGCCTGAGCTAATCTAAAGTAATAGAAGCAGGCAAAAGGGATTTCTGGCAAATACGAAACACCGGTAACCTTGTTGCTCAGGAAGGATAAAGGCATTCCACTTAGCACAGCTCCTCTGAAAGGCAGCTTGTAAAGCCACTGGCATTCTGCTGCCTTGGATTTCATAGCTCTGCCCTCATTCTTCAGAAATGTGAGAGCCTGCTCAATCTTTCTTTGCTGGCCTTGCTTGGCTCCCTTTCCACGGTAGTCTGTTCCCAAGAGGTTGTTCTTACAGCCGTGTTCTTGCTCCTAGGTTTGTTTGGCTGAGTCGCTGGCTCCTTCCAGAGCCCAGGAGGCTGGAGGAGAACTCTGTGTAGGAAGGGCTCTGCTCATACACCTCCAGTTTCAGGAGTTCAGTCACAGCACTCCTGTTACGCCTTCTCTGCCCTAGTTTCCTGGCATGCCAAGGTCACTGAATGGCTGTGGTGTGCTATTCCATTTATGTTTTCCTTTCCTGGATACTTCATGGACCGTGATATGTTGGTTTCTGGTGCAGAAGATCTGCAAGCATTCAGAGTAGGCTGCATGGTGATTTTCTGTGCATTGGTATTCTTTTTAACTGTTCCTGCAGCAAAGTCTTACCGAGTTGTTTAAAGCATCTTACTCCGAGTGCAGAAGTTACTGAAGCCCAAATAATAAAAGCTACATTTTCTTACACATCGTGAATTGTGATTCTCCAAAGGGGCATGAGAGCAACCCAACTTTTTGTAGGAATTGTTCAGAACAGATACAGAGAAGTCTTGGAAACAATATTTGAGCTTGTGGTGTGGAATTTGTAATGCATAAATATATGTTTTTTGCTCCATGTTTAGTTAAAGGCTGAGAATTCTAAAATCTTACACTGTGATAATTATTAATACTATGCTTTACTTACTTTCCTTAACAGGTGATATATTTGGATGACTCTGTGTCATCTTTCATACAGATTCGAGGATCTGTTCCATTATTTTGGGAGCAGCCAGGACTGCAGGTAAGCAGGAGATATGAATAAGAAAGATCTGCTTAATTAATCTGTCGTTTTAAACATCATCTACTAGCCTTTGGGCTCTTCTTCACAGTTGCCTGTGAGGATGAGGTGATCCTTTGGGAGCATGTTGGTGCTCCTGTGACTCACCAAGCCTGCTCTCAAGTCAAAAAGTTGCTTTGCACACAACTTGAACATCCATTCTTTTTCGGTGTCTTCTCTGAAGATATGACTCTTTCCTCTTTTAAATCGGTTATCTAAGGGCATCCAAACAGACTGTTTTCTTCTGAATTGTTCTTGAGGAGAAGTCTTTCAAGAGGTCAATAAGAATCAAGAGTTACTGTAATAGGATTTCATCACAATTTTCTTGAAAGAGGGACTGATTCAGCAAGTACTACTGTGACACATTTTTTATGGGAAAGGTTAGAAAAAGTTTGTGCCTTACAGGAACTCTAGGTTCTTTAGACATACCAGCATTTTGCAGTATAGTTGCTGTAACGTTCACGTGCCTTTTGCTCAAAACAAGGCAATTTAATGTAACCTTGGTGTCATAGGTGGGATCCCATCGTGTCAGGATGTCAAGGGGTTTCGAGGCAAATGCACCAGCTTTTGACAGGTAAAAATCATCTAAATTTTTTGCGAATGCACTGAAAACCTCTGGTAAGTTCTGCTGCATCACAGAGATGGGATGCATTATTCCATACAAGAGGCTTTGTCTGTGCAAATGTGGCATTCAGCAATGCTGGCAACTCCCTGGACATTGCTTATGTCTTTCAATGCTTTGTTGGAAACTGTGAATAAAATTTATATCGAATACTGTTCAATTTCCCAGTGTTGCAGGTGTTGCTGTTAATTTTCTGTGCGCCAGAAGATGAGTGTGGAATTTTTCTTCTGTTAACAGGCATTTCCAAACTCTTAAAAATTTATATGGCAAGCAAATTATTGTAAATTTACTTGGGGCAAAAGAAGGAGAGCACATGCTCAGCAAAGCTTTCCAGGTGAGTATGGCAGTTCTTTCACTGTGCATATCCTGGAGTTTGCTCCTTTGCTTTTACATAGCCTCTGGAAACCAAAGCTGCAGGTATGCTGTTCTCTGGGAGCTAAAATTGGATTTACAACAGCACTGCTTAAGATGCATGGTGTGAAATGAATTGTTAAAAGCTCTCCACGTAATTCCTGCTTGATTCTGTTCAGATTGATTACTGTACTGGAAAATTCTAACAGCAATGTAGACAACGTTGAGGGATTTTAAGTGATTTTCATATTTTGTGCTTACTAGTGTCTTATTGAAAACATAAGTCTTTCTTACACTCTAAAATTGATTAATAAATGCATGATACTTTATTTAATGCTGCAGTATTTCTTCTAAGGGTATTTCTTTTGTAATTAATGGATAAATCCCTTAATATTTTCTTTAGAAAATAAAATTTATCAAATTAAATATGGAGCTGCTTCATGATCAGCAGGAAATGTTCAGGAGATGTTAACTATTAAGTGGCTGCTCTCATTAATTCCCACTGGTTAGTTTAAAAGAAAACCTACATTGCAGTTCCTAAATGCTGACCATTTGAGGAGTTCTGTCTGAAGCCAGAGAACATGTCAGTAGCCCTGTGTTATTTCCCCCTCCCTTTCCCCCTGTATTGTGATTGAATGGCTTGGGGCATTTCCTGGGATAATTTGCTGCATCCAGCCCTCGTGGTGGTGGACGGGAGAGCTCTCAGACGTGCCTCGATACCCAGGGCTCTGCCAGCAAACATCCTGTGGGCACTTGGGGCTTCCTCAGGGAATATTAGGGTGTTTTCCTCAAGCCACCCTCTACAGCAGCCTAACTCCTTTGAGTGGGCTTTCTGTCAGTAGTAGCTGGTGAAGTGTTTACTCGATCCCTGTTGCTGACCGGCATGTCAGTGACTCTTGGTGAAAAGGGGTTTCACTGAAACAGTCTTTTGCAAGTGAAAGCATTTGAACAGCAGAAGAGGCCATGGTCTGCCTTGGTGACCTCTGGGGTAGTAAGGGAAAAAGCTGACTTTGTGACAAGGCAAACAAAAATGCACGTGAAATATTAATCAGTTCTGAGTGATTTGTTTCAATGGTGATAAAAGTTGTTTCATTTTACCTAAAAGAAAGCTAACAAAACAACTTTTAAAATATTTGTCATCTCTTCTTTAGCTATTTTTGTGTTTGTTCAGGTACTGGTATATTTACACTTTTTTTTTCTGTTTACAATGCCAGAGCCATTTGAAAGCATCTGAGCATTCAGCTGATATCAAAATGGTGAACTTCGACTATCATCAGATGGTTAAAGGTGGAAAGGCAGAAAAACTACACAGTGTGCTTAAACCTCAAGTCCAGAAATTCTTAGAGTGTGGATTTTTTTATTTTGATGGAAAGGAAGTGAAAAGGTTTGTGTGCATAACTTCTGTGCATTTCCTCAGATTAAATTGTGGTGCTGGGTTGTGTTTCACCCCTCAGCAAGAAGATAAAACATGTTGCCTGTGTTAGTGTAGTTTTAGTGTATCCTGGGTGATGCTTAACAGCTGAAGTACGAGTCACCTATTTTACTCTGGTAAGGTCTTGTCTCATTCTGTGTAGGCTCTAAAAATCTCTTGGGAAGGTCTCTGTGAGACAGTCAAGGGGCAAGAATTAATTTCAGGCCTCTGAAATGGTGAAATGGTGATAATCCTTTTTCTAGCAGGCAGGCACATGGAATTAATGAGTGTTTTTCCATCTTCCTGTAGAACATGCTGAGGATTTCCCTCAGTGGTGGAATGCACCGTTTTCTGTGAGTTGTGAACGTTTGTGTTGAGGGCAGTGTTTTTGACTGCACTGACTCCCCCACTGGAGAGATTTACTTTCTCTCAAAGCAGGATTGAAATGTGTGTTTCTTGCTCTGCTCTGTACTTATTTCTGATCCCTGGTGCAAAGGCTGTGCTGATGTCAGTAGGACATGAGAAGCAGGGATAGAAGTAGGCAACATTGCTTCTCTTCTCTCTTCCACACCCTTCCTCCTCTTAATTAATGCAGGGCAAAGTGCTGAGTGAGGTTCTCCCTGAGAAAGAGTTGCTGAATGATGAGGGAATAAGCTCCAAAGAGCTTTAAAAGTGGCTTTTAAAAATTTTTTATCAGGGGATTCAAATAATGCCATCATAAATCAAAATGCCAACTGGAAGCAAAACAAAGTTGTGGCTTGTGACAGCTTAAAGACTTGTGTTAATGACAGATACACTTACAATGCTTGTGAGTTCATGGACTGTCTCCTTTGGGAAATGTCGGGCTTTTTGCTTTGTATTTCAAATCAAATGCAGAGAGAGTAATACAAAAAAAAATCTTGATGAAAGTTCTTCAGAACTTGCTGCAGTCTGTGGTTAGGTCTCCCAAGTAAAGGTGCTGAAACCATTCTGACTTTGGTGGACAAAGAGTATAGTGGGAATGACAGAAGTAAGGGATAAGTGTGTGTCCTTGGGAGAGGCATTAGAATTTTGTACTCCTAGCTGAGCAAGCAGCATGTGGATGTTGCTTAATGTGATCCTTTGGAGAGCTTTCTAGCAGGAGTTACTGGGCTTCTCCCAAAGGAAGTGGAGTAGTTCTGAGTGCCTGAGGACCTCCTACATCTCTTTAATTTTTGTGGGCAAAATGGGGCATTGGAATTGGCTTTAGTTATATCACAAATTCTTGTTACTTTTGGTTAAATGGAATTCAAAAGTACTGTCTCAGTACTTTTTTGTTGTTGTTATTGTTCTTGTAACTAAGAGTTATTTCTCTCTGAGGTTCTTTGGAAGTGTGTTAGTTGAGTTGTTTGAAAGGAAACCCTAATCTTGCGTGACGCTCTCAGCAAGCAAGGAGGAGTGGGAGAAACTGAAGCAGAAGGACTAATGTTATTTGCAGAAGATGCCTGAACTGTGCTCAGTGAGCACTTGAAGCTCAGCCTCCGTTGCTGCCACGTTTTTAAATGCCCTGGTGGGGCAGGCAGGTCCCCCTGCCAATGCCCTGATTCACTGCCCTGGCTCAGATCTGTGTCCCCATTGAGGAGATGTGTTGAACGGGTTATTTCAGTTATTTTCTCTCTGCTGTTGTCCTTGGCACAGATCCCAGAGCGGCACTGTCAGGACCAACTGCTTGGACTGTCTGGACAGGACAAACAGTGTGCAGGCCTTCTTTGGCTTGGAGGTAGGAACCCCATGCAGCCTCTGCTGGGCACTGGGCTGGGCAGTAGTGCCACCTTCCCAGGAAGGGCAGGTGAGCTTCTCCTGGGTGTGTTCTAGTGGGAGCTGGCCTTGCTCTGACTGCCAGAGGGAAGGCCTGCAGCACGTCTGAAAATGAAACTCTATGGCTGCTGTAAGGTCAAACCTAGGAAAATCATTAGCCTTCTGTTTGCTGAATTCTGTTTTGCTCAAATGCTCCTCTTGAAAGGAATTCCTGTGAGAACTTCCAAGGCATTGCTTGTAGAACAGACATTTCTAATTCTGGAATATGTAGTGCTTGGCTGCTGCATTAGCACAAGTTTTCTATGGCAGAAGACTCTTTCTACACTCTTGATGTGGAGAGTACGTACATGTCAAACTTAGCTTTGTAGCTCCATTTTTTTCGTTTCATACCCTTTTAAGAACTTCGTAAATGCAACTTTTTTTTTTAAACTAGGTGTGCCAGATTTTTCAGCAATGAGAATTATGATTTCAGCTGAAGTATGAGCACTAAAAGCATAAAACTAATTAATAAGAAGGGAAATGGTTAATCCTGAAGAACTGCTTACTTAATTTTAAAATTCTGTCAAATGAGATATAGAAATTCTTTATTTAACACAGTAGGTACTTAAAATAACAGGTACTGAACTCTAGATGGTCCCCTAAAATTATAAGAGCAAGCACCCAATTTTTAAAACTTGTTGTATATTTCTTCTTAGTTTTGTTTTCCAAGTTTCCTTTTGTGTCTTTTGTTGATTTCTACCCAACTTTCAGAATTTTGCCACCTCCATTTTGTATCTATTATTTCTGTGTCTGTTATTTTTTTCCTTCTTGCTGTCAGGCACCCTAAGATTTTAAAGATTTTTAAAAGCTCTTGAAAATAGCTTTTGTGTTTAGTTTGGTAAACTTTGAGATGAAAGCATTTCCAATTCAGCTGCCTAATTTTTTTCCTCTATTACTACCTATCTTCAAAGGAAAATGAAGTGTTGGTTCTAAATTGCAGGTATGATGAAACCTTTCAAGTGTGATCTGGTGAGCGTTTGCTCAGAATGGTTCATACAAACCCAAGACTTGTGGGGCTTTATGCGTGTATACCGAAAACCAGGATGTGCCTTTTAAGAAGTCTATTTAAAATGGAGGGTTCTTTGTTTGATTTTGGTTTTTGCTCATGCTGTCTTCACCTGTTACAGATGCTAACAAAACAGCTGGAGGTATTAGGATTAGCTGAGAAGCCTCAGTTAGTTACTCGCTTTCAGGAAGTTTTCCGATCCATGTGGTCTGTGAATGGTGATTCTGTCAGTAAAATTTATGCTGGAACTGGAGCCCTTGAAGGAAAAGCAAAGGTAAAGTACATCTTCTCAAATCCTCTGGTTGTGTTCACTATGGGTTTTAATGAATTCTGCCATGAATATATAGCAATGATAGATTTTCTCTAAAAAATGTGCTCTTAGTAATCCTAAAACAATCCCAAACAAAACCCAACCAACCAAAAAATTAACTTAAAATGGTTGGTTCTGTTCATAACCAGGTCATGTTCGTGTACATCCCTTCCTAGCTGTGTTCCTGCATCCCATGTAATATCATTGTGTAGAAAAGGATAAGGATCAAATCTTCCTTTTCTTTAGAACATAGCTCAGAAATATGTATGTTGAAATCAGCTTTAGTTTAGTTGAGTATTTTTACTTTTCTCTTTGTACCTCTCCTGCTATTATTTCAGCCCCATTCACTGTATCTCCTTTTCAAGTGTGTTTGGTGGGATGTTGGTTGTGTTTTTAGTGTTTAATAATGTTAATATTAATCCAGTTATAGTCTGGTGGGTTTTGTTTGCATGTTTGTCCAGCTTTTTCTTTATAGTTTTGCAGTTACTGAAAAAACCCCAAATTTTCTTTCTACCTTGCTTTCTAACGCTGTGAGAACAGTTCCATGCTCCATGACAGTGTAATGTTTCTCTTCATCTGGTCTTTGTCTTGGTTGATGCCTGAGTTGTTCCCATTTTCAAATGCTGTCTTTTGTTTTTTTTCTCACAATGTTTCTTCTTTGTTTCCGTAATCCTGTGCCAGGCGATACCTGTCAAGACAAATGTTGACCTGTAGCAATTTTTGCCCTTAGTTCCTTCAAGAATGTCTTTTCACACTGTTCTTTCTGCTAAAGAATGTGCTGCTTCTCCTTCCATGTTACATCATATTTTCCCATAGCCGGATGTTTTGGATTTTCCATCATTTGTTCATTCACACTGTGCCAGGGTCCTTCTCTGCTCATGTAGGAGGTATCACAGCAAAATACACAAAACCAAAAGAATCAAATAACCTTGTTGCTTATTCTGCCCCTTGACTGGTGCATACAAGACTTCTTCATTTGGGAATTGCTTGTATTTTACTATAGAGTGGAATTTGTTTCAAGATGTTTAGTTTTATTTTCTTACAAAAATATCACCCACACTGCCAGGAAAACTGTAGTGAGTATTTTATGGAGTGTCTCCCCTTGTCTTGACTTTCCCATTCAACCTTCTTAGTTCCTTTTCCTAAATTAATAGTTTTCTATTTCATCTAGTTCGTTTGGCTGGTTTTTGGTTTTTTTTTTTACTTTTAAAAATACATTTAATGTATTTCCATTTCTAATGTTTAAAACACAGAGTAGATATCCTGGTTTCAGATTGTTAAACCGCAACAGTACATTTATTCTGCTGTCTCAGGTATAATGCTGCATCCCTGCCCTGGGACAACTCTAATTAGTACCACATCTTGTAAATCAAACCAAACATCTCTGACACAAGTCCCATCTATTTAAAGAGAATCTTTGATGCTTGCAAAGCCATACAATACTTGCTCCTGTTTCAATCAAACCTGACTCAGTATGTTTTTTAGTACTCTGAGTATATATTTTAAAATGTAGTTTTTAAGTTGCATTCTCATTTCTCAAATGACAATTTTCATGCCTGAAATTGTTCCATTTCTTACTTGTTAGTTTGATTCTTCAAAGCCAGAGAATACATAGAAGTAAAAATACAGAAATATTGCACAGGAGAAAATTCTTTTAACCTTAAGTGTGTTAATATACATTTCTATACTGAAAACCAGTTCTTTTTAAAGTATTATAATACTCGTTCCATCTAACTCCTTACCTGCTCTTTCTTTTGCTTTCTCGGGGTTCCTTTCAATTAATTGCCTGAAATGTGAATGGTGAGTGTGGTTTTGGGGATCCTCAGTTGTACGTTGTCTACCAGGAAGGGAGTGCATCCTATCACAATCCTGTTGTCATAGAGTGTTCCCTACAGCTTATCCCCATTGTCTGCTAAAGTCACTTAGCTTTGCTTAAAGAGAAACTCCTGTCTTGCTGTCCAGTACAATTCATAGAACTGAATCCTGGGGTGGTTTTGTTAAGCTTTTGCCTTCTTTCCACATGCATTTAAGGGGCTTTCATGGGCAATGCAAGCTGTAAACTTAGGAGTGTTTTTTAATAACAGCACAATCCCTTGCAGCATCCCTGATGGATCACAGTCTATATTTCATGTACTTGCAGCAGTGTGTGTTCCCAGACACCTCACAGGCAAGGCACGTGCAGCAGCACGTGTAATCAGAAAGGTTTTTGTGTGCCCCGATCAACACTGCCAGGTTTGGGATCGAGTGCCAGGCTGCATTCTGTGTTAGTGGCATTATCCTTGAGGTGTGGGTGACCCTGGGTACATCTGCATCACTTGTTCCTTGTCTCTTGTTTAGCCCAGCTGGTTGGACACACTTCCTCCAGACTGCAGCTCAGTTAGTCCCAAGTGTGCAGAGACAGTGTCTGGGGGCGGGTCTGTGTTCCTTCTGGGATGCTGCATGACACTTGCATGGAATTTCTACAAGTTAAGGGGGGTCTTAAGTCAAAGCTTTCTCCGTTTTTATTATGGATGTTCCAGAATGTGAATTCTGAACTCCTAAGTGCATAAACATATACATTCATGTATCATGACATTTGGACTTGAGTGCTTGTTCATCTCTCACTATTTGGGGAAAAGCCCAAAATCCCTGTCATGGTCTAAACATGGCACTGTATCAAATTAATATTTAAAGGCCTGGGGTTTAGGGGAAAAAAATTGCTTCCCTCCCTGCAGTATTTTATTTTATTTAGCTTCATTTAAATCTGCTTGTTAGATATGTCTTGTAGGTATTACTGTGGGTTTTAGTATTTGAGGGTGGGGGCAAAGCACATGTAGCCCAGTAGGCTCAGACCAGTTGATTTAACACTTAAAGAAGAAAGTTGCCTTAGCCCTTAAAGTCATTAACACGTTTATGTGTATCTACTGAATATTGCCAATGTTTTGTGAGCAGTGTCCAACATAAAATATTTTATACGTGTTCCTCCCTAACAGGCTGGAAAGCTGAAGGATGGTGCTCGTTCTGTGACCAGAACGATCCAAAATAACTTTTTTGATAGCTCCAAGCAGGAGGCCATTGATGTTTTGTTATTGGGAAATACCCTAAATAGTGATTTAGCAGATAAAGCACGGGCTCTCTTAACCACCAGCAGTTTACGCGGTATGTGTTTTTCAGGATTTTAATCTCTGATAACTGTTTGGTCTAAGAAAGCTGTATAGAGTTTGTTTTCAAAGCACTATTGGAAAGTATAAATGCTATTTTATGTTCTCTTGGCTTATTAAAAAATGAAAGGTACTTCTGCTTTACTAATAGCACCAAACTAACGTGCTGCAGAAATTGCTTTACCTGTTTATGATATGTGGATGAAGTTCTACATCAAAACCAGAGAGATTTGGATAAGAAACTCTGCTTGTGCAGAGCAGCCACTTTGGTACCGGGAAGGTGGCTCCTCTCATGAGAACAGGGTGCTGAAGCAGCATCCTGCATCCCCAAAGAGGAGTAGCCTCTGGTCCCCAGAACTGCAATCAGTCCCATCTTCTACAGGTCTGGTGGGCAAGAAAATAATGGGTCAGTCACAGGGCTCTGTTCAGTCCCCTCCTAGGACATCAAAAATGCAAGAGCTCATATTTGGGCAAAGAAGGAACTTGAATTTGAGTCTTCCTTCCAAAATCCCAGGTAATAATGTTCTGGGTTACTGCATTTTTTAGGGATTAGTAATATTCTGAAATTTTCCTTTTCATTTTTTTTTCCTTCTCCCGGACACACCTTAACCTAGAATGAGGAAAAATATGTCAAAGCTTCAGTGCAAATCTGTGGCTCAAGAAGAAAATCGTTGCCCTGTTGCAGCCTTCATCTCGAGGGTCCACATCTTCATTTGGTGTGGAGTCCGAGGGAGTGTTTTTGTCCCATTTGTTTAGAACAAGGTTTCACCTTATTGTGACTTTTTTTTATATCTGAAACCTGCTAAATCAGCCTCACCTCAAAATTAATTCAAATTTGTTTTCATTTCTTCTCACTTTTTCTGGAAATACAAGCTGTCCTTTCCATATTTGCAGCTTCTGACAGCTGAGGAGCATTAATCCCTCTTCCCTGAAATCTCTCTGCATCCTCTGCTAGGTGACAAGGTAACCAGTGGGGTACTTCAACATGTGTGAATCCATTATTAAGAGAGGAGGAAAAGAGAATTTGCTAATCCTCTTGTGAAACTTGGTAGATTTTGCAGCATAGAACACGTGCTTTGACTGATGCAAGTGGTTATGTGTAATAAATTGTGTATTAGCAGCGTTATTTTCTCACACATTGCTGGAAAATCCTAAAAAGCATTAACTTATTTGACTAATCTTTTCTTGTTTTCCTCTTACTGCATCCGTAGTTTCAGAGCAATCATTACAATCAGGTATAGTATAGTAAAATAAGCTGTAAATACCTGACCAGCTCTTGTTGTCCTCTGACTTTTCTTGTGTCTGTTTATGTAATATTTGGCTATGGGCTCACATTTTCCTGGTGGTGTTTGAATCTGGCATTCCTGTGCCCTAACATCCTAGTGAGAATATAAGAGGTGAAAAATGTTGCAATTGAGCTTTGGTATGAGTTAGGAAATATGGTAATCAAATTACAGGGGTTTATTTTTGCACATGGTCTGTCTGTAAAGGAATTTTCCTTTTTAACTGATTTGGAGGCCTCTGTATTTTTGCTTTGTTAGGATAAGAGGTGAAATTCTTCAGTACAATTCATCTTATTTGCTGCTAGAAGGCTCCACATGCTTGTGTTCTTGCAGGAAACTTGTCAGCACATCATGTTCTTGTTCCTCGAAACCATTATTTAAAATAAAATGTTCCAAATGCTCTTCTATTCAGATTTTACCATGTGTTGAGCAAATTTGAGTGGCCTTTACGTTTGCCAACTTCGTGTGTTTTACTCTACCTACTTAACTCTTAGTTAAGAGTATCTAAAGAATAAAATTGAGTCTCAAGTAGTCTATGTCTGAAATTAAGTGATTCATTGGCATTTTGTCAGTGTAACCAAGTGCTTATTGGAGTGACTGGTCACACTCTCACTGATGATGGTATTACCTTCTATCTTAGAACTCCAGAAGAAGAGCCAACTCTTTTTATATATTTATAAATTATTGTTTTATTATTACTTAGGTCTAAGTTTTATTATTTATTAGAATGCCTATTTTTAAAGAGTTAGAAGTCAATTGCAGGGTTTCATCTGGGTACGAATATTGAAGTATTCCTACAGGAATTTGGATGTTGTGGTAAAATATTCCATCAGGTTCCAACAGTTCCACTCAGTTGTACAGAGTATCCCAAACAGAAATTTAAATTAACACTCCCTTTGTGGAACTGATTTCCACATTTCTGCTTGCCCAGTAACAGCAGCAGTCAAAGTATTTTTCTGCAGAATATATAGCAGAAAATGTGACTGCTTGGATTTCCAACGTTGTAGAGTGAGGCACAGTTTTACTGAAAAGATAAATAACTGGAAACAGGTAGGAAAATCAGAGTCTCAGGAGGCTCAGGAGCTCTGAAAAGCACTTGGTTCACTTAGTATTTTGGAAAGGAGTAGAAATGTTTATTTTTAAATACTCTTAATTTATAAAAAGAGTCATTCTACAATTTAGGAAGACTGCTAGTTTAAAGATAGAGATTTTTTTGTTTATAATAAGCTTGTTGTCAGTTCACCTCCAAAGTTAGAGTCTAACCTGGGTAAGGATTTTCACATTACGATCTCATAGCAGCATCAGCAGTTAAATAGGAAATAATGACGTTTTGTAGCTTTTCTTAAAAGCTGCTCAGTAGCAACTGAATACTTTGAAGTCGCTACAGTGAAGCTGAAATCCAGTAAATTTTCCAAAGCAAAAGATGGAAGCTGAAAGGAGGAAGGTCCAAGCTGTGCCCTTAGACTTGCTCAGAGTGCTGCAGAGGCTCATCTCTGCAGGCCTGCACAGCTGCCTACGGTGCTGTTTGGGTTCTGGGCTTCAGCAGCCCTTGGGTTGATTTGGGTTTTTGGATGTGTTGTGGTTGCAGCATTCCTGGGATTGTTTCCCTTCAGTGCTGGGGACTGAGGTAGCTCCTGTCTTCACCTTCTGTGGCCTTTTGGGTGTGTGCTGGACTTGTGGCTGGAGTCACCTGGGGTGTGGGTCAGAGGCACACCTGAGCTTTGGCTCTCCTGGAGGGCCCGAGTGCCCTGTTGGCTCCTTGCTGTTTCCTAGACTTCATTTCCCTGGATTTTGATGAGAAAGGCAGATCCCAAGCGCGATGTGCTTGGAGCACCCCCAGGAGACACCAACCAGTTCATTGTCTTCTCTGTGTGGTTGGCCCATTTTTGGGTATATGATTTGTTCAGCAGGGAAAGCATTCACGGCAAACAAACACAATTTATTTTCTTCTCTTGCTTCCAGTTTTTTTCAAACCCAGTAGGGATAGAGAATACCTGATTTTTGCTCCAACCAGGTGGCCAAGATGACAAACTTAAAAAGAATATCTGAAAAGACAGCAGCAGCTCACCAGTCATCTTAGTTGGGGAATTAAAATGAAAATGCTGTTCCCAGTAGCTGACTTACTTTTCAAGACAGCAACAAGTGAAGGGAAGAATTCCATCTAATATTGTTTATATTGTTCTTTCGGAGTCTGATAACCATGAGAACATTCAAAATAGGTAAATTAATGTAACTTAGCTAAAGTACCTGACCATTGAATCAGCTTTTTTCTTTCTGTGTTTCTCACAATGTCCTTTACATATGGGTCATTTTTCTTCATCTGGTGGATGAAAACAAGGCACAGGGAAAGGCTGATGGGACAGAGAAATGAGTTTAATTATTCTGAATCCCAGCCTGCTGTCCTCACTAAAGCAGCTCTTTAGGAATTCAACTGAGCTAAAAATAATTCGGATTTGTGGCTTAGATAGACGAACTCTGATATGATGAAATAATGTACATTTTCTGTTTTAGTACTTGTAGTGTATCAGCAACTTTTGCACTTCCAGAAAATAGTATAAAAAATATATATGCATATTGGTTCTGTAATGGAGATGGGATTTCATAAACTAAATCTATGGAAATGAGGAAGATATCCTTGTTGATATATTTTAAATGTGATCGTTTCCTTAGAGAGTCACGGGTGAGATAAAAGAACAGCAGATGTTTATAAAACATGGAAGCTGTTTCCATCATGTATGATTTATCTGTATATAATTTTGAACAAATTGCTGCTGTTTTTCAGTCAGTGTCTTACCACACAAGTAATGTGTCTGTAAGGGTACTTTCCCCTGGGAAAGCTGCATTCCCTGGGCTTTCACGGTTTAACTCTGGCTGTGCACATACATTGGAAAGATCTCACTGCCTGGTTTTCTGAAACATTTGCTATGAAAGTAGTAACTTCTCCAATATTTCTGCAGCATCTGTGAAAGTACTGAAGAGCATGTGTGAGAACTTCTATAAGTATGCAAAACCAAAAAAGATCCGAGTCTGCGTTGGGACATGGAATGTCAATGGGGGGAAGCAGTTTCGGAGTATTGCCTTCAGAAATCAAACCCTCACTGACTGGCTTCTGGATGCACCAAAGTTAGCTGGGATCCATGAATTCCAAGGTAGGATTTGTGTTCTGTCATTACATTTTCTTGAAAACTCTGATTTTTCTAAGTAGATCACAAACATTAGAAAAGGTATCACAGAAGCCTAGAACTGTGTAGGAAGGGACTGTAAAGATCCAGTGCCACCCCTGCCGTGGGCAGGGACACCTTCCAGTGTCCCAGGCTCCTCCAAGCCCCAGTGTCCAGCCTGGCCTTGGGCACTGCCAGGGATCCAGGGGCAGCCACAGCTGCTCTGGGCACCCTGTGCCAGGGTCTCCCCTCAGTCACAGGGAACGATTTCTTTCTTAAAATGAATATATATATATATGAGGTCTTGGTTCTTAAGTGAATTAGAAACAGGAAATAACTTTTTCCCTATTTACTTCCAAGATCGCAAAAACAAACCTGTGGATATATTTGCCATTGGATTTGAAGAAATGGTGGAGTTAAATGCAGGAAACATTGTGAACGCCAGGTGGGTTATCCAATCCACACCGTACTAGTTTGGCTGATAATAACCTTTTTCAAGTCGTATGTTATTTAAAATTTTGGTTATTCCAGTGCTTCTTCACTATTTTTTAGTTCCTGTGTCTTGTATTGGTGGGAGCAGCAAATCCTGTGAAAATCTTTCCAAAAGCATGTGTTGTTGCTATGCTGCTATGTTACAGGCTGTGATCTGTATAAAGGAAGCCTTCCTTCCATGCTGTTAGTTTTCACTGCCATTCCATGTATTGCACGGGCATATTACTATGGAGTTGGGATTTTTCACCCCTAGCAGTGTAGGTTATGGAAATACATTTTTCCCAGTGGTATGTGATGCCAGTGATAAATGTGTGTGCAGTTCTAGGACCAAATTCCCGTTGTCCATTATTTTCTCTGCCTGCTTTGCATGTTTCCTGGTGCTAGGGAAGGTTGAACTCATTGGGAAGAGCACCTAAAGCCTGTAATGCTGTAGCCTTTGTGCAGATTTTTGTCTTTTGGATACCAAGTGTCAGCTTGTCATCCCCTAATTTAACCCTAGATATAGTTAATGCTGTTTCCAAGCCTGGTATTTTTCATGCCTGTCTGGTGCTAGCTCTGAAAACCATGGTCTGTTAGGCCTCTAAGGATGTTTTGTCTTCATCTGAGACTGTGGACACCTATTTGCCAATATTGACTGAGCTCTAGGCTATGAAGAAACTCTCTAAAACAGTTCTTAGGTTTTGCTCCTCTAGTCTAGGCTCATAAATGTAGCAAAGATAGCCGTGGCTCCTAAAGTTGTCTGTGGTGTTGGGAAAAGTTAGGCAGCATCTGTAGAGGCTGAATTTGATGTCATGAACAGCATGTGTCTGCTGGGAGGCATTTGAGCACCATTCCCAGCCTGGCTTTGGTCTACAGCCTCAAGGTTTACTGGAAGTTTTTGGATGTAGTTTAGTCAGCTCAATCACCAGCTAGAAACGTGCTCAGTTTTATTTCCAACCTGGTGTTTTGACTCTCACCACCAGCACCACGAATCAGAAGCTCTGGGCTGCTGAGCTGCAGAAGACCATCTCCAGAGATTACAAGTACGTGCTGCTGGCTTCAGAGCAGCTGGTGGGTGTGTGCCTCTTCGTGTTCATCAGGCCCCAGCACGCTCCATTTATCAGGTCAGTGTGTCCACTGGTTCCAGTTTGGGTCACCTTCCCTTCATTGTGATGGAAGGTAACACCCAAACATCCTCAGAGCAGTGTGGGGCTCTGAAAGAGCTGTTCCACATTCTGATGAAGTAATTGTTGAAATTCCTAGATCTGAGCTTTTGAATGCCTCTGGTCACCCAGAGAGCTTGGAAAGCTGAGGTTTTATCTTGTTACTGCTCAGTGGCTGCTGGAACTTTTTAAAACCGGTGCTGTGGCTGGGAGAACAATGTGTCCCTCTCAGAGCAGCCTGTGCCAGGTTCCTGGAAGGTTTCATAGTTTTTTCACTGTTTCAGGGATGTTGCTGTCGATACTGTCAAGACTGGCATGGGAGGAGCCACTGGGAACAAAGGTGCCGTGGCCATTCGGATGCTGTTCCATACCTCCAGCCTTTGCTTTGTGTGCAGTCATTTTGCTGCAGGGCAATCCCAGGTCAAGGAGAGAAATGAAGACTTTGTAGAAATATCTCGTAAGCTTGGCTTTCCCATGGTAAGCATGGTGTTCGGATTCCATAACAAATGAAAAGTGAAACCCTTGGAGCTCCAGCAGTGTTATCCCAAAGCTCCACTTGCATTTTTCCCCCTCCCCACTTTCTTGTGGAAGTTAAATTTCCTTGGGTTGAGGACCTTGGGGATAACAGAGTTCCCACAATGTTTATTGAAATACAGGACAGCAGAAAGCACAGACCTTGCCAGTGCAATGATGGAGGTGATGAAACATGAGCTCACCTGCATTTGGAATTGAGGACTTAGCACGGGAAAAAGACCTTGTAGATCCCTGACATGCAGTAGAACTTTGGTAGGCACAGGAGAGACAATCACCTATGAGAAAAAAATCACTGGGAAACAGCACTGTTCTCAGTACACAGGGATGATTCTATGCCGTGTTCTCATGAACAAGCACCGTGTTCTCATTATCAAACACCAAGTTGAAAATGTTATCAGTGCAACAAAATGCTTCCTTGAGACTTAAAGCTGTTTTCAATTTTGTCATCAGACTGCAATTTGTTATTTTCTGTGGCATTCTGCAGGAGTCATGTCTTATGTTACAGGGATTTTTATCTTTTAAATTTGTCCCCACTGTCATGTTTCACTTTCCCTAGCAAGTTCTGTATCGAACAGTTTCCAAAAGGCTGCTTTTTCAATCTGCCAGTGTATCTGCTTGGTTTTACTTATGGGAGTGGAAAATCAAAACAGAGGGGGAAGTAAAAGTTCTCGCTCTATGCCCTGGGTTTTGTTTAAATAATAAAGCCCTTATCTTTCTCTCTAGAGATGAAAATCAAATGTGACTGCAAAGTCTTCAATTAAATCTGAATGATAAAGTTCTCAATTTGCAGATTGTCAGGAGACTGTGCCACAAAGTCCCAGGGGAGTGTTTTGTTCTCCTCTGACACAGGCAGCAGCCATTGTCTTAGCAGACTTCTAAAACAGGGATAGGAAGATGAAGAATTTTAGAATCCAATTCACTTGATTTGTGTTTCTTTCGAAATGGAAACTCCACAGGACATGTTACTTCTCTCGTGTTCCATGTGTACACACCACACTGGAGGTGATCATGTTGTTCTACCATATGGACACTAAATACTAGGATGTATGTCAGTTGTCTCCATCACTCAGAAATTGTAGATATTTCACAGCTAAAAACTGAGTTTCTGAACCTGGAAGGTTCACATTTGTTGCTCAGTTGTTTTTTTTAACTCCAGTGTGTGCTCCTGTTTTACAGGGAAGGATGCTCTTTTCCCATGACTATATTTTTTGGTGTGGGGACTTCAATTATCGAATAGATTTGCCCAATGAAGAGGTGAAGGACCTAATACGACAACAGAACTGGGATCCCCTCATAGCAGGAGACCAGCTTATCAATCAGAAGAACTCAGGACAGGTGTGTTTAAAGGTCACCATACTTGAGAATTCTTTGGGTTTTTTACTGGTTTTAGCAATTCTGTGATGCTCCTGTAAATCTGTATCCTCAGAATGGAGTTTTCATAATTATGATATTTTTCTTTTTGTCAGATGTAACTATTTAAAAATAATATTTGTTATGTTTGGTAATGTTACTGTTTAGTTAAATTGTAATAGGTCTAATGCCCTTACTGTTGGGAAAAGCATTAGTCCAAATGGCAACTGTTTTTTATTTGCAAGGAAAACACAGAATAACAAAGGCTGAGGAAAGCTACATTTAGATGTGTAGGGTTTCTTGTTCTCTCTTTGCAGCTCTGTGTGGGAAGGCTGGGTATGGTAAAAAGAGAGACAATCTTCTGTTGTTGGTTCCATCTGCTCACCAGCACTTTGATCACAAGCAGTGCTTTTGCTGGTTTAGAGTTCCCTTCCATTTGTGCTGCAATCTTGTGCACCAGAACAGGAGGCAAAACACTGGGCATTTTTAGTCTCTTTCTATTTTTTTTAACAGCTGTTTCCTAGAGAAAGCAAGATGTACATTCACATGGGCAGCCAGCATTGATTGTCTGTTAAGTGTCTGTTACAAAACATAATATGTAGAGGTCTTGGAGACATGTCCAGCAGTTATAAAGCTGGAGAGATCCATGGAAACTGCTAGAATGTGAAAAGGACTCCTGGCTGTGGGAGCAGGAGTAGCATTACACTGTTGGGGTGATATTTCATGATTCAGAAGCTGCTGGCTGGGTACCAGCTCTGTCCCTGGGGGAGCTCTACAGCTGGGGCAGCTTCACCTCTGTTCCTGCTGCTCAGTAAAAGGTGTTTACATAGCAACTTGCCCCATGAAAGTAGGTTAGAAAATAATTACTGAATAATTACAAACAAATTAATTGTCTCAGAAGTTGTGTAGCTTGTAGCATTCTGGCATTGGTCTTCTGGCATTGACTTTTACTGGATTTCAAATTGTATTTCCAACAAGAAAAGCAGGTCCACCTGTTAATGGATGCAGATTTGACTGTAAGAATTCCCAGCTTTTGCTGACATAGGAGCAACTAAGCACCAGATTAAAATGCTGTGTTACAGCATCAGTGTTCTGGGTGACCTCCAGTTGATAATGACAGTGAAGGAGCAGTAGGTTCCTCATAAGCCTGGGCTTAGAGATAAAACTGCTGATGTACTTCTGTTCATTGATGATTGTCTTGGTCACTGTTTAGTCGGTGTCAAATGTTTTCAGCAGACAAAATGTGGGGAGTAATGCATTTTAACAAATAACAGGTTGTTTTGGTTTGTTGTGTTTATTCAGAGGTGTTTATACAGGTTGTCAGTGTTGGAATAGAGAATTCTGATTAGTTTCAAGCTGTTTCCCATCTGTTTTTGTCTTTTGTTTTTTACAGATTTTTAGGGGATTTCTGGAAGGGAAGATCAATTTTGCCCCCACATACAAATATGATCTGTTCTCTGACGACTACGACACCAGTGAGAAGTGCCGCACACCGGCGTGGACAGACCGGATCCTCTGGAGGAGAAGGAAATGGCCCTTTGACCGATCAGGTGTGAGGGTTTCCTTCAGTGTCTGCAGTGTTCCTTGGGTGACTTACAGGGTCTGTTTAGTGATGTTCACAGTGCCAGTGCTGCTGAGCTCCTGTCCCTGGCTTGGTAGGAGACAGAACACCCGTCACAGACCTTCAGTAAACACAGTGAGGCTGAAGAAAGGGCCACGAATCAGATCCCAGTTCCTGACATTTGAGGAGTAGAAAAGGAACTTCGGGGGGGGTGTCTGTAGGACACTCAGATTTACTTTCTATGTTTTTTCTTTTTACAAATAGCACATCCTTGCAATCACTGTTTTCTGTCCTTTGTTTTCATTGCTGATTGTAGCTGAAGACCTGGATCTGCTGAATGCAAGTTTTCACAGTGACACGAATGTCCCTTATACATGGAATCCTGGCACTTTGTTGCACTATGGAAGAGCAGAACTGAAAACATCTGATCATAGGTTCCAGTTCAATTTTATACATTACTTGCTAAAATTTAGTATTCATGCTGTGTAATTTGTGGCTCAGATACTCTGTTAACTGGATTTCCTTGTCTTATTTTTTCCAAGGCCCGTGGTTGCACTGATTGACATTGACATATTTGAAATTGAAGCAGAAGAGAGACAAAAAGTGTATAAGGAGGTGATTGCAATGCAAGGACCACCTGATGGTACTGTGATGGTCTCCATCAGAAGTTCTTCAGCAGAAGAAAACTACTTTGATGATAACTTGATTGATGATCTTCTTCAAAAATTTGCAAGCTATGGTGAAGTTATACTTATAAGGTTAAAACAAAAACTTCTTGCTTTTAATGTCTGTTTATAGAATCATGGAATTGTTTGGGTTGAAAGGGATCATCCAGTCCCTCTTGCTGCCAGGGAAGCAACCACCTTCCACTGTCCGAGGATGCTCCAGCCTGGCCTTGGACATTTCCAGGGATCCAGGGGCAGCCACAGCTGCTGTGGGCACCCTGTGCCAGGGTCTCTCCACCCTCCCAGGGAACAATTTCTTCCCAGTATCCCATCTTACCTTCTGGCAGTGAGAAGCCATTCCCCCTTTGGTCCTATCTGGACTTGGACCTGCCGGAGCAAGTCCAAAATTCATTGTTCCCACTAATTTCCTAAATAAAGTTATTTCCTTATCTAGCTTTTCAGTTAGAATCCATTTCATTTTTAACGCTTGAATTTCACCCTAAATATCTTTAGAATTCATTTTATATACTCTCTGTGTCTGTTTTCAGACATGCTTTTTCCAGATACTATTATTTTTTGGAATTTTATACAGATTTGTGTTCTAGAATTAGGTTAGTAATTTTAAATGAGCTGAAAATGAGGATGTTGCATTTTCACTAGGCTGGCAATTGTACAAATAAGTGTTGTGGTATTTTGCTGGTTATTGTTTCCAATGAACTTTGCAGGTTTGTGGAAGACAAGATGTGGGTAACGTTTTTGGAAGGAAGCTCTGCTCTGAATGTTATGAATTTGAATGGTATTGAGGTAATGTAGAAATGACTGAACCTTTGTATAGCAAGAGAAAATCCAGCTTTTTTAAAGTCTTCTTGAGTGAAATCTTCTTTTTTTTTTGTCTGTGATTCTTACAAGATTTTTTCTGTTCTGTACTAGACTGTTGCATCTTCTGTTTTTTGGTTTTGTTTTTTTTTTTTCTTTTGACACCCACTTTACCAGTATGTTGAGTTTCAAAAGCCATATAAAAGAAGTATCAAACTTAATTTCTTTTTAGGAGGATTATTGGTAGAGAAATGAAGATCTCCTACTGAGAGGTATCTTCATCAAATGAGGGGTTTGGGCCTTTTTATGATTTAAAAACCAGAGTTTAGTTTCCTGAATGAACCAGTTTAAAATCTTTATAGCCTCCAGTTATTAAAAATTTAGCACTTCTGTACTGCAAACTCTGAAAAAAGCTCAAAATTTGAGCTTGTATTGACTTCTATGGGGTCAGTATTTAATCTTTGTGAAAGTTAAAGTTCTAATATTCAGTTTGTTACTAGTCTGTGGCTGTTAGGACTTAGAATGTGTGATGTTTACAGATAGATCCTTGGATCTGCTCAGATGTCACTGGCACTTCAGACAGGAAAGGGGCTCTGGGTAGAATGGCAGTTTGCAGAATGAGGACCTGCTCTGTGGCAGCCTCTAAAAACTACATTTTCCATGTAGTTCATAAGCAAGTCTATTTTTCTTTTTAAATTGTAGTGCTTTTGTCAGAGTAAAGGGATTAGAAGCTTCCTGATTTACTGAAAAGAACTACTATAGGAGATGAGGTGCTAGTTTTACTACCAAAAAAAAAAATTAAGTGGTTGTCATGAACAGTTTAAATTATGTAAATGTAGTTACTTACCAAAATGAAGTGAAAATCGGAATAATTTTTGTGTAGTCACAGAAATTCCAATAACCTTATTTGTGATACTTTCAGGAATCATTTTTTTTCTTTTTAAATCTAAAATGCTGAGCTTTAATATTCCCACTCTTAATGACTTCTGTTCTGTGCATACCTT
Organism: Luscinia megarhynchos; assembly: GCA_034336665.1. Taxonomy (NCBI): domain Eukaryota; kingdom Metazoa; phylum Chordata; class Aves; order Passeriformes; family Muscicapidae; genus Luscinia; species Luscinia megarhynchos. The sequence continues at coordinate 190,240 of JAPFBE010000013.1, read as the reverse complement.
TTCTGGCAATTCAGCTACAAGGAAGGATTATAAACATCAATTTGAAAAATCCAGATTGGATCAGAAGTTTGGAAGATGAAATGAATCTAGAGAAGATTAATATTGGGCTGCCTTCATCAACAAGCTCCACTTTGCTTTGTGAAGATGCTGAGGTTACTGCAGACTATGATATGGAAGGTTTGTTGAGATAAAGCATTCCTTACTTTGAAATGCCTACAGTCCTAAATAATGTGGTTAATTTCATGCATATACAAATACATAATGAGTTTATGCCCATCTAAAACAGATTAGAAATCACATTATTTCCAACAGTATCTCAACAATCTGCTTCACTCTCGCCTACATTTAAATATATTCTAAATTGGCAGTTTACTCTTCTGAAAGACATCCATGTTGAGTCTTTTATTTTAAACACCATTCCACCTTTTCCAAGCAGAAGTTATTACAAATAACAGATACCTTGAAATCCCCTGCCCAGCCTTCTGAAAAACAGGTGAAGCTTGTCATGTTGCAAACCAAGGAAATAACCTGTAAAGCGAATTGTTTCTTAGATTAATCAGGTTCACAGTTGCCATGCTGTTAAAATTACCTTTAATATATATCTATGATATATATTACTCATTTGAAGTATTTTCAGCTGGTTTGAATACCTATGTGTTCTTCATGTGGAATTTTGGGATGCAAGAATTGTGCTTTGGTTGCTGAGCTAATTCCTTTGAACTTTGGGGCTTTTCTTGCATAAAATCCCATGCCAAGAATCAGAATCAGTTTTTTCTGCTCTGGGGCTTGTTCTTTAGGAGACATCGATGACTACAGTGCTGAAGTAGAAGAAATCCTTCCTCAGCACCTGCAGCCAACATCAGGCTCAGGGCTGGGCACGTCCCCGAGCTCTTCGCCGCGTTCCAGCCCCTGCCAGTCCCCCACGCTGTCGGATGGACCCGCGCTGCCAGTGAGACCCAGCCGGGCCCCAGGAAAAGCCCCTGGCCCTCCTGTTTCCACACAGGGTGAGTGTTGCCCAGCTCCCGTGTCTCAGGGACTGCCGTGCCTGGGTTGTGCTGCATCGTGTCTGTAGAGTGCTGCTCCACCCCGCCCACACTCTCAGAATACAGCCCCTGGCAATCCCTCCTCCTGTCGGCTCCCAGACAGAAGATGTAGTCAGTGCATTTGTAAATTGGGAGCAAAATATGAAAACTTCTGTTTCAACACAGCCTTTTTTTGAATGCTGAAGTGAACATGCGAATGCCATGATGGCATTTGGAATGGCTTCTAATTGAGTTTGTTTTAACTGCTCAAATGCATTGAGAATTCCCTTTGTAGCATTTTCTTCCAGAGAACTTAGTTCACAGGTAAGGATCAAAATCAAAATCTGGAATGCTGCTATTGGTAAGATTGTTCGGGAGAAACATAAATTTATTAAAACACACGAGGCAAATGTTTATGGTTTAGAAAATTGCTTCTTTTAATCACTGGTTCGTTCCTCTTGTTTTCCCTCTCTCAGAAACTCTTGGATTGTTGTTTCCAAGGCTGGGATCTGACTGTCCTCTCTGTGAGAAACTTGCTATTAGAAAAGCTTTGCTGGGATTAGAATATCCAAGATATTTATTAATTTTTGCTTTGCTTTCTATCGCACCCTTCAGCCGAATTCCAGGCTGGTGGCCAGCAGAAGGAGCCTCCCCAGGGCCTGGAGCCGAAGCGCCCCCCACCCCCTCGCCCCGTGGCTCCTCCTGCCCGTCCTGCTCCCCCGCAGCGGCCACCTCCACCCTCAGGTAATGGCCCACCTTGGCAGAGGCTCACAGAGCTTGCTTTCAGGTCTGTGAGATGAACTTGGAAGTGCAAACCCAAACTGCATATTACACCTGGGGCTCTCTGGTTTTTAACTGAAGTATTTCATTGCTACATTTAAAAGCAATAACAGAATGGGAAATAACAGCTTTTTTACCATTTAAATATTATTAGTGAATAAATTCATAAAAATTTATTTTCACAGTTTTAAAAACATGAAATTGTACAGCAGTTTTTTACTCAACATTTTCATTTTCTATAGCATCTATTTTAAAATAAAATAGAAATAAACTTGTGCATTCATTGATTCATTGCTATTCCTTTAATTTTGGCATCAGTATATATGCATTTTATCATGTCCAAGCTTCTAATGTAGACTTCATTTTGATATCATCTGATGATGTGAACAATTGAGCACTAAGAGAAACTGGATGTTCAGAAGCATTTGGACGACACAGTTAATAACAAACTGACCCTTGTGATTTTTAACTTTCTCATTCTTTTTTTTCCCTCCTACTATACTGATATTTTTCATTATTGCTGCATTCATTTCTTAAATACTGTCAGGCGGTAGGAGTCCTGCACCTGCTAGAAAAGAATTTGGAGGTAATGATTTTAATTGTTTTTGAATATGACTGCATAGCAAAACTGCTGTGAGGATCTGTTGTGTCAGTACTTAACATGATGATTTCCAAAGGTATAAATATGGGCAATTCTCAAAGTTATAGAACTGGGTAGTTCATTTCTTTCTTCCCCCTCTGAACTACGTTTGACTTTTCATTGAAATAGTCTTTCTCTACAAGATGGTATTTTGAAGTCAGAAATGAAGGTTGTTCCAGGTTTTTACTACTTTGTCCTGGGTGAATACATCCAGCTAAGTTTTCTGTGAAGTGATTCTACAAAGTAGTCTTTGTCCTTCTCTGTCACACATTTTGCTGTCCTTTGCTGCTTGGACTTAAATCAGCTTATCAGTACATGAAAGAGGGTAAGAATTGTTAGTGGTGCTTCTGGGTACTGCCCCTCAGTGACAAAATGCTTCACAAGTTTTGAGTAATCTCAGAAAATGTATAATTATTTTACATAGTCTATAACTATCAGCTAACTTTGGTGTCAGGCAAAAATGTACTTGGCTCTTAGATGCTGGTGAGACAAGGAAGTCTTTATGCCCAGTGTGTAATATTTAAAATGAGTTAAGTGCAGAAGCTTTAGGAAGCAGCTGATAGACTACATTCAACATAGGTGAGATTTAATTCATTGTTCTTCAGTGCTGTGTAGTTTTCTGTGCACTGACACAATCCTGTTTGTCTGCTTTGTCTCAATTGTGCCAAGACTAGTCTTTCCCAACATAGCTTCCCATAGAGCTGTAACTTGCATATAACTTGCTTTTTATGCAATTATTTGGGACTGAAGTATATTTTTTCTTATATTATTCCTGCCTAAAGCTCTCCACTTTTTTTCTGCTCTCCATTTTCCACTCATGGTGTACCATGTATAAGCATTAATACGCGTGCTTATCATGGGTGTCGGAGCTCAGCTCAAGCAAGTTAGCACAGGGCTGGAACCAAAATGAATGTCCTTATGTGTTACTTTAGTGGGAAAAGGGCACCTATTTCTCTTCCCTAGGAGGAAGGCTCCTAAAGCTCTGTGGAAACATCCCTGTATAGTGTGTAAGGGGATCAAACTTTGGGTTTAGACTTCCATAGTACATGCAGAGGGATATTGGTCATGTCTTTAAAATGTGCCTTTTAAACGTTACTTTTCTTCCTTGCATGTTTTTGACCTTTTTTCCGCAAGTGCTTCAGTCCCTTCAATGGCCATGGCACTTTTCCTAATGGCTCAGTATGCTTTGAATATGAGAAAAGGATTTGGGCATTTAAGGGTTTCAGTTTGGTAATATTTTATATCAGAAGTAACTCAGAATTCAGGTGAACAAGACTGTACTCATTGCAGGGCTTTACGGTAAAGTGTAGACCTTTTGTATGCTCATACAAAAAGAATTTCACTGAGGGTTCTGTAAGCTCCAGTTGTTTATAGTTAAAAATTGAAATATTGCACTCTGTTTACCCAATATCTTTTTAATACATTACAGATTAAATTTTCAGAGAACATTAAAAACTAGAAAGGCTGCTAATTGTCAATTGAAGTTAATAAATAACATTAGTGGGTTTTTTTCCTTTAGTACTAGTAGTCAGATTTTTTCGACTGTTGCGGCCAAGGCTTTTTTCATTGGTTTAAACTGTTCTTCATTGTCCATAAGATGAAAATATTGTTATGCTGCCCTTTGTGATAGCATTATCACAGCACGAGAATTTTGCTTTCTGACTGCTGAAGAGAGTTAGGAGGCAGTGAAATCTCAGGTGTTCACCCTCTGTGCCATTTCTCTCCCATGTAGTGAATATTTTTTTGCTTGCCAGTTCCTCATGCCCAGAGCCTTGCTCTCTCTGCCTGGTGCACTGGCACGTGAACATGTGCCTGTCTCCCTGCTGTTGGAAGGAGCTGCCTTCAGCCCTCCTGTACAAAATAGGAGCAGTGCAATGTTACTGAGCAGTGCCCCACTCCTGTGCAGCTTCACTGCTGCTCATCTCACTGAGTCATTCACGGTCAGAAACTTGTGATGGCAATTGGCAGAGCCGGGTCTCAGCCACAACAGATGACACATGCTAGGATTTAGCATCTTTGAAGCAGATGTTCAGCCAAAGCAGAGATCTGACATTTCTGAAGACAGCCCCCTTTCAGCCTCATGTGCTGCCTTCACTCTGCCCGCTCTGTGACAGAACTCAGATACCACAGAGAGCTCCTGGGCAGATCTCACATGTGGGCACATGGTGAAGAAAGCAGGAGGCTGTGTCATAGCTAAGGGATGCCTTCAGGATTTCCATCATGTCTGTGTCCTGCCATGTTAGGAACCCAGTATATGCTTGATTATATTGCAGGAATAAAATAATTCCACATGGTTGCCCGTGATTGAAAAATCTTCTTACTCTCGATCTGAACTGTTAAACCAATTGGTACAGCTGTCCTAAGTGCACAGTGCTGTGTGGAGGCACCTTAGTAATACAGTTCTTCAGGGTACAATACCTTATACAAAGTGGAAAGCATTGCTTTAATCAAATTTCTTATTGAGATGTACCGTGGCAAACAGACTACTCAGTGTTCCCAATGCTGGGGATCTGGCTTCATGTTGCAGAGTGTAAGTGCTGCGCTCATTTATTCCCCAGTGTTGGGTACAAGTCTGTGCTCTGCTTCATGAGAAGTTCAAGACTGGCATGTCAGATCACAATGGACAGCCAAAAGTTAGTGGAGAGTGGACATTTTGAAGGCATTAAATTCTCTTTCAACTGCAATGTAAAATAAAAATAATAGATGTTATTAAACATGATTGTACTTAATGATTTATCATTCACACCAGTCTAGTTCCCCATGCTGCTACAAACAGTTATTTCCTGCAGATGACTATAATCTGTCTAGACCAGAGGTAAATTGTGTAAAGCTGTCTTGTGGCTTTTTGTTTTTTTCTTTCTCAATCTGCTACTTGTCTTATGCAATGTACAGCTTCTCTTCTTTCTCTGAAAAGGTCTTGGAGCTCCTCCCAGTCCTGGGGTAGCTAGGAGAGAAGTAGAAGGTAACAGAACAATTTTTGTGTTCTAGAAATGGATTTCTAATTTAACACCTGAGTAATATCATTGCCCTTGTGATACTAAAGGTGGCTTCATGAAGGTATTTGTCATGTGGGATCTTTCTTCTTTTATTTAACATAGCTTTCACCCAGTCAGCTTACTTCCTGGTTTTCAGTGGTGGTGGGAATTGTTACAGGAGGTATTTATAAAAAGCAAAGTGAGTGCCCTAATTAGGAATGCTTCTAAGGCTGACCCTCAGAGGAACCTGTAGGTGACTCGTCATCAGAATGACTGTTATACCTGTAATTAAATCAGGAATCTAGGGAGCCTGCCTTTTCATAAAGGACTGCATATGTTCATATATTCTGGGGAGAGAAACTTCCATTTAAACCATTTGGTGTATAATTGAATATTTTGCCTCTTTCTAAAGAGCACAATGTAGGTATTTTGTTTCTGATAGCCAGCTGTGTGTAACACACAGTTATGAGGAGCATTTCTCTTGCACCATTCTGGTTGGAGTACATGGGACTACTGCTGGATGAGTCCTGCTTGAGCCATGCCAGCGGAGGCATAGGTTTCTTCCTTGTCCCTCAGGAATGTGTCCTTCACAGCAAATAGCAATGCAAGTCGTAATAGAGTCACTGGCAGGGTTTCCTCCTGTACGCTACTAATTTTGGCTCTATTACTGGTTCATTTTTCTAAATTGGCAAAGTCACTCTATGCACGCAATATTTGAGATTGGGAAGCACCTTGGTGATTATCCATTCCAGCTTCCTGCTCCAAGGAGGGTGAATTGGCACCAACTTGCTCAGGGTGGGAGCTGCATCACTGAGTACAGTACTCAGAAACCCATTCAGACTGCTTCTGGGGCAATCTGATAGCTGGAACTGATTTGATCAACTATGTGATGCACCACAGAGTTCCTTCCACTTACTGTCACTGACAAGGTAACTTTGCCTTCCTGGCAAGTAAGCAGCAGAAACTCAAGCCAGAACCCTAAGACTCCTGGCCTGTTATAAATTGAGCACTTGTCTGAGCTAAAGGTAATTTTCTCATCTCTTGCACTACCCAGTTTGAATGTTGTGTCTGAGGTTGCCATCAGTGTGGCTGTGGTGAAGCTAGTGCTCTAACGGGTTTATCCCAGAAATGCAGAGAGTGGGCTCAGGAACTGTTACATTAGTTCTCTTTGTTTTAACCTCTGCTGGTAGAGCAGCTACAGAATAAACCACAGAACAAAAAAGCTTCCAACACGATTGAGAACTCAGGGTACCTGTGCAAGTGGGTGTCTTTAGCTTGCAACAAATAGGATGTGATTTCAATAATTTGTAATAAAAAGTGTCCAATTATTTTGTGTGTGCCATGGGGTAGGAGTGTGTTAGTGACAGCTGGTGGATAGTAAAAAAATTGAAATAATTGTTGCTATTCTTCCATTCTCCGTAGTAGTAATGTAACATCGTCATCTAAGACCCATTTGTGGATTACCTAACACAGACAATCTAATTTTTTTTTCATGCTTCAAAGCACAAAAAAGCCCTGGAACACAAAGAAAAGATATCTTAGGTAATAAATAGATGCTTTGTACTAATTATAATGAGACAGAAGTTGATTTTGCCGTAAGTGCTAAGTCAGTAATCTCTGGTGTCTGTTACAGTTCGTAATCAGCCTCCACACTCAGCGGGTACCACCAGACCGGTAGGTATTGTTTTAAAATCATTCTCCTGTAAGTGTCTGCTCTTTTATTACATCAATGTTTCTGCTAGTCATAACAGATATGAGAGATCTGCATAGTTGACTGGTCAGTTTACAGCTTCTATGAGTTAATTATCTCAGTAATTCTTGTCTATTGACTAAAAATACTACGGGGAGAAAAAATCTACCACGTATATACACACTGGATGTGACTTGATTGTTTTGCACTCTGCAATCACGTGATAGGCTCCCAAATACATGTTACATGCTTTTTCAAACAACTGCAAAGTTACTCTTTGTATTAGATGTCCTTACTGTCCTTACTGATTTGGTGTGACAAATGGCATTATCTTCTGTACTAGAGCGTAAATTCTGATGGCAGTTAATTGCTTACAGGCTATTAATGCATTAAGCAATTGATATCTCATGATAACTCTGATGTGTTGTGGAGTTTTGTACCTTGTTTTAGAGACTAATTTTCATAATGGTCTTCTTATAAAAATGAAACATTCAACTGTTGCAGCAAATATTAGTACTGTGTTTCATTCCTTTATTTGTGGAACTGAACTGAAGGAAGGGAATGAAGGGATTTATGGGCATTTATTCAAATGCTTCACTCCACACAGGAGATAAAATTTATCTGCCTAATTTTTCTTAACAGCAGCAAGTAAGAGCCTTGTGTGAGGGAAGAGGAAAGTGTTTTAATAACTACAGGTCTCCTTAAAGAATTACTGAGTGATGGGGTTGTCTGTTGATAGTTCTTTAACTTTGCAGCATATTCCAGTACTGGAATTGCTGAAAACTGCTGTTGAAAATCCCCATTGAAATAAATTTTACTAATTCATTTTTCTCAAAGAGATGGATTCTCACAGTGAACAATTCATGGTCTTGGCTCTTTTTTTTATTTTCCTGGAAATGTAAAATGGCCTCTTCTAAAATTTGGATAAAGAAAAACTGGTATATATAGGAAAGGATGCATTCATTTATCACTATATGCTTGTTTGCAATTTACTCTCATTCAACTATAATCTGGAATAGCTTTCTGTGTCTCTTTAAATACTAATGTAGACTTTTAAATTTACATTCCCAGTATATTAACTCCTATTCCATCAACTTCAGGAATACTTCAGCCTTCAGATGACGCAGAACGTGTGTTTCATTAATGCTGTTTGTTGAGAAACAGGAGACCTCCAAATAAAGTAGTTGTTCTTGTTGGTTTTGTTGCTTGCAATTCACAGACTCAGGCAAATTATCTTATTAATGCTAGTAAAATAGTCACTGTTTCTAACATCATCGCACAGGTAAATATTTATATAAAGTTGAAAACTATTGTAAAAATCCTTTGAATTGAAACATCATGTTTTGAAAATCTACTCTTTGTTCCTGCAAAGTTCAGTGGCTGTTATTGAAGGATTTGTTTTACACAGAATCCTGATTATGCTGGATCATTCAGCAGTAGATTACTTAGTTGAACTAAAATGCTTTCTTTTTGCCTGCTTTGCTGTCAGACTGTTCCTCCTCGAGCTGGAGTTATCAGTGCCCCACAAAGCCATGTCCGTCCCTCAGGGACAAGAGCAGCACCTGAAAGTCAGACCAAACCAGCTGAACCACCAAGAGGTAAGTTTACTTTAGAAGTGGAACACAAATGTCACTGTTCAGTCAAGCGCTACAGTCTATGGTTTGAATGCTTTGTTTTCAACAGATGTCTCCACTTTTCACTAGAAATTAAGATTGCTGGATGTGGTAGCATTTGGCAGTTTGTGTTAAGCATCCACAAGTATTGCAGACCCTTTCTAGATACTAATCTCAAGATCACATGAGGTGTTGACCCCCAGATTTCATTTCATCAGAGAAAGCGTTCCAAGATTTCTGTGTTTGGTCTGAGCACGCTGGTGGGTCCTGTTCCGGCTGTTCATTGCCAGACACTCTGTGCATTGGTAGTTCTGTAATCGTAAGATTTGGAATAGCATTTATGTCTGACTCTCAAAGCAACTTCCTGAACTTACAGTTTGAAAAACCCCTTGACTTCTATGAGTATAAAAATATGCATTTTAAGATAGTGGCTTCCAAAATACTTTCCAACACAACGGAAGCACATTTAGGAGAGATGTAGCTTCTGGTTATGTGTTTTGGGTAGAATCACAGGACGGTTTGTGTTGGAAGGGACCTTGAAGACCATTTGATTCCAAGCCCCTGCCTATGTGCAGGGCCACCTTCCAACTAGCCCAGGTTGCTCTAAGCCCCAATGTCCAGCCTGGTCTGGGACACTTCCAGGGGTAGCCACAGCTGCTCTGGGCACCCTGTGCCAGGGCCTGCCCATCCTCCTAGGGAACAATTCCTTCCCAATATCCCATCTAACACTGCCCTCTGTCAGCTTAAACTTAAGTAACAGTTTTAATGAAGATCTGCTGAGTTTTTGATGGTTTTCAGTCCCTTTGCCATGATCACCTGCTGTTCTTACAGCCCCTTCTCTGCAGTTCTCTCTTGTGCTTCTCCATCCTGCCATCCTTAAGATTTGGTACAATTCCTTACCATGAAAATCACTGTAAATGTACTTCCAGGCTCACCATTGCTTCCCGAACCACTCAAGCCTCAGGCTGCTGGCCCTGCTCAGCCCAGCACTCCTGTGCTAAGGATGCAGGAGCCCCTGCTCCCTGTGGCACCACATCCATCTCAGGCCAGTGCCCTGCAGAGTCTGGAGCCCCCCCAGCCGCCACCTCGTAGCCGCTCATCTCACAGTTTGCCTTCTGATCCTGCTCCCTCCCAGCAGCAAGTAAGTAAAAACACCCTTGTAGGTACTTCCTTCCACTGTGTAAATTAGCACAGCTTGTAGTGGATGCTGCAGACTTGTGGGGAACCCTTAAAGCAAGCCCAGAAACTAAAAGAAGGATCCAGAGATTGGATTCAGTGGTCACGGGGCTCTAGAGAGTAATAATTGCTTACATATTGTCCGTGAATAACTAACAACTTAAATACTAAACATAGATTGAATTTAGGGTTTCTATTGATGGCTTTACAACTTATGGACAGCTCATTCTTAAAATTATGTCGTCATTTGGCAACTTTGTAGGGGAAAACACTCAATCTAAGTAATTTAATTTTATAATGGTATGTGCATGACAAGCTGTATGGTAAGGTGCTAGCACAGGTTTTAAATAGCTATTGCATGATGTGGTGCTTTATATTGGTGATCATTCATTGAAGGGAGATGATATTTATAAATAAGTTAATAAATTAAAGCAATATGTTAATACATGCTTAAGAGAAATAGAATTTCTCCATTCCCCAGTGTCACTTAAAATACAGAAACGTACCTACATAATGTGAAAATTTCATACAGTAACATTAACATTCTGTTCTCTGGGACCATTTAGACTGTTATCATAAAAAACCACCAACTTTTTCTAGGAAAAGCGATAATTTCTTAGTACTGCTTAAAAATGCAGAAGGAGGTTTTCAGTGCTTCTCAGGTTTTTCCCTTATGCCTGTATCTGAAACCCTTTCTTGCTACACTAGTTAATGCCTATTTTGTACCACAGTGAAGTGGCCAAATTCAGTCCTCAGTGAGCTGATTTTTTAAATTGAAAAAAAATTTTTAAATGCTTTTCCTTTCTTTCTCCTGATCCTCTTTCTTTGCTTGTGAGCTGCTTTTCATTTTGGCAACTTAGACCAAAAACTGCAGTTTTCTCAGGAAAGATCTTTAAAGAAATACAAAGTCTTTTGAGAGGCAGGGAATTCCAAGCCCAATCTTCTATGCAAATCTTGACTCTGATATTCAAGAAAGCGAATCTCTCATTATAAAAATAATTGCTTGTACAGTGTGAATATTCAGGACTCTATACAATCCATACATTGAAAATGAGCATTAGTTATTGTAAATAGATCTTCTTTATTTGTCAAGAAAAGGAGATTCTAGAGTTCCACAGAATGGGAAACATTATGGTTTTTTCAGCTTGCAAAACTATTGCTATAGATGAGTTCCCAAAATGAGAGCTATGGGGCTTTTCTTGTTAATGGATTATTAGAATTACACCATCCCTGCTCAGATTCATGTCCTGAAAGTAGCACAGTCGGCTGCACAATGAGTGTCCGTATGGAAATATCATTAGAATGGACGTGAGTTGGTTTTTTGACTCTTAATGGTCGAGCTTCCAGTAGAAGAAAACAGAAATTGAAAATTTGGTGTCGGGTGTAGTAAATACTTGTGGTTTGTATTCATAGCTCAAAAAATGGCTTTGTGAAAACTTCTGAAAATATTTTTAATGTGAGGTTGCTTTGTTACTTGGATTTTCTTCCTAATTTTCTTTCCTTTGATGTCTGTTTCTCTTTCACAAGCAGGAGCAACCATCAGGGTAACAGGTATCTGACTATTTGCCAATCTTGTATGTGGTCTCCATCTATTCAAGCAGAAAAGATGTATGAATGTTGTTTTCATACATCTGCAGTCCCATCCCCATTAAAAACCACCTGTCTACATCCATGGATTGACTGTCATAGCATAGGTTGCTTTTTCCTTTCATAGTGCATTTAAAAATGAGACTGCATTTATTAGGGCCAGAGCAACTATTTGGCACTATCATCTTTCATGAAATAGTTGGGCCCTCATCTATGTTGCTTAGTCACTGCTGAGCCTCTAGATTTCGGTCTGTTCAGGGAAAAAAAGATCAGTGTTGGAAATAAATGTTCTCTTTAGTGGAAATAAATCCTGATGCTATTGCACTGCCAATTTTTTTTTTTCAAAATAAACCCCACAGATCACATTTCTCAAGGAGCAGAGAACTTACTGTGACCAAAAGTAAAACAAACTGTTTGTTTAAATATTAAAAACATTTGGTTCCAGAATTACTCAAAGCAAATTTTTACTTAGAATAAGGAGCAATTTGGATTCATAGTTTCTCTGGGATCTCTGGGATCACTTTTAAATGACCACAGGACTTAACCAGCTGGTGCCAGGCTGCATTTGATTTTTATTCCTTCTACAGTTCAGTTTTTCACATTTTTCCCTAAGTTACTTAATGCCTTTGTTTTAATGTTATTCTGCAAAAAACTTCAACCAAAGACAGTCAATTCAGCTGTTTGGGTATATTAAATTTATTAAAATAATAAAATCTTTTTGTGACATTTGAATTCTTAGAAGCTATTTTAACTTAAGCTTAATTCATTTGATAAGGGGAAGCTCCAAACTCTGTTATGTCAGTGTGGATACTGAACAAAGTAGATATTCCACCTTTTTGGACAGTTTGTACAAGGTAAAAAGTTGCATTGTTGCTTGAAGCAGTGTATAAAAAAAGGAATATTTTGGTTTTAAAAGCTGAGAAATTCTGTGGAGAAAACTGTTTTCTCCAAGGATAACTTGTTGTTTTAATTATGGAACCAGTGATTGTCCCTTTCCATGCCAGAAAGTATTGGAGATGCCTACAGATGCTTGTCTACATAGAAATGTCTGCATATTCTAATAATACTAATGTTTCCTTTGATTGTGTTGCTTTAATGCTGCTTGTAACATCAGTATGATAAACTCCCAAGCAATGTGACCTGGAGCTTTTCATTTCATAGTTGTGCTGGGCTACCCCTCCCTTAGAATACAGTAGCGTTTCCAAACATGTTCCTGTCCAACCTCACTTAGTTTTTGCTGGGATTGTGACCTGCCGGAGGTAGCTCCCAGCTGCGTCAGGAGGGGGGAGTGGTGTTTAATGCCCTACTGCCTGTTTGTTAGGCAGGGGTGCAGGCTGTAGTTCCCGTTCTAGTTAAAAGAAAACTGGGTTGAAGTTTCCGCGGAGGAGTGAGAAGGGGCAGTAGGAGTAATGTGGACCCAGTTGCATGGTTGCTGAGCGCATTGTTTCCTTTGCAGCTGAATCCCAACGGGACATCTGACACTCACCCTGAACCCCAGCTCGGCAGTGACCCTTTCGAAGCCCTGTCATTTCAGCTGCTCGTGTCCAAGATGCAGATGTCTGTCCGAACATGGCCTGCTCCAACCTTAAACCAGAAGGAATTGACACAGTTGTCTTCAGCAAGGCAAAGAAATGCTGATAATTCGAATGCTGTAAATTGCATGCCAGCAATGCCTCCTATTCCAACCTTTCACTCATCCCGGGAACATCAGCACAGCTCTCCAAATCCATTTATTACTGGGCTGAACTGCTCAAATCCATTCACGGAAAGAGCTCCTAGCGTTGGAAACCCATTTAGGACGGAAACGCGGGAGTCCGGGGTAACCTCACAGGTACAGGTAGGACCTGCTGCTTCCCACCCATTCCCTCCTCTGCCCGCCCCCAGCTGTAGCACAAGCCAGCCTGCATTTCCTCTGGGTGCAGCTGAAAGCATGTTTTGCTTGCAAAGTCAGTCTCTCAAGGTAGAAAATGTCCAGCCCAAAGGGTGGGTGACGTTTGATGAGGACGAGAACTTTAACACGAAGCTAAAGCCATCTGTGAGCGTTCCGGATCTTAAGCGACTCGGCTCCGGGAAATCTGCTGGATGCCCAGGTTTGCTGGGAACTGAACAAAAGACTTTCCTCGGTTCAGACTTTAACTTTGATGGTGACTGGAATAAAAGTTCTACGGATTGGTTCTGTACAATGCCAGCAAGAAAACCACCTGCACCCCCTGTGCCATCCAGAGCAACCAGCAACAGGTCCCCTGCAGATCCCTTCCCCTCCCTGGCACCCAAGGTGTCACCAACTCCTGATTTTACAGAAAGATAGATGGTCAGAGATACAAAAGGCTATATTTGTTGCTACACTTACCCAGTAGAATAATTGGGCATTTGAGATTATTCTGTGTGCAATAATTAATGGTTAAATGCACTGAAACTTAATTCTGCTCATAAACAGCCACTTCTGCTTGTGTATAAATTTTGAATGTGTATATATGGTAGAGCACAAAAAATGGTCTGAAGTTTATTAAAATCTCAATGTAAAAGTATTTGATTAGACAAAAAGAGAAGGAAGGGTGAGCTACTGTCTCACTAAAACCTACCAATCCTAGACACAGATTTTGCTTAGGGAGCTCTTTCATTTCTGTTCTCCTTTGTGGAATTTGACAAGAAGAGGCTCCCTGCTGGTAGCCTCCCCCCTCCCTTTTGACTGTTTTGTTAGTTGATATTTATAAGTATTTACCAAAGAGCTGCCAAAGTTTATTGAGATTTGAATGTTGGCAAGTATGGTTTAGAAGCTGTTTAATTTATAACAGAGTCTATGGATATTTGTAAGGCTTATATTTGAATTTGAGACACAACAAAAATAGTTTACTTTCAAAATAGAAACAAAACTTTGCATATTAATATATTCAATTAATCTTCTGTATCAGTACATTTCAGTTACTAAATCCTATTGTGACATACACTCATTAGCACTAATTCAGAATAATTGTTCATATCATCCATTTATTAATCACTATTTTAATTATACTTCTTTTTTCCACAAATTTGGAACAGCTGATACAATAAGCTTTCCCTCAACCTCTGGAAAAAAGTCTCCTTGGCTTTTGAGATGCAAAGCAGTATTTACCAGTTGCAGACTGTGTAGTCTGCCAGCCAGGGGGTGAAACAACACGCTTGGATTTTATTTAGAGTAGTGAAATATCCCAGGGCAGCACGCTTTTTACATCCTCACATGCTCTCACAACATGATCCATGAAATCATTGCTGTTCCTTCGGACAGCCCCTGGTTAGCCACGAGCTGCAGCCGCCTAGAGGAGTGATAGTGAGTTTTCTATTGCGCTTCTTTCCCTTCAGCTCCTTCAAGTTGTACCTTGGGAACAGCAGTGCTACTGCTTGTGTTTCGGTGTGTGAGTTACCTTGTTCTGCGCTGTTGCTGCAAACATCTGTGTGGTCGATGTTCTGGAATATTCTTACATTAGCAAACCAAATTCAGGGGGGAACTTTTGCTAGTGGGAGTCACGTGATAAATATGTTGTCGAATATTTAATTGCAGTGATTAAAAGCTATCTGTCTGAACTGTACACTGGTGTGTGACACCTCTGCGCTTCACAGGACTTTGGGGACCACAGGGACTGCTCCAGAATTCCTCTGTGTGTGTGTGTATATATATATATGTATAGCTGTAGTCAGGCCCTGCCACGTGTTGACAGGAGCAGTGAGCAACAGCAGATGGTCTAAAACAGAGGATGGAGGTGAGACCCACCCCCCACATGTCCCTGGGCTCTGTGTTCTGTCCCGGTGTTCCCTCTCCCCTGTCCACGGCTGTATCCCCCAGGACACCCAGGTATGTGTGAAGTATTCCTGCCCTTATGGTCTGGGTGGTTATTCTCTCTCTGTGCCCCCATATTACCAAATCCATCAGGATAAATAAAACCCACTACAGCAGTCTTTTACTGTCAGCAAGCCATGTATTGTTTTATTCTTTAAATTTATTGGCCAGGGGCTGACAAAATTCTAGCATCCACACAGACACTGATACAAAACTTTTTCACTTATTGATACATTTTTATTAAACAAAGACATTTATATTCATTGGTTCTAAATTACATAATGACCTCTCATTAATTAGTATTCTGTCATTTACTGGTTATTGAATTCTCAGTTCTTGTGCTAATTAGTCCATAGTTTTAGTCTTTTTATATCTTTCCCTTCATAGGGAATTTCCAGTGCATATAGTGAGTTTTTATCTGGTAGTTTCTGTACTGTCCTTGTGATCCATAAATTCTGCATCTAGATGTCCAGCCTCACCAATCCCTCTTTCTCTCCCGGACTTTGTTCATTGAACATAGCAGAATTAGCTTATCAAAACGGAATGTTTCAGGACTTTTCCTAAGCTTATAACAACTTTGCTAAAGAGTGGCTGAGAGTAATATAAGAATTGGCCACTATTTATAATTTATATTCGTGTGGGTGATGATTAATTAAAACAAGTAATTTCAGAGCTAATTAAGCTCTAACTGCAGTCCCAGGCCGTTGTAGCGCGTCCGGCGCCGCGCAGGGCGCGCGGGCCCTTTAAGCGGCTCCCGTGCCGTCACGGGGCACCGGAAGAGGAGGCGGTCGCGGCACCGGCGGAGGCGCCGTTGCGGCGGCACCGGAGTGTCCCGGCGGGTCCCGAAGGATCCCGGTGCTACCAGCGGGGCCGGCAGCGGCCCCCCGCGCTCTGAGGGCCTCCCGAAGCGCCGGGCGCGCCGGTCCCCGCGCTCGCTCCCTGCCGCCGGTATCCAGGGACTCGGCTCAGTTGCTGAGGGGCCGGCCCGACGCGGCCATGGTGCGGCTGCACGTCAAGCGCGGCGGCGAGAGCCAGTTTCTGCTGGAGGCGCCGGGCAGCGCCCGCCTGGCCGAGCTGGCGGCGCTCGCCGCCCGCATCCACAACGGGCGGCTGAAGGTGCAGCGCCTGTGCTCAGGTAGCGCTCGGGGTCGAGGGGGCGGGCGCGGCCGCAGCAGCCGCCCGGGCAGCGGGAACGCGCCGCCTCGCGCTTGACGAGTGTCCGCGTCCGCCTTCGGTGTTCTAGTGGGGACGCTGACCGGCGCTGACAACTCCCGCTGCCTGTGCCGGTAGTCGCTGCCGGGAATCGCGCAATGGTTTGGTTTGGGAGGGTCATTAAAGATCACGTAGTTCCACCCCCAGCCACGGGGAAATGCCAAAAAGAAAAGATTTATGGCCTCTTAAGTACCGTGAGAGTTTGCATCCCTGCAGAGGCCCTTAGTTATGTTGTTTTATAGGTATGTAAAATGTATACGTTTCAACATAATTACACCATCTCTATCTATATATGCATGTCCCTTATTATTTGTTCCCTGTACCTACCTGTTTAAAAACTGGAAGCTAGGGGTGAGGTTTACCTGCATGTACGTCATGTGAAAAGCTTTTGTAAATGGGCAATAGTAACAGAGCCTTTTAATCTTGTTCTCTAAACACTCTAAAGAGATGGAGGAGCTGGCAGAGCATGGTATTTCCTTACCTTACAATATGCAAGGACTGACAGATGAACAGATCAAAGAGCTGAAGTTAAAGGATGAGTGGGCAGAGAAGTGTGTCCCAAGCGGTGGAAGCACCTTCAGGAAGGATGAAATGGGGCGAAGAAATGGGTTTGGTAAGTCAAATGTCAATGCTTGTTTCTTTCCATTCAGATAAAGACAATCCATAATATAACAGGGAACAACAAATCCCTAATTTTGGAATGGAATAGCCAAACTATAAGTTCCACACACAGGAATTCTGTCTTGAATTACAATCCGGGGTAATGCTGATGAACAAGCCTAAAAAGCAGTATCTCCCTTCAGCACATAAACAATCACCAGGAGCAAGTTTGACTTTTCCAGTTTCCAGTCTCCCCGTTTGTAAATGTACATTTGAGAGCTGTTCTTTCCTGGGCACTCCAAGATCCATTAACAGGTTGTTTTTCTAGTATTTCTCCTTTTTTCACGTTGATTGGTACTCAGGTTCACTGAGGGTGTGTTTGTAAGCCTTGTGGTATTGACAGAGTTAGAATATTGAGCAGTGTGTATATGCAAGCCAAGCCAAGTACCATCAAATGATGCACTCAAGTGGGACATAAGCTGGATGAGTATGCTTTAGCTGGGTTTTTGTTTTTGAGGACAGTTTTTTTTATAGCAATTAAAATAGATAACTGTGCGATGAAATGTGTAGTGTATTTGCAAAACTGCCTTCACTGTAAGATTGAGATTTTTAATTAGAAAACAAAAATCAGAAAACTGCAAGATGCCCAGTTAAAGCATGTCTGCCAGTACAGCCCACAGCAGTCCAGCAGGGAAGGAGCCTTGGTTTATTGTGGAGGGTATGGGATTATGGTTGTTGCTTTGTCCCAAATGCAGTTCCAGATCATAGAATTGTGGAATCACAGATTAGTTTGGGTTGGAAAGGACCTTAAAGCTCATCCACTTCCACTCCCCTGCCATGGGCAAGAATACGTTCCACTAGACCATATTGCTCCAAGCCCTGTCCTACCTGGCCTGGGACACTTCCAGGGATGGGGCAAATACCACACTTTGGGAAAAGTAAGTTTGCTTGTCCTGTGGAAAATACTGCTTGTTTCTGAAGGTAGTAAGAAGTGCAGGAGTGAACTGTCTAAGCTGCAGCTTAGTGTGTTTTTCCTGCTTTATGATTCAATACTGTTTCATTTGCTCATAGTAGAGTCTGGGCAGGACGTGTGCTTGGTTTCTTTACAGTAAGCATGGACGATGAAATATGTCTCCTATTTTTAGCTCCAAATGAAAAAATGCAGCAAGTTATAAAGAAGACAATAGAAGAAGCCAAGGCATTAATCTCTAAGGTAAGTTTCCTTAAGTGGTGCTTTCCTAGTAAGTGCTGTGGAGTTCGGCATCTTAAATAAAATTAGACTTTTTTTTAGTGTGAGGGCTGGCAGTTGTTGAGAAATGCCATGAAGTGATGTGAATAGTCTAATAATACCTGACATTTTGGTTCATTATTTTCTTTAAGGCTTTTGGCAAGTGGTTCAACAGCTAAGGAATCAGATACTAAATTCCAAGGGAATGCTGGCAGCCGAGCCCATGTGGAACGATTAAATCACGTTCAGTTTTATCCTTTAATTTGCTATTGATGTGTTCTTTGGGTGAATGCTTGTCTTGCTTTCTGGTGAAAAATTAACTGCATTCTGTGCTATTCTTGGAGTTAATGAAGCCTTTTGACTTTCATGTGTAATTAATTGAAAAATGTGCTCTAATCTCTTAGGTTATCACAGAATCACAGATGGTTTGCATTAGAAGGGGCCTTAAAGCTCATCCAGTCCCACCCCACTGCCATGGGCAGGGACACCTTCTACTAGACCAGGTTGCTCAGATCTCAGTCCAGCCTGGCCTTGAGCACTTCCAGGGTTGGGGCAGGGGTTAGGCCTTGGTTTGACAGGCGCTTGGACTCATGCTCAGTCCTGCTGAGTGTGTGTGTTTAAAGACAAGCACAAGGTGTGCCCTGGTGGGACAGTGCTCTCAGGCATTCAGATTCGCATTGCCAAGTCTGTAGGTGCTCTGTGTTGTGTTTCAGCTTTTGTATGACTTTGAAATACGAATTTAATGATATTTATTAATGGATAGTTTGGGAAGTGGTTTGTTTGGTTCACCACTTTATAATGCAAAAAAGAAGAAATGTGCGTGTGTATTTGAGGTTGTACTCACCAGGTAACCAGATCAAGAACGTCCACAAGGAGGCAGCATTCCCTTACCTTAGTACTTAAGAAAAGTGTTAAATCTGTGGGGAAGACGTTTATTTCTTTTGTTCCAGATGTGGGTTTGAAATGATCTCAAGTACTTGGTCTTACAGATCTCTATATGAGCTGTGAAGTTTGCCTAGCTGTATACTTTAGCTCATATGTTCTCTGTTTTTTTCTCAAGTTTTAAGACCCTTCTCCATCCCTTACTTGAGTTTTGCTGGCTTGAATCATGTTCATGAATCACAAGTTCTTGGAGCCAAATCATCCCTGTCTGGTATCTGTAGTCGTGTGTCCTGGTTTGAGTCCTGTGTTCCACAGGCAGTTGTCTCTTGCACAGTTTAGTGAAGGTCTCTTTTTTGTTTCTTCCCCCACCTCATGTAAGTAGGCTAAACAGAGGGGCCAACGGTGAGCGGTGTACTCCCAAGTCAGTATTCCAATGAGGAAATTTGCACTCCAAATATCTTTGTGCAGCCTGTTAGCTCTGCTCAGATATCCCATCACTTAACCCTTGAACTGACCACAAAGCAAAGTCTTTCTGCAGGTTTGCTCGTATTGCCAATGATTCCTGTCTGTATTTCAGAAACAAGTTCAGGCCAATGTGTGTGTTACTATGGAGATGGTGAAAGATGCATTGGAGCAGCTCCGAGGGGCTGTGATGATTGTGTATCCAATGGGATTGCCTCCACATGATCCAGTTAGGATGGAGTTGGAAGACAAAGAAGACTTGTCAGGAACTCATGTATGCAGTAATGTATTCCCATTATATGTTGTCCTGGGTTAAACATGGGCTGTCCTTTTCTTCATCTTATCAATGAAGGTTGTTTTCACCTCCACTATGGAGAATTTGTTGTCCAAAGTGCTTACATTAGATCAAGCTTGAATGGAATATAAATTATAATGCCATAGACGAGGAGGAAGATGTAGAAGTAGAGTGTAAAATTCCACTTCATGTTAGGAATTCTGGAAAGATATTTTTTCCCCAGAGGAAGGAATCTGGTTTTGGAAAAAAAAAAAAAAAGAGAAACAATCCCAGCTCTTCACCTTGTTTATTTTGTCACAGGCTGGAATTGAAGTTGTAAAAGAATCGGAAGCACAGTTATGGTGGGCAGGAAAGCAGTTGGAAGAAACAAAGTTGCTCTCTGACTATGTAGGCAAAAATGAGAAAACTACCATCATTGTCAAGATCCAGAAAGTGAGTATTGCTGGGAGATTGCTCTACAAGTTCCTCACCCTTGGTTGTCTGTTCTCTGTGGACGAGAACTAGCCATAGGAGTATAAAATGGATTAGATTAGTTCCAGCCTGAGCATCTTAAAACTGTATATTTATTTTAAGGTTTGAATGGATTATACTCTGAGGGGGTTTTTGTAATACCTTGGCCTGTCAGTTACATACTGTAGTTGGTATTTCTTGCTCCATAGTATGTTTGTGAAGTGCAGCGAAGAGGTATTTAAAGAACAGATGAAATGTAAACTGCAGAGTTGTGTGGCAAATCTTGCCAGCTGCAATGGGTTCTGTGGTGCATCCCTGACAGGTAATTCAGGTGATTTATATGTTTGTCACTTAGAAGACCAGATTTGCTTTCTCTTTCCTCTCAGGGTCACTGGGAGGTGCTGTGGCATGTCAATAGCCACTGAAGTGTTGTCTGTTGAATTACTTGAAGGACTTTCTCACAGAGCAAGAGCAGTACAAGGGTTCCTCTCTGCCAAAACCGCCTCAGACCCTGTTTGTTCTCGAGAGCACCACCATCTCCATTCTGTCTTTGCAGTTACTGACAGCAGGTGTTTTCTGCTTTGTCTGTCATTTCTTCCAGGAGCACAGTTGCCTGGATGAGAAATTTCCTTTCTTTTGTAGTGGTTTGTAACTCCCTTACTTCCCTGCTTTACTGAATCCTATGCCATCCTGTGTCTGTATTAATTGGAGAGCTAAAGATATGGGCCCATCCTGAGATACCTAGAGTGGTCTTAAAACAGGTTTACTATGTCTTTAAGAGTGGAAATTTAGGTGAAATAGACACAATCCTCTCTGCATCTTCCATCGATGTCCACAAAATTGACAGCATGATTCAGATACAGAGATGAAAAAATAAGCCTCACTTAAATAAATAACCCTCACTTTCCTATGAGGGTGCTGAGGCCCTGGCACAGGGTGCCCAGAGAAGCTGTGGCTGCCCCTGGATCCCTGAAAGTGTCCAAGGCCAGGTTGGACATAGGGACTTGGAACAACATTGGCTAGAGGAAGGCGTCCCTGCCCATGGCAGGCACTTGGAATGAAATGATCTTCAAGGTCCCTTCCAACCCAAAACTTTCTGTGATTCTATGAATGCAGCCACAGTTTCTGAGCATTTATTTTCCTGTCCTGAGGGGCCTTATTAAATTCGAGCAATCCAGTTGTCTGTAGAAAGGTTTTTGATGTCTTTGTGTAGCAGCTTATCCTTTGTCTCACAAATGTCATCAGCAACATTTAGTATTTCCCTTTTAGAAAGGCCAAGGAGCTCCGGGGCGGGAGCCCGTGATCAGTCATGAAGAGCAAAAAGAGATGATGCTGTACTACTACAGGAAGCAGGAGGAGCTGAAGGTAGGTGTTCTGTGGTGCCTGAGAGCTGGGCTGCTCCAAGAGAGCTCAGGCTGCATCCCTCACCACCTCCCTCCCCTCTCTGCCACAGAAACTGGAGGAGGAGGACGACGACTCATTTCTAGATGCTGAGTGGGCAGACAACCATGCTCTGAAAAGGCAATTTCATGGTGTTAAAGACATCAAATGGGGTCCAAGATGAAGCTGTGCAAACCCCTTCTTAAGCTGTTCAGTTGATGCTCTTGTTTGCAGCAAGGAGTTGTGTTGTATGTGGTAGATTCTTCTGACAGCAGCTGAAATTGTCACTTCTGTGGCCTTAGATGTTCAATAAATCTTCATATTTCTCTGTGACTGCAGCAGCACTTTTCTCTGCAAAGAAATGAACAAATTCTCTTGAAGTTTGGTATTTTATTAGAAACTTGTAATTTGGATATGGAAATGTCAATCTGTTTCATAGATAAGAGATGTAGTAAGTATGCACTGGAATGTTTGGTGTTGTTTGGAGTGGTCTTTATACTCTCTTCTCATTCTTGCATTACTAGTAGATGGTGTGCTCTGGAGAAGGTAATTTATTTTATAGGAAATCAGTTTCCCCCAACTAATCCAGGGAGAACTTAGGTTTTTTTATGTGCTTGTTCACATTTCAACATAGCTGTTTCCAAACTGTCATTTTAAAATGAGTTAACCTCTTAACAATTGTTTAAAAGAAGTGGTTTTTATATAAACATTACTAACATCCTCATGGAATGCTTCATTTTCATTCTTCGGGTTTAGTTTTTCTTGCTGGTATGTAGAGGTTGCCAGTAATTTGTATGCTGTCACAAAGTATACAGTATCATTTGCATCATTTGCAGGTAGATTGGATAAACCCAAGTTTAATAGGACCAGATCTCTTAGGATGGAAGTAAAAAAAGTCATCAAAATTTCTGTATTAGTAGGCTTGAAGAGACACTGATCAAGTTGAAATTCAAGTGTTTGCTGAACTTGCAGCTTGAAGATTGGATGCAGAAAAGATAATTAGCGTCGTTCAGTGAACTATTAATGATGGTTTTACTTCAATCACGTATTTTTTTACTTTCAGAAAAGTTTAGTGTCTGGAGTTTTTCTTGAGTCTCAGCTTTACAGTGACATGACTATAAAAAAAATACAAAATGGCATTTTTGAGTTGAAAAACTTCAAATAAATTTTAAATAAAAAATTTATTTTGAATTATTTCACATGGCAAAAAAGGTTTTTAACAAAACACTTTGTTCTACCACTTCATAAGAGGAAAATCAGTGTCCTGGAGCTTATAATATTCTCATTTCTTCTCTGAAAGCGAGGGAAAAGCAGGCATAGGAAATATTTAACACAGATTCTGCACCCCTTTGACTGCTGTTCTCTGCTATAATTGGTGCTATATTTTTTCTTTAGCTGAGCAGATTTTCCATGGCATTGATCTTTTTGGAATTCTCACAACTGTGTTTGTGGATCTGCTGGATTCATTTATTGTGGCTGAAATGGAATGAACTCACTGGGAAATGATTGAAGAGTACTGGAACCCAGGAAAGCCTGTGGGTATTTAACTATCCAAAGAGATAATGAGATAGAAACACTAGACATAGGTTTGCAACTTTGCAAAAGCCTTTTGTCTTTCTTTTAAACCACTTATTTCTGGAAGTTTGAGAGTACCCATGCCCTTCCAAGGAGAAAAGTATATTCTCTCTCAAAGGAGACACACAGCAGAACATTGCTAAAACTTTTCTTTATATCAGCATATCTTTATAACAGCATCCTGATGAATGGAAATGGTTTCCACACCTGGTTTCATTCCTTTTCTCCTTTTCATGGTTTTGCTTTCCCACATTGCTCCATTCTCTCCCTCACCCAGGATTCGGAAGGATTTATTTATTGCTTCCTGCAACCTCACACAGTGTTCCTGGTAACAAACTTGAGGCTAATTTCAAGGCAGGAGTGCAACATTCAAACAGCCACACCGGCACTGCATGTTGCCTTCTAGCAAGTTCAGATTCTGATGCTGGGTCGTATAATTTTATGTGTATCATGCCCACGGCCTTGTGTGGGGCACGAAACAAGTAGTCTAAACAACTTGCAAGCTCTCCTTTGCAGTATTTTCTCCTTAGGCTGCTCTTCCAGGAAATTGCAGGGACTGTGCTGCTGAAACTCCATCCCACTGCCAGCCCTGAGTGTTCTTCCCACAGCATTGCTTCTGCTGTGTTGTGGCACCCTCCCTGTGGCTACCTCAGCCTGAGAGATTCCAACTGTGGCACTTCAGCTGCTGGTTTTTTCAGGGCTTGGGACAGCTAAGAGCATACCTCATTACTTTCCTGTTTTGTCTACTGCATGCTTTGGGTGTTGTTTCAGAGAGATCCAAATAAATCAGTGTCTGTTTGTAAGGTTTTTCCATGTTTATCTTCATTCTGACTCTCAGACTGCTGTGAGCAGTGTACATTTGGAAATGAGGTGAACCACTGATTGATGGCTTTCCCCAGTTGGGGGAAAGTTTATGGAACTGGAAAGTTTATGCAAAAAGAATAAAATAGCAATCGAAATTCAGACTATAAATAGTTCAGTCAAAGGAACAGCTCCTGAGTGAAGCTTGGCCTCCCAGCCTAGAGCAAAAGCTGCTTCCCCTGCCCTGCTGAGTTGCTTCTGGTGCTGAGGTTTGGACAGGGTTTGTCACTATGCTCGAGGATCCATTTAAACAGGTATGCATTATTAAGTGCTGCACTTCCCTCCCCCCCTCAAAGCACATGAAATGCTCCCATCTTGGGGAGCAGCCACTTCAGTGATACCTGCAGGAATTTTTTACTGTCTGCCTGCCAGTGTATGGGAGGGAGAAAAATCAGGAGGGGTTCAGGTCATCAGTTAAATCGCTATTTCAGTACAAAAGGTCTTTTTCCTCTAGGGTTGTAAAAGCAAGGAGAGGACTAGGAATTGGTGAAAGAGAAATGTTTTGCCCCAAGGAAGGGACTATCTTGTAAGCTGCAAACTGGTTTCTGCTGACCTGCTGCCACTGCAGCTCTTTTGCTACCAGGAATGAGGAGCCTGGTTTCAGCTAGCAGTCCCAACAAGAGGTGTCAGATGGCTGGGTGTGTGGATGAAGTAAACAAAGCGGGGAAGGGACCTGTGTGCCCAGTGGCCAGGAGCAAAGGCAATGGGCACAAAGTGAAACACAAGAGAGTCCCTCTGAACATCAGGGAGCACTTTGTCACTGTGGGGGTGGCCGAGCCCTCGCACTGGTTGCCCAGAAAGGTTGTGGAGTCCCACCTTTGGCTGGAGCAGGTGTTCTCCAGGGGGCCACCCCTAAGGGCACGCTGACTTTACCTAGTCTTGAACAAAATGAAGTTTGAAGGAAAGACAACTCCTGGCTTTTGTTAGGATGTCAGCTTATGTGCTGAAACCCCACTGAGGCTTCCCACTAAAAAATGAGGGAAGAAAATGCAGAAATTTTAGTGACTATAAACATTAACTGCCAGACAGATAACTTCCAAAACAGATCAGAAGATCAGCTGGCCCCAGGCTCTCCAGAAGGGAGTTTCACCAGGACTCAGAGTTTTGGGGAGCCCATGAGAGCAGGGGCCTCTGGAGCCCCTGCCCTCAGCCCTGCGGGCCAGAGCCCAGCCCGCTCCAGGAAAAAGATCCGGTTTTTTCCACTAGTATGGTTTGTCAGCAGGAAGAATTGTTGGCGTGTAGATCGGTCACTTTGTATCTGACTGGGAAATGGGTGGCACCTGTACCATCAGTCTGGAGGAAAGAGTCAGCTCCGGCCCAGAGCCCTCCCCGAAG
Organism: Luscinia megarhynchos; assembly: GCA_034336665.1. Taxonomy (NCBI): domain Eukaryota; kingdom Metazoa; phylum Chordata; class Aves; order Passeriformes; family Muscicapidae; genus Luscinia; species Luscinia megarhynchos. Next base: position 164,663 of record JAPFBE010000013.1, on the reverse strand, counting down.
GCAAACTTGCCTTCTCCAGCCTCAGGACCAAGACATGGGCTTCTCCAGCCCTAAACCGATGAACCAATATCGTGCATAGCACAGGCTATGAGGAGTTCCTGCTGGAAAGGGGAAAGCAGTGGCCCAGCAGGATTGCAGCCATGCTCTTGGGCTGTGCACAGCCTTTCCTGCAGTTTCCCAGTGCTCTGGACGACCTCAACCTTCTGTCCATCTCCTTAACCTCTCTTCCTTCCCCTGATAGGATGCTAATTGCTGGTGAGATTTTTCCAGTTGAACAGAGGATTGCGCCTTAGTCATCAGAGCAAGCTCCCTTCCTCCCTTTAAAGTTTTTCCAGGATTAATTTGACTTTGTATCAGTAGGAAATGATGAGTCATGTCACTGTTTTCTTCTCAAGTGTTTCATACTATGCTCTACCTGGACACACAGCATCTGAGTGGGGAAGCACAGTGAACCCATGAAGTATTACCAATAGGAAGTGACATTTTTCCTCCTTTTGTTCAGTAAATTCCCTGTGGGCTGCAGCTAAAATACTGGAGACATTTTTAAGACAGGAAGGCTGTGGTTTCAGCTTAGATACATTACTGATTTTACTTTCTCTCCAACTGAAAATCAATCTGACTAGTCTTACAATTTTCAAGTGAAGATTGGGAACTGATAAAAAATCCTGAGACTATGACCTGCGTTCAAGTGCCAGCTCTAATCGTGCTTTAGGATCAGAAAAATGAACCCAGTGTTTCCCTTAAGTAAAGTATTCTTAGCATGTGGCAATGTCAAGAGTCTTTTATGAAAGCAGCAGCCATTTTGGAGCTTGTCCTTCACAGATTTGCCAGCACAGGTGGCAGCAGGAGTGCATCTTGAGCAGGTCTGTTCTGATGGTTAAATACATCTACTTAAATATTTTCCACTTTTTTTTTTTAATATTCCTAAACATGCATTTGGCAGTTGATCCCAAATTACAGTGAAAAGTAATCCATACCATGAGTTAAAACTGTAGAGTGATTTTCACAGAAGGATTTATAGACAGTCAAGGACATGAAAACCTCTTTTATTGCATGTATTTCTTTTTATTTTACAAATCATTATATTCACTGATACACATGTTCCTTCACAGAAGGTACACTCTTTTTTTTCTTTTTTTTTTCTTTTTAAAAAGGGATAGGTGTCATCCAAAATAAGCCATTTATTGTTCATTAATATAAAATGTATTCATATTTCTAGGGGGTGTCATATCCAAACCACTGTTCATCCAAATTTCCTGTATGATCTGCTCCCTGCGCTCAATCCTTTCGGCCAGTTCCGCTGCCTCTGCTGAGTTATAACCCGAGTAAGAAGGTCTGTAAAGTCTGTCTGTCTCATCCTGGCTGTTTGAAAGGGAGGAATCCTCCCCCTCCTCCTCTTCCTCCTGTTCACTCATCTGGTAGGCTCTGGCACTCTCTGGCACCAGCTGATCCCTCTTCTTGTGCAGTTTCTGGATGTCCCTGGGACATGACACACAGATCACCAAGGCACATAGTGTGAGGATTAGTCCCACACAAACGCTGGACACAAACAGGAGAGCAGCTCTCTCAGGGTGATCTGCAGGCAAGAAAGCCAGGGCTTAATCACTTTACCAACTGCCAAGGCTGGTTACAAACCCCCAGCTGCCATTCCCATAGTGTTCTGTAGCTATAGGGCACCCAAACCTCCCGACCCTCACAGCCCACCCCTGCCAGCTCTGCCTCTCTCAACTGCTGGGCAAAAATCCAGTCTGTTTATAACACTGTAAAATAACAACGTGACCCCAGCCCTTTTTGAGCACTTCAGTGTTGTTGTCAATCAGCTGTTGTCAACCTGCACTCTGCACACCTTGTTTGTCTTTCCAGCCATCCTGCCAAAACGAGCCCTGCCCTCACAAACGGGCATGAGAAGAGTGGCTCTGGGCTCTGCAGGGCCTCGGCAGCAACTCCAGGTCAGGCTCTGTAGGGAGCACTTTTCTTCCTTTGCAGTTAGTGTTGCTAAGTCACAAAACCTGCTTCGTCTCACAGCAGAGATGGCTGGGTTTGGGATGGCTTTTTGTTTTTTTTTATTACTCCTTGATGATCCGTGTATGTATGCACCCCAACATTTCCGAAGATGGATGGTTCCAGTGCTCTCTCTCACATCAAAGGTCAGGGCCAGGTTTTCAGAGCTACTGAACAACCAACAGTCCCCACTGAAAATTTAAAAATGTCTTGGCTGCAGTTGCTAAGAGGGTTTGAATCCTTCAAGGCAAGGAATATTCCCTAAATATAATTTATGCTGGGATTGTCCACAAGATTGTGATTATATTGTAATATCATTACCATAAACATGAGATTACTAGTTGTAATCAGAGTTGATCCTCCCTTCTCCCACAATGCCACAGTTTGGTGAGCCAAACAATCTCAGCCTCATTTTCCTACCTCTAATGTATGCAAATGTAGCCAGGTAGTTAGAGCTAACAATAGTTCCATCTTTCTTTGGAAGTCTTGATTCCCTTGGATCAAGGTCGACACCTGTGGCACGAGGAGGTAAGGCAAATTCAGTGAAACTACTAAATTGATATTCACCCAGTAATTTCTCAGCCAAAAGTCTACCCAAAACACAGGCAGGCCAGTGCTGTGCTGAAGGAGCTGCAGAACACTAGACCAAAAAATGGCTGATAAATTAAGTATAATTAACAAATTATTGAAAATATCAGACATCTAGAAAATTACAAATTCATTTAAAAGAGTCTATTGCTAAGTGAAACCCCTTGTGCCTATTCCCATTGGGGTTTCTGAAATAATTTTTCTTCATGAAGCTTCACAGTTCTCCAATGGTCTTCCCAGCCCAACCATGCTGTGTGCTCTTGTTACTGGGGACACACTTAACTCTGTGGCCTTTGAGAAGAACTGGCGTTGGCATAACTTGTAAAAGATTCTTCATTTTGAAACAGCTACACTTTGACTTTTACTCTTCCCAGCATGCTGGCTCTGGGCAGGCCATTCTTCCCGCAGTGTTGCTGTGAGTGCAGGACTGTGCTCACATCCCACTCCCAGCCTGTCCTCTGCTCTCCAAAGGGAAGAGCAGCTCTTTCAGCAGGGTTTCCCCTACCCCTTCCCAAACCCTGTGCCTGTGGTGGTACATACCATCGTTCTGTTTGATGGAAGACTTGTTATCAGGGACCAGGGGGTTGACAGCTGTGAGGATAAATTTAGGAACTGAAAAGACAAATTGCATTCTGTTAGTTTTAAGAATGCTCTCCTCAGTTAATTATGAATACCACTGCTAACCCTGGGTTTATTAACTGGCTTTCTGACAGTGGTATTGAAGGTTGGACTTGATCTTGGAGGTCTTTTCCAACCTTAGTGATTGTGTGATTCTTGAGAAGTCAGGGCAGCTCTGGGCCTGTGGCTGGATTCACACTCCAGCCTGCTCCAGGAAAATCAGTGCATCTCCATTCAGCCTGGTAATCTGCCCCTTGTTTCCAACCCCTCAAGAGTGTGCCAACCAGTGGATGGTCCTGCTGTGCCCAGGGGGTTATTCCCATATTTTATATGACTGTGTCACAAACTTCCTGTGTTAAAGGGAAGTGATATTTAGGAAAGCTTGGTGCCTATATGTGGCCTTGTGCATGTCTTTGCAGGCAGAAATGAGGGCTTGAAAATGGCTGTGCATTTGCTCTTACCACATGCATAGCTGACATTTAGGTGTTTTGTCACTCCAGGTAGGCATGGACTTCCAAAATCCCGGCTAGTGACAATGATTTTGCATCTCTGTTTCCCGTAACATCTCTTCGATAGCACTCCCAGCGCTGTGTAAGACAAACAGTCTAAAAGAAAAAAGCACATACAATAAATATACAACACCCTGGTGTTGTCTGAAGTGAGACCTGCTGGATGCATGACTAGAGATACAAATCTGCACCTGATGCCTTAGTAGGATTCCAGAGTTAAATATTAAGATGTGTCAATGCAAGGAAGTCAGCTGCAATAAAAATGTGAACTTGCAGCGAGGTAACTCTCCCATGTTGCCTTACAGGTGCACACTAAGGGTGCAGGAAGAGTCTCATTAAGCTCCAAACAGGTGCCCAATATAAGGTCTCAATGTGGCACTCAGATGCCTTGGGAAAAGTAAGCACATCCCAATAGCTCTCTATCTATTCCATCTCAACTCAAGAGAGATGAAATGCTGTTTCCAAGTTTGTTTCTCAGCCCTGGGTTACTGAGATGAGTCGACTGGATATCCAAGTTCAGTTCAAGTCAGGTGAGATCAATTTTTATGTGTTGCAACATTTCAGGCTACAGGGAAGTTGAGGGTATTAAAAAGAAACTTTTGATTTACTATGAAGAGTCAAAATGAGCTCAATATTTAACCATGGAAACATGTGGCTTCCAAAAATGGGTTTTGCACTGGAGCTGAAATTATTTGAGTGGGAAAGTGTGTGAGTCACACTCTGCTTTGAAAAAACAGAACGTCTCTAAATGTGATTAAGTTCTCTGTATTCACATGTGCTATACTCCAAGCCACAGAGCAAAAAATACTCCGTAGTTTTGGTTTCTAAACAGAAAGCATGCAGAAAGGACAAGTTAGGAGCAAGTAATCCTCCTCTGAATCTTTCTGCATCACCCCACACACTGCGGCTTTCTGTGTATGACAGATGTGTCTTGCTCTAGAGATCTGAAACAACATTCTCTGGGCATTAAAACAGTCTCTCTTCCTACAATAAAGCATAGCCTCCAGTCACCTGCCTAACTGCTGAAGCTCATTTGTGCCTCTTTAGATGAAGGACAAACACTGTTTGCAAAGACACTCCAAAGGTTCCCCAAATCTGTTTGAGAAAAAGAGAAGGTTTGAGACTTGAGTTCTTGACATTTAATGTGTGAAAATGGGGCAGATTTGTGATTTTTAGACTTAACACCCTGACACCATCACTAAATAAATCATATATCTGGGCAGAGCCATCAGGAGATCCTGGGCTGATCTGTCTGGCAAAGGGCTCATCAGTTGCTTTGGACATAGATTTTAGGAGAGAGCTCTTTGACTTTTCAGAGACCTAAAATCCCAATACCTGTGTGTCCGAGAGACTGCTGAAAATGCAAGGAAGGGCTGACCTAAAGCATTGGGTATTTCTGATTAAGTAGCTCAGCAGTTGTAGTTTCCCTCCCTGGTAATTCCAGGTGCGTAAGGATATATTTGGATAGATGTTTTAGGCAGCCAATAGCTTACTTTGGCAAGTACAAAAACAGCTGGAGAGCATCAGGAGGAATTATCAAGTGATTCATAAATTAATGGATTGGGAGCACAACAGCAAACTGGCAAACTGAGTTATGTTTTCTATAGAATTTCCTGCCCTGGGAGGTACTCTCAGAGGACTAGCTCCCAGGAGGGATGCTGGGTTGATGGTTTTCTACATATTCAGGGATATGGCTACATGGAAAATGTTATGTTTCATTTTGTCTTTGCTCATGTTTCTGTGGGACTTAATAGTTTCTTACAATTTCTATCCATGTTGAATTTGACTCCTCTCCCTGAGGAGCCAGTCATCATACGCCTGCAGGTTCTTGTCAGGCCAGTTTTTGGAGAACCTCCCAAGGCTTTCCTGGTGCCACAGGTGAGTAAATGCAAACTGTGGCCTGTTTTCTTCTGCAGGACAGGACAGATGTTACCTGGAAGGTCTTATAACATAAAAAACCCTATTTAAAACTTTCTGCATTCTGAAAAGATTTTGTGCTTTAGTGATTCAATAAAAAATCCTGTCTGGTTTACATGTGGCCTTGCTACCTTCCCACTAGTTCTCCCAGCAGCTATGATGGGATTAACTCAAATAACTTACCCTCCTCCTGGTCAAACACCTTTTTCCAGTAACTGGATGAGGAGAGGTCAGTGCTCTGTTTTGAGTAAAGGAATCTCATGGAATGGCCCCAAAGAAACCATGAATTGGGAGACAGACATAAATATGCAATGTGGCTTCTTTCTGACTGAGTGCTGTTTGGTCTACACAGATATCCCTGGGGCTTGTTAGACTGCTACCCCTGCCTCTGGAAAGGCAGATTGCTAGAGTGCTAAAAGGCTGCTGGCATCCAGCAGTGGCAGACAAGGCAGCAATGTGTGGCTGGGAAAACACTCCATTCTCCACGCCTTTCTCCCCAAGTTGCTTGTTACACACCAAGACTGTCGGTGGGTCTTTTGTACCAGACACTGCTATGGATGGCACAGGGACACGGGTGTCAGGACGAGGTTCTTAATGCAGTAATAAACTATCCAATCTGACTGCAGCTATTTAACAGTTGGAGTAGAAGGCCTTGTTTCTGAAGGAAAGGCTCTTTCAGCTCCCTAATTAGCTTTGTTTGGGAAAGTTTTGGCATGCAAATAACATGCCATAAATCATGCTGGCTTTAATGACAAGTAATTTGTCTTCTGGTTTCTTAAAGTTTCTCTCAATTCAGACAGGAGGAGCTTTCCCTCCCTTTCTTTCCACCCTGCCACACAAAACCTGCAGGTGATGGAGCATCTTGTGCCAGGCTCCAGCGACAGCATCCTGTCCCACCCTCTCCAAATGTTTCCAACTGCTTTCATCCCCAACTGCCCCTTACTGCTTTATGTGTTCTGGGCTGTGCCCAACCACAGAAGAATAAGGAGCTTGCTTTTAAAATCAGCTGAAAGCAAAGATTTCACACCTCCAAATCAGGATGGCTTGTGCTTTGTGGAGTCCAGATGTCCACTGTGGGGACAAGAACTGACAAGGGAAAACGGGAGTTTGGAGCAATCTAAGGCTTCTGACTCCTAAAGAACGTTACTGTGGTAATTTATGCAAGAGCATGGCACACAGGGCCCTGCCTGTGCATCAGAAAAGGGCCACTTGGACTGCTGATTCCAGCAGAAACACACAATGTGATCGGCAGCACTTTTGTACAAAAAAACCCCCCAAACTTGGTCTCTCTCTCCTCCTTGCACACGCGTGTGTGGAGGTGGGGGATCCATCCCACCAAACACAAGGGGCAAGAGACAAGCGTGGCTCTCTATTTCCTGACAGCAGGAAGCAGACTCCCTGCTCCTGCATGTGCACAGGCAAGAATTCCTTGGCTCCTTTTAGACTTGAGGGCCAAGTGTACTTTTCCAAACCTTCCACAAATGTGAGGCATTAAAAAATAGACGCAATAAACCCCTGAACTGCTGGAAAAGAAAACATTACTGGTTGAATTGATGTGTGTGTGTCTCAGCATGCTCCAAGCAACTTCCACCAGCCAAATCTGATCTTCCCTGCTCATCTCAGAAGAAAGTTATTCGGACTCTAAAAATGGTGGCTGGTCTCTTCCTCCCTTCAAAGAATCACTCCTCATTCTGTCACTGCTCGGAAAAGCTCTTCTTTTAAGGGAGTTTTGTCTTGACAAAATTCAGGGGGTTGTCTTGACAACATTTATTGGGGCAAAAGGTGTAAGGGCTCCTGCTGGCACCTCTTGGGGCTCAAAGCACCTATTAAGTTTCCCAGTTTGCTCGGGCTGACACAGGCAAAGACCTTTTCATATCTGATGTCTGCACATAGAGCTGACTTAAGGGGTTTAGTGGTGGAAGCAAAATTGAACTATTTCTTCCTTATTTTTGCATCCACAAAATTAATTTGACTCCTGTCTCCCATGCCCAAAGTGCCAAGGCAGTGTGGAAATATTTCCAGATCTGCCTGAAGCTGCGTGTGCCTTCCCTGCTGTTAACTTCTGCTCTCAAGAGACCTTTCCAGGGGACAGGCTCACACCAGGCAAACAGTACATCTTTTAGTAAGAGACAGAAACCAAAAGCTTTTCAATCAGTAAGTGAGTAAGAGATACAAGGCCCTTTGAGTTGGCTACAATATACAAACAAACAAAACAAACAAAAAGAATCACAGCCTCATAGAATCCTGTTGCATTAAAAAAATCCTGCCATGTAGTTGGACTGGAAGGAAACTACAGGATTTTGAAAAATTCCCCTTGCTTGACTTTCTCACCCCTTCCTCTTATCTGAATTCCACTGGGAAGAGAAGACTAGGACAAAGCCCAGCCCCAGGGTATGCCATGGCACAGTGCAAGGTCTGATGGGAGTTTGTGAATTCTCCACATCCCCTCTCAACCCTCCAAAAGTGGGAGGGCTGTACTGGAAAGAACCCCACCTTCCAGCAATGAGAACCCTGGCATGGGTGTAATTCAGGGCTCTGCTGGTCACTGGTACTTGTCTGACCAGACAATGTACATCCAGAGGAACTTCTGGGAGGGATATTGCAGTGTTCTAGTTTGCAAGTTGAACCTAGAGGCAACCCACTACCAAGCCTTCTGTCAAGTATTTTCATGTGTTAGCAAAAATAATTTAGTATTTGAGAGGTGTTTGTTGACCTCAGTCTTCCTGATGCTCTCTTTGGTAACCTGTTCTGGCACAATTCATTAACTTCTTCTGACCAATACATTTTCTGTTTCCTCATGCACATGTTAGTACAAATATAAAAGAGATAATGAGTCAGGAAAGGCAGCAATTCACACAGGAACAAACTGCTGTGGTTTCCTGCTTTGGTGCTGGGCATGATGATTTCCTCTAGGCAGAACCATCTGCTACAGAACCACAACCAGAATTTTCTTGTGAAGTTTTTGGTAGTCTTAGTAAAACAGAGAAGTTGTTTGCTGGAAATTCTGTACAGTCTTTACAGTGCCAGGCATTTGGACAGCTGCAGAAGCTGGTTTTTTACCATTAAACTGGCTTAGAAAAGCAGTTGCATGAGTAGATACTCATGCTAAAATGTGGAGGTGAGGCTCAGGATCCTACAAGTGTTCAAGGCCACCCAGATGTCTCCCATAGCAGAGATGGATTTATATAATTTATTTCCTACCTGGAAAAGAGCCGTTATGCCAAAGAAATGTTATGTTTTCCTGAGTTCCCTTTGAAGCAAAGGTCTGAAAATCTGTCAGCTGATTTGACAGGTGGTTCACAGAAAAGCGATGCTTGAGAACACATCTGTCCCAACCCAAAGCTGCTGTTTGTCATTGCTATCACACATATCAAGATGTGCCCGAGATCTGGAGGAGTATCCAGTTCAATACCCAGTACACCTGGCAGGACTGTATCAAGTATGGAGAGATGCAAAACTTTTGAGCTCACCAGAGACTTTCTGGGCCTGTCATTAGGACCTATGGGTGACTTCTCTTCTGCATAGTGCTAAAAAAAATGCCTCACAGTTTCTCAGTGATGCAATGGAATGGCTTAAGCACTGTCCTGAGGCTGAGTTGCACCAATGTGAGCAGAAACAGTAATGGATGTGTGTTGGAGCCAATTCAGCTTTTGGTGCAAACATGAATAGGTACGTGGACTATGATTCAGGAAGGAAGAGCTGTCTCAAGGCATTACATTCAAATTGCTACTGTTTTCCCTGAGAGAAAGTGCACAGTCATTGCAGAATTCTAATCATACACCCATTTTCATCTGTAGGTGGTTAAATAACCACACAAATAAGATTCAGGCTCGAGACAGATCTGGAGTCGATTTGATCTGGCTCCTAAGTGCCAAGTCTTTTGTGATAACTGAATGTGAACTCCCATGCCACACAGGGGCTTTTGGAAATCCCACCGCCTGCAGAAAGTCACTGGTACCACGCAGGAGGAGGCCAAGCACTTCCATTAAGTAGTAGGAAATGTATACAAGGATCTGCCTTCTGTAGATCTACTTTGTGTTTGTCTCAGGTTTTCTGCTCTCTCCTATTACTAGTGTCTTAGGCTGCTTTACAGATCACAAAACCAGTGCCAGCCAGAGTGTTGCTGCACAGGTGCTTGTACACAGGGGCCACAGCAGAGCTTGTTGCTCTTGCGAACTCTTTCTCTTTATCCTGGGAAACTTTATCCATTAGGAAGGGTTTGCAGAATTCTGATTTGTGACCAGTGAGTGCTGACTTTAGAGGCAAGAGAGTGATTTTGAGAGGTAAGTGAAATGCAAGACCTAAGTGTGGTAGCAGCCTCTCTTGATCAGGCAAGATATCTCTGCCCTGCCTTGTGCCACCTGTTAATGCCACTGTCGTAAGTGATGTGGGGGTCTGTCAGAGACCTGCTAAAATGTTTTTTCCACAGAACTGACAGGCACAGCTAAGTCTGTGTGAAGATAGATTCTTGTCTAAGAACAGATTGAGATATTTTCAGCCAATAAGTTTTTAATAGTATCTGTGTAACTAAATAGAAACATTGGCTTTCAGAAAAAGGACTCTTAAGATTAATTGTTGATCTCTTGATGTTCTGAGATGCTTCTCATAGATGACACATAAAGCATGTTTCTTAGGAGCAATGTTAAGCCTTTAAGCACAGGGCTGACATCAGTCATGGAAGCCCTTCCCTATGTAGTACCAAGGGCTTTGAACAGCACACTCATCTCGTGCTGGCCTTCTCCGTGGTGTGAAAAGTTACCTTAGGTGTCACCACTGAGCATACTATTCAGTTCAGTACTATGTACATCGGATGTTCCTGACTTGGTGCCAGAGAGAAGTCCCAGGTACATTTAACTTTCTAGTGTGCCACCAGAGCCTTGAGGTCTGGTCATACAGCAGCATCTAAACCAAAGGCCCTGCCTCACGGACCCTCTCCGTACAGTGTGCAGCTAAGGCAGGGAGTATCTGGCAGCAGCAGGTATCAGAGAAGAAGGAGCAGTAAGGCACAGTATCGTGACACTCGGGTCACCTCGTCATTGTCAGAAGCTGGAGGAAGAAGAGAGGCAAACAGCTGATATTCAGTGTATGTTGCCTACATTCAAGACAGGCAAGGGAACTAGTTTTTGATGCTAACCATACTAAGAACTGGTTACCTCTATGAAAGCTTATTACTTTGCTGCATTTCTTTCTCTATTTTCCTCCCTCATATTGGGCAGTTTGTTTGAGTTTCAGAAATAATCTGACATTTCTGTCAATGATGCTTTCAAAACACCATTGCTCTTACACCTGAAGTTTCTCCCCAGCTGTGTCCTCTCTTCCCTGTGCTCCTGCCTGGAGAAGGTCCCTCAACGGTGCCCAAACATACCAAAGGGGGGTGTGTGCTCCGCCTTTGTTGAGCAGACGCTCTCCTCGTGTGCCCATCTGCCGTAGGTGGCCGAGTAGATGATAAGGAACTTGGATTCCTGACAGTGGAGCTTCAGTTCCTGGTTTTCACATGCTGATTTGGTTTTGTATTCAGCTAAAGTAGAAGCAAACAGCAATATGATAGCGTGAGGCAATTTAAATAGCTGGACTGTTAATAGCAAATAGCAGCAAGACAGAAACCAGCTTTCCTGCAAATGCTGTTGCAAGTGACACATAGCATGTGTACAGCCAGACACAAAGTCAAGAGCAGAGTACTTCTTCCAAATTATGCTCAAGTGGCTGTCTAGAGTCCATGTCTCCATATGGAACAGAATAGAAAACCCTGATTTTGCCAATCTCCTTTCCAAGTGGAACACCTCCCTGCTTTCCTGCCTTTCTCTCCACTCCTGCTCAGCAAGAGAAGCTTCATCCTTCCCTTTTGTGTCGGCTCAGGACACTGTTGCATTCTACGCGTCCTTGGCTGCCTCTGCACACTCATCAGTCAGGGGCAGGGCTGGCAGTGCTCAGTGACAGCCATGGCTGAGGCACGGACCATGGGAGGACAAAAGGCCAGGACGGGGTCCCCATGCCAGCCAGACGGCGCTCTTGGCTGTGTCTGCATTGCTCCACCAAGGTCAGTGGGTTTCCCTAGGCAGCACTATGCAGCAAGGGCTCCTTTGAAAGTTTGGCTGGCAAAGTGGTGTGAACTAGGAGCCTGAGAAAAATCCCCCCCCTCCCATGCTCAGCTGGCACAGGCACCCTGGCAGCACCCTCAGCAGATGTGGGGAAGGCACTGAGCATGGCTTATCCCTCCTAAGGAACCTCTTTAAGTCTGCCACCTGGCCTAAGCAGCCAGTCTGTTCATGGCCTTTTACCTTCTTAAGTCTACCTGATAGAGCTGTAGTGCCAAACCTTATTCTGGCAGATAAGGCCAGGGAGAAGAGTTTATTCTCCTCCATTTTTTTTGTCCTCAAAAATGTGAAAACAGGAAAAGGAGATTCCTGAGCTGAGCAGAAGAAAAGGGAGACCTTATTGTTTGTGAGTGGTGTCCCTGTGAGTGGAGGGTAAATGCTAGTTCTTCTGGAACTGGAGAGAGAAAAACCTTCTATGTACTCATGAATGAAAATATTAGTTTCATCCAAAACAGAACAGATAAAACAATGGGCTAATGTTCTTGGTAACAGTCTGAGCTTATTAACAGCCACAAGCTTGAGTGTAAAAAAGAGTGATTTTGAAAAATATTTTGAAAACATTTCTGAAAACATTTTGAAAAATACTTGACCTACTGCAGGTTGTGACTTCTGCAGAAGCACCTCCCATGCTGTGCACACATAAATTGGCCAAAAACCTGGGGTCGGTGCCCAAGGATTGACAGCCTACAGCTGGACTCTGTGTCTGCCTGGCTGTGCTGGAGAGGCTGTGGAAGTACATATAACCCCAAGTAGTATCAGAAGAAGAGCCCGACATAAACCTCTGCAAAGATACAGCAGCAATAATTCTAAATACATGAAAAACCAAGGGATTTAGGCAACGGCTTAAGTGCTCACTTGAAGACAAGGAGACTGCAAAATATACTTGAAGTTATCCTGAAGCGATTTCCTGAGTAAGGATGTTTTCCACTGCCAAGACTAACAATATTGGTATCTTACCTACAAATACAAATTTCCTGTCACAAGAAATCATGTCATTTGCAGTGGAATTGGACTATTCCTCAATTCTGAAGGCAGCAGTTGCTGTTGAATATGCTTTTGGCCAGCTGTTTTAAAATTCAGATCACAGAAAATACTATATACTCAAAGAAGCTCATCTCCCATGGGAAAAAATATTAAGTAGCTTCCGAAAGTAATAAACAGGATCTCAATCCACTTTTGATTAGCAAAAAGAATTAAACTGTTGATCTAATAAAACAGATAATGAAAATTGGAAATTTCAGACATTTTCTTTCCCCTAGTGATTGGCCCAGTGTATCTCCCTGGGAATTCTTGGGTCAGTGCTTTACCAAAGGTAACATCTTCCTACTCCACTCCATCTCTCTGCTCTGACTTCCACTTTCCCCAGTGTGAGCTGGCCTTTCAGTTTGCTTGCCACCTACCACTGATGTCTATCTTAGTGCTCTGATCAAAGGAAACCCCCTTAGTGCTTTCTCCTTTGCTTGTGAGTTGATGTTGGCTGGTGAATGTACGTATAAATCATCATTCACCTGGGACCCATTTCAGCCACACTGGGAATTCAGTGCCAAAAGAGCTGAGCCCCAAACTACGGAAGCTTCTTCTCATACACCATAGCAACAAGGAGAATGATTACAAACCACCAATAGAGGCAACCTCATGAGGATTGTCTTCATCATTCTTCCCCTTTCTCATTTACCGAGTGGATTCTCTTTGAGGCAAGACTTGTCCCTTCACATATCAGCATCAAATACCTGCACAGAGTACAGGTGATTCTACAGTAAAAGCCTCTAACCAAGTCAGCACTTATATCTTCTGGCCACTATTCTGTAAACAGGAGGTATTTTTGAATCTTTAAAAGCTTTGGGCCCAGCTCCTTAAGTATTTTTGCATATTCCTTCCTAGGATACCTTCTTCATTTGGATCCTTAGCCCAAGCACCTGGTTTTGCTGTTCAGCTCTTTCTAATAGGACATTTTCATTGCTATCTCACTAAAAATAATTTCCATAACATTTTTCCTTTCTAGTCTGATGTCTGACATCTGCACCTGCCAAACTACACTGGTCATTAAACTGGCAACAAGCACCCTGAAGCTGCAAACACAATGGAGAGCTAAGGTAAAGTAGAAAAGAACAATTTGTTATCAATCCAAGAGCCCCAAAACTTCACATGGATTTATGCAAAGCCTTGTGCAGTGGTATTTTAACCAAAACAAGCAACAAAACACGCAGAGAAACACATTTGCCTGATAAAGATTACTTACTAGGTTTGCATTTAAAGGAGACAAGGAGGAATTTAGTGGTCCCTGGACACAGATCAGGCCCAAAAACCCGACTATTGACAAGGAGTTGGCAGGATCTCAGGTTTTGGCATTCATCCAGTACTTTCTAGAACAATGGGCAAAAAGGATAGTCTTGACAACAAGGTATGAAGCTATACAGCAATGAAAACACTTAATTGCACTTTGTTCTACACAGGAGAGAAATCACAACTTTTTGGCTTTGAACATGCAAGAAACATCTGTATCATTGGGTCTAGGCCATAGCTCTCTCTACTGGACTTGGAGTCATGGCCAACTTTATGGGAACACATTCATCACAGCCATGCTCACAGCAAATTAGGATGTTACCAACTTGATGCTGTCACTTTTCCCTCTGGCCCTGGCGAGGCCTGGGGAGGTTGGCCTAATTCCCCTGAGTGCCACCACAGCCTCGGTGGTGCAGAGCCCAGAGCACATGGGAGCACACTGAGCCCCCAGCTGTCTCACTGCCATGCTTGAGGCACTGAGCACATTCATGGGAGTGCAATGTCCAGGGAAAGCATGGCAACCAAAAAGATGTCTTTTTAACCACTTCTTCTTGTCTGCTTATGTGTACCTGAACATGCTCTGTATATAATCTTCACTTGAAAGAGTTCTGAGTAATGACAAGCACAACTCGAGCTTTAAGCCATGTGTATGACCTGTTGTTTAAGGGACACTTCCTTCTCGCTTGCAGTTACTCAATTTTCAGATATTTACTTGACTTGCCATGAGCGAATTTCAGAATTGGTTTGATTGGATACCACAGATGGGCAAGTCTATCCTTAGCCTTCTTGTCTTGTGTTGTGGAGTGTTTTTTAATGCTGTTCTAAGGGCATATCTACTCCAAATTTATTTGCCCTGCAATATATTCTAGTTCTCACCGCGCAGTTTCCCTGGGAGTGGCAACAAAGGAAGACAACAAACAGGTCAGCAGTGTTATGCACAAAGGGTTGTGTGGGCTCTCTCCCAGTCTGGCAAAAGGCCTGAGTGCTCACACTGGTGCTCCCACTCCAGCTGTGCTCTTGGAACTGTAGCTGCAGAAAATACGAAGACATTGCCAGGGCCAGTCTGTCCTGTTTTTAACACAGTCACAAGCCAAAGCACCTAAAAGCACCCTGCTTAAATGCATCAGTGTATTTAGGAAATTCTTATTACTCCAAAACTTAGTTAAGAGAGGGCTTTTCTGACACTATTTTTGGATAGTCTGGGTGGTTGTGCACAGGATTCGTGATGTTTAAAATCACAGCAGGCTGTGACAAAGGAGGGTCTCCAAGTCACCCCACTCTTAACAAGAGTGACTGTAATAAACCATTCTGAAAGTTTTAGGCAGTCCCTCAAAATCTATGGGAATTTTTGCTTTGTTTCTCATCAGAAGAGGTGTCAGTCATACCAGATCACAAATCTACCACTGGGGTGGCACAAGCTGCATTCCTGTTTCCAGGCTGAGAGAGTTGGCAGTGGCTGGATCTCTGTCATCACTGGAAACTGGAAACCTTCCCTCCCAAGCAGCAATGACACACATTGGCAGCACACTGTAGTGATCCTACAGCTCCCATTGGCAGAGGAAGCGGACATGCATCCAACACTTTTTGAGCATTAAATGCATTCTAGAGAGTTTAAAAGGGAAGGAAAGCACAGCAGACTTAATTTTATCAGTCAATTTTCCTTTTACAGAGTTGCAAGTCAAATAACTCCTCCTTAATTGGGATAGTTCTGGAAGGGACCAGTGAAATTGAGTTATGTCTTTAATAAATAGAGATAACTGCCCCCTACTGAGTCACCTTCTGTTTGCACCTGAGCTGAATCATCTCCTGTGCATCTGTTTGTATTTTCTCCTGCCTAATATAAACAGCAGTTGCATTTTGTGTCATGATGCTGTGCTAAAGCATGCAGCCACAAAGGAAGCAACAATACTCAAAATAGCACCGGGCTGTTACTGTCTCTAGCCAGATGCAGCTTTGTGGTGATGCCCCTGACGGGAGCTCTCTGTAATAGGTGCCTGTGATGCTTCCTCCCAGCTACAGGGCATTGTCTCACCTGCCTGTGCAGACTACAGATCCACTTCCAAAGGGAACGGGAGGAGGAATGAGGTCTCTGGTGCTCTTTTCTAAGAAATCAGGTTACAAAATGTGTCCCTTCTCCTTAACAAAACTTGAGCTCCCTCAGATGCAGAGAATTGTATCACACAAATTCATGGCCTTGCCAAGATGTTTTCATGCCTTTGATCAGTCGCAGTGCCCAAATGAAGATGGTAGTTTATACAACAGTTACCCCATCTGTGTTTATTATATTCAAGGAAAAAAAATTGCCCATGGAGACCTCACAAAGGCACTCACAAGCCCAAAATAATCATTGGTGCCACTTTGCTGCAGTCAGTAATGTAACATTAAGGATGCATCTGGCCTGCTGTTTTTGGTGGGGAGATGTACTTTCACATGGCCCATAGGTCATCTCTGGAATGTCCTCAAAAATTGCAGTACATCATGGGCAAGTCACACTTATAAAATTGCCCTAATACTGTTTCTAGAGAGAGGATATTACTGCCAAACCACTTCATAATACCCTTCAACTCAGTAGTGGTGGGAACAGACATTCCCTGATGTCAAGAAGGAACCTGTGGTCTAGAGACACAAATATTGCAAACTCCATCAAAACTTCCGTTGAGCATTTACAAGTTTAACCAACAGAACATGTTCAGATTCCACTGACTACTCATTTTTACTTATGATTTACTGAATTTGGAACAGCACTGAGTATTTTCCACTAAAGACGAAACAAGCCTTTGACAGCAGTGTATGTCAGACCTTGTTACAAAAGTCTCCACAGCAGAAAGTAATAATTGATGAAGTATAAATCATTTTAAGCTATACTGAAGCAGGCCCAGCAAACAAACCATGGGATGTTGCTGACACAAATCAGGTAGTCACAAAAATGCAGGTATCTGCAGAAATTCTTGGGATTTGCTGTTTAGCTGTTGCTGTGCCTTTTCAGTGAGGGATGACAGGCATGCAACAAGCCAAATCCCAACCAGGATGTCATCTCCTTCACTGGCTTTTTAACCCCGCTCTGTCCAATGCTTGTATCCTCCCCTGGGGTCAAGGAGGGCCTGTGTGATAGATTGATTGGTCAATTCAGTCATGACCAGCCCTTGAATGGAAAGGAGTAGACTGTTTTAGGGAACTTTGAGCATGAGGTTTTCAAAGCAAGATTCATCACAACAGAATGCAATCTTAAAAGTTCTCAGAATCCTCTGGTAACAGCCTGCTGTCCAGACAAACCCTTCCAGCTGTAGCACTTTTGGTGGTAAACTGCCATAGGCACAGTAATGTCTCATTCAAGGCTGAGAACACTTGCACAGAAAGGGCAAGGAAACCGGCAAAGACATTCTGTACCTTAAGAACCTTTACAACCTGCGGTACCTGCAAAGAGGTGGGTGCCACGCAGTTCCTGGGTTCCGTCATCCTGGCTTCAGGCTCCCAAGCACTGCACATATGGGGGTCCTGCCCATAAAATGCTGACTGAACACTGATGGTTGAGTGCCGAGGGCAGTGCAGGCTCAGGTGCTGCCCGTCGCAGGCGTAGGCGGTGTGATTCTGCAGGAGCTTCGTTAGGTAACCTAGAAAATATTCAGCTCTGTTACGACTAGCACAGGAAATGACAAGCTCGTTAGATAATAAGAAAACCACAGTCAGTCGCTGGAAAGGGCATTGTAGTCAAGGTTATAATTCTGGCCTACAGCCACCCAGTTCTCTGAATGGGTCACCCCTTACGTGCTCACAGCACTCGGGGCTGGAAAACACGAGGTCTCGTGGCAGGGAGTGCGAGCCCTCCCAGCAGTCCAGCAGCAGCAGGATGTGTTGGATGGACAATACGTGGCTCAGGCCCTTGCCAGTCGTGGCTGCTCACAATCCCAGGGCGTGGCTGCAGCAGTCATAAGGGTATTACTGGGTTTTCTGGGCCAGGTTCTTGCATTCCAGCTGCCTAAGGTATTCCTTATACATCTGGTTAAAAGGATGTGCTGCACTTTTGGGCTTGTGGGCAGCTGTGTTTCACATACTCATAAGTATAATGGAGGGAAAAAAAGCCCCTCACATTTTCTTGTGGGAACTTTTTCTTGTTGAGGCTGAATAAGGGGCTTTTTTGTATCAGTAAAACAAAAAACAGTTTTCTCAAAGTAAATACTGAAAAAGAGTTTGCTCCTTTCAATTAATAAAAATTTTGCCCTTTAAATAAAATGTGACATTTAATTTTCACACTTGTGCCCTTCATAAACTTTCCCCAAAGCCAAGCAATTTTCAAAAAGGTTTTTAAATAGACACTTTAGTACTCCAAGCAAAAGATAGGAAAATCATATAATCATAGAATGGCTTGGGAGGGAAAGTTCCTTCAAGATCTCCCAGTTCCATCTCCCTGCCACCTTCCACTAGAACAGGTTGCTCAAATCTCCATCCAGCCTGGCCTTGAACACTTCCAGGGATGGGTCAAACATTTCAGTTCTCTGGCATCTTTATTAGCTCCAGTTGTGCATCTGGATAATGAAACTCGGCTTCCCTATCTGTTATGAAGCCTGGAGGACAGAGAAGCCTGCTCCATTGTCATCTTTACTGTTCCCTGTCTAGAGCCCAGGGGAGGACAGGAGTCAGGCAGATGCACCTTCCAGCACAGCTGAGCTGTAGGTGAGCTCCCCACTTCACTGCCCTCAGTCTGAGCATGGGCACTGGGACCGGGACAGAAGAAATGTCATGCCCTGTATTTGCACTCTGGATCTCAAGGAGACCAGTCCAGCAGCAATCCCCACCACTTCTCACAGGTTAGAAAGAATAACCAAGCCCACGATCAAATCCATCCCCCAGAGTTTCTTTGTAATTGAGATCACAAATAATTGAAGCCCTTGCCAGAGCCCCTCCTCTGTCAGCCCGCTCCCGAGAAATGCCGAGCGCTGCCAGGAAAATGGGCCGAGTGCCCGGCTGCACCCAGGTGACTTTGCAATGGCCAGTGCTGCAGAGGGGCTCCTCTGGCGTTTGCTGAGCGCCTTGAAGGGCCACAGAGTCAGAGTATTCAGCCCGACGCGAGTTGTGGGTACTCAACACCCTCAAAG
The DNA here is from genome assembly GCA_034336665.1 of Luscinia megarhynchos. Taxonomy (NCBI): domain Eukaryota; kingdom Metazoa; phylum Chordata; class Aves; order Passeriformes; family Muscicapidae; genus Luscinia; species Luscinia megarhynchos. The sequence continues at coordinate 145,559 of JAPFBE010000013.1, read as the reverse complement.
ATACCACCCAACATTTTTCATCATTTCATTCTTCAGGTTTTAAGTTACTTGGGGCCAAGAGTGCTGTATACAAAACAGTCCAGTATTCCCTAAAGAATATCAGCTATGCTGCAATTTGGATGAGTTCCCTGCTACTTTGATCCTGTAAATTCCTAATCCAGAATCTAAGCACCTTTCTCCAACAATTGCCACTATTCAATCCTTTAAGACAATGTCTTTATTAAAAAGACCTGCTCTGATTCAGTAGGAGCAATACGGTTCGCTTGTAAAAATCACATTAGATGGACTGGTGAAAATAATCATAATTCATTTTCTTGCTCTCCAGCCTTCCAAGCAGCTTAAACATGACTCTGCTGTTAGTAAAATCCTTGTGAATTTGCACACAATCAAGGATAAAAATAGTAATGGGAATTGCTGAAACCTAATGTTCTCTGATAAGAGGAGTGGTGACACTATCTAAGTTACTCATCTCACAAGGCAGAGCACGTAAACCTGTGTTTTTCATTACTACACACAAAGACATGTGGAACAGTCAGTCCTCTGCAGCTCACAGCCAATGCTGAGGAAGGATTCCCTCTCCAAAAGTCATTATGTCCTCTTATCCTTCTCTGAAAAACTCCAGGTTCTTTCCTGTCCTTATGCTGGCCCTCTCCTTGCAGCAGAGCACTGTCTGCCCTGCACTCAGCAGTTTTCTCAGCTGCTGCTGCTTCTCCTCCTTTCCTGGGAAGTGTGGCTTGTAGTCATCCTGCTAGAATCTTCACCTTCTTGAGACCATGTGTACTGACTTCTGTCCAGAAACACAGTTTCCCAGAGGGAGCAAATTCAACCAGACAAAAGTATAAGGTTGGGGGATGATCTGGTGTGATCTCTACCAGTAATAACAGCCATATTGATCAGAAGTGAGGGCATTGAGAGAGTTAAACTCCTCCTGGGGCAGCTTCCTGTTCTCTCTTTTTTGTGTTTACTTCATCAATATCTGGTGTGAATTTTGGGGAAACTTTTTTTACTATCTTAATATGGGAGCTAGAGGCTGTTCCTGGATTACAGCAGACCTCCAAGTCCTGGTCCTCTGCATGTCAGGGAAGTCTAGCTCCTAGATGGCCAAGGCGATTTCCTTTCCCTGAAGAGCAGGGCAGAGGGAGGGCTGGAGCACAACCAGCATGGATAGAGTGAGGTCATGGCCCTGCATGTGCTTGGGCTGGGCAATCAGAAGACTTGTGAGAAACTTTTGGGGCTTTTTAGCCTGAATGAAGAGAATCATAACCAGACCCTATAAAAAACCTTAGATGACTTAATGTTTTAAACCTGATATTGGGGGTTTTTCATTGTTTTCTGGGTTGGGTAATGGAGGGGGAGATGGTGTTCAGCTGCAGCAGTTACTTTTCCAAGTGTCATTCTGTAATGAGGAGGACTATAAGGTTCCTTTTTTTTTTTCAGAAATAATAAATGTCACTCTTTAAAGCAATATGAAACTATACCAAAAAAGTTAACTGCCGTGAGAATTTACTAAAATTAGAAAATTACTAAATTAGAAACCCTTGGCAACACTGCAGTGTCCCAATAACATCTCTACACCTCTGTGGTGTGAAAACTCCACTAGGTGCTTTCCCATTTATCCAGGACAATGTTCATAAGCAGTGCATGGGGTGCTCTGCATCTGGAATCCTGTACGACACATTACAGGCTGACTCAGAAGTTAAGCCTAAAGCACACAGGAACAAAAAGATCCCATTGATTTGGAGGCCAGAAGGTATCATCCCACCCAACTGTCTTTCTAACCCAGACTACTCATTCATTGTAATCTTTTACTGAGACTCAAAACACCAGTACAGAATCCAAGCATAATCCTTTCTTCCAGAATTAGCCAAATTAGTCACAGCATCCACTGTGTTGACAAAGAACTTCAACTAAGAAAACATAGCACCAGAGAACCACACAAAACACTGAGGCTGAGCAGCTGAACAAAGCTTTCAGCCTTACTGATCACTTTTTACTGAAAAGGAGGACTGATAAACTATTAAAAAATCGACTGGCACAGGAGAATAAATAGATATTTCTTTGTGTGAAAAAGAATTCTTAAGAGGTTATAGCTTCTCATACTTAACCACTTCTGGCATAATCACTTTGAATAGCAACAATAAGGGATCTGAAGGTATGGAAATCCAGATTTTTTTTTTTTCTTTCTTTTTTTTCACTTAGAAACACTGAAAATCTGGGAACTTAGAAAGTTCAGTGTATGTTCTGTTCAATCCAGCTTCTCTGCCCTGGCATGAGCTCCCCAGATGCAAGGATCAAGGAGAAGAGCATTTCAGGCTGTGAGCCCAATGCCCAACGCACACTAAAAGCTATCTCAGCATTGGCTCAGGTAATACCTTTTGGGTATGACAGCAGCTTTGCAATGCAGTATTTTTAGAGGCTGAGGCTATGAAGGCTCTTCAGAACTGGGCCTTCTTACACAGATTTAGTAACATCAGTTCCTGTGCATCAATCAATTTAGTTAAATTAGCATAGAAATTTGCTATCTCATTTTAAAGACATAGCAATCTATTTTAGATCAAAATAGATCAAAATAGCACACATATTGTTGTGGGAGTCCCAGAAGTCTAATCCATCCGGTAAATCTCCATCAGCTCCCACAGTTCTGTAAGAATTGTGCCAACACTCATTAAAAATACACAAGCCAGATTGGTGAGTTTAAAGGAAGAGATTTCATGCAGTGATAACAGAATTGTTTATAAACTCTTCTGCAAACACCACGAGAAGCATGACTCTGATATTGATTGGTGTTTGGGATCCAGCTGCAATACTTCTCTAGCAGTATTTTCTCCTCTCTTCTATGTTGGTTTGTGAAGGAAGCATTGAGGAGAAATTAACTCGAGTTTCAGCCCCGGTCCCATCTGCCATAACCTCTGCTGGTCTTGAGGCAGCTATGCCACAGGTCATGCTGTGCCAGGGTTACTTTGCCCCCAGGGACAAGGATCTGCCTCTTGGCATTCCCTTTCACCTGCCTGTCTGCAAATTCTGCCTGTAGCAGCTCTTTTTCAGAATTAGTAACTGAGGAGAGCAAAATGTTACCCAGGAAAAAGACTGTTTCTAAAATTCATGTCAGTATGTTTCTTGCTTCATCATTTTATTCTTTTTTATCTAAGTGCCTTGTAAACATCCTTTTGACTCATTGTAAGCACACTCTGTGTCACAGTTTTTAATCAGTAAGAAATACACTTAGATAGAAGTATTCTTTATTCTTCTTGAAGTTCAGAAATAAATACAGCAGCTTTACTTAGCAGATGCACATAAAAATCTGTATTTCCTTAATATATGCATTCTTGCATAGTCACCAATCTGATTTAATTTCCCTCCATGGCTTGTTTTTTCAGTGTGCCTTTTTCCACTGTTCCTCTCAACCCTTGTTCTCTTTGCTAGTGACTACCATCCTACCAACTTCAACCTTTCACTTGTATTGCAGAGATGGCGTGAAAACCTGGTTTTCTGTGCAAGAAAAATGTTTTTCATATAATCATTCTATTTTTTGTCTTACCTAAATATTTTTTAAGCAAGGATAGATGTTTACTTGGAAAAACTAGGGACAATCTAGTTTCACGAATAAGACAGTGACCACAAAACCCTGTTCCATTTCCAGATGCCTACTTTGGTTTCAGAGCACTCAGAGCTGTTGCTTTTCTTAGAATCGGTCCTTGAGAGTGCCCATTTCTAAAGGAGATGAAGCTTATGAGATCCTGACCTCTGTCCATCTGCACTTACATACCACATGCCTGTTCTGTTTCTCACATCCTCCCACAGGTGTTCTCTGTCCTTCATACCTACACTTCCACATTCCCTTGCGTTGTGTCCTAGGAGTGATGCCTGGTTTATTGTATCCTGATGGCTTTCTGAAGAAATTGGAGAGATCCCTATGCACTTCTGTTTTCTCACTTGCTTTCTGATTTTATTTCCTTCCGTTGTCAGGAAGAGGAAAACTGCTCTTGATCCCCAAGATCTTGGGTCTGTAGTAAACTCCACCATACAGTCAGTTATACTTGTCTCAGCTATTGCATGAAGCCAGAAGGGCAAACACTTGTCCTGGGACCGAATATGGAGCTACTCCAGTAGACAAGGAAGATTTTTTTTTCCATCCCATCTAAAGAAGCTGACAAGAGGCATGGGTTAAGGAAGACTTTAAGGTTCTTTTCTGGTCTTGCCAAAAATCCTCCCTTTAACTGGAGACAGAGTAGCCTCTTCCAGTGCCATTTACAAGAAGTAACAAGAGAAAGGCTCTGCGGGCAGCAACCGTTTTCTGGAGACAGAATGAGAAACTCTTTATGCCCAAAGACAAAAAACTTATCATATTCCCAAAGACAGCAGGTAGCACAACTTCAGGGACTAGAGGAAAATGTTTGTCTGAAAACTCAGATTTATGATCATGAACTTCCATGTTCATGTTCCCCAAGAGAACCAGGGGGCTCTTCATTGCCTGCTCAGAAAAAAAAATACAGGTTTTGTTTTGCAAACAGAACTTTGACTCAAGCTCTGCATTTTTTTTTGTATCCCCACCTATATTTGACATTCAGAAAAAAATCAGAAAGTCTGAAAAAAATCACAAAAAAATCAGAAATCTGGCAGCTCTTAGATCTGCAGTGCTATGATGGTTTACAGTACAGTAAGTCCAAGCTAGAAAAGCAAAAATACACCCCCTACTTCACTCTCAGCACTTGCTGATTTTCTTTACAGCAACATTTCTTTGTCCTCAACTCACTTCTAGCCTGAAGAAATGAAAAGTCAAAAAACTGCAAACTTATTCTGTAAGAATAATTCTTGTCTTCCCATCTAAGATTAAATACAATGAAGAAAAATAAACAGATATTTGTGGGTTGAGACCCTCATCCAAAGCCCAGTGAAATCTTTGGGAATCTTTCCAGTGACCATAGGTTTTCAGTCAGGTCTTATATAGTGAGTGATGTTTTAAAATTAATTCTAAATTAAGAACCAAACCTCACTGGTATTTAATTTGTTGCCAGAAGCCACACAATAGACCTTTGAAGCTAAACTCTTAAAATGCCTAGAAATTCAGATTAAATGACTCACCAATGCTGAACAAATAAGGCGCAACCACGCCTCCTTCTGCTCTTCAGCTCCCTTAAGACACTATTTTCTCTGTGTTGGGAAATATATCAAAATATTTCAATTTTAATTGTAGATTATGGCTGGCAGATGACAGAATTCTGCTAAGTGGTGACTGGTCAGACAGTGGCTTTTCTGTCTGGGAAGACTTCAAAAAAAAGCTGAGTATTTATCTGGAATAAGTCTGTAGTCCCTTTCTCTAATAAAGTTGAGACTGGAAGGTCTCCCGTTCTGGGAAGGATGTCAGCAGCAGATGGAACAGGAAAGCAGGTGGGAGCTAATCCCTGCTATTTATTTTGAATAAAAATAGCATATGGTGTGTCAGGTGCCAGCAGCCTGCCCAGGGAGAAGAGAGAGAGTTCTGCCCCAAACTTCCTGCCCCAAAGTCTATCAGAGAATCTGACAGACTCAAACATGCTGGTCTCTGAGTGGTGGAGCTTGGGAACTCAAGTTTTGTGTCTCGTGTCTGAATTCGCCAACATCTGTACGGGCAAGAGCATCACACTGGGAGAGCTTTGGGGGCAGCAGCACTTCTTGAGGCTGAAGCTTACTGTAAAGGCCTCACAAAATGAGTAAGAACTTGACAGAACCAAAGCTTTTACTTCTCTAACAACGATAACTAAATCTCATCAGTGGATTTAACAAAAAATATTAGCACATCTGAAATGTGGTTTCGTAAGTTACACTTCCTCAGAAAGGCAAAAAGAACTGCAGCGACAAGCCTGAAACAAAACCTTGGGTCTCAGGACCATGATCTAAACTAAAATCTCAGTTCTGACACACACCTCTTTATTCCACAGAACAAATCCCAGACCAAAGCCCGCTTCACTCGGTGAAACTTTAAACCAGACTTTGAGGTTTAACTCACGTACTACTGAAATGAAACACATTTGTAAAATGAAATGTTTTTCATTAAATAAAGAAGTGAACACTTGACTTTTACAAGGCGGTACTGAGAAGATGCATCATTGTATCACTCCTTCCAGCACTTCTTTAAATATCCTGGTTGAAGGACATGCAACAATTGCCAAGGTAAGTCAATAGAACTGACTCAAGAAAATTTATATAGGATTTTATCTGACCAACACAAAGCCTACAAAAAAACGTCTGCATCATTGTGGTTGGTAGTGATTGATCCTGCCACGTTACTACAAACAAAGCATTTGTTCAAAGCATTTGTTTGCTTTCCTTTTACCTGGGGGAATCTGGGATGGGTGAATGCCGCTGAACTTAATGGAAACTTTTAATGCAGAAAGGTCACAGGAGCAGATTATATTTGTTAGGTGAACTGGTTTGCTTTTTCATTAGATCCACTTGTTTCTGTGGTTTGGTCAGGAAATCAAGTCTGTGGAGTTAGTGATGCTCAGTTCTATCTGAACTGACTTTTGGAAGAAAAGTCAACACCAGTGGACAGAGATTAAAAGCAGCGGCTGCTTTCTGTTCACATCCAGAAAGTCATTCCTCACCCTGGTTATGCAATCACAATTACTTCATTTTTGATCTTCAGTTACAGCCACATTTCTTGAAAGCTGCCCAGAAAACCTGGCTGGGACTCAGGTAAAGAAAGGGAGACTGGCTGGTGAGTGAGCCAAGGAGGCGAGGTCAAGCCTGAGCTCAGAGCAGCAAGGAGAGCAGCAAAAGAAGGAAGGAACATAAAAAAGAGGTGAATGAAAAAAGAGGTTCCTCAGTGTTGCCAGAGAGGAGTTAGCTCCCAGATGGATAAGGGGTCAGTTCAGTTCGTCAGCAGACAAGGAGAAGGCAGGAGAAGGAGTGGGGATAGGATGGAGAGCTGAGGCCTTTTCCCACTGCCAGCATGGAGATCAAGGGGATGAGAGGAGATGAGGAGCAGTGACCCCTTGAGTCGGCAAGGTACCCACAGAACACCACCATCCCCAGCCAGGCCAGCTCTCCCTCAGCAGCTGGGCTTTCTATAGCACCAGGCCACCCAGAGTGTGAAATGCTGGAAGGAAGTTTGCTGGGTTTGCCAACTCCTTGTTTCACCTGTTTTGGGAACCAGTCCTTGAGCACAGAGGAGTTCTGGGGAAATGGCTGTCATGAGGCCCTGATGTCCTGAAAAATGGCTCTTCTGACAGTGTCCTGGGAGCCCAGACTATTGAGAGACTGGAGAACCAGAAAAGTTCACAGCATCCCTTTGGAATGGAGCCTGATCCAAAATGTGAAAGCTACTAGTGATCACCAAGAAAATAAATGTTTTAGCTACAAGGCATGTTTTGAAGAACAGCCATGAGGGGAGGAAAATTCTGTAGTTAAAGGATCACTGTCATTTTCATAAAGGTCTAAGGAAAGAACTGTGGATTAAATCTCTCTTCTTCCAAACCTTCAGCTTTCAATTTAAATACGGGCACAAATTCCACTTCGATAAATTAATCACAGAGAGGACTGCAGACCTTAGAGCACACCTCCACTCTTAGTAACCAGTGAACTAATAAATATAGATTAATTGGATCATTAAGATTGGAAAACATCATCAAGTCCAACCTTTGAATTTCTTGTTTGTTGCTTCAAGCTGCTAGAGAAAGATAGCTTATGCAGATCTTTATTGTGTCCAATGTTACTTCCAATAAGAGAAACTACTGAGTTGTTCTCACAGAGTTGAATTTTCAACTGCTGCTGGTGTCGTATTTCAGAACATTTTTCTTCCCTAGAAAATACCAATCCACAAAATGTTATCGCACAGTGAAGAAATGTCTCTCTTAAAAAAAAAAAACAAACCAAAACAACATAGACCAAGATTTTTTTTTCTCACAGTTAAAAGCTAGACAGATGAGAGCAAGAACCTGCAGCTCAAGGCAGTAGAAAGGACATAGACCACAAATACAAGTCAAACTTTAAACAGTAATAACAACTTTCACTATACACTGCTCCCTGCTCCCCTTTGCAGAACATCAAACAGATCCCACGAGGGAGCATCTTTGGCTTGTTACAAGCAAACAGCGAGGTCTGGTTATGAACAAATGGGCTCTGGGCAGGGTGGAGCTGCTGGCAGGATTTAACACTTGCATTAAGGGAACAACAGAGATTACAAGGGCAGGTGCTGGAACCTGGCAGCAGTCTAGGAAGGAACTGTGGAAAGCTATCAGAATGGCGAGGAGAGGAGGAGAAAGGAAAAGAGTTTGGGCTGTTGGGGTAGAGGCCTCATTGCACTTGGCAGCTGCAAGGCACTTTAAACAGGTTTGTGGCCATGTATATTCAGCAGTGTTTAGGAAAATCGAGTTTTGCTGTTCCTGCCGAGGGAGGGAGCAAACAAGGGAAATCAGCGACTCCACAAACTCATCTCGAAGCCTCTGTTATGGAGCTTGTAATTCTTTAACAGTATTAAACATCCTGGGGATGGCACTGCAGGGTGTCCTCTCACACCTCTCGCAACTCCTGGTCCACAGCAACTGCTTTTGAAGTAGCTAAAATCTTTTCCCTATGCTCTGGATATATATTTTTTTAAGGTTACAGTAACATTTTGGTCTTTTCTGGCATTCTGGATTAGATCTCCATATTAAAAGTAAAATGTGAGCAGAATTTGTTCAGGCCTGAGAACTTCCCAGTCTGGTAGGAATTCTGGAATCTGCTCTCCTTTTCTACATCTTATTTACTGAAACATCTGCATGTCATGTTTAATACTGGTCTCTGGGGTGAGATAGATTTTTTCTCTGGTCATTCTACCTACCTGGAAAGCTCAGTGCACAATGAATACTGAAGACAGCAGTACTTCTGAAATTAATCTTGGATAAACTTATCTAAATAACATTTGAAAAATTAACGGACTTTTGTAAGAGGAACTTTCCTACATAAAGGGATAATTTTTAACTCAGTGACTAGTTGATAGGGAAATTTTGAACATTTGTTTTATGTTATTGTGGAGAACCACCATGTGATTCCAAAACTAACATCCCAAAACAGCAAAAAAAAAAAAAAACACCAAAACCACACACAAAAAAAACCACCAAAGAATGAGACAGCAAGAGTTTAAAAGCCTTTTACATGTGAGAGGAATTTAATATGAGAAACGTAGCTTATCCAAGTATGTAAATTCTGGTCTTTATATTTCGTGGCTGCTTGCTTAGAAATTTTCAGGCTTGTGGACCCAGACACAATTTTAAAAATTACAAACTGTATTTTTCTGATGCTGAGGAAGTAGTTGCTACAGAACCATGACCAGCATTTTGAACTGTATCGACACGAACTGTATTAAAATGCATAACAACACATTTGGGCTATTAATTATATATTAACTTGGTTCCAGTGCACTCGACTGGCTTTTGGGAAGTTCTGCTCTGTTCAATACGGGTGAAGTTTGCTTTCTGCCTTAGAGGCAGTTCCTTAAGCTTCCAGCTGCCTGGAATATGCTGTGCTCACTGTGACACATAGAAAAGATAGGAACAGCTCTTCTAAATAACTTTCTAACAGCAGCGGGATGTCCTGGAGCACTAGAAAAGGTACAAGAGTGCAGTTTTAACAAACAAAGATTAGAGACTGCATCCTTGTCTTGATGGAAACAAGGCAATTTTCCCGGTTCTTGCAGTCACTTCACTTTGCAGTGATGCAGCGCCCTTCCAGGGATCACGTCTGTGATTCCTGGGCGACAGATGGTGCCTCTGCTCCCTGGGAAGGGACTCCCCTCATCCCGGTGCTACGAGGCTTGCCTCCTAGCAGAGAGAAGCGTGGCACTTGTTCGCTCCCTCAGGGCTCGACTCCAAGTCTCCAGGAGAAAGTGGGAACCTTTCCAGGGACTTCCACGCACTTTTGGTCAGGCCCTGGCCGATCCACGCACCCCGTTCCCACCGCGCAGCGACAGCTCGGCTCCTCGCGTCCCTTCTCACGCGGCCCCTCTGGAAGCCCTTAACCCTCTCCTCCTTGCTGCCTTCTTCACGGCACATGGACCCGCGCTCGGCGGGGCGCAGGCCCGGGCCACGGCCCCGCAGCGGGGTCACGGAGCCCGGGAGCCGGGAGCCCGCGGCGCCGGCCCTGGCTGCGGGGGTCCCCTCGGGGCACTGCGGGGGGCTGACAGCCCCCGCCAGCCCCTGCCCGCGGCGTGCCCGCCTCCGCCCGGCCCCTCAGAGCCCCGCAGCCCCCGCACCCGGGAGCTCGTCGCTCGGCGCTCGCCCCTTACCTGAGAAGTCGGCGAGAGCCGCGACCTCCGCCCCGCACACAAGAACCACGCAGGACAGCAGGCGGAGGAGCCGCCCGGGCTCTACCTGTGCGCGGCGTGGCTGCTGCCCCGCATCCCCGTCCCTCATGGTGCGGGAAGGGCGGCTCGGCCCGGGGGGGCCGCCCCGCCGCTTCACATGGCGCAGCCGGTCCCGGCCGGCGGTGCGGCCCCCCCGGGCCGCCGGGCGCCCTCGGGGCTGCCCTTGCCCGGCGCGGGAGGAGGAGAAGGAGGAGGAGGAGAGGGGGGAGAGGGCGGAGCAGCCCTGGCAGCGGCCGCGGCGGGAGCGGGTCCGGCCGGCGCGGGCGCTCGGGACGCGGGGGCGGCGGCGAAGGGACGGGAAGGGACGGGGAGGGACGCGGGCTCCCGGCGGCGCCGTGCCGGGCACTGCCCTCGGCGCGCATCGTGCGGCCCGCCTGACTCAGAGCCGGCTGCGCCTCGCCCGCCCTCCCCGGCTCTCCCCACCCCTCGCCGAGCAGTCCGCGCCTCCCTCCTGGTCAAGAGGCTCGATGCCACCAAATGCTCCCTCAGTCTTGCTTGGCAGTGGTTGGAGGACTGTCACGGACTTACACACAGACCGCGACTCGCGAGCACATTTCCTCGCTTGTGTTTTTCCCGAGACAAGTGCGAGGTGCTCCCCATCACTCCCTGGCCCCCGCAGCCCAACTTCCCCGCTATCCCTACTCCAGACGCCCTCTGCCCTCGGGCCCGACCCTGCCAAGCCTGCTGCTCCAGCCCCGCTCCTACCCTTACACCTCGGCTCACGGGTCTCTGAGGGAATCCAGCTGGCACCGGCGCCTGGCAGGATCTCTGCATGAGGGATTTCAGTGAGCAAAGCACCGACTCTTCCATGTTGCAAAAGGACCTTCTCTATTTCCTCACACTGGCGGTGCTTGACACCGCCTTACCGCAGACCCGCAGCTTTACGACGCTAGTTCAGTGCCTTGAGTTTGAAGTGTGTAGGCTTGGCTTAAAGCTTTCACTGCGAGGTGAGGAAACCTCTTGAGATTACTTTGAGAGAGTTCAAGTTGTTCCCTGAAATCTTCTGTGATACAGAAAAGTGAGCCAGTGAGAAGTTCAAACAAATTGTCATTACTACCCGCTAAACTACCTTCAAATGTAATTTGGTGCTTTTTTTAACGTATGAGGGACTCAAGGGAATAAATTAGGACACTCATTTCCTAGTTCCTGTAAGAGCTGTCCTCAGTAAAGAGAGCTTAGAACCAACACTGGAAATGGGGCATGGAAACATCTTTTTTCCTGGGGCTGTGCTGGGGCATAAAGTGGGTAAATATGAATATCCAGCTGTTTACATCCTACCATGCATGTTCACACTGATCTTCTTCCAGAAAAAAAACCCAAACAAACAAACAAACAAAAAAAAACAAAAAACAAAACAAAAACAAAAAAAAAAACAAACCACGAGTGAGTCGGGGAAAGATTATGGGACCAAAATAATTGTGTTAAACCTATTCCTCTCCTCCTGTTCCAACTGAAGTTGGAATGCATCCAAAATGGAATTTCCAAAGTTTGGCATCTCTTTTCAGAAGTTACACTGAACTTTGACCAACTTGGTCTTCATGTCTGAATCTGAATCGACTTTTGTTCCTCTCCCTCTCCCTCTTCACACACAGAAAAACAACTGGGTAACATATATTAGACTATGCTTCCTTAGTCTTGGGCAGATAAGAGCAAAACAGGTTTCGTTTGAACCGTCTGAGGTCAGGGACATTCCATCAAGTGTTACCAAACTCAAATATAAATAATATAAAAGATAAATGGGATCAAAGATGCCGAAATAACACTATAAAATCACTCTGAAACATCTGCAACTGCAAAAGTCCCACAGTTGGGGAGAGAGAGCAGTAGCTCTGCAGGTGAAGCCCTTTGCTTCAGATAAGGACAGTGTTTGCCTCTGACCTCAGTCATTTACCCTCTGCCTTACCTGATCATTCAATCTGACACTTCCTGCACTTGCTGTCTCAGGTCAATCCCATCCAAGGCAGGAATGAATGCTGGGGAACAAGTAGCACAGACTTTTATAAAGAAAGCATTTGAAGACCGTACTTGGGTCCTCTAGAATGATGTTCAGCTGATTAGGGTGAACTTGCCTGTCTATCCCAGCTTCCTAGCTGCCATAATTACGTATCTGCCATAACTTCAGGTGAGTGCAGTCAGACCATCTGTGGCTTCAGAATGCCAAACCTCCACTCCCTATACAGCCAACACAGAGAGAACTCATATTCAAGACACCTGCTACAGCTCTAACAGGAAGTGTTGCACCTCCTGCTCTCACATCTGCTTATTAATCCCTGGAACGTCAATGTCAGCAATGACCGCTCAATCTGTTGTGAGTGACTGAGTGGACAGTGGATCTGTGACAATGTATCATCATCATCATCATCATCATCATCATCATCATCATCATCATCATCATCATCATCATCACCACAGAAGAATATATAAAGCATCAAAATTAACTGGGAAGTATCCCATACCTGCGCTCGAAAGGCTTTGGATCAGAAGGTCTGCCAGGGCTGTTGCCTGATGAGCACTTGTGTGTCTTCTCTTCCCAGTGAGATAACGTAGCTTTTTCTAGCCTGGTGGTGCTGTAAGCAAAAGACTATCCCCAAGTGCAGGAATGAGCCTGGTATGCTTTTGGCACTGTGCAGGTATAGCCCAAAGGCAAAGGCAGTTTCCAAGTGGAATGACTGAACTGGGAAAGCTTCGAAAAGTATGTAACCTCCAGGGAGGTGAAGCAGCGAGAGTTGAATGACAGCACAAGAGGCAGCTGGGTGCTCCTGTTTGGACACATCTGCCTTCAAGGGAAGCCTTCTTATGGAGGAGGAAAACTTAATGGACACTGTGGCTGACAAGTAGAATGACATGCTTTCAGGAGAATGGCATTAATATTTAAAAAAAATATATAATTTTTTTCCCTCTAGGGAAATAGGGGCTACTTTGCTATTCAACATTAACCTAAAACTAAGTAAGCTAAAATATAAAAAGTATTCTTGCAAATCTCCATTATTCTCTGTGATGGGCAGTGCTTAGATAGTAAACTTGGAGACAGTAGTGTGAAACACAAAGACAGGAAAGGAGAAAGTGTTTATCATGATGCTCAGAATGTGTCTCTGCTGCAGCCTTGAAAGCAGCTCCTATAAGCTGGCAATGGTCCACTGCTGGAAGACAATATAACTGATCCAGACATGTTCAGCATGTAGAAGTACAGAATCTCAGCCTTGTCCTTTCCTCACAGGCAACAGGAATTAGATTCCTTTTTTCCCCCAAAGAAAAAAAATCACGTGAAAGTCCAGAAATTAGAAGCCAGGAGAGAGATCACATCTGCTTCAGACAGTTTCTCTCTTTTGGACTCGGGGAGAAAGGAAATAATTTCACAGTGCCAGAAATGAAGGAATTGTGCTGTTACATGGAAGCTTTGCAAAAGCAAAGCCAAAATCTGAGCACTTAACTTCTTTTTCTCCATATTATTCATTTTCCCCTGAACTTCAGTCAAACTGCCAATTCAAAACTCGTATAATGGCTTAGTGTATGGAAATTCCAATAAAATTTATGTTGCCAGTTAAGAAGTAAACAATGTGAAATAAAAGAAAGTGATTGTGAAAAAAGGAATGTGAAATAATATAGACAGTTGAGTTAGATGGCCTAAATGTTTCTATTAGTGAAAAAACCAGCTAGATGTGTTATACAATAACAAAAAATATCAGAAAAATATCTCGGAAATGCTTTTTCACACAAATACACACACACACACACACACACACACACACACACACACACACACACACACGTCTGTGTACATTTCTCCCCACTACATCCTCTACTGATTTTTCTTCCTGCTTTCTCCCCTATAATTTTTTTTTAAGAGCTGATACTTGTCATTTTCATTCTATTCTCCCAGAATAAAGTTTCCAAGAAGTTCCCTAATGTTCTTTTTGGATTTTGAGAATTAAAACAATACAAGCAACAAAAAAAAAAAATTAAGAACAAAAACCTGGGCTTTTCCCACATTTTTAAAAGCTTTATATTCCTGCATTTTGACACAGACATAATCTACAGGATAGTTCAAACAAGTGGGTTGCTATCCTCTCTCTGTTTCTATGGAAATGAGTGTCAGACCTGTTAAAACAAAGCACATACTTTACAGTAATCACTATATGGCGATTATTTAAAACAACAAGAGCGCGTTTTTCCCAATCCAACCTTATTTCTACGGATACAAGCTGAAAATAGTTGTAGAGAAGCCTGTTTGATATTTTTTTCTAGTTCTCTATGTGTTTTGGATGCTGTAAGTTCTCCCAAGGTACTATGGATAATAAGATCTAACAAGACCTTCCAGTGTGCTGTAATTTGGACTTGAGAGGACCAATTCTGTGAGCCAGAGTTAGGAAGCATTCTGGTGTGTGTAAACAGAAGTTTGAATGAACACTGAGTGCAGTACTCCACCTAGCAGCTTTTTTCTGCTATTTTTTTTACTTGCTTCAGAGAGAGCAAACTCAGCTAAACAAGTTTTGAGTTTTGTGGTCATGAGCTGCTCCTTGGTCGAACTAGTCATAACACCATAGAGACCCTGACCACTTCACAAGATAGAAGATGTGGCCCATGAAGTTTGTAAAGCCAATCTCACATTTCATTTGGAGTGAAACCTCACTCCCTTTCCTCACGAGGCACACCAGAAAGTCCCCACTCCTCACCTTCCTGAATGCTGCCAGTCTTGCTGGAACTTCTCCTGTACACAGATTATTTTTTCTAGCAGTGCACCTGGCACTTGTATAGACATGAAGTAAGAGGCATGTCCCATCTTACAGAGCTTACTGCTGGAAACAAGAGAAAGCATGACCTAAGGTGGAGGTAGAACAAATGCACCAAGGAAAAGGTCCTGGCTTTGTTGTTCTTGCCCTGTTAAAGCATCCGGGTAGTCCCATGTCACTTCCTGACATGATGCTTGAAAGACACGCTGGGAAAGATTATGTGTCTTGCCTCTCAGTTTAGGAAGGACATTAGGACAGAGCTGCTGGGTGGACCATGGTCTTGGAAATCAAGCTCTTTGATGGGTTGCTGTCACTGTTCCCCTTTAAGTATTAAGTATTTAAGCTAATGTCTTCCAAAATGACTAATGATTATGTACTTGAAATTCAAGACTGAAGCTTTTTAAAGCCACAGAATCAATGTCAAAACACTGAAAAAACTGTGGCTTTTTCAAGAGCCTTGAAAAAAATCAGGCTTCAAGGTCTCTCAAGTTACGTATGCAAAGGCATGGAAAACTGGTAGTGTTTCAGAAAAGAGTAGCCCATATCACTACCTAATCGGTGAAAGTTAATAGTTTTGAGATCCAGACCTCAGACCTGAACACTGTGAAATTAGAAGCAAATAATGAAATCTGAAAATAATATTGCAGTGTTTGTAAGTTCCTGCTTTTCCCATCAGGACTGTAAGGGTTCCCTGGTAAATTCTGTCACTAACTCAGAGTGGGATGATGCTTGAAGATTATTCCATGTGTAGAAGGTGGGAAGGACTTCAGTACACAGAAGATGCTCCCAGTATCGCAGTAGATACTCAGAGGTGCTTTCAGCACATGCCTCCTCTAGCGCTTCCCAGCCTGCTCATTGACCTCCCCACTTTTCTGTCTTCTTCCCTTCTTTTCTGATCTTTCCACCCTTCTTCAGCACCTGGGCACGCAACCCAGTTCCAGACTCACCCCATGCTCTGACTCAAACCCCTGATGCTCATAATGCCTTGCTGGCAGATCCTTCCATATCGACAGGCTCTAATATTCCTCATGGGAGGAAGATAAATTGCAATTAGTCAGGCTTAAAATGCAGTCTCTGCACTCCAGCTGAAATAACTATGGGATTGGAGGAGGAGGAAGAAGAGTGGGAGAAGTGATTTTGTTTTACAGCATCTAGAGTAAAAACAGTTGTGGTTTTATTTCAGCCTTGCCAGCCCACTCATCTCCTGGGCCCATACACTGCCCTTACTCATCACCTGGACTCCTCAATGCCACACTTCTGGAATTCAAGCTCTGCGATGACTGCGTGTGAGCTAGCACACAGGGCTGATCCGAGCAGGGATCATGGGACTACCGGGCACAGGGCATTCAGACATGATAACAAAGAAGTGGCAGTGTTTGGAATATTCCCTTCTCGGCAGGCTGTGCTGAGGAGGTGGTCCTGATATCCCATCTCTTGGCAGCATCCACCCTCTCTCCTTCTGTGATCCCATGCCTCAGGGTGTCAAAGGATGGAAAGCAGGAAGATTTGACAAAGAGCTTGATATCATACTGGAAATTTTGGGGAAAACTGGAGGAAACTTTTCTGTGAAATAATTGCGTAAACTAAGAGTGAACATTGAGAACTGCAGTTTTGAAGATGTGATTTTGCGTTAAATGCATTTCTGTAGGAGAATAGTTTGTAAGGATAGTGCAGAAGGCAATCTTTCCCAATGAATTACAGCTGTACTGGTTACCGAGGAGTGGAAACAGGCTTGCCTGTCCAGTGAGGATGGGTATTATAAAAGAGTGGGTCAGCTAGTTGAGAGTAAGTTGCAGCTGCAGGGTTTGCTGTAGTTCAGGATGGAGTCTGCTGGCTGTGCTGTGAGAAGGAAGGGACGTGCGGTCATGTGAAGGACAGGCAAGGTAAGAAGATGCTGTGTGAGGGACAGACAAGCAGCTGGGAAAGGGGCAGGTTAGGGTTTAGCCAGTCATGCGGGAGGAAGAAAGAAACTTGCAGAGAGGAGAGAAGGAGTCAGTGCTGTGTGGAGCTGCCTGTGAGAAAAGGAGTCAGTGCTGTGTGAAGCAGCTAATGAGGAGAAGTCAGTGTGGTATGGAGCTGCCTAGGAGGAAAGGAATCAGAGTTGCCTGAGAGAAGTCTGCAGAGAGAAGGCATGCAAAGTTTTTAATAACAGACTGGTGTTGGTGCCAGTCATGTCTGTCTTGATATAATTGCTACACATTTCCTCTGAATGCTTTCTATAGTTAATTTAGACATAAAATGAGAAATTTATTTTAAGAAATGAATGCATTTCTCACCAAAGTAGTGTAGGGTAGGGGACCACATCTCACAGATGACCTGCAAGTGAAACTGCCACAGGAGTTACTGCAACTGGGGCTCCAGTACCCAAATACCAGTGGGTTAAAAGGATAGATTTGGGCTGGGATTAGCATGGGCTGTATAGCTGGACTCATGCACAGGTCTGTCAGCAGTCCTACCCAGGGATAGTCCCTCATCTGCAGGGAGAGGCTGTAGGCCTGGAGATCAGACGGAGTTTGGGAAGGGCCGTGAGGACATGGTTAGGGAGTGATGTAAATGCATATCAAGAGACTTAATCTTGAGGGGTGGCAAGTATTAGCTATAGGAGGGCAAGCATCTACAGCTAAAGGCTGGAGATAGGGGCTCTCTCTGAGAAGGACAGGACTGTTTAAAGTTGAAGTCTGAAGAGAAACCTTGGTGAAGCTTTTGCATTAGAAATGGCCTCACATGCCAAAGCAGATTTTTGTCCTCAGGATGTGAGTGAGGAAATAGGTTCAGGTTTGGGAGGCAAAGGCAAGCTAGGCAGGACTGCAGGGCTGGGGCTTGGCTGTTTACATACAGTTCAGGGCAGTAAAGGCTTTAGAGGTGGTAACTGGGGCAGGAAAGGGTTGCTGGCTCAATGAGCCTTGTATCTAGAACTGTTCCTTGAACAAGGCAGAGAGTCGATGTCCATGCAATGGACCAGGAATTCTTTTTCAGACTTGAAAATGCCAGAGGGGCAGTGTGTAACTTGGATATGATGATATGTTCATCTGGCAAGAATCATAGAAGAATATTTTGGTTTACTGAAAACTGGGCAGCTCAGAAGTTACTACTTGACTCATTCGCTGCTCCCATCTGTTGCACACGTAAGCACACAGAACAGATGAAGTTTGTCTGAGCCTGAGGTCTTCGACTGGCCCTCCACAAATGCTGCTTGCCAAAAAACAGACGTGGGGGAGGAAAATTGTCAGATATAATTGAGAAAGAAAAGGAAATGAGCTTTCAAGTGCACTCCAGCAGAACGTTGAAGTGACCTGTCTGGAAGTGAAACCAGTAGTCTGCTTCCCCAGCCTCCTGGAAGCCTCTAACAGCTGCACAGGCAGTGAGGCAAGAGAATAACTGTACTTCAAAAAAAATTTCAGTAGCACTCTGCAGTACTTTAAAAAACACTATAAGTATGAAATATGATGTGATGATAAGGCTTGTAAGTCTGGTAACTGGGACTTCTACCTTGAATACCTTAGTATGTGTACTTTGAGCCTTTTAAAAGACGTGTTTAAATTTTTTTTTTACACTTTTTTTTTCTTGTGTGGTTCTACTAGCTCTAGCCTTTCTTTTCATCCCCTCAGTAACAAACAACTCCCTCTTGAGAATGTTATTTACTTTCCATATTATGTGCCTACCAATTTCTGGAATGGATACCTGCATAAATTTAAGTTTCAAGAAAGCTGTAAAGCTAAAACAAAGGATTCCCATCATCCAGAAGAAACACCAAAAATTTTTATGGAAGAACTGAAGAGTCTCTATCTTTGCGCATAGTCTGCTATACTAAGGTGTATTCCAAATGGAACTACCATCTAAACAAGCAGAAAAATAGTTGGAATGTAGTGAGTTAAATTTAAATATTGCTAGAAGCAGGAATTATTAGCAGAGCTTGGGGCATGGTGTCACTAGCAGCAATAAGATGCCTTTAGATTTGTTCTCATAAATTACTTGTAAAAAGCCCTTGTACCTAGTGTGTAGCAATTATTATTTTCCCATTTCCTTTTTTCCCCCTAGTCTCATTTACTCCTTTTATTTTATCCTTTTCTGTCTTCTAACATCACCTTCTTATATTTTGTTCTGCCATCTGTTCTCAAAACATTGCAGCGTCTTCCATCCATGTCAAAGCATTAAAGCATTTGTTCATCCTGTATTAGAATGGCTGTGTATGTTGCCCTTTTTTTTTCTTTAAAACTATATTTTGCTAAAAAAACACCACCAACAACCCAGTTTGAAAAAGCCCAGGAAGATAGTAACGTTGCCTTTATTATTTGCACATATGATAAAAAATTCAGTTTGGATTTGGATAGATCTTTATTTTCATTTTTTCATACTGAAATAGTATCCTTTATCTTCCACTACTGTTTTAACTGTTGTAATTCTATATGTAACAGTTTATTGGAATATGGCTTTCTCCGTTCCTCCTTATCACTATGCTTGTCCTGGTATAACTCTGGCTAAAAGCAAAGGAAGAGCTTCGATTTTTATTAATCTCAGCATGCCCTCTGGCAGTGGGAAGCCATCCCGCCTTGGTCTGTCACTCCTTCCCTTGTAAATAGTCCCTCTCTATCTTTCCCGTGGGCCCCTTCAGGTACTGGAAAGGCACAGTTAGGTCACCCCGAAGCCTTTCCCTTTCCCGGAAAGAGAGGAGTATCTGAGGACGTTCTCTCCTCTCCCTGCTTCCCGGCACTCCGCGCTTTCCCTTTCCACTATGAAGTTTAACCCGTGTAGGTTCAGGAGCGCAGGGGGCTGCAGTCCTGGGAAACTGCACTGACCAGAACCTGCTTGACCTTGCAAGCGGCGATGGATGATAGGCCGCTGCAGATGGGATAATGGGAAGGAATTCTCGGCTGGGAGAGTGGGGGGGCCCTGGCACAGGTTGGCAGTGGCTCCCTCTGCGTCCCTGGAAGTGTCCAGGGCCAATGGTCGGAGCAACGTGGGCTAGTGGAAGGTGTCCCTGCCCACGGCAGGGGGTGAGAACGAACGATGGAACGAGATGATCCTTACGGTCCCTCCCAACCATCTCCAAGAGAAGTGCTTTTAACTCTTTAAGCCTACCCGGGCACGGGTAGCTGGAAAAGCACTACCGCTAGGCCGGCCCCCACCTCCCGGGGGCCGGTCCCGCTCCGCCCGCCCCTTCCTGCGGGAGAGGCGGCGGTTCCGGGGCCGGGCCGGCTCGGATCCGCGTCGGGCATGGCCGGGAAGCGGAGCGGGGAGGCCGGGGAAGCGACCCGGGCGCCTGCGGCCAAGCGCGCCTGTGGCCCGCGGGACGAAGAGTTCAATGGCGCCCGCTTCAAGGCGCTGCTGCGGGACCCCGCGACCGCCGCCAAGGGTGAGGGGCTCTGCAGGGCGGGGAAGACCCGGCCCCCGGGGCTGAGGCGCGCCGCGGTGGTGGCAGCGATGCTGCTGGGATGGCGCACGTGGGCACGGCCCGGCCCCTCAGGGTCCCGCTGGTGCCCCGGGTGACGCTGTGGCCTTGCAGGGCTGGAGACCTTCGTGTCCGTCGCCAAGACGCTGCCATCGCCCCAAGTGTACGATGTCGTGGAGGGATACGTGAAAATTTCCATGGAGTGTGCTGAGATATTCAGGCTTCTCGATGGAGAAAGGAAGCCTGAAAGTGAAGTAAGTTGGACATGGGGTTGTAATTCAGGGAGTGGCGGCTACAATCCCACCCTGGAAAAGATCCCACGAAAGGTCGCCAAGGAATGGTCACAGCCCCCAAGGCTGTCAGAGCTCCAGGAGCGTTTGGAAAATGCTCTCAGGGGTGCCCAGGGTGCTATTGTTGGGGTGTCTGTGCAGGGCCAGGGGTTGGACTGGATGATCGTTTTGAGTCCTTTCCAACTCGGGATATTCTGTGGTTCTGTGAAGAAATGCTTTGTGGTGTAAATTACTCTGATAATTTAGTATGGTTTTGGGTTTGTTTTTTTTTTTTTTTTTTCCTGGAAGTAGCAGTGGCAGAAGCACCTACTAAGTGACAGATGCTTTTTTCAGTTTGTAGATGTTCCTGGATTTAATGACACACTGAACCAATAGTCCTGTCCAAATCAAGCTCTTACAGTTCTTTAAGTGTTATCAAAAACATTTTAGGAAATCAGGGGATCAGTAGAAGCAGTTAAGAACACAAAACGTAAGTAATCTAGTGAAAGTAATTGTTTTTAGATATCTCTCCAATACATCAGTATTTTAGTAAGCCACTGGTAAAATTGACCTCATTTTTCTTATTTCAGCTGGACACCATTTATCCTCATCAGAATATGATGAATGAACAAAGAGTTCAGCAACCTTTCACTGTGAATCCTGGTGCAGCATTGCTAACTGCTTACAGCATAGTATTGCATTGTGTGGCTTTTTAACCATCACTTGCTGTTCTTTGCCTTTCAGTATCATTTTTGTCTGTGTAGTGATGACCTGTGACAGTGACACCCTTCCCTCAATATCCCATTGCTGACAGGGGCTGATGTTTGTAATGGACACAGCCCCAGTACTGTATGGATTCTGGATTCTTCTGGAAGGAATTAACTGCAAGACTGGAACAATGTTTTTTTTCCAGCACATTTCATTTTTTGTTGTTGACTTGGGAGCAATTGTCTCTTGAAGCACTGTTTTTTTGAAACTACATGCTCTCAGAAGTGATCTTTTCAGAGAAGAAACATTTATTTGGGAGAGAATCTAGAAGTTAATGATGCCACTTTCATATGTGGAAGCTTTCCTCTTGGAGTGGGGTTACTCTTTTTATTAATAGTGGTTATTACTGTTTGTGCAGCTAATAATTTCAAGTTAGATATTAACTTACTCTTCTATCCTGCAGATGCTGTTAATCTTTCAAGCTCTAGAAGCCATTTTACTGAGGACAGCCAGCGACCTCTCACATTTTTCTGTTGTGGGAATGAACATTGTCAAAAAGTTGATTCATTCCTATATGAAACTGGTCTATGCTGCACTGTATTCTGAAAATTGCAAGTAAGTCTTCTTGGTGCTCTGGTAGAGAATCTCTGTCAATTGATCTGGAGGGATTGTACTAGACATTGCAAAATTAATCTTGACTTATTGCCAATAATCCACTTTTATTTAATAATCCTTTTCCACTTGTCATAAAATAATTGCCTGTGGGAGTCTTTGCCAAGTGGAAGCTCTGATACATCAAACAATCCAGTGCTGCAGGATACTTTCCTGAAACTGTAGTTTTCATCACTTGGGCCTGTCCTAGTGAGAGCTAACATGGATGATACCTTGAGTCCTGTTATTTCAATGCTACTTGATTTTTTGGGTGAAATATACTGTGTGGAACAGGGCTGGGCAGTCTTCCTGTGATAGTGGCAAGAGCTGCTCTTGAGTGCTCTATTTCCCTGTATTTTTTGGAGTCAGGTTTACATGTTTATAATGCACTTTTCTCTTTCAGGCTGGATTTTCTTCTGTAATTTTTCCAGTACTTAAATCTGAGGTCTCTTTAGGTTGCTAGATAACTCTGTTATATAGTCCAGACCAAACAGTTTCTCGTGCTCATGTGGATAGGGGAAAGAAGTTGTAAATGCCAGAGACGTTTCAGTACAAACCTGGGGGGAAGAGGAAAGCAGAGAAAAAAACAAACTGAAATTGGCTTGTCCAAGGCAAATGACTAATATTTCAGTCTTTGAGCAGAATTGGAAAAGCTTTCTCTGCTTTCCCAGTTCATAGACACAAGTGTGCTTCCTGCACTGTGCACTTGGTCCTATTGCACCAGGCATTTTAACTGGACAGAGAATCTCAAATCTGTTCATGCTAGTGGCTGTTCAGATGATGGAGGTCCTGTGCATAGTGGCCCTGACACATTCCTGTTGAAATGGCAAACATTTATAAGTTTGAGTTCAAAGAATCAGAAAATAACAAAGGGTTGTCTAGTCCAACCCCACTGCAATGTTTTTTAATTTTGGCTCTTTCTCCCTTTTAAACTACTTTATAAAGGGAATATCCTGCCTCACATAATGGCTTGATTTTGGGGAAGAGGATAAAAAGACATTTCCTTCTCCCTTCTTGCCTTGCCCCTCTTTCCCAGCTTCTTTTATTACTCCCTGAAATAGTTACTTGGATCGTTTAACTTCCCTGCTATTTTCTCTTTAAGTTTAAATCTTTTGGTTTGGTGGTTTGTATAACCATCATCAAGGCAATAACCTGCAGGTTTACATCTGCTTTGTCTTTTTAGGATGAGCCGAGGGTGCCTTACACTGTTGTCAGCAATGGTGGCTCAGGGCCCAGATTCAGCAAGGGATGTATTTAGTCATTTGGATTTCAATAACAAATACCTGCCTGGATTGTTGAAAAAAGGATTAAAAAAGGTAAATTAAGGTGCTGCATGCCATGAAATGCTATGCTATGGCTCCACCAGCTATTTTAGCTAACTACTTAGAACAAAGTTGTAGCCAGTGTTTGCTGTATTTTCATCTCCAAGAACGTAATTCTCCCTTCCTGTCCTTTGTCAGGCTGAAGTCCTTGATTGTTCCTAACTAGTTACAGAAAATGCCTCATGTGTTTCCAACAAGCTGTGGAGAAATATAAATGTGCAGTTTCTGTGAACTGCCCTTCTAGTGTCTAAAACAGTGAAAGTGATAGTAAACTCCTGAAAACTAGTCAGTCTTTTTGCAGTTTGGTCCCACTGAAAGAAATGGAAGTTGGAGAGGGTATATTGCCCAATACTAATACAGAGTAATTGCATTTGAAAGCATAAACAAGAGTTCTAAATAATCTCTAGCTGGAAATTCTTAGAATATGTGAGTGAGGAGAAAAAAATCACTCCTCTTTTTCCAGAAGAAACTATCTCTTGTTGCTGCCCTGTTTGCTAAAAATAGTTAGAACTGACCCAAACCAGTGCTTTAGAACAAGAATATTTATGCATTCCAAATGCAAGTGTATAATAAATCCAGTATTGTTTGCAATGTTGACATTGCAATGTTTCTGGATTTTAAAGATTACTTGCAGAGAGAATGTGTCTGTCTGTGTTGGTTTTGTGCCATCCGAGATTAAATTTCAGACTTTTTCTTTATAAAGCAAGCGAGTGAAAGGCAAAAAACCAAAGACATCTCTTTTTCCCCGAAACTGCCTTTTATAGTTGTGGAATTGTCAGATTCCATGGTTTTGACCTCACTGCAGGAGTTGTCTGCAGGAGTACCTCCACCCTTGATTTTAAGTGCTTGGGTGTAGTCTTTTAATCACAAGTTCCTTAAATACAGGAGTAAGGTACAAGGAAACAAGTATCCAAAAGGTCTTACTGTTGTACAGCTTTCAGTGAAATTACATCACAATTGGCTATCAGGGATGAGTTTTTAACCTAATACCAGGCCCAAAGCTTACAGCAAAATCCTGTTTCTCCTTAATTCTTCTTTCAACCCTTTCATGAGTCTCTGATGCTTTATCTTTTGCCTACTTAGAATCTTCTTTCAGGCTTCTTTACATGCAGCTTAATTTTGCACAGCAGGTTTAAAAAGAATTGCAAATCATTGTGGGAATGTAGTGATAGGACGAGGGGTGACTTTTTATTTGAAAGAGGGTATACTTACGTTAGATATTGGGAGGAGATTCTTGGCCATGAAGGTGATGAGGCAAGAGTCCAGCACAGGGTGCACAGACAAGCTGTCACTGCCCCGTTGTCCCTGGAAGTGTCCAAGGCTGGGCTAGACAGGGCTTGGAGCAACCTGGGTTAGTGGAAGGTGTCTCTGCCCATGGCAGGGTATGGAATGAGGTTATCCTTAAGATCCATTCCAACTCAAACCATTCTGTGATTCACTGTTCATATCCTGTGGTGCTGTTACAGCAGGCTTTTGCTGCTTCCACTGTGCCTGAGTTGGTAGCTTTATATTTGCCTCTTTTTATGGCAGTTTTGTGAACTGACCAAGCAGTGCACAAGTAAGGAGGTTCAGTGATGCACGATTTTGTATGAAACTGCTGTTAGTATTTCCTTTTTCCTTAAATTTGTGGCCTGATCTCATATACTGGGAAGTGAAAAGCACATGAACTAGTACGTTTTCTTTTTTATGTAAAAGTGATCTGCTTAATGCAAGAAGTTTTTTAGCTGAATACACTGTATGCCTTACATGTAAATGTATGTCTATAGCTGCATGCAGCATGTTTATAAAAGTTGTTTCCTAGGGATAATCAGCAGTTGCAGTATCAATTCTGCAATTGGACACAAGCTGTGTGCTAACAAGATTTTTTCATTTTGTATTTACCTTTTTGTTTCCAGGGAAGAACAGATGTCCGCATGGCTTATATTCAGTTCGCTCTCTCCTTTCTCATTGCTGGTGACAATGCACTCTTGGCACAGGTGCTGGAATTGAAAGGTACTGCATAATTGCTTGTTGGGTTTTTGTTTTTAAGGCACAGACATTAATAGGTGATAATAAATATTACCTAATTAAAAATGTGAATCACGTAGAGAGCACTAATAAGAAGCAAAATCAATTTTTTTCTTCTTATTGCCTGAAAAGCTTTGAACTTCTTTGGTAGGGTAGTAAATAAGCCTCTTCTGCTTGAGAACAATATGCCATCTGCTAAAACTTTGCAAAAATAGAAAGCTTTTGGTGACAGAGATTTAAAAAAAGGTAAATCTAATATAAAACTTTGAGGTCATAGAGTCAATAAACATAAAGGAAATTAATGGCCTTCAGCCTTGCTCATAAGACACCAACAGTGGATATGTTGCATTAATTTTCTTTTGAAAAGGGTGTACTTCGTTGCCTTTCTGCCCTGTGCATTGTGACCCTTGGTAAAGTTATGAGAGAATTCAGAAGGGATCTAGAAATGCTTAAAGAAAAGTCCTTAAGCCATTAGTTGGCATCAGGTCATTTCTCATTTGGCAGAGAACAGGAGAACAGGCTGTAATTATTTACTTCTCTTGTTCCTGGTGTCCCAGGGCTGCTGATTTCGTTAGGTGCTGGAAATGGTTTAGTTCTTTCAGGCTGTGTATTGCACACCTTGGCCCAGTAGTACAGCTGGCTTTTATTCCCCTGTAGGAGCCCCGAGTTCTTACAGGTGGGCCAAAAGATGATGCATGTGGTTGGAGATGGAACCTCCAAACATTTGGGAATCACTCAGTGTAACAAATACAAGTACTTCAATGGGAAGAATATAAATTTACTTTAATTTTAGTATGGCGTTTTAGGGCCCAAAGTGTATTGAAAGGTGACAGATGCTGTAGTGGTGTTAATCAGCAGGTTGGCAAATTAGCCAGTCAAGATCAGAGTAGGTTTGGCAGCATCACTTGCTCATCACCATAGTCACAGGCACATCATTCTTCTGAACTCTGATTGCTGCCTTTTGGTTCATCCTGGAATATAATAGCACGATAAGTAATGTGACATGGAAGAGGAATGGGTATGAATTCCCTGAAGCCTTTTAGTATGAAAAGAGCTTTCACATTTTGACTTAAATTTGAAATATCCTCTTAGATTTCATTCCAGATATTCTTCGCTCTGAAATAAAGGAAGACAGAGTTTCTACTGTCAATCTTCTACTTTCCACACTGAGAACTAAGGTATGATACACCCGCTGTCTCATGTTTTCTGTTTTCCTCACTGCTGGAAACAGTTCTGCAGTGATTTCTCACACACTTCAGTTCTTAGGACTGCTGGCAGTGCGCTGCTGCAGTGTCTGTGACTGGTAACATGTGTTGGAGATTGGTAGCTTGGCTATGTTACTGTCTCATGATTGAAAACAGGGAGGCATGAATTGCTGAAAGGTGTGAGAGTCGTGGTGGCTGCCTTTCTTGTGCTCTGTCCCCTTCTGAGCCCTGCCTCTTCCCTGAGATGCACTTGTTGCTTGTAGAGCGGCTGCACCTGAGATGTATTTTGTTTTATTTCTTCTAAAATGTTTTTGACTCCAGTATCTATGATTTTTTTAATATCTGTTCTGAGCTACTGTAGCGATGTTGCATAAGCTGTTGGATGAATAGTTGAGAGAATGAAGAAAAAATAGTTTCAAATTCAGGGTGTAGGCATAAGAGCCTGCCTCAGACTTGGGCTTTTCATTAATGACCAATTAAAGCCAAAAATGTCCTTTCATTTTGCTATTGCAATAACACAAAAAAGGAGAATAAAAAAGCTACCATTTACATGTAAAATAGACCTCCTTGAAACTTACTTTTCAAATGAAGCTTTTCCTGTGTGGGTGTCATACATCATGAGTTGTTAGGTTATTGGTGGACCCCAGCACACTATATGACTCTCTCAGCTTAGCAAGAAAAATGAGAATTAAAACAAAGCCAGCAGTAAAACGCAGCTGAAGAACTTTAGAGAAACTTCCTCCGCCGTGCATTCCCTTTCATTCAAAGTTTATTTGCGGTAGGCATTAATTACCATGTATACGCCCAGGTTCCCATGGTTCTAGTCTGTGGCTGTGATGCTGTAAACGCGATGCGTGCTCTTCAGTTGAACGTGAACATCTGTCCTATCCAGCATGTGCAAGGTTTGCAGAGATTGATGTAAGGTCAAGGTGAAGCAGGAGCACGTGAGACAAGCGTTGACAGCCCAGGCAGAACCTTTCTTCTGCCCTGGTGAGGAGAGGCAGCACTGTGCGTACTAGAAGAGTGAAGTGTGTTGCTATTTTGCTGTGATTTTGTGATAACTTGCAATGAGTAGAAGAGTTTGCTTTTTTCTCATTTTCAGGTGGTTCATAACAAAAATATCAGCAAAACTCAGAAGGTGCGCTTTTTCACTGCAGAAGTGTTGCTTCACATTGCTTCTCTGTACCGTTGGAATGGGATTACTGATGTCAGCCCTGAGAATTTAAAGGTCTGCTCATTTCTTTCTTTGCTTAGTCCTTGTGCTGCCTTTTTTTTCCCCTCCTCTTGCAGCCAACAGCTGTTGAAACAGCTCCCAATTGCTCTGAGCTTGATGAGCTCCAAAAGAGGGATCTACTGAGCCTGTTCAAAATGAACCCCCAAATTTCTACTGCTTCTCACTGGGTTTTGGCTACAGATTTTTCACCTTTGTGTCTACCCTCTTGTATTTCTCTGCCAGGTACTTACAACCTTGCCACTCCCATCCTGATGTACTGTAAACACCCTTTGGAGGAGATCTCTTTCTAGCAGATGTCTGCTTAGAGCGGTGCAAATCTCTGACCCCATTCTTAAGCATGAGTTTTTTATAGGTGGCTCAAGGTTCTGAAGAGGTAGGAAAAGCAATGGTGCGAGAACTTGTGCATAGTTTCTTAATGGACCTCTGCTGCTCTCTGAAACATGGCATAACATTCTATGATCCAAGTCTTGGAACTTCTGGCAAGTAAGTCACTGGACAGCTGGGATTGTATGTGGATTTTTTGCTCGAAGCAAAAGAGCCCTCACTAGTTACTGTGTCTGCCCTGACACAGCTTGACAAGCTGAAGAGTTCACATCCCATATAAAGTATCAAAATAAGGATTACTTATGTAAAATATTTTTTTTTGTGTTCAACAGGGGAGGAAATGTGGTACTTCTGCACTTCCTGCTTGGTTTAAGAACTGCAACAGAAGATGAAATGGTTGCTGATCTCCTGGTGAATATTCTCAAAGTATGCCCGGATTTATTGAATAGATACTTCCAGGAGACCCATTACTCCTTTTTTCCTAGAGTGGCACCTGCTTGGATGGACAATGTGAAGTTACTCAAGAAGGTAAGAGTATGGATGATGGTAAAATGCCATGCTCAGAGCAGGAGGCTCTATAGACTTTTAAACTAAATTGAGAAAGAAGGAGTTGGTGTAAGAAACAGTGGAAAACATCACATCAGTGACATATTTTTTGTGATGCAGCAACATCAAAGCTCAGCTAGAAAAACCTTTTGTCGTTTGTGCATGTTTTGCTGCCTGTTTGTTTAGCTTAAAATGGGCAAGTAGGATCTGTAATCTCCTGGAAAAGAATGCTGGTTGCATACAGAGAGTCCATTGAGTTGAGTAGGAGTCTGGTGGATGCTGTGTAGCATTTTTGCATAAAAATTGACATCTAGTGTTGCCATTACTTCCAACAAGTCCAAATCCTTCTGTAAAATGCTCACCAGAAAAAACTGTCATCTCCAGGACTGTTCCAATGGGGCTTACATTTTTGTTTCTTTTCTTTCAGATCTATGAGGCTCAACCAGACATCTCCAGTTCTTTTAAGACTTCAGAGTTTATTCCTCTTCCCAGATTGCTGTCTATGGTGATGGTAACAACAGTCCCTGCAGTGTGCAATAAAACAATGCTCAGCAAAGGCTTAAATGTAAGAGCAATCTGTAATATTTCAGTGACTTTTTTGTCCCAGTTAGTACTGTTTGATTTTAGTGTGTGATCATTTAAGAAATTTCTTAAGTTGATTAATTACTTGTGGTTTTTATTGTCTGCCCTGGCATAAATCTGGCTTGGGGAAGCACTGGAAAATGCATATGGATACTGATTCCAGGTGCCTTTCACAAGCACCAGTTCTGCCATTGTCCACTAGTGGTTTAGGGTGGGAATCTATGGATTCTTTACTGCTAGCCAAGATCTAGAAAATAGATCTTAATTCATTGACCAGTTTTAATGCACAGTGAGAGTACAGACTCTGTGCAAAGCATAACGGGAGTCACTGAAATGTCGTTAATTCACTTCCTTCTTTTAGTTGTCCAGCACAGCGGTGAAGCACAGCATCCTGTCACTGGTATCCATGGTGCTGAGAAGAGCCCTGAGGAACATTGAGCACTGTTTGTGTGAAGAAACCTGGCGAAGGTCACAAATCTACACGCTGCCAGCAATGCAGGAGTTTGTGCAGCTGTACAGAGAAGCTGTCAGCAAGGTAGAAAGAGAGAGACAATTGGGGGCTGACAGGAGGCATTTTACAGGCAGTAGCCAACTGCTCTCCTTTGTACTTTCTCCTCAAGTGGTTCCAGCCTAGGAGCCAGGAGATGGTATCCTGGGGAGGCTGTGGATTAAATGGTGAGGTAGGAGCCTACATTTCCTGACTTGTCTGTCTGATGGGAATGCAAATAAAATTCTGTGGTGAGGCAGATTAGTAACATTAATGGCCGTTGTGCTGCAAATTACTTTCAAGAGCAGGAAGCAGGTTTTCTTCCTGGTTCAAGTCAATGCAGCCAGCAGAGGTTACTCAGAAGTTACTAGAAAAAAGAGCACTTGAGTTGAAAATATACCACGAGGAAGAAAACTCAAATTTTTCACAGGAGACCTTTACAGTAAGATGTTCTTTCCAGTACTTGCATTCTGCAGAAGTGGAAATACAGTGTGTGATTTCAGATCATTCCCTGATTGGAATTGACCTCGTATGCAACCTTTGTGAAGAGCAGCAGATCTTCCTGTTGGGTGTTTGGGGATGTATTTATCACAGGAGCTTTGTCTTACAAAGAAGAGCTGCTGCAATTTACCCTTTTTGCTTTTAGGTTTTACCAGACATGAATAGTCTAGTGGCTGTCTGGCAGTCTCTTCTGAAGCAAAAGAGAGAACATACTGATGGCCCAGCAGAGAAGGAGGAAGGTGATGTCTCCACTGTCAAGGCCATGACCAAAGTAGTAGTTGCTGAGCAGCATGGTAGGTGAAGCAGGTGGAGTTACAGCTTCTTATCTCTGTGGGAATGGGTGTTGCAAAACCCTCATCTCCCCCGAACTTGAGCAGAATCCAGTTCTCACTTGTGTTTTTACTACTCACCTTTTCTTTGTTTAGTTCTTCAGCTTCTAGAATTGCCTGAGAATACAGGCGATAACGTATAGGCTGCCACTGCTACTAGAAGGTTAAGCAGTTTGACTTTTCTGTCCCAGGATCAGAATGGCTGAGGTTGGAAGGGATCTCTGTACATCATCTCTGCCTAAACCTGGTTACCCAGGTCCATGTTCCCACAGCTTTTGAACATCTCCAAGAATGGAGACTCCAGAACCTGTTTGGGACACCTGTCTGGGTGTTCGATCACCCTCACTGTCAAAAAGTGTTTTCTGGTGCTCAGAGTGTTCCTGTGTTCCACTTTGTGACAGTGCCTCTGCTCCTGCCACCGGGTGCTTCTGGGAGGAGCCTGGCCCAGTCATCTTTGCACTCTCACTTCAGGTGTTCATAGGCATTGATAAGATGCCCCGAAGCCCTCTCTTCAGTCTCAACAGCCCCAGGTCTCTCAACCATTACTCCAGTGAGAACGCCCAGGAGAAATGTTCCAGTCCCCTCACCATTTTTGTGAGCCTTTTTGGTACTCTCTCCAATGTCTCCATGTTCTGGGGAGTCTGGACCTGAACACAGCATTCCTGGTTTGGGCCTCCCCAGTGCTGAGGGAAGAGGAAGAGCAGCTCCCTGACACCAGGACTCCAGGGCCTTCAGAGCCTTCCCTTGCAATCTGCTCTCCACTTGGGTGGCCCTCAGAATGTACTGGTGGATGGGGCTGTTCCTTCCCAGGTGCAGGGCTCTGCTGTTCCCCTTATTGAACTCAGCCATCATGCCTTTGACCTTTCCATGCTAGTAGTTGTTTCACAGCCACAAAATGAAACTGGCAGGGAGACTGATATGCCTGAAAAATAATTTTTGGAGAGATTTTTCTTGAAGTTATTTTACCAGGAGGTAATTTTATTTTTTAGCAGTTAGTTACTGTAGCTGCACAAATGCTTGTATTGATGTAAGGCAGTGTGGAGCTTTGAGTGTTGGAAGAGGGGGAAAGGGAAGTACTGAAGGCTTCATTTTTCCTCTCTCGAACTCAGTGTCCCCCATGAAGGGCTCGCTTCCACAGTCCCATTGCAGGGAATGGGAAGTTTCAGGGTTGTCTGCATCTTGGCCCATGGCCTTGGAAGATTTCCTTGTAGGCTAGAGATAAATCTTCACAGGGCATATTCCACAGAGAGACGTCCTGGAGCAAAAGGTTTTTCGGTGCATGTCCTTCTGTGCCTCCCTTTGGGCAGCAAAATGTTGTCAGCTCTGACAGTCCAAGGCTTGGAAACCAGTGGAGCAGCTAATTTCTGTAGGAGTGGAGCTGTAGTTCCTCAGCATTCTGAGGTGGTAATGCTGTGTCACTCCCGGTTTACCTTGTACAGCTTTATTTGCATAGTGGCCACTAGAGAATTCTTTTCTAATGGCAGCTGAGACTCAGGCAAACAAAGTTTATCCGTGGCATTCATCCACTACTTCCTGACTCCCTAAGGGAGACCGAGTTAACGGAAAAAATCAGGTGTTAAATGTTCTGGCCTGTGTAATTTGCTTCCTTTCATCAATGACTGGATAACAAGTAGCTTTCTCTCATACAGCTATCTGTTATCTGGCACTGGCCAAGAGCTTACACTGAGAAAGCATTATTTTGAAAGGGGAAAGGGAAAGAAAAAAAAAGTTTTAACTGAAATAATAAATTTGCAACAAGCTGCACTGTACTTTCACCTACACTTCCCCAGCTAAGCCTACCTGACATTAGCTAAAAGTAGTGTCCCCAGAGATCAGCAGCATCCTTCACTTTTTCCTGTTCAGCCTTAAATTAAACAGCAGCGGGACTGGTGCAGTTTTGACAGTGAATATTCAGGTGTTCACGTTGGGTTCTAGATGTGTGAGCACTTCTCAGTAAAATTGGAAATGGCAGCTCTCAGTCTAAGCACTGAATAAGTGGATTTAGTTTGGAAAGTGTTCATACAGGAGTGCTGGGGGAGGGAGCTGGAGATGCACTGGGTGTCTTTCTCTTCTGGTTGGGAAGATAGCAGGTCATTTGCTAGGCAAGCCTGCTGGAAATGCAGTTAGTAATTCTCATGCTGGGTAACGGAGATGCCACACTGTGCACTCTTGCTGTAAAGGGAGAAGAAACTAATTATGAAAACAATTTGTTTAGGTTCAGAGGATGCTGAGATGCTGCTTCTGAAAGCTGCACTGCTTCAGGTCATATGTCTTTATCAGAAGGTTGTACCCCACTTGGTAGCACGGAGCAACTTTGATTTTAGCAAGCTGCTAAAAGGTATGTGATGGGTATTTTTATTTCCTCCACTGTTTTCTCTGGCTGTTTACAAAGTTCCTAGTAGAAGGGAATGTTTGCTTTTCTGTAGAGATAAAGAACTGCTTTCTAAAAGTATCCCATTTTAGTTTCTCCATTGTGTTGGCATTTACTGTTGCTGTTTCTGTGGTACTCTGGCACTGTTAAATTCCATAGCTGCTCTGCCACACCCAGCTGTCAGCACTAGGTTTCCCTTCAGTCTTCCTCTCTTGGAAGTGTATGGTCTTCATGGGCTTTGAATTCTAATCTTTCTGAGGAGCACTTATCTTCAGCTTTTACTGAGGTTTCTTCTAGCCCTCTGTCAACAGCCCACTGTCAGTAAGTTGTTTCCAAACTCTTATTATCTGCAATGATAAAGAGTTTTTTGAGCAGAATAGCTCACAGAAAGTTTGAGGTGGGCATGAGGAACAGCACCTTCCAGTCTGCCAGTGTCCTCTGAAAATCTTGTAATAGAGATTTGGCCTTGGTAGAGTCCAGTAGGACAGGGCCTTGGAGGGCAGAGAGCCCTTAGAATGCTGGCTGATATCCAAGGACCACTTCCTCCAAGCTGTGATTTCTGAAGAGGAAGAAATAGTGAAAAAGTGCGAGGAGGCTTCCATGAATGGATAAGGAGCTGATGAGCAAAATCACAGGGGAAAAAAAAAGAAGCTTTCAGGAGGTAGAAGTGAGGACAGATCACCTGGGAGAAATACAGGGAAATTGCATAGGAAACTAGGGATAAGATAGGATTTGGAAAGCTAAGGCTCAGTTAGAACTGAGTCTGGCCAGGGATGTCAAAAGACAGTGTGAAGGGCTTCCATAGGTATTTTGTGAACAAAAGAAAGCCCAGGGATCATGTGAGCCCTCTCCAGAAGGAGAAGTGGGAAACCTGACTGCCCTGGACGTGAAGAAGGCTGAGGCTCTCAATGATTTCTGTGGCTCAGCCTTCAATGGCAAGTTCTCCATCCAAGCTTCCCAAGCTGGGAAAGGCAAATGCCAGGACTGGGAGAGTGAAGATCCTGAGCCCACTGTCAGAGAGGATCAGGTTCAAGCCCATCTGAAGAACCTGAATGTGCTCAAGTCCTTAGGATCTGATGAGATCCATCCATGGGTCCTGAGGGAACTGACAAAGGAAGTGGCTAATCCACTACCTATTGTATTTGAGATTTTGTGGCAGTCTGGTTAAATTCCCACTGGCTGGCAAAGGGTATACACAGCCCTCATTTTTAGAAAAGAGAAAGTGAAAGACCCAAGAAACTACAGACAAATCAGTCTCACTTCTGTGCTGGCACGATCACGGAGCGCGTTCTCCTAGAAACTCTGACAAGGCACAGAATTTGGTTGATGACAGCCAGCATGACTTCACTAAGGGGGTGAACCATGCCTGACAAATTTGGGAAGATCCCCCAGTGCTGTTTGTGGTCCAGTTGGTACAGCCATGTACAGACCAAAGGGTTGTTTGGTCATCACTGCTCTCTGTGGGCCACCAGGCCTTGTGGGCCACCTGGCTCGAGCAGCTGTGTGTTTAAGCAGGGCCTGGGATGTGTAAGGGTGGGAGTTATGTAAATGCTTTAATTAACCTGTCAGAGAAAAAGGGACTTCAACCAAAATCTTTTCTCTAAATCAACTGTCTCACGCATGAGGTTTTTCTCCCTCTGTCCAAGCATGTTTATTTGATTTTTGTTCTTGGCGACTCACCAGATCCCATACCCTGTTTATCCCTTTATTTCCTGCACTTGTCCACTTACTTCAAAGCGGACAAAAGGCAGGACACATTTTTGTGAGGCAGAAATCTCTTTGTGAGTCTGTTGGGTACATTATGGAGTAGTAAAGTTGAACAGGCTGGAATATAAAGTGTCGTTTTCAACAAATGAAATGAAGTGAGTCTGGGTATTGACTTTGAAGAGAGATGATAATAGTGTAAAAGAATCATGGGACTTTGTTTTCTCAGATGTATCAGTGTGAGTGTTCTGTTGCTCCTTCTGGTCGCTCTGATGGAAACATTGATCAAAGGCACTATGTTTTTCTACCTTGTAGCAATATATTCTTTAAATAGCTGGTAGAGTTTTATTGTTTGGTCTTACTTACGGTTGGATTGCCTTGGTGGTGACTGTTTAAAATGTAAAATTAAATTGTTGTTTCTGAAATGTGAACCCCAAAGGTCCTGCTCAGGCACCAGTGCTTTGTACAGCTGATGTCCCTGTGTAACTCAGTGCAGGTCAGGGGTGGGCAGCTCAGGTTTGGATTGCAGTGCAAGACCTCCCTCACCTGTGACAGGAGAAGTGAGGTGAATTGTGCCTGTGCTGGTGATAACAGTGATGCAGGGAAAGACATAAGTGTGAAGTTCCGTTGTCTGGAGCAAGTATTGTTATGGTACGCGCATTAAGATTTCCTGTTGACTTCAATTCTATATTTTGCTCTCCAGTTTATTATTATATCCTTTGTACTGCCTGCGGATCACAGCTTTTCAGGGTTGCTGATACTGACAAAAGAGACTTTATATTGCTGTGCAGGACCAATGGTTTCTGCTGGGGTCAGGTGATGCAATCTACCTCTGAGGGCTGGATTCCCACCTTGGGTTGTCCGACCTTAGTTGCAGTGTGTATGAGGATCTCATGATATGAAGATCTGTGAATTGCCAGCTTGTCTCACAGTTGTGTTTTAAACCGTAGAATATGAGTGCTCTGCCATTCTCTGGAAGATGGGCTAAACTGAAGTTGGTTTCTTGCTTTCACCCCTCAGGTATAGTCACTGAAAAGGGCTTGCGGGAGGAGGTCCCTCCTCTTCTGCAGCTCCATATCCTGAAAGTGGCTTTGGAACTTCCTGCGAACAAATTTGCCTGGTTCAGAGTACAGGTAAGAGACTGATTCAAGTTTGTTTCCTTGGCCTCTTGTCCTCAAATCTTTCCATCTGGTATTGGCTAATTTTAAATTAGGCCAGTCATTTTAGGAAGTGACAGTTCTGTAAAACCAACAGGAATTGTGGTCTTAGCAGTAGTGAAAAACTCTTCTCAGTTGAAAGCTTTTTTACAAGGACAACAGTTTTTGCCTCCCTGATGAAGACAGGAGAAGATTCCTGTGGCTCTTTGTGTCTCTAGAAAGGAGCACAAGTGAGAATATGTTGGTTTCCACTTGTGTGGAAAGCCTGATGTTGTGGACCAGGGAAATGAGCCACTGATGGGAGCCGTCCCACTTCTTCTCAAGGAAGACTCCAACATTTTTTAGTGTTCTCCATAATTAGTAGAAGCTATCAGGGCCCCAGCTCTCCTTTTTACTGCAGGCTTGTAAAATAAGAGTTCTGTCAAGAGTTTGCTTGACATGTCAGGAGAAAGGAGTGGACCTGGCTTTGAGGAGAAGCCACGGAGTGTAGTAACAGGGACAGACATGAAATGATTGGGGGGTAAAACATGGTTGATGAGAGAAGTGGCTTTGTCTTGGGCCCTTGCAGTAGTTGGGGTTTCTGTTACTACTTCTTCCACTTTCCAGGAAAGCATTTTACCGAGTGAGTGCAATGATCCTGGCTCCTTGAATGCAGAGTAGTGTAAATGATCCCATTTGTTTCTGGCCTTGGGATTTTTGGGCAGGTCTATAAAATAGCATTCTTACCTTACATACCAGTCTCAGTGCAACATAGTCCTGTACAGTGTTGCTATAGCAAAAGAAATTTAAATTTTTTTTTTTTTTGTAGGATATCTCTGAGACAGAGAAGATATCTGGTGAAAAATCAGTCTTTTATT
Source organism: Luscinia megarhynchos (assembly GCA_034336665.1). Classification (NCBI taxonomy): domain Eukaryota; kingdom Metazoa; phylum Chordata; class Aves; order Passeriformes; family Muscicapidae; genus Luscinia; species Luscinia megarhynchos. Next base: position 108,865 of record JAPFBE010000013.1, on the reverse strand, counting down.
TACTGATGAAAATGTTCGTTACAACTACCCATTCTCATCTGAAAATTTCCACAAAAAATTTAATCATTAAGGTAAGCTTTTGAATTGAAATATCAGGATATTCACTATATCCCACTGGTCTGAAATTTCAGGATAGTAATTTTTTTTCTTAAAGCAGTTACCTTTACTGCAGGATTGTGTGGTCAGCAGTCTCTTTTCCTATTTTCTGTGACTTTGTTGGAATTTGCTGTCAGATAACTGGCTATTAATGAAATATTTTACATAAATAAATGCTGTGAACTGTCTTCCCTGCAGCAGATGATGAAAGAGTAAGGAAAATGTCTTTAATGTTGGTGCACCCCCCTAGGCTGAATTAATTCTGATACTGTAATAAATCAGTGTAGTTTGTGCCTGCAAAGGTCTTGACATTGATCAAGAAGAGATTACTTTTGATTTTTATATTTTATTAATGTTTATTTAATCTGTACTTCAGCACTCCAGCCTTTCATAAGCCTTACCTGGTTTGCTCTGGCCCTGCAGAGTAGTCCTCTCTGTTACTGTCTGATACAAGCTTTGATGCAAGGAGTGCTTTTTGTCTTAGAAATTAATTAAAATCCCCTTCTGTATATTTAAATTAGTTATGACTTTCAGAAAAACTGGTCAGCTACAAGTCCACGAGACACCAGAGGCTGTTGTTTTTAGCACCTTATTAAAAGAGGATATCCTTTAGTTATCTCAGTAAGGGTAGAGATTTGCATTAGGAATAAATGCAGCCAAACCTTCCTGCCAAGAGAAAACCCAAGAACTGGGTACTGGCCCTGGACAGGGCTTCTCATGCAGTGTCCTGCAGTATTCATGGCACACAAATTTGTACCCAGCTTTGCACATTAAATCTTTGCATTTAGCTCCAGTCACAGAGTGCCATTGTAATACTCAGTCCACCAGACCAAAGTTACAGTGATTGAATTCAGGTTTGGTTACCCTTGATCCTTGCAAGGGGTTAAAGGCAGGTTTACTTGGTCTCCCAGTACTGAATGTCTCAAGCGAAAGCTGCTCAAAATGTGCTGGTTTTCTGGTTGTTTTGGATTCTTTTGCCAGGTGGGAATGTGGACTGCTTGACTTGTTCTTCTGTCCACTTTCCACTTCAGTCCTTTGCATTTTCTCTGAAGGGAATGCAGGAACAGGAAGTTAGGGCAGTTATGTCAGCAGAAAGGCTGCTAAGAATAGATGGTAAGGACTTATTTTTCTGCACAGTGCCATGTTACTGAAGGTTTGTTTTTAGATTTCACATTCTGTTCCTGCCTGTTTTTGTGGGAGCTGCAAGTGCATTTCTATTTCAGGACTCTGCCAAAAATAGTCACTTACATTATAATGAGTCCTTTTTCCTTCATTTTTTCTTCATTTGAATGAATTACCCTGTCAGATTGCTGTAAGCAACAGTTATTTTTAGAGCTGCTGGTGTTGTACACGGAGTAAATGTAGAACAAACGAGTTGTGATAGCTTCCTTTTATTTTGTGTGTGGAGAGGAGCAAAGGCACAGATTCATCCTGTGTAATTGCAGTCTGTGCCAGAGTCAGGAAGCTGGGCAAGGTTTCCTCTCTTTTTGAGAGTTAGGGGCAGGGAGTTTAACCGTGGTGTCACTACAATTCCTTCCTCTTCTCCCTCTTCCTTTCTTCCTTGTAGAGCTGGAACTCAGGTTTGGGTGCTTTGGTCAGGGCCAGAATTTAGCAAGCAGGAAAGTGGGGGAAAATTTCTAGATATGGCAAAGCCTGTCTCTTGATTGTGGGACTTCTGGGTCTACCTCACCACCCCCAGCAACTTGCAGTTCTCCTTGGACCTTGCTGTGGTCACAACCCACTGCTCATTTATGTGACTGTTTATCTATCTGCCTGATTATTTTAAGTACAAGTAGCCTGATTTAGGTTTAATTTAGCAATGATTTTCCTTTGTTAGATCAGTAGTTTTCTAAAACTCCGCTACAGGCTATTTTTAAGGTGCTTCTTTTTTTACTGCCTGTGATGATATAAAGATGTACAACCCTCTGAAAGCAGTATAACCTGCTTTCCAAAAATTACAGAAGTGGGATTTTTGTTGTACTTTATGCAGTTGAAGTCCCCCTAGTGAGTGGGAATAAGGCCCCTTGAACTAAGGGGGTGTGAGGAGAGTAGCAGACACTTCTTTTCATCAATCTGCTCTTCTTTTCTTTTCCAAAAGAAGGAATCATGAAGTTACTATACAAAAAGTTCTGATCTCTTGGGGTTTTGTATTTTTGGTGTTTTGAGGTTTATTTACACACCTCCTCCTTTGTTTCCTGGACAGGTTTTACGTGACAGTGGAGTGTTTGAGTACACGTGGAAGGAACTTTCAATTTGGCTGGAACACTTGGATAAGACAAAAGAAGACCAAAAGGAAGCAGTGATTCAGTTTTTGGAAAGGGTAACAGTGTTCAAATTAGCTGGATAAACAATGCAAATAATAGTGTTAGTGGAAACTAGAGATTTTGTTGCTATTGTTGAGAAACCTGTCAAAGACCAGTGAATGAATTCTGAGAAAAGCCTTGTTTGGGATTCTTGATACAGAGGTGGCATCCTTCTTCTCTTGAATGGGAGGACAGCAAAATGATTTGTAGGAAAAAAAATCCAAAAAGATCAGCTGTTATTACTGCATTGTTGGTATAAGGGTAGAGTGTTGTACATGTGGGTAGCTTTTATCTCCTCTTTAGGTGTCAGAATTATCAGACCTCAATAAGTGTTTTGTTTACAAGGAAAGGTGACACTTCCTATTTACTCTTTGGCATGTTGAATGCCCAGTGCATCACTTCCAGTGCGCTCTCCCCAGGTACTCAGTCTGTGGTAGCAATCTAGATGCCAAATTGCAGTGAACTGTTTTTTTTCTACAGTGTCCCATGTAGAGCAAGAACCATAGACAAAATGCTGCAGAAGTGATAAGGAAGTTGTCCTTCTAAAGCTGCCCAGCTTCCAGTCACTTTTAGCACACGGTCATTCTTAGGAACGCGTGGTTACCCTGCACTTGCCAGCCAGTGCACTTACCTTTGTCTCCACCTTTGCTGACAGATACTGCTGAAGCTGGTGACAAACCCCTACCCCTACACAGATAAGGCAGCAGACCTGGTTCAGGAAGCCAGTGTGCTCCAGGTGGCTGTGTTTAAACAGGACTCCGATAACATCAGCATCCCTGTCTCTCACATCGATGGTACGTGGTAACTCATCAGCAACAGAATTCCATCACTTGGGGCTGCATTTTCTGGTCCTAATCAGCAAGCTAAGGATGGATAACAATAGAAATCCTGTTAAGTAAGGACCCTCCAGGATTCAGCCCTCCACTTGTAGTTGGTATCAGAAGTAGAAGTCAGAATTGCAAAGTAGCCACTTTACCCCTGAAAGTAATTTCTGATGTGGTCGTGCCACTTCAACAGTATTTGAAATGTCTCTTCATGCTCTTGCAGCAGCATTTTCGAACTAAAATGGAAATTTAGCCCTTCTGCCTGGGACTGTTCACAGAATCATGGAATCCCAGAATGGTTTGGGTGGGAAGGCTCCTTAAAGCTCATCCAGTTCCACTCCCTGCCGTGAGCAGGGACACCTTTCAGTAGCCTGGGGTGCTCCAAGCCCGTGTCCAACCTGGTTTTGGACACTTCCAGGGGTCCAGGAGCAGCCACAGCTTCTCTGTGCTGGACAGCAGCATTGAAAGGCAGAGTGAAGGTTCAGCTGTGATGTTTGGGTTGCACTTAACATTGTATTGTGTGACAAATGTGGCTTTCATCCCTTTTTTGGCTTTTTTTTTGTTAAATTAAAAAGATGCCTTGTATTCCTGCAGTGTTGCATTCTACCTCTGTTGTTTTTCCTGTTAGTCTGGATCCTCTGTTTCGAATTTTTTCTTCGTTTATTAGATGTCCTGGATATGGTGGATGTCCTGATTGAGGGCAGTGATGGCTTTGATGAAGAAATTGGGTTCTCTTTAAATGAAGACATGATTATCCAGACATTTCCCTTCAGTGCTGTTGTCCCTGCTGCATTAGAAGCCAGGAATATACTGTTGCTTCGGTCTGAAAATGGAACAGGTACAGTTTTTTTTGGTGTCGTGTCATTTCTACGAGTGGAGTGAAAGGGGCATAATTTTTACCCATTTTTAGTAATTTTTTCACCGTTTATGATTTTTTACCTGAGGTGAAATTTTCCCTGCAAGCAGAAGGAGGTGCAGATCCATGGTGTTTACTGCTCAAGAGAGGCATTGAAGCTCTGTAGGTGCTTCTGCCCTTTTTCCCTGACCCTAAAGAGAAGAGACACTGTCCCTGCATGGACCATCTGGCTTCTGCCACAGTGTTTTTAGGACAGTGTGGCCATCAGGAGAGGAAGGTGGTTTCCATGGCTGTAGGCAGCTCTTCCCGAGGTCAGGGAGAGAGGGCTGCGCTGTTAAGTAGGAAATGGATGCATTTTCCAGAGAAAGCTTCTTCAGAAAGGAAGCTCTGGTGGCAAATACTGCAAAGTTCTACCAGCTCCTTGAGGAAAGTCACAGGGGAATCACAGGGGCATCAGTTGTGCTTGGAGTAGGATTTGCCAACCCCACAGAACCTCACTGATTTCTCTGTGTGTATTTGGCAATCAAGTAGCACCTGGGATGGACTGAAAGAAAATTCTGTTTCACTTGTACATGTTAACTGGGGTGTGTGCCCCCCAGTACACATCAGTTCTTCTCTGAGGTGGTGCTTGGCAGGGGGCTTTTCCTGTTAAAATGCAGGCATGTTTAGCACAGCACAGTGAGGATGGATTATTTACTGCAGCATGAACTAATATGTGGAGGATTTTTCAGGTACCTCAGTGGTCAGGAACACTTGTCTAGGTCACTGCAAACACTTCTTGATCTTACTCAGTACTTTTCTGAATGATGCTCTGTGGGCTGCTGCCAAGGCCCAAAGTAAGGAGGGTTGCCCCGGTGTCTGTGCTCATGTCAATGGCTAAATTTGTTTTTGCTTTTCTAGGAGCACACGTAGTGGAGTACCTTGTTGCTGTTTTCACTGAGCTCCTGCACTCTCAGAGAGAACCCCTTGCTCTTTGCTTGATGTTCCAGCTCTATGATAAAGATCTTGAGTCCCTGAAAGTTGCTGAATATCCTCAGCTCTACCAGTTTAACCAGTATTATAAACTCTGGATACCCCAGCAATCTCAGGAACCTGTGGTATGGAATACCTGAAGTCACTGAATTCTTGAGCCAGTATTCTTATAAAATCCTCACAGCTTAGTAGAAGTTGCATTTGCATCAGAAAGAGCGTTTCTGTCGAGCTAATTCTGTATTTCTTGTTGATCGCGTTGGGACACAAATTTGCTCCAGGGCTTTTCTCTGATGACACAGGAGGTCTCTGTGGTGTTTGGCAGGTGACACCGGGGCTCAGGGGTGGGTCACACACAGACTCCTCACCAGGCACAGCAGAGCCTGGTGCGCACAGTGGCCTCAGTTCAGAGTGCCTGGAGCTGCCCCTGGGTGGGCTGGGGATCACAGGCCCCCTGGGCTGGGTTTGGTGAGTTTTTCTCTTTGACCAGCAGTGAACACTGCAGATTCCCCGGGGGCACTGCTGGACAGCTCTGTTCCAGCAGGACTGCACACTTGTGCTTCTGGAGCTTCACCCTGGGTTCAGCTCAGAGCTCATCTCAATACAAGATTGGCTAAAGAGATTTTTGTTTCATATTCATCATTGTTTTACACTTTTTTTTTCCACATTAAACAGTTTAAAAATTATGAGGAGGTAAGCGAAGAACCTGCTGTGCCACTGGATTGTGTATTTACCACTTTGCTAAAGAGAGCCTATGTGAGAGGAAGCAATACCCTACTGGAAGATGTTGTTCAGACAAAATTGAGAGACTTGGCTTCCTGGCTCCCACGTGACCAGCTTTTGTTGGGAGTAAAGCACGTGCTGTTGTACCTGAAATCCACAGTGGAGAACTTCAGCAGTGTAAGAGCAGTATAGTAATAATATTGTGGTTATGTTTGGTTTATTTTCATGTAGAAGGTACAAATGACTTGCCTGTTAAAAGTTAGGTTCCAGTTCTGTAGCTCTTTTTTCTCTACTTGTCTCTGAGTCTACATAGCACCATACAAAACTGCACCTAGTTTGTAAAAAAATGTCAGTTCTAATTATTGAGGATTTGCTTTGGATTTGCTTTACATGGGTTACCTTGCTGATCAGTGTGAGTGCAAATAAACTCGAGATTTTAATCCAGCTCCTGGGTCTCCCTAAGAAGCCTTTGCAGAGTAAAAATTCACTGGTTTGCGTACCTCCAAACGTCACAGTATAAATGAAATTAAATCACTATTTATTTGACAACCTGAGGCTTCTCTTAGAATCGGGTTTCTACATAGGGAAGTGGTTCCTTCTCCCAGAAGAGGTTGTAATCTAACTAATTCTTAGTTAACTCCTATTCCTGTTGTGTAATTACCCTTCTGCTCCCATCCTCTTTCCTTCACTTCCAAGATGTCTTTATTTTCATAGCGCGGTAAAACTTCGGGTCCTCAACTTGTTGACCTCTGTGTGGACCTGCTGAGCATCTTGTTGTGCCGGGGCAATCAAATAAAGCTGGAGCAGCAGCAGAAGCAGGAGGAGCATCAGGCTGATGCGCATCTCTTTATGGATGAGGAGTCTCTGATGACAGAAGTGTCTTCAAACGACAAGGTACCAAATCCCTGCATACAGAGATACCTGTTAGTAAACTTGGGTTTGGCTGATTCTCTAGGGAATAGTTTTGCTGATCAGAGAGGTGTTGTTAAGCTCTTGGAGGAGAACTTAGGAACGTAGAGCGTGAGGTTGCTAGACTACTGTCTGGAGATGTGACCCAGCTGCACCACCCACAGTCCCACCCCTGAGCTGGAACACGGTCAGGAGAAGTCCCAAATGAGATCACCTTTGCAGAAAAAAATGCATTCCCTCGGCCCTGTGTAAAGCCTGATTGAAAATTATGTACTTGAGGAGGGAATTTTTCCTCCTTTAGTCTGTTCTGTGAATTTTTGGAGATTAGAGTGTGTTGATGAACCCCAGAATACTCAGTTTTCCTCTGCAGACACGCTTAGACACTTCCAGAGTGTTCAGAATAACAGCATGAATCCCACAGCATAAATGTTGTGAGAATGTTATTTATGTGCTTGTAATTCATTAATATTTTTTATCCTCTGGCCAGCTAGTAGACAATTTCACGTTCAGTAATTGTAACTGATAAACTGGAAAATAGGCAGTTAATGAGTTTATTTTTACCCTGATTTTTACCCCTGATTTTTACCGTGATTATCCATTCAGTGATACTGTTACCTCTGTTTGTTACAGACCCTGGAGGATGCACTCACCTTGATTTTCAGACATCCTACACTGGAGAGCTGGTTCCTGGCGTTGGAGCTGCACTCAATTCCTCAGCCTGGTCTGAACCCTGTCACTGTGAAGCTCCTGTCAGCTCACCTCAATTCTGGGGTGCTCCAGCTGCTGAAAGCAGGCGCCCCCATCCTGCAGAGCATCACAAGGGATCACCGACACATCTTGTCCAAGTATTTTGAAGCCATCACCAAAAGTGTCCTGGAAGAGCTGCAGATGGTGGGGAAGGATGGAAGCCAGGTCTGTCCCAGGAAGTCTCACCAGCTGCAGGCTCTGGAGGAGCTGCACATGTACATGACTGCAGCTCAGCTGAAGGAGATCACTTTAAGCATGCTGCAACTTCCTGAGATGAGCTTGACTTCTCAGAAATCTGAAAAAACCCCTAAAATAGGGAAACAGTTAAGCTTTTATGGACAAATTTTGGTGCAGCTCCTTACAGACAGCTACCAAAGACATCCCCAGCAAGGAGAACTTCTGCTGTCTGCAGAGCACATTAAGGCTTTGGGGAAATTGATGTCAGCATCGGCCAGCAAAGACTTGGAGCGAAGTTTTCCTTCAGGCTCTCCAGAGTGAGCCAGTCCTCGCTCTTGCAGTTGGTGTCGAGGTGCAGGCTCACTGTCTTGCCCAGTGCTCACACACCTCCCTGGCCATCGTGGCCATGCTGATCCAGCACTCCAGGACTCACCTGCTGCAGTTCGAGCTCTGGTGTCTGAGCAGTGCCACTGGGAAGTACCTGAGGAAACACATGGAGAGCTTTCTTCCACTCGTTCATGCGTATTTGCAATGCAGAGACCTGTATGGTTTCAGCCGACCTTCCGCGAGGTAAAGGCACGCTGAGCCCTGCCAGTGATGCAGGAGGCCACATTCCCTGTTCAGGATCTGCTGGCCTTAAGGGCTGGCCATGTTCACACCACAGATAAAGGTGATAAGACCTAGATGTCTGACCTCTAGTGACTGTCTTGGAAGTACCTCTGCAGCACTAAAGGTGAAGAGCTGTTCTGAGGCTTGCCTGTTAGATTGAAGCCGAGTGCTCTTACAGTTACTGCTACCCAGATTTCTCTTTGAAGCCCTTGCTTAATGCTTAGTGCATGTGGAAATCTGTCATTGTGCTTCTCCTGGTTTAGTACAGGAGGTAAAACCTTTGCTCAGGCACAGATAGAAGAGTGTATGGAGTGTGCAATGCCACAGCCCGATGGTTTTTGCAGAAACTGAGCTTTCACTTTGCAGAGTCCAAAATTTTATTTCTGAAACAAATCTCCAGCTGTGGGCTGGCTGCAGTAATGCTCTCCCAAGCTGGCTGTCCAGAACTTTCTAAACCCACAGCAGCATTACAGCTATGGACAAGTGTGTTAAATTCTCTACCAGCAAATGATTTGTTAGGTTTCAACTGGCTAGAACAGGACTACTTGAATTTAATTTCTCTTGTTGTCCAGAAATGTAAATAGCAAAGGAAATGGGCTGACTGGGGCTGTAGCTCTACCTGCAAGGTCAAGCAGTGATAAGACCTTGTCAGCACCCTGGGAAGTAGCAGATGGGTAAAGAAGTGAGCCTCTCTGGAGCACTTCTCTGTAACAGATTAGCAGCTGCTGTAGCATAGTTTCCTATTAACTGAGTAGTCTGGGCCTGGATTAGAAGGTGATTTGGGATTAGTGTGTTGTTGATTAACAGCTGCAGCTGGTGGAACCTGTGCCCTCTGCTCTCCCATCAGTTGTCTCAGCTGTCACACCTGTCCTGAGGAAAGCCCTGTGGAAGGAGCTCTGCGCTGGGATCCAGGAGGCCGGAGCGTCGCACGAGGCCTCCGTGAAACTGCAAATCCTTTCTAAGTTGTTGCCACCTTTGGAAAGCGAAGAGCTGCACAATCTAATGGGCCAACTTCCTGCTGCTCTGGAGAGAGCAGGGAATGCAGAGAGGTGGGCAGTGTCTACTTGGCTCCGTCAGGGCACGTTTGTCGTGGGAAGCACTGTGATGGGAATGGGTGCAGTAACAGCATGCTCTCCTCAGAGAGTCTGTTGCTTTGCACTTTGGCAGCACGACATCTTTAACATACACAAAAGCAAGTTAAAATATTAATTTAAAAATCAATAATTATCTCTCTGCAGTTGGGCTGTGGCAGATGCCATATCCAGAGTGCTTAAAAACTCAGAGGAGCTGCTTTCCTGGAGGAGACATCTCTTGTCAGCCTGCATGAAGGGGTTAGTTGCCATGTACACCAGCAGTAGAGATGAAAGCAAGCAAGAAGTGGAGCGGTCCATGCTGCTGAGGCTAGAGGAATTATTGGTGAGACTTCTTCTCTGCTTTGCCACAGTGGGACTGTACGCATATGTGTGATTGGACAGTTGCAGACTTTGTAAATATAGATTGGGCTTGATTTCCTGTTTTAGGGAATCTGGTCTCCACGGGCTTTTAGCAGCTTTTACAAAGTTAACTTAGTCCTGAGAATCCTTTTATATGAAGCAGTTTTATGTTCTTGATCATAGCTTTCTGGTGAGAATCCCCTTTGAGGACAGGAGTTTGAGGTATTTAGGAGTAAGAAGTTATAGGTTACTATTGCATTTTATTATGTTTTTAAATTAAAAAAAAGTGATAGAGAGAGTTCTGCCAAGACCCACCTGCCATGCCATCTGTAGTCTGGAGCAAAAATTTGGTTGATCATAAATAGAAATATAGACTTTGAAGAACACTACTTGATTGCTCCCTCTGTACTGTGCTTTTGAGTTCAGTAAACACAAATCCCTGTGACACATAATACTGAAGGTCTCTGAGCAGTGTATGCCTTTGCCTTCTCACTGGCTTTTGCTGAGACTCCCTTATAGGACCTGTCTGACTCTGCAGGTCCTGGGGCCACCTCACAGAGTCCATCCCACCCCAAGGGTATTTCCAGCCTGGTGAGGTCGGCACCTGCATTCCCAGGACTGTTGATATGTGCAGCTCTGAGTCTTCTCCAGCCTGACTGGTTTATTGTGGTTCCCAGCTCCTCAGAGCACATTAGTTGTAAGGAACACCTACCCCAGCCACTCTATTTGCCACGTGCAAAGCTTGGTTAGCTAAACCACACAAAAAGCTGGTACCCAGTCTTGCTTTGACTTGTCAAGTTGTGGTTCCTTTTACACTTTGGGAGTTTGAAGAGTATTGAGCCACTGGGCTTTTGGAACCTACAGCCCAGCTTGCTTTTTAGTTCCATACAGCTCATATGTTCCCCTGCTCCCAGACCAACAAAATACTTGCAGCTTCCTTTGAAGCGGGAGTTAGGATTGTTGTATCCAAGAGCTTTTTTCCCTGTTATCCTCCAATCATCCCACATGAGTGTTTGGCTTGCATGTTTAGAGTGTCCCTTGATCAAAAATCGCTGTAGAAGCTCCGTGTGCCAAATGTAAACCAACACCTGCTTTTCCTTGCTGCAAACAGTGTGTGGTTGAAGAAGTGGACCCAGATGACTGGTGCAGCCTTGCGAAGACAGGACTCAAGTAAGTGTTTTCATATTAATTTGGTTTGGGTTTATTGAGTTCATTTTCTTTGCCAAGTTCTCATTTCTTTAACAGCTTTTAATTTCAAGCAGGTTTTCTTGGGTTTGGTTGGGACCTGACTTCTCTGTGATCCTTCTCCCAAAGGTACCGTTACAGAGATGAAACATTTCTGAAGGTCCTGAACGTTGCCATCCAGTTACTATACAAGAAAGAGTCCTCACTTAGTCAGAGCTTAGTCAGGCTCTCCAAACTTCATATGATGGTCACACAGCACTCTCTATTTTTGTCAACCATCCTGAGATCAGTAGAAGAAGATGGCATGAAGATCCAGACAAGAGGTATTTTTTAATCATCTTCTTCCTATACTAAATACAGCCAATCTTGTCTTTTCTACATTGTGTTCTCTCCATCCAGCAACACACCCACCCATGTAAATACTTGCAGAGTTATTAACTGTTCCAGAATATTGGCATTTAAATTTTACCTCTGCTTGGATCCAAATGTTACATTCATTTTATGCTGCTTTTAAAACTACTGAAAGGTGGGTTTGGGTTTTTATTTTGACTTGGGTTTTTGTTTGTTTGTTTTTCTGGTATTTTTAACCCAGTTGGAATCTTGGATTGATTGTTTCTGTTTCTCTGAGGCAGTTAGTGTAAGATCACTGAAATGCACATAGGTCCTGTGATGTTTGATTCTGCAAGTTTTACCAGAAATGGCAATTTAAATTATGTATATTTCATTATTGTAACCTTTCATGAGGAGTATCCTTCCAGCAGAGTATAAATTGGATGCTAGTTCATTTGTGGGAGTGGCTTGGCTTCTTCACTGGCAGCTGAAATCCTGCCTGACCTTGAGCCACATCTAGTCTACATAGACCTCATCTTTTCTCCACTGTACAGGGGTTTGAGATGCAGTGTTTGAAAGAGCTATGTAAGACAAGGAGGGAAAATTTTCAGGGCAGCATGTTGATAACAAATTTTGTGTTTTGATGAGCACCATATAAACAAGCTTTCAAGTTTTAAAAACACCTGAAAAGAGAAAACAGTTCTTGTGAAGTCACCAGTTTAGTGACATGAAAAATAAGGAATAGATTTTGCTGCTTACTGTATGTGTCTTACCTTTAGAGTGTATTTCTGTAGATTAGCAAGATGGATTCTTTAAGGCCAGCTGCATTATTCCAGAAGCTTGGTGTTGCAAGTGCATTCACGCAGGCTGGTACTTTAGGAGCTCTTCAGTCTTGACGTGCATTTTCTATTCCTGCACATAACTAGGGTCAAAGCCCAGGCCATTTCAGACACTGGGAACAGAGAAATCTGGAGTTGAGCCTTGAGTGTGTTACGGACAGCCTGTTTGCTTTTGAGGAACCCAGTCCGTTCTATTTTCTGTTTCTCAGTTAGTTACAGAGCAAAGGTGGATAATTTTTGTACCCCACAGGGCAGAGTTCCTGTGGCTCACGAGCCAGCTGCAGTGCTGAGCCCTGCTGCTATGCCCAGTGCAGGAGCCTTTTCATATTTACCGCAGCTGGGCTGCGGACTTAGAAGCTCTTGCTGTGCATTCTCGAGTCCTCAGGGATGTCTGCCTTTTTCAGTGCAGCTCCTGAGCTCATTCCAGATGCCCTCCTGGGGGAGGAAGGAGTGGAGCTATGGCAAGATAGGGCACAGCACTCCTTTGTAACCGGAGAGCAGTGTGTACACAGGGAAAGCTTCTGCAGAGTGGTGTGTTCCACACTGGAGACCTCACCTGGCCAAGTGGCTTGTGTGTTCAGCTTGGGAGTACTGTTTTAAGATGTTCCCTTGAATTCAATGCATCATAATCACCCTTAAGTGTACTGGGGAAATGGGCTGTGGTATCTCCAGAGATAGGTGCTGATGCAAAATACCTGGTGCTGTGCATGTGTCCATGTAGAGTGGGTCTAGGGGTCTTTATTTGTGCTCTGTGTGCCTGAGAGCTGCAGGGCTCAAGCTGTGCTTCTTCCAGAGGCGCTGGTGGACATTCTGCTGACAGCTGTGCAGCTCAGCCCCTCTCTCTGTGGGAGCAGTCACCTCCCAGTGCTGCTGGGAGCCTACGGGGCCACGCTGAGCACCGTGGGTGAGTGTCAGCCTGGCAAAGGCACTTCCTTCTGCGTCTTATTCTTGTCTCCACAGGTCACTAACTTTGGGTTCAATCTTGACTTTTAGATCAGAAGATACTGCTGTTGCTTCAGTTGTATGAGAAGAATAATCAAAGTCTTATAAACTCCAGGTGAGCCGAGCACCTTTGTTGGGCAAACTACACAGCGAGAGTCTCACAATGGGTATTTTTCCAGGGTATCATTTTTAGATGAAGGAGACAGTGAATGAGATCAAACCTAAAGGTGAATGTTGCTTTTTTAAACACTTTTATTACTTATTTCCTAATTTTACTGTAATTCTCTTATGTTGCCCAGACTTCTGTGTGTCTGTGGGTTAGATGAGGGAATGTTTCATTTCTGGAGTCACTCACTCTCCATAATTAGGACTCACTGTAGGGGTCTCCTCACATTTGGCAGGCTGAAACATAAGTCACTAGTTGACTTTTCCCTTCCCTGTGCCAAGCAGTCAACAGGAAAGTCTGTTGCCAACAGCTGTGGTTTGGTCTGCCTTCCTCGCATGCACTTGTCTGTCCTGGAGGTAGCAGCAGAAATGCCACCAGCAGTGCAAGAGCACTGGCTGAGGCAGGTCTGGATCCCTGCCCCTTCATGCAGCTGCTGTCATTTTAGCTGCACTTAAAGCTTAGTTCCATCTGTGCCTCTAGATGGGTATGTTCTGACTTGGGTGGACCAAGGAGGGCAGAGTGAATGAGACACCCTCAGACTGAATTTGAAAAGCTTTGGGATGGATGGAAAAAGTGTTGCCAGGGAAACGAGTTCTAGTTTCAAGTCCCACAGGGTAATAACAACAAATGAAGACAAAATTTCAGTACTGATTGATCTTGTCTAGTTGCTTTTGGCTCTGTTGCCTAATGCAGTTACCTTTAATAACATTTAAGGATCCTGCTGTGGGGCCCAGCTGCTGTGGAGCATCACAAGACTTGCAAGAGTCTGGGGAAGTCCCTGTGGCAGCAGCCAAGCATGGAGGAGATTCTGTGTCTGCTGGATCGAGAGAAGATGATGAAGACGGTTCTATCATTCCCTCAGCATCGCCGGCTGCTGCCATCACAGGTGCTTTTGGTTCAGCCTGTGTAGGGTTAACCTTCCTTGGATATACAGAAAGAGCCTTGAGCCATTCATTTCTTGCATTCATGCGGTTTGTTTCCATCGGGAGAGTAATTTCAATTCATAGGAGGACTGGAATTAGTTCTAGGAGCACCCTTCAAAATTAACTGCAAGATATGGGCTACGTCTTGTCAGCAGGGATGACTGTGCATTGCAGAGATTGTCATGTATGTGAGACCAGGATTGGACAGTCCAAGGATCCACTGGCAATGAGCACTCCAGCCTTTCTTACAGTTTGCTGGCGTGCTTCTGTAGCTGTTGGTGCTGGTTAGGGGAAATAGTTGTGGATATAGTCTCATAGTGAAAGCTGTGTTTTAACACAGGTATGTCTCACCACGTGTTGCATCGTATTTTACAAGGTGTGGTATCAAGTGGGTTATAATGGGATGAGGTGGTTGTGGAAGTTTGAAACCAAGGTTGAAATTGGTGCTGTTCCTTACAAATACTGGTTTGGATTTGGTTTCAGGGGATACAAGAGTCACTATATAAAGATGGAACAGTCAAGAGCCTTGATGACTTCTATGATCCTTGTTTTCTACTTCAGCTCTTCAGTGAACTGACCAGACCAGGTAAAATGAGTGTTTTTCTTTGGTATTTAGTGTCAGGTTGCACTGCTGCAGGAGCTGCACCTGGAGCTCTGTTATCCCTGATCCAAGAGGTAGTACTGCAAGGAATTTGTGCCTGACTTTAGAGGCAAGAAACAAGCTACTGTGAGGGCTGTGAGTGAACTGGCTGGAGATGGGGCTTGTCACAGGCTGTGGTTATAGAGCAGAGAAGCTTCAGCCAACTCATTTTCCACCAGACAGATGGGCATAAGGCCAGTGTGTTTGGCAAATAGGCCAGTGCTGTGAACTGTCAGCAAGTTTCTTGTCTGACACGACTTGGCTTTGCACATGCACTTTGCACATTCCTGTTGTGCTCCACAGACACGCTTTCCCTGGAGAGAGCCCTCAGAGGTCAAAGGGAAACAAGAAGCCGAAGGGATTTCCTAACCAGCTCTCTCTATTGGTTATATTTGAGCATGGTGTAGTTACAGCTGGATTTGGCTTTCCACAGCAGTAATGTTAGAAGCTGTTGGCAGGCTGTTAGTGTCAGTGCAATCACACAATCCTTTGTTCACCCAGACAGACCCCTGCAAGTATAACACCTGTTTGGGTGTGCTTAGCCTGTCCTTAGTTATGGCTTGAACTGTTCTGTGTAGTCCTGGCAGCAGGAAAAGAGCAGTCTTTAAGTCCTCTGAGGAGAAAAAGTACCAGAAGTGTTTGGCATTTTGCAGTTGGAGGGTTCTTAGACAATCCAGGTAATGCTGGGCATTTGAGGTGCACAGGGATGAAGAGCATGGGCAGCTGATGTTTTTGGAACCTAGTGTTGATAGCTGGAAAAAGGACACTGCCAGCAGCACCCGCCCAGAGGAGGGAGGGATTTGTGTCTGTGGCAGCCCCAGCAGCACTGCAGCCAGGCGGTGGCTGCTGCTGTGGGAAGCGCCGAGGTTGAGGGAATTGCTGTACATGATGTTCTTGTGGAGCTGTAAAGACAGTGGCTGTCCTGAATCTGAACCTGGAGAAGAGAAAATAGCCCTCTTAGCTTCTCCACGCAGACTGAGAATCTGTGTCCTAAGAGGGACATTTTTAAAGGGCCAATGTGATTTATGAATCCTAGTCTCATGGTGCTTGTAAACCATGTCAGCTGCTCTTGGAATTCCCAGTTCTTTATTTATTTGCTCTTTGTCCTGGCTGCACAGTGCCCTCAGAATACATAAACGTGGACTTCTTGCACAGTGTTTAGTGCTCACTGGGGAAAAAGTAAGTCTGAGGTTGGGCAGATAACAAGTTCTATCTGTCTTTAGCTCTGATAAGCATTTTGTGGAAAGCTTTTCCATCTTGGTTCTCAAGGTACTTTAAACAAACTGTATGTCAGACATAGAATTAAATTGGGATGCTTTTCTAGTAAGAGCTTGTTATTTTATGTTAGTTGTTGAACACACTCTCCAGGGTCAGCAGGATGGAAAATATTGTCACTGCATGTTTTCAGTGAAGGAAAGTTTTCCAAATAAATCTTCCTATGAACTGCTGAAGCAAGAGCCTTGGATTTCATTCTGTGGCACCACTCCACAGTGTGAATGGTTAATGCACATCAGCAGTTTGCCAGAGCTGCTGTCTGAAGGAGAGCAGAGTGGTGGCTATGGGACAAATGGCAGTGATTGATGGGGGAGGAGGAGACCCTGCTTTACCTGGCCCATAACCAGCAGAGCTGGCAATAAGAAACTGCCAGGCATGAAGTGGAGTTTTACTAGTTCAAGTAGTTGAGAAAAAGATGAGAGAAATAGCTGGTACAGGGACAGAAATAATCTGATTTTTTTAAAACATAATATTATATATGTAAGCATATATACACACACTAGTCTGGGCAGTGTTAGGGGAGGAAGTCGTTGGACCAAATGTAGGTACTTGGCAGTAAGGTTGCAGCCCCTTCTTAAATAGGAATATTTGTTTCTAGAAACTTCCTCTTGACCTTCAGTGTGAATGACAAGAAAATAACAGGAATATTATTGCTAAATTCATAGTACATTTGTCGCTGTTAAGTATGACTGAGGTGGTATATATGTGCTCCATTCCTGGAGGTAAGGTGAAAGGTTCACACCAAGTCATTTCTAGCCATCAGTGGGTAGAAATGGCAGCAACCCTTCAAAACACACAGAACACAAACCCTTAAAGGAGAAACTCCAAATCCTGATAGCAAAATGCTGTGGAAGATAAATGCTAGATTGAAGGGTGTGTTTCCTGTTTTCTGTTGGGCTGATTTCTGGTCATTGCTGGATTTTATGTTACCCAGAAGGGTTCAGGGGTATGGCTGAGTCCTTGGCTCAGAACAGGCCTTACCAGCAGAGTCACTTGTGCCTGCACAGGGACAACTGCTCTGGTTTATGGGCTGTTTATGGGCTCCTTTCTGTTACAGAAGCTGTTTAGTGTTGGTATTTCAGGTACCCAGAAATGCTCTGGAGAGATGAATTCTCCCTGCTGTTGCTCTTTGTACAGAGCGTCCCTGAAACAGTGAGCTAGAGGATATCTTTACAGAATTTATCCCTAGCTTTGCGTGGCCTAGTGAGCAGGATCATCTCTGTCTCACATAAATACTACATAAATAAATAAAAACAACCCCAGGTAAAGAATTGCTGTTCAGAGTGAATTGCTGAAGCCCATTTTCAACTGGAGGAGCCTTCGTGCACTGAGGTCATAGTTTGTGGGGGTAGAGCCAGAATGGGTGCTCATGACCAGAAATGTTAATGATGATGGTGCTGTTGCGTACACTGGGACATGTCAGTGCTAACACACGCCGGCACTTTGTTTCTTTTTTCCTGTCCCCTCACAGAGTGTGTGGTGGCATGTCACAAGTTTGTGGAAGTCAATGCCCTGGGTCTCACAGTGGCTGCCCTGAGCAGCTACGACCCCAACATGAGAGCGGCTGCATATTTTGTCCTGGCTTCCTTCCGCTCCCATCTGGAAGGGGCTCGCTTTCGAGAGAGGAGCCAGGTAAGGCTCAGCTCCATTGCCAGTTTGGCAGGTGAGACCTTATAGGTCGTGGACCTGTGTGGGAGGGATGTTGCCTTGCTCATCCACCTACATGTGTGTGGTGAGACAGCTAAAAGAAGCTTTTTGTCATCACTCTCTCCCCTTGTTTCTCGTCTCCTGCTTCATGTTTCCTCTGTTACAATCTTTGGACAGAGAAAGTGGGAAATGTGTTGTAGAAATTCTTGGGAATTTTGTTTGTAGGAGTGGAAATGCTGATGGAATTGATATTTGACCTATATGGCCTGTGAAATGTACCAGAAGCTGATTGATGCGTTCATGCTCCTGTTGTGTTCATTTGGGCTGTGGCTTAGGCTTCTCTCCCTGGACTCTTGCAGTTGCTGTATCTCTTGGATGCTGTGCAGAATGGAATCAAGCAGCCAAACCTCAGGGTCACCTTCTCCCTGACCCTCTACATTGCTCGTGTGGCACAGCAGATGCTGAAGCCAGGTACGGGAACTTCCTGTGTGTGTCACTGCTGGGGTGGAAAACGGAGCCTTGGGGAATGTTGATCTCCTCAGCTGCTCTGTGCTCATGCACTCTTGACTGAGCTTTTCATTCTGGGGAATAGAAGGGGAGGGATGGCCAACAATGTAATGCGCCTCAGAGCAAAAGCCTTCTGCAGTTCCTGGACTGTTTCCCCAGCTTGGAACTCTGTGCAATGCAGCTTCCATTTATTGCTGTCCATGGTTGTGGATTGGGAACACTGTCCTCCTCCACAGTGCCAGCTTTTTCTCTTCACAGAGGAGCACATGTACATAAAGGTAAACAGATTCCTTCTGTCACACCAGTATTTGGACCTGAGGAAAGTACCAGATTTTTTCCAGCTTTTCTACAGTTTTGATTTTGAGGTAAGAGTCCCATTTTAGGTATCCAGTTGTTCTTCAGAAATGTATAGAAAAGAGCCATAAGAATGCAATGAAATCTCATTCCTCCATAGGTGGAGGCATCTTTCTTTTGTTTCATATTGGAATTAAAAATGTGATTTCTCTTGGGCTTTTGTTGTTTTCTTAATACTAACACACAGTGAGTTGTGCTGTGTATGCTCTGTGAGCACAATAGGCAGTATATTCTGCCCCCAGCTAGGCTACGTTCATCTTTGAGTTTAGATTAGTATCATTGAGTTCAACTGAGGTATTTCAGGAAGAGCAACTTCTAAAATTCCATTTCTACTGCATGTTTGGGCTGCAGACTGACTGTTCCTGATGGATGTTAGTGATTCAATTTGATAGGACAGGAAATTGAGAAGTCCAGCTTTGGTAAGCCCTGAACTGACACTCACAGGGAACCAGGTTTTTGTGCTCTTAGGAGCAGGTATTGTTTGGAAATGTCGAAATGTCTGATGGTGATATTTTTCTTTGTGGCTTCCAGTACAAAACAGAGCGAGAGTGGATCCTCAGATTTCTTGGGGAGGGGCTGCGTGACAAACATTGCTATGAGCTTTTTGACTACCAGAGGATTTTCCAAATCATTCTTTCCTTTTTCAACAGTCCTTTGTGTGATGGGGGCTCTCAGGTAAGAGTTTAAAAAGAAAGCACCAAAAACCCCAAACCACAGAAGTTTGCATGGCTTTGAGATCTTAAGTACAAAACAGAAAGGAGCAGCTGACTCTGCCTTTGCCCTCTAGAAAATCTGTTTCTTGTTGACTTTGTGTATGTGTGGAGGGGGAAATAATTGCTTGTGTCTAAACCAGTCCCATCCTTATCCCCTGAAACTGGAACGGATTCCTGCCGTCATGGATCCTCATGCAGGTGCTGAGGTTCTGCTCTTACAGTCAGAGCCTTTTCTTTTTTGGGGGTCTCTATTCCCCAACCAACTGTTACCTGAGCAGTGCTTCAGCAGGAGGGAAACTCATGTGCCAGGAGCTCTCAGGTTTGGGAGCATCCACCCTTAGTATTTCAGGTGTTAAAACCTTGGACAGGAAGATAAAATTGTCTTGCTACCTGAAGAGTTCTTGTAAGAATAGCAGCTGTGGCATGAAGCTTTGAACGGAACATGTCTCTCCTCCCCTGGAGTTGCTGAGAACATGTGGTGTTCATTTTACTTTGAAGTTGATCAGATAGCAGTGAAACTGCTAATTCTGAGTTAGATCATTAGATCTTGACTGTAAAAGAGCAAGTTACATTTTCTGTTTCAGAGTCGTATTCTGGAGATATTACAAAGTGCTGCCCGTCTCACCAGAGCTGCCTATGAGCTGATCCAGGATCACAGCCTCCTCACGTGGCTCCTGCACAGCTTAGAGAAAAGGTGAGCAGAGAAGTACAGGAGAAATGGGAGCAATTGTACTGTCCACAGTAGAATAATTGTGACTGACAGAGACACAGGGGCACCAAGGGCTGTACTGGCAGAACTTGCTGAACTCTGAGGTGTCCCTTGCGGTTTGTAAAACAGGATCGAGGCTTTCAGGTTGTAGTAGGAGGGATGATGGTGGGGGGGCTTGTTGGTTTGGGAAACACTTCCTTGAAAAACCGAGAAAGAAAATGGCACCTTGTATTGGTGTCTTTACTTCTAAATTTCAAGCACCCTCAGTTCACATCCTGTCACAGGACCTACTGCATAGGAAGTGGCACAGGAATAGATTTGAGAACATTTCTTCTCCCCTTGCCTCTCTCTCACATATATGCACATAGACAAAAAAAATCTCTTCTGCCTGGAGTGCCGTGACAGGTTCAGGCAAGTGCACCCAAAGTACACTAGAAGATGATCCCCTGTAGGTGATGGACCAGCTGCTGCTGAGGATCTGCCTTCCAAATGTGGTTTTCTTTCCTTTTCTTTTTATTTGCTTGTTTGCTTGTTTTGGTTTATTTTTCAGGTTTCTGGAAAACAAGATGATAAATAAAATTATTTCCTTACTCCATACTCTGTGGCTAACAAACTTAGGAGACAAGAGAGAAACCAAGAATCAATCCCAGGGGAAGAGGAAACTTCTTCCTATTCAGCTTGTAAATGAATTTCTGTATGTTTTGGTCACGTTGATCAAACATATTGGGTAAGTCCTTTGTTTTGTTTTTTGTTTCAGTCACTTTGCATTTCATCCTCTTTATTGAGGAACTTTATTGAGGCTGGGAGGATTTCTTTATCTCTGGTAGATGAATGGCTTTTTTTACCTTCAGTTTCTGTTGAACAGTGAATTTGGATGAGATTTCTTTGACAGGAGGATTTAGGTGTTTGAATACATGGGGGAATAAAGAAAAATGTGATGCACAGTTGCTTTCAAGTCCTAGGTCCTTAATTCCTAGCCATTCTGACAGTAAGGATTAAAAAGTGCACTTATTAATTAGTGTGCAGGAAAATCCATGGCACTTGTGTTTTCTTTTGGCAGGACTAATGTAGATGTGGCCAAGCTGACAGAGTTCTTCAGCACCTTCAGCTCTGTGCTGGAATACCGTGCTGTTGTTGTGGAGGCTTTTAGGGAGATGAGGCGTTTCACAGCCAACAACAGCATCCTGTCCAGCAGGGACCTGCTGCTGCTGCTGCACAAGTGGAGCCTTGTCAGTGAAGACCTGCAGCTGCAGGAGGAGCTGCAGGCTCTGGCCCAGAAGTGCCAAAACAAAGAATTGCTCAGTAAGTGCTAAAATTCTTCAAGAAAGGCATATTTTGTTGCAGCTGTTACAGACCAGCGGGAGGAGTGAGGCAAACTTCTCTGGAAATAGTAGTAATACTTCTGTCAGAGTGATGTAGCTGGAGGGAGGAGGCAAAGAAATGGAAAATTATTTTTCAGATCTTCCTTGTTGTGATTTCTAACCTGAACACAATTTGGAAGCTTTTGAGAAGCACAATTTAAAAAGGGGAAAGCTTCATTTAAAAATGAAACTTAGTTGCAAACCTCCAATCAGGCTTTGAAAAATAGTATTATTTAATGAAGCCTTAAAAGAAAAAGCAGTGCCTGGAGGCTTTGACCTCAAAGGTTTGAATCATTCTGGGTGTGGATGGGGGTCTTAAAGTGACATGGAAGTAAAACCAATAAATAAATAAAACAATGAAAAATTAAATAGCTGCATTTTCTTGTCATCAGTTTTGAAAAAAGGAAAAATATATCAGGACTTGCGTAACTTGTTCTCTGAACAAAAAGCGCAAGGAACTTGGGAGTGGGAGGTCTTAGAACAACACTGGTTTCCTGCTGGAGCAACTGCTTTTGGTGCACAGTAAAGCTTCTGTAGGTTTGTTTTATATCAGTTGAGAAAGTACCCTGTATTTAAGGGATGCTTTAAAAAAGCTTTGGCTTTTCTAAGGTTTCTCTCACCCTTTCAAACTCCTCAGGAAGACATGAAGGGAGTTATTGGAGTGATGTCTGTAACTTACTGAATGTATGGGTTGTGTTGCTCCAGGCTTCAGGAGATTCTCTCATCTCCAGGCTGGGTGATCCAGTTTGGAATAAGATTCCAGCCCACAGTCTCTGGGAGCTCCCAGAGCCCCTTGGAACAGAGCAGGCTCCATGAGGCTGCTAAAGGCAGCTGGTACTTGCCATTGTAACAACGGAGTCAACACGGGAGAGCATCTTACTTGCACAGTTTTGTACCAGGAAAATCCTTTGGAGTATCTGATGTTTGTTTTGCTGGTGGTTTTCTTCTTACAGAAAATGTTAAAGACAAGAGCAAACCTCAAGCCTCATCTCACGTGTATTGTCACACTGGGAAAAAGAACAAGGTTGAAGAAGAGGGCACTGCTGCAGACATGGAAGTGTCTGAGCTGGAGAAATGCAGAGAACATCTGAATTTCATCCTCGCCCATTGGGACCCTGTTTTCCCAGCAGCACCCTGCACACGGGGAGGAGAGACCCTGAGGGCCAGTGAAGGTGGGGGCGAGGCAGTGGCTGTCACCTGTGCATCCATTCACCTTGTCACTAAGTGGCTGGTGAGGTCCCTGGCTGCGCAGAGCCTCCTCAGGGAGCAGGACTTGTCCCCAGTGCTGAGGTGGCTGCGGAACCACGTCCTACCACACCTGGCAGCCTTGCAGGAGATGCTCGGGGATGAGACACTGAGGAACAACCTCTTCAAGCTTTACAGCCGGCTCTGCCAGGCCAGCAGCTCCTCAGCTGGGCTCTCCAGGGAGCTCGGTGTGCTGGGTTCCATCATGCTTCAGCTCATGGAGGAGCAGGGCCCGTCCAGCACCTTCCAGGAGCTGGTGAAATCCCTTTGCCTAACAGCAATGACAGAAGAGGATGCGGACAGGAGAGGTGACTTGTCTTGCTCTTAGCGCTCGTGTTGTGAGGCAGTGGTGGGAGGAACTAGGAAGTTACTGGCTTTTTTAATCCAGTAAACCAGTTTTCCCCTACCCACCCAGGCTCATGGCTTCCCAAAACAGAAGCTGTCTTTGGTGGGATGGGCACAGTGGTGGGCAGCACAGAGCATGCTGACACTGGGAGTTTTTCTGACACTACACTCACACTCCCTTTAAGAAACTTCCCTTTCAAGGACTAAAATGGAACAAAAGGTATAAAAGAAGTGTAATTCCAAGAGGAAAAATAGTCTGCAAAAAACAAGTCCCTGTGGGCCTGGATGCTGATCCCTATTGCTGGTCCATGACAGCATCTGAGAGGTCAGATTTCAAACTGTTTCATGTAACAGGAAACTGGTTTGTTCCTTCTTGTGGGCAGGATCATTGGCTTTGCGTGGACAAAGGCACTGCACATTTTCCACCTAGGAAAAGAGTTGGGGAACTATTTTAAAACATAGTCCTGGAGGGTAAATAGCTTGGCTTGGTATTTCTGTTTGGAAATAGAAGAATAGCTCTTCTGATTTTTCTCTCATCTTCTCCCACAGCTGTTTGTGTGTTCCTGACTTCCGTTTACATCGGGGACGTGTGGCTCGGAGCTCAGCAGCCAGATATGTTACTGACCCACGTCAGGTTGGTCTGCACTAGTGCAGGTGATGAATTGCAGGATGGCTTGGGAACTCGGAAACAAGGAGAAGAAACTATTGTGTCTCTTTGCAAAAAGATTTGGCTACATCAAGGCATTAATTCAGGGAGCTAACACTTCATCTTTAACATTCTGTGCTCTGCCATCTTCACTGTGAGCCGTGAAAGCCTTCTGAGCTGTTCTCATACAGACCTAACTTGTTTGGTCAAAAAAATCTTACTTTTGTTTGGTGAAAAAAAACCTTATTACCGTGTGGAAACTCATGGGGATGATATTATTCAACATCTCTGTGGGACATTAAAGCTTCAATTTCCCTTTTCTTGAACAGTCTGAGATACAATATTACTTTATATCATTTTTATTACAGGCTTTTTAACTTTTTGAAAAACCAGAAAGACTGTTTGTGCATATGTGTGTCATTAATGTCCATCCTTTCTCCAGTGTAGGATGGGAAAAAAGGCTGCAGAGTTTCCTACAATGGGCTGTAAGTGTAAATAACGAGGAGCCAGAGGTTTAGTCATGATGATTTATTATTTCTTAAAAGAACCTGATTAATTTCATGACAGCAAAAGCAGTATGAATAGAAGATTGAACTTGGGAATCATGGTGGCCTCCTTGGCTTTAAAAAGCTTTAATGGCTTTTGAAGACATGTCAGACCTGGTTTATTTTTATTCCCCTTTTATTAAATTAAAAAGCCCTGATCCATCACTGCTGCTGTGATGTGTGACAAAAGGCCATCTTCCCTCCACTTGGAAGAGGTGAGAGATGGAACTGAACCCCAAAGGATTTTCTGCTCACTGATTGTACCTGAGTTTTAATGGGAATTCTCTGCAAAATCTGATCAATTGTTCTTGACTGTGGCCGTGAGGGGAGTCGAACATGCCAGCCCAGATCTGCAAACGTGCAGTGCCAGAAGGAGAACCTTTGGAACGTAAACCAGGATTTATTCAGTGACTCACGAGTGCCTGCTGGGCCCAGGTCCTCTGTACAAACACTGTACAGGGAAAAGGCAGGACTGCACATTCCTTGTGATATGGATTGAGTTTTGGGGGAGGTAAATAAAAACAAGATGCAAAGGAGGGAATTGCTTCTATGTGTAAGTATTCCTGTGCTAAAGGAGCCCTGCCCAGTCTGGCTGCTGGCCAGTGCTCCTCCCTGCCCGTCTCCTCTCTTGGTGAGCCTCTGTCCTGCCGGCCGTGCCTCTCTGTCTCTGTCCCTGTGCTGCTCTTTGCCCGCCCCGGCACGTGCCGTGGTCGTTTCCTCTGCGGCTTCTTGTTTCCTTCTTTGTCTCTGTATCCCTCAGTCCTTGCTGTGTGTTTGGCACTGTGTCTCTTTCTGCGTCCTTCTCCGTGTCTCACTCGTGTTCCTGTTTTATTCTCTGTGGCTCTGTGGAGCTCCCCGTGCCCTTGGTTCCCATGGGTGTGTCCCGTTTGCTGTCCCTGTTCTTTTTTAATCCCTCTCTGTGTGCGGCCCATTCACCATCCCAGGTGGTTTTGGTTTTTGGTTTTTTTTTTTCTCCCATTTCATTCTGCGCCTTGATCTTCATTTTCTTGCTGTGTCCTCTCTGCTGGCACTCCCTCTTTCTGCCTCTTGTCGCCTGTGTCTGCGGGGCTGAGAAGGAACTTCAGCCCTTCTGGGGGCTGTCCCCCACTTCCTTGTGTCAGCAGAGTCTCTTTTTGGGGGGATGGACCGTGGGAAAGGCTCTAATAAAGTGCCGTGCTCCTGCCGGGGGTGTTGGAGTCGTTCTTTGGGGGTGAGGAAAAAAGGCTGAGGTGGGGAGGGGGTGCAGGCTCGGGGGCGCAGGCTCGGGGGCTCCCGTGTCATTTGGGGTGCCCCAAGGTCCCCGGGCGAGGGAGCCACGCTGCGGTGAAGGAGCGGGTGAGTGGGGAATGGGGGGGTCGTGCCGGGTGCTCTCCCCCAGAGGGACCCAAGGGTGCCAGAACATTCCCAGGGAGGGCTGGCTGTAGAATATAGGAAAAATAGAAATATAAAAACCACCTAAATATAGTTTAAAATAAAAATTTTATGGGTTTTATTTGGCAAAGGCAGATTTTTTTTATAAATAATGTAAGCAAGATAAATATACAAATATACAATAAGTATATAAAGACATAAAATTAGAAGTATATATGCATATATAAATATATGTAAATGTATAGATAAATATATATGTAGGATATAAATAATATATATTCTTATGTTACAATATATTCATAGTATAGGTATATGAATTCCAGATATAAATAAGAAAAATATAAATAGAAACATTTCAATATAGTTTAAAATAAAGGGTTGGTTTGTTTGTATTTGGTTAGAGGTGGAGATATTAAATAAAATTAGAAACATACACATATATAATATATAAAGATATAGTTATACATAAAATAGAAATTAATTTTAGCAATATAAAGATTATGTGTACAATAAATAATAAAAATAATATTGTATATAGGTTATAATACAATCCTAATTGAATATATTAAAAATATATAGATTATTAATATAAATTAAAAATGAATAAATAGATTTTTATTTAAAGGGTTTTTATTATTATTATTTGGTTATAGACAGTGGTTCTTTTAGTTTTGGTCGGGGTTTTCTTGGGGCATTCATTTAGGAGTATTTTTTGAAGGGATGGGACTCGTTGCTTTTTGCCTTCGCTTCTCTCTCTGCCCCCAAAGGCCCCCAGCCCCGGGCTGAGCTCGGCGCAGTGCTGCCGCCCTGTGGGCACAGCGCGGTACTGCAGCCAGCCCCGAGCCGGCAATGGCAGTGCTGCCGCCCTGTGGGCACAGCGCGGTACTGCAGCGGCCCCCGAGCCGGCAATGGCAGTGCTGCTGCCTTGTGGGCACAGCGCGGTACTGCAGCGGCCCCCGAGCCGGCAATGGCAGTGCTGCCGCCTTGTGGGCACAGCGCGGTACTGCAGCCGCCCCCGAGCCGGCAATGGCAGTGCTGCCGCCTTGTGGGCACAGCGCGGTACTGCAGCGGCCCCCGAGCCGGCAATGGCAGTGCTGCCGCCTTGTGGGCACAGCGCGGTACTGCAGCCAGCCCCGAGCCGGCAATGGCAGTGCTGCCGCCTTGTGGGCACAGCGCGGTACTGCAGCCAGCCCCGAGCCGGCAATGGCAGTGCTGCCGCCTTGTGGGCACAGCGCGGTACTGCAGCCAGCCCCGAGCCGGCAGTGGCAGTGCTGCCGCCTTGCGCATTCTTGTG
Source organism: Luscinia megarhynchos (assembly GCA_034336665.1). NCBI lineage: Eukaryota > Metazoa > Chordata > Aves > Passeriformes > Muscicapidae > Luscinia > Luscinia megarhynchos. The sequence goes on along the minus strand of JAPFBE010000013.1, from coordinate 82,182 downwards.
GGCGGGGCCTCTCCCCTAGGGGCAGAACCTCCTCACCGACAGGCGTGGCTTCTCCCCGGGGGCGTGGCCTCCTCCCCGGTAGGCAGAATCTCTCTTTCTGAATGGGCGTGCCTTCTCCTGGACGAGGCTGCCTCCCCCTGTGGGCGGGGCTTCTCCCGCAGGGGACGTGACTTCCTCACCAGTGGGCATGACCCATTCCCGGGTAGGCGGGGCCTCCACGCAGGGGGCGTGGCTTCACAGGTGGGCAGAGCTACCACCCGGGGGCGTGGCCTCTTCCCCGATGGGCGTGACTTCTTCTTGGGTGGGTGGGGCTTCTGCGGGGGGGCATGGCCTCCTCCCACTGGGCATTGCCTCCCTTCTGAGTGGGCAGGGCTTTTTTCATCAGGGCTCCTTCCCTGGTGGGTGGGGCCTCTTTCCAGGGGGAGTGGGCTCCTCCCCACTGGGCAGGACTTCTCCCGGGGGGGTGGGGGTAGCCGCCTCACTGGTGGGCATGGCCTCCTTCTGGGGTGAGCAGGGCTTCTTCCTGGGGGCGTGACCTCATTGCCAGTGGGCGTGGGTTCTCCCTGGGGGCGTGGCCTCCTTTCCTGGGGGCAGGGCTGCTCATTAGGGTCCCTATATAATATATATAAAAAGAAGAAAAAGCACTATATGTTTGGTGCAGCAGAAGAAAATTTCAGGCTCCCAGGAGGTAAATTTTTTTATTTACATGTTTAAAAGTTTTTAAAATTTTTTTTATTAAGAGAAAGGGAAATAGAAGAAGAGAGAGAAAGAAAGAGAGCAAGAAATAGGGGGAAATACAGTGAGAGGGAAGTAGAGTTAGAGGGAAACAGAGGGAGAGAGAAAGAAATAGAGTTAGAGAAACTGAGGGGGACAGAAAGAAATAGAGGGAGAGAGAGTTAGAGGAACAGAGGGGGAGAGAAAGAGAGAGAAATTGAGTTAGGGAAACAGAGGGAGAGAGAAAGAGAGGGAAATAGAGGAACGGAGGGAGAGAGAAAGAAATAGAGGAAAATAGAATTAGTGAAACAGAGGGAGAGAGCAAGAAAGAGCAGCAGGAAGCAGGTCCATTACACTGTGCAGCCCTTTGCTTTCCAAAGGTGGCAACAACTTAGAAAGGATTTGCAGTTTCACGGAGGCCTCGTGCGACGCTCCGGCGTCCTGGATCCCAGCGCAGAGCTCCTTCCACAGGGCTTTCCTCAGGACAGGTGTGACAGCTGAGACAACTGATGGGAGAGCAGAGGGCACAGGTTCCACCAGCTGCAGCTGTTAATCAACAACACACTAATCCCAAATCACCTTCTAATCCAGGCCCAGACTACTCAGTTAATAGGAAACTATGCTACAGCAGCTGCTAATCTGTTACAGAGAAGTGCTCCAGAGAGGCTCACTTCTTTACCCATCTGCTACTTCCCAGGGTGCTGACAAGGTCTTATCACTGCTTGACCTTGCAGGTAGAGCTACAGCCCCAGTCAGCCCATTTCCTTTGCTATTTACATTTCTGGACAACAAGAGAAATTAAATTCAAGTAGTCCTGTTCTAGCCAGTTGAAACCTAACAAATCATTTGCTGGTAGAGAATTTAACACACTTGTCCATAGCTGTAATGCTGCTGTGGGTTTAGAAAGTTCTGGACAGCCAGCTTGGGAGAGCATTACTGCAGCCAGCCCACAGCTGGAGATTTGTTTCAGAAATAAAATTTTTGGACTCTGCAAAAGTGAAAGCTCAGTTTCTGCAAAAACCATCGGGCTGTGGCATTGCACACTCCATACACTCTTCTATCTGTGCCTGAGCAAAAGGTTTTACCTCCTGTACTAAACCAGGAGAAGCACAATGACAGATTTCCACATGCACTAAGCATTAAGCAAGGGCTTCAAAAGAGAAATCTGGGTAGCAGTAACTGTAAGAGCACTCGGCTTCAATCTAACAGGCAAGCCTCAGAACAGCTCTTCACCTTTAGTGCTGCAGAGGTACTTCCAAGACAGTCACTAGAGGTCAGACATCTAGGTCTTATCACCTTTATCTGTGGTGTGAACATGGCCAGCCCTTAAGGCCAGCAGATCCTGAACAGGGAATGTGGCCTCCTGCATCACTGGCAGGGCTCAGCGTGCCTTTACCTGCGGAAGGTCGGCTGAAACCATACAGGTCTCTGCATTGCAAATACGCATGAACGAGTGGAAGAAAGCTCTCCATGTGTTTCCTCAGGTACTTCCCAGTGGCACTGCTCAGACACCAGAGCTCGAACTGCAGCAGGTGAGTCCTGGAGTGCTGGATCAGCATGGCCACGATGGCCAGGGAGGTGTGTGAGCACTGGGCAAGACAGTGAGCCTGCACCTCGACACCAACTGCAAGAGCGAGGACTGGCTCACTCTGGAGAGCCTGAAGGAAAACTCGCTCCAAGTCTTTGCTGGCCGATGCTGACATCAATTTCCCCAAAGCCTTAATGTGCTCTGCAGACAGCAGAAGTTCTCCTTGCTGGGGATGTCTTTGGTAGCTGTCTGTAAGGAGCTGCACCAAAATTTGTCCATAAAAGCTTAACTGTTTCCCTATTTTAGGGGTTTTTTCAGATTTCTGAGAAGTCAAGCTCATCTCAGGAAGTTGCAGCATGCTTAAAGTGATCTCCTTCAGCTGAGCTGCAGTCATGTACATGTGCAGCTCCTCCAGAGCCTGCAGCTGGTGAGACTTCCTGGGACAGACCTGGCTTCCATCCTTCCCCACCATCTGCAGCTCTTCCAGGACACTTTTGGTGATGGCTTCAAAATACTTGGACAAGATGTGTCGGTGATCCCTTGTGATGCTCTGCAGGATGGGGGCGCCTGCTTTCAGCAGCTGGAGCACCCCAGAATTGAGGTGAGCTGACAGGAGCTTCACAGTGACAGGGTTCAGACCAGGCTGAGGAATTGAGTGCAGCTCCAACGCCAGGAACCAGCTCTCCAGTGTAGGATGTCTGAAAGTCAAGGTGAGTGCATCCTCCAGGGTCTGTAACAAACAGAGGTAACAGTATCACTGAATGGATAATCACGGTAAAAATCAGGGTAAAAATCAGGGTAAAAAATAAACTCATTAACTGCCTATTTTCCAGTTTATCAGTTACAATTACTGAACGTGAAATTGTCTACTAGCTGGCCAGAGGATAAAAAATATTAATGAATTACAAGCACATAAATAACATTCTCACAACATTTATGCTGTGGGATTCATGCTGTTATTCTGAACACTCTGGAAGTGTCTAAGCGTGTCTGCAGAGGAAAACTGAGTATTCTGGGGTTCATCAACACACTCTAATCTCCAAAAATTCACAGAACAGACTAAAGGAGGAAAAATTCCCTCCTCAAGTACATAATTTTCAATCAGGCTTTACACAGGGCCGAGGGAATGCATTTTTTTCTGCAAAGGTGATCTCATTTGGGACTTCTCCTGACCGTGTTCCAGCTCAGGGGTGGGACTGTGGGTGGTGCAGCTGGGTCACATCTCCAGACAGTAGTCTAGCAACCTCACGCTCTACGTTCCTAAGTTCTCCTCCAAGAGCTTAACAACACCTCTCTGATCAGCAAAACTATTCCCTAGAGAATCAGCCAAACCCAAGTTTACTAACAGGTATCTCTGTATGCAGGGATTTGGTACCTTGTCGTTTGAAGACACTTCTGTCATCAGAGACTCCTCATCCATAAAGAGATGCGCATCAGCCTGATGCTCCTCCTGCTTCTGCTGCTGCTCCAGCTTTATTTGATTGCCCCGGCACAACAAGATGCTCAGCAGGTCCACACAGAGGTCAACAAGTTGAGGACCCGAAGTTTTACCGCGCTATGAAAATAAAGACATCTTGGAAGTGTAGAAAAGAGGAGGATGGGAGCAGAAGGGTAATTACACAACTAAGGAATAGGAGTTAACTAAGAACTACTTAGATTACAACCTCTTCTGGGGGAAGGAACCACTTCCCTATGTAGAAATCCAATTCTAAGAGAAGTCTTAAGTTGCCAAATAAATAGTGATAGAATTTCATTTATACTGTGACGTTTGGAGGTACACAGGCCAGTGAATTTTAGTCTCTGCAAAGGCCTCTTAGGGAGACCCAGGAGCTGGATTAAAATCTCGAGTTTATTTGCACTCACACCGACCAGCAAGGTAACCCGTGCAAAGCAAATCCCAGGCTCCTCAATAATAACTGGCATTTGTTTACAAGTTACATGCAGTTTTGTACAGTGCTGTGTAGCCTCAGAGACAAGTAGAGAAAAAAGAGCTACAGAACTGGAACCTAAGTTTTAACAGCTAAGTCATTTGTACATTCTACATGAAAATAAAGCAAACATAACCACAATATTATTACAATATCGCTCTTACACTGCTGAAGTTCTCCACTGTGGATTTCAGGTATAACAGCACATGCTTCCTCTCTCATAGGCTCTCTTTAGCAAAGTGGTAAATACAGAATCCAGTGGCACAGCAGGTTCTTCGCTTACCTCCTCGTCATTTTTAAACTGTTTAAAGTGAAAAAAAAGCATAAGAGAAAAACAATGATGACTATGAAACAAAAATCTCCTCAGCTACCCATGTTTTGAGATGAGCTCTGAGCTGAACCCAGGGTGAAGCTCCAGGAGCACAAGTGTGCAGTCCTGCTGGAACAGAGCTGTCCAGCAGTGCCCCCGGGGAATCTGCAGTGTTCACTGCTGGTCAAAGAAAAACTCACCAAACCCAGCCCAGGGGGCCTGTGATCTCCAACTCACCCAGGGACAACTCCAGGCACTCTGAACTGACACATATAATCTACAAAAGGAAAAAAAAAAGGATGCAAAGCAGCCACCTACTCATTAGAACTGGTTACCTCTTCTAGATATAGAAAGCCATCCACCCAAGTTTTCTTCTTTTGGCACAGTCTGTCACAAATTATAACTGTGTTGGACAATGATCAAATGAGTGTTGATGCCTTTTTTTTTTTTTTCCTTGGAGGCAAGTAACTTTGGGAGGGAGGTGTGCATTAATATTACAATTAGGCTATAATGACAACTGCGTTCATCTGAGGAAAGCCATTTTGCCACAGTTGCTGGCTTGGCGGCAAGACATCTCTCTCACAGCTTCTCTGCAGTTAATCAGCTTCAAAGTACCACCAAATTGCTGCCCCTGCAAGGATTTCAGCAGAGCCTAACCATGGTGTCTCCATTCTGCTCTGCTCCACCCTCCCTGAGCAGGTGCTTATGGTTGTATGGAGAATCATCGTGGAGCTTGCCAAGCAAGTTCCACCCTGGGAACAGCACCTGTATTTTACCCTAAAATTTCTGCCCCCTTACTACATTAGGATATAAATAGAACTCTTCCGTTTCCTCTGATTTTACCCTAAGTCATCCTTCCACACAAACATTGCTCCACTCTCCAGAGGCTTATTGTGAGCAGATGTGAGTTTTGCTGTCCCTCTGGACTGAGAAAGACAGAGATTTTTTTCCCAAGTCTCTTTTGAACCTGTCCTACACCTGTAACAAGTCCTCGGTCTCCTGCAGTTTTGTAAGTCAGTCACATGTGAAATGGCACAACCCACTGGCATGCTCTGCCAGTGACGGGAGACAAGAGAAGAACCCCTCAGCTCACGCCAGACCTGCAGCTGCCGAACGCCACCAAAGCACCTGAGGGGCCCCCGGGGACTGATGGCACAGCAGGGAGGGGATGGAGGACAGCACGGCAGCCAGCCTGCCCCGCACCTGGGTGTGAGAGAGGCACGGCTGGGAGCTGTCAGCAGCACCCCACCAGCTCTGCTTCACAGTTCACCCCCAGCGTTGCCCTTACCTTTGGGCAGTCCCAGCTGCTGCAGCTCACCTGGCAGAGACTCACTGTCTACATTGTGCTTGGCTGCACCGGAGAGGATTAAGTCACCTTCACATGCCCTGACTGCAGACGGGAGGGACGGTGAGCTCTGTCACTTTGGCAAGGTATTCCCAGGCACATTGCTGCCAATCCTGGAGCGTGGCTCCATCGGGGGATGGTGCTAAGGACAGCAGTGCTCACCTAACTTTGCACCTGAGGTCAGCTTCAGGATCTTGTCATCCTGTGGGGGAGCAGAGCGTCATGGTAAGCACCAGCTAACACACTGACTACCAGCGTTAACACCAACAATTCTTACCTAAATGTTAATACCAATAACACTTACTATGCATATTATTTCTACTAGTAGAGGTCGGTAGCGTTCTTAACACTGAGGCTTGCATGCAGAACACGAGATTAATTGAAGTTGTTGATTATGCCACTGTAGAAACACTACACGTCCACTGCAATAGCCCCACATTTGCCTCGAGGGCCTCCCGCAGCAGGTCCCGCAGCACCGGGGCGCGGATCAGCTTCGGCTTCACCGAGGACTGTGGAGGAGAAGGGAGAGCAGCGGGCCCGCAGCAGGCGGGCACTTCAGTATTTTGGCCAGAGTGCTGATCTCGGCCAGCACCCAGTCGGGGCAGTCCAAGTCCCCGCAGAAGCGGAACGGCAGCGGACCCTGCACGCCCTCCCCACCGTGTCACCGCCGCCCCCGGTCCGCGCTGCGACCGCACAGCCCGCCTTTGCCCCCCGGAACCACTGCCGGGCAGGCTGCCGGCTACGCCCCGCGCCCGCCCCCCGCCCCGAGTGCCGATGGAGCGCTCCGGTACGGGCGCTGCCGGGACCTGGGCACGGGAGACGGTGGGAGAAGGCGAGGCGGGTCCCGGGAGCGGGACCCAGCGGGCCCGCGGAGCCCTGGAGCAGCCCTGGCTCCGCCCGGCCGAGCGCCCCGCGCTCCCATGGGCTGCAGCCTCGCGGCTTCCAAGCCCCGCCAATCCCGGCCCGCCTTTCTCCGCCCTGTCCAATCACAGCCGCCCTTTCAATCCGGGCGCGGCCCCGCCAAGCTCAGCCCGCTCAGTCGCGACCCCGCTCCCGCGTTCGCCTGAGGCGCTGCTCCCGCCGCCGCCGCCGCCTCGGGAGACGGCGGAGCCCTGGCTCCGCTGCCACAGCCTCGGCAGGAGCTGTTGGGGCTTGGGAAGGGCGGGCGGGAGCTCCCCGTTCAGGTCGCGGCCGGGAGTTCTGCCAGGGGAACGGGGACATAGCGGGCAGTGGGCAGAATCTCGGGAGCGGGGCTTGAGGGGACCGCGGGCGGGCTGGGATTGGCCGGGCTGGCGCTGCCTCGGGTTGTGATTGGCTGGGCTGGCCGGCCCTGGGGTATAAATAGCGTGCGCTGCGGAGGGGGCGCTGGCATTAGTTGGGCGGCGATGCAGCGACGGGAGCGGCGGCTGGAGCGCGATCCGAGCGGCGCCGAAGCGGCAGGACGGGACCCGCGCGGATGCCGGACCGGGAAGCGCTGGTGAGCACGGACGCGGCGCCCGCGTCTGCCGGGGCTGGCGGTGTCCTGGGGCGGCGGTGCCCAGTTCTTCCCGCCGCGCCCTGCGCGGCTCGGGCGGCTGGTGGGGGGCCTAGAGCGCCGCAGGGGAAGCGGCCGTTTTGTGGTTCCTGGATTTAGAGGAACGTTTAAAATAGCGGGAATAAAGCTGGCTTTTTGCATTTCTGTTATTTTGTTTTGCTTTTATTTGCAATAATCACAGTTTTCTTTATTATTTCACGATTGTGCTCTTTGTATTATATTTTTAGTAAGGTTTTTTTCCTGGTCATCTGATGTTAATTCAGTAAAGGTTGGAGGGCTGGGGCTGAAACACGGGCTGCCTGGGGGAGGTGAAGGGTCTTTGGGCAAGTGCTGGGCTGAGCCCTGGTGGGGGGTGGGAAGGTGCCTGATGGGCATCAGGCCTCAAATGTCCCCAAACTTGGGATCCTGTTAGGACAGGTGGGACGACTTCTGGAGATAATGAAGTGATGAGAGTAACTCATTTCTGGCCTTATCAACAGCCCCAGGCTGCAGTGAGAAGCAGGAGCAGCTTTTAGCTGCTGGCAGTGAGAAGCTGAGGAACAGGAGCTGACGAAGCAGAGCTGGAGGAGACAGAGATATGGTAGGGTTTAAGGAGAAACCACTTTGTGGATGGGATAGGGAACATGGAGCCAGGATGTGAAGTATCTGGCTGGAGCTGAAATCACTAAGGGGTGGAATTGGGAGCCTAGAAGTCTTAGCGGAGTAACGACTGTGAGATGGGCTGGAAACATGGGTTCAGGAACTGACACGAAAAATTGCAGAGGAAAGGTTAAAAAAAAGATTATGCCCTGGGATAGAGAAACAGGGTTATGTGGGGTGGCTGCAAAGGACGTCGATCAGGAAGTGGAACAGAAGAGCTGGCAGTGCAATAAAGCTTGTGGGTTGAAAAAGAACTGAAATCACTGGGGCCGGGGAAAAGGGGACTCTGAAATCACGGGGGCTGGGATAGAAAGTGCAAGAGGGGCAGACACTGCAAGGGCTGACATGGAGACTGTGGGATTGCTGTGCTGAGGTCACTGCAGGCCTGGGCTCTTGATGTGGGGCTGGGTCTTGTGCCTGATCATGGGACAGGTAGCACTGAGAATGGGACTTTGGGATTGCTTGCGCCTGAAATCCCGGCCATGCCGGCATATTGCCCATGTGTGTGAGAGGGGCCGTAGGGGCTGGAGCTGGAAACCAGTGTGTGTGTGTGGACGGGAAATGGAAAGTGGGGCTGGGATTGGAATGGGAATGGGCTGGAAAGAGTGGAGCTTAAAAAAGGACTGTGAGACTGAGGCTGAAACCACTGTGGGGCTGGCCTAGTGGCTCTGGAGCTGGGATGCAGAGTCTAGGGCAGGAGGTGAAATCACTCAGGGATTGGGGCACCGGCCATGGGGTGGGCTTGGGGACTCTAGAATGGGATCTGAATTGCTGCAGAGTTGGAGCCAAGACCGAGGTGCTGCCCTTAAAGGCTGCAGAAGATTCCGCCAGCAGAGATAAAGGTGCAGCTGGAGCTGGAAGAGAAGCGCTGGCAGTGCAATAAAGCCTGTGGGTTGAGAAAGAGCTGAAATCACTGGGGCTGGGATAGAAAGTGCAAGAGGGGCAGACACTGCAAGGGCTGACATGGAGACTGTGGGATTGCTGTGCTGAGGTCACTGCAGGCCTGGGCTCTTGATGTGGGGCTGCGTCTTGTGCCTGATCATGGGACGGGATGGGTAGCGCTGAGTAGGGGACTTTGGGATTGCTTGCGCCTGAAATCCCGGCCATGCCGGCATATTGCCCGTGTGTGTGAGAGGGGCCGTAGGGGCTGGAGCTGGAAGCCAGTGTGTGTGTGTGTGGACGGGAAATGGAAAGTGGGGCTGAGATTGGGAATGGGAATAAAACAGTGGAGCTCAGAAAAGGACTGTGAGACTGAGGGTGAAACCACTGTGGGGCTGGCCTAGTGGCTCTGGAGCTGGGATGCAGACCCTAGGGCTGCAGGTGAAATCACTCAGGGGCTGGGATAATGACCGTTGGGTGGGCTTGGAGACTCCAGGGCGGGCGCTGAATTGCTGCAGAGCTGGAGCCAAGACCGAGGTGCTGCCCTTAAAGGCTGCAGAAGATTCTGCCAGAAGAGATGAAGGAGCAGCTGGAACTGGAAGAGCCACGCTGGCAGTGCAATAAAGCTTGTGGGTTGAGAAAGAGCTGGAATCACTGGGGCCGGGATAGAAAGTGCAAGAGGGGCAGACACTGCAAGGGCTGACATGGAGACTGTGGGATTGCTGTGCTGAGGTCACTGCAGGCCTGGGCTCTTGATGTGGGGCTGCGTCTTGTGCCTGATCATGGGACGGGATGGGTAGCGCTGAGTAGGGGACTTTGGGATTGCATGCGCCTGAAATCCCGGCCATGCTGGCATATTGCCCGTGTGTGTGAGAGGGGCCGTAGGGGCTGGAGCTGGAAGCCAGTGTGTGTGTGTGTGGACAGCAAATGGAAAGTGGGGCTGGGAATGGGAATGGGAAGGAAAGAGTGGAGCTCAGAAAAGGACTGTGAGACTGAGGCTGAACCCACTGTGGGGATTGCCTAGTGGCTCTGGAACTGGCATGGGGACTCTAGGGGAAAAGGTGAAATCACTCAGGGATTGTGACACCGGCCATGGGGTGGGCTTCGGGACTCTAGAATGGGCGCTGAATTGCTGCAGAGCTGGAGCCAAGACCGAGGTGCTGCCCTTAGAAGCTGTAGAAGATTCTGCCAGCAGAGATAAAGGTGCAGCTGGAGCTGGAAGAGCAGCGCTGGCAGTGCAATAAAGCCTGTGGGTTGAGAAAGTGCTGAAATCACTGGGGCCGGGGAAAAGGGGACTCTGAAATCACTGGGGCTGGGATAGAAAGTGCAAGAGGGGCAGACACTGCAAGGGCTGACATGGAGACTGTGGGATTGCTGTGCTGAGGTCACTGCAGGCCTGGGCTCTTGATGTGGGGCTGGGTCTTGTGCCTGATCATGGGACAGGTAGCACTGAGAATGGGACTTTGGGATTGCTTGCGCCTGAAATCCCGGCCATGCCGGCATATTGCCCATGTGTGTGAGAGGGGCCGTAGGGGCTGGAGCTGGAAACCAGTGTGTGTGTGTGGATGGGAAATGGAAAGTGGGGCTGGGATTGGGAATGGGAATGGGAAGGAAAGAGTGGAGCTCAGAAAAGGACTGTGAGACTGAGGCTGAAACCACTGTGGGGCTGGCCTAGTGGCTCTGGAGCTGGGATGCAGACTCTAGGGCTGGAGATGAAATCACTCAGGGATTGGGGTACCATCCATGGGGTGGGCTTGGGGACTCTAGAATGGGATCTGAACTGCTGCAGAGCTGGAGCTAAGACCGAGGTGCTGCCCTTAAAGGCTGCAGAAGATTCTGCCACCAGAGATAAAGAGCAGCTGGAGCTGGAAGAGGAGCGCTGGCAGTGCAATAAAGCCTTGTGGGTTGAGAAAGAGCTGAAATCACTGGGGCTGGGATAGAAAGTGCAAGAGGGGCAGACACTGCAAGGGCTGACATGGAGAGCACGCGGCACACCCGTGGGTGGGCGTGCAGAAGTGTCTGGGGTTGCCCCTGGGTGTGCCGAAATGGCCGGCCCACCCGTGGGTGGGCGTGCAGAAGTGTCTGGGGCTGCCCCTGGGTGTGCCGCAACGCTTGGCCCACCCGTGGGTGGGCGTGCAGAAGTGTCTGGGGTTGCCCCTAGTGGTGCTGAAACGGCCGGCCCACCCGTGGGTGGGCGTGCAGAAGTGTCTGCGGGTGCCCCTGGGTGTGCCGCAACGGCGGGCCCACCCGTGGGTGGGCGTGCAGAAGTGTCTGGGGTTGCCCCCGGGTGTTCCGCAACGGCCGGCCCACTCGTGGGTGGGCGTGGAGAAGTGTCTGCGGGTGCCTCTGGGTGTGCAGCAATGGCCGGCCTACCCGTGGGTGGGCGTGCAGAAGTGTCTTCGGGTGCCTCTGGGTGTGCAGCAGTGGCCGGCCCACCCGTGGGTGGGCGTGCAGAAGCGTTTGGGGTTGCCCCTTCGTGTGCCGCAACGGCCCGCCCACCCGTGGGTAGGCGTGCAGAAGTGTCTGCTGGTGCCTCTGGCTGTGCATTAATGGACGGCCCACCCGTGGGTGGGCGTGGAGAAGTGTCTGCGGGTGCCTCTGGGTGTGCAGCAATGGCCGGCCCACCCGTGGGTGGGCGTGCAGAAGTGTCTGGGTTTGCCTCTGGGTGTGCCGCAACGGCCGGCCCACCCGTGGGTGGGCGTGCAGAAGTGTCTTCGGGTGCCTCTGGCTGTGCATCAATGGACGGCCCACCCGTGGGTGGGCGTGCAGAAGTGTCTGCGGGTGCCTCTGGGTGTGCAGCAATGGCCGGCCCACCCGTGGGTGGGCGTGGAGAAGTGTCTGCGTGTGCCTCTGGGTGTGCAGCAATGGCCGGCCCACCCCTGGGAGGGCGTGCAGAATGTCTGGGGTTGCCCCTGGGTGTGCCGCAACGGTCGGCCCACCCGTGGGTGGGCGTGCAGAAGTGTCTGCGGGTGCCTCTGGGTGTGAAGCAATGGCCCGCCCACCGGTGGATGGGCGTGCAGAAGTGTCTGCTTATGCTTCTGGTTGTGCAGCAACGGCCGGCCCACCCGTGGGAGGGCGTGCAGAAGTGTCTGGGTTTGCCCCTGCGTGTGCCGCAACGGCCGGCCCACCCGTGGGTGGGCGTGCAGAAGTGTCTGCGGTTGCCCCTGAGTGTGCCGCAACGGGGGGCCCACCCGTGGGTGGGCGTGCAGAAGTGTCTGCGGGTGCCTCTGGGTGTGGAGCAATGGCCGGCCCACTCCTGGGAGGGCGTGCAGAAGTGTCTGCGGGTGCCTCTGGGTGTGCAGGAACGGCCAGCCCACCCGTGGTTGGGGCGTGCAGAAGTCTCTGGTGTTGTCTAGGTGTGCCGCAGCGGCCCGGCTCACCCGTGGGTTGGCGTGCAGAAGTGTCTGCGGGTGCCTCTGGGTGTGCAGCAATGGACGGCCCACCCGTGGGTGGGCGTGCAGAAGTGTCTGCGGGTGATTCTGCGTGTGTCGCAATGGCCGGCCCACCCGTGGGTGGGCGTGCAGAAGTGTCTGGTGTTGCCCCTGGGTGTGCCGCAACGGCCGGCCCACCCGTGAGTGGGCCTGCAGAAGTGTCTGGGGTTGCCCCTGGGTATGCCGCAACGCCCGGCCCACTCGTGCGTGGGCGTGCAGAAGTGTCTGGTGTTGCCCCTGCGTGTGCAGGAATGGCCGGCCCACCCTTGGGTGGGCGTGCAGAAGTGTCTGCGGGTGCCTCTAGGTGTGGAGCAACGGCCGGCCCACCCGTGGGTGGGCGTGCAGAAGTGTCTGTGGGTGCCTTTGGGTGAGGAGCAACGGCCGGCCCACTCTTGGGAGGGCGTGCAGAAGTGTCTTCGGGTGCCTCTGGGTGTGCAGCAGTGGCCGGCCCACCCGTGGGTGGGCGTGCAGAAGTGTCTGCAGGTGCCTCCGGGTGTGCAGCAATTGCCTGCCAACCCGTGGGTGGGCGTGCAGAAGCGTTTGGGGTTGCCCCTTCGTGTGCCGCAACGGCCCGCCCACCCGTGGGTGGGCGTGGAGAAATCTCGTCGGTGCCTCTGGGCATGCCGCAATGGCCGGCCCACCCGTGGGTGGGCGTGCAGAAGTGTCTGGGGTTGCCCATTCGTGTGCCGCAACGGCCGGCCCACCCGTGGGTAGGCGTGCAGAAGTGTCTGCTGGTGCCTCTGGCTGTGCATTAATGGACGGCCCACCCGTGGGTGGGCGTGGAGAAGTGTCTGCGGGTGCCTCTGGGTGTGCAGCAATGGCCGGCCCACCCGTGGGTGGGCGTGCAGAAGTGTCTGGGTTTGCCTCTGGGTGTGCCGCAACGGCCGGCCCACCCGTGGGTGGGCGTGCAGAAGTGTCTTCGGGTGCCTCTGGCTGTGCATCAATGGACGGCCCACCCGTGGGTGGGCGTGCAGAAGTGTCTGCGGGTGCCTCTGGGTGTGCAGCAATGGCCGGCCCACCCGTGGGTGGGCGTGCAGAAGTGTCTGCGGGTGCCTCTGGGTGTGCAGCAACGGCCGGCCCACCCGTGGGTGGGCGTGCAGAAGTGTCTGCGGGTGCCCTCGGTGTCTGCAGCAATGGCCGGCCCACCCGTGGGTGGGCGTGCAGAAGTGTCTGGGGTTGCCTCTGGGTGTGCCGCAACGGCCGGCCCACCCGTGGGTGGGCGTGCAGAAGTGTCTGGGTTTGCCTCTGGGTGTGCCGCAACGGCCGGCCCACCCGTGGGTGGGCGTGCAGAAGTGTCTGCGGGTGCCTCTGGGTGTGCAGCAATGGCCGGCCCACCCGTGGGTGGGCGTGCAGAAGTGTCTGGGGTTGCCCTCTGGGTGTGCCGCAACGGGCGGCCCACCCGTGGGTTGGCGTGCAGAAGTGTCTGCGGTTGCCCCTGAGTGTGCCGCAACGGGGCCCACCCGTGGGTGGGCGTGGAGAAGTGTCTGCGGGTGCCTCTGGGTGTGGAGCAACGGCCGGCCCACCCGTGGGTGGGCGTGCAGAAGTGTCTGCGGGTGCCTCTGGGTGTGGAGCAATGGCCGGCCCACTCGTGGGTGGGCGTGCAGAAGTGTCTGCGGGTGCCTCTGGGTGTGGAGCAATGGCCGGCCCACCCGTGGGTGGGCGTGCAGAAGTGTCTGCGGGTGCCTCTGGGTGTGCAGGAACGGCCAGCCCACCCGTGGTTGGGCGTGCAGAAGTCTCTGGTGTTGTCCCTGGGTGTGCCGCAACGGCCGGCTCACCCGTGGGTTGGCGTGCAGAAGTGTCTGCGGGTGCTTCTGGGTGTGCAGCAATGGCCGGCCCACCCGTGGGTGGGCGTGCAGAAGTGTCTGCGGGTGATTCTGCGTGTGTCGCAATGGCCGGCCCACCCGTGGGTGGGCGTGCAGAAGTGTCTGGTGTTGCCCCTGGGTGTGCCGCAACGGCCGGCCCACCCGTGAGTGGGCCTGCAGAAGTGTCTGGGGTTGCCCCTGGGTATGCCGCAACGCCCGGCCCACTCGTGCGTGGGCGTGCAGAAGTGACTGGTGTTGCCCCTGCGTGTGCAGGAATGGCCGGCCCACCCTTGGGTGGGCGTGCAGAAGTGTCTGCGGGTGCCTCTAGGTGTGGAGCAACGGCCGGCCCACCCGTGGGTGGGCGTGCAGAAGTGTCTGTGGGTGCCTTTGGGTGAGGAGCAACGGCCGGCCCACTCTTGGGAGGGCGTGCAGAAGTGTCTTCGGGTGCCTCTGGGTGTGCAGCAGTGGCCGGCCCACCCGTGGGTGGGCGTGCAGAAGTGTCTGCAGGTGCCTCCGGGTGTGCAGCAATTGCCTGCCAACCCGTGGGTGGGCGTGCAGAAGCGTTTGGGGTTGCCCCTTCGTGTGCCGCAACGGCCCGCCCACCCGTGGGTGGGCGTGGAGAAATCTCGTCGGTGCCTCTGGGCGTGCCGCAATGGCCGGCCCACCCGTGGGTGGGCGTGCAGAAGTGTCTGGGGTTGCCCATTCGTGTGTCGCAACGGCCGGCCCACCCGTGGGTAGGCGTGCAGAAGTGTCTGCTGGTGCCTCTGGCTGTGCATTAATGGACGGCCCACCCGTGGGTGGGCGTGGAGAAGTGTCTGCGGGTGCCTCTGGGTGTGCAGCAATGGCCGGCCCACCCGTGGGTGGGCGTGCAGAAGTGTCTTCGGGTGCCTCTGGGTGTGCAGCAGTGGCCGGCCCACCCGTGGGTGGGCGTGCAGAAGTGTCTGCAGGTGCCTCTGGGTGTGCAGCAATTGCCTGCCCACCCGTGGGTGGGCGTGCAGAAGCGTTTGGGGTTGCCCCTTCGTGTGCCGCAACGGCCCGCCCACCCGTGGGTGGGCGTGGAGAAATCTCGTCGGTGCCTCTGGGCGTGCCGCAATGGCCGGCCCACCCGTGGGTGGGGCGTGCAGAAGTGTCTGGGGTTGCCCCATTAGGTGTGCCGCAACGGCCGGCCCACCCGTGGGTAGGCGTGCAGAAGTGTCTGCTGGTGCCTCTGGCTGTGCATTAATGGACGGCCCACCCGTGGAGTGGGCTGCAGAAGTGTCTGCGGGTGCCTCTGGCTGTGCATCAATGGACGGCCCACCCGTGGGTGGGCGTGCAGAAGTGTCTGCGGGTGCCTCTGGGTGTGCAGCAATGGCCGGCCCACCCGTGGGTGGGCGTGGAGAAGTGTCTGCGTGTGCCTCTGGGTGTGCAGCAATGGCCGGCCCACCCGTGGGTGGGCGTGGAGAAGTGTCTGCGTGTGCCTCTGGCTGTGCATCAATGGACGGCCCAACCGTGGGAGGGCGTGCAGAATGTCTGGGGTTGCCCCTGGGTGTGCCGCAACGGTCGGCCCACCCGTGGGTGGGCGTGCAGAAGTGTCTGCGGGTGCCTCTGGGTGTGAAGCAATGGCCCGCCCACCGGTGGATGGGCGTGCAGAAGTGTCTGCTTATGCTTCTGGTTGTGCAGCAACGGCCGGCCCACCCGTGGGAGGGCGTGCAGAAGTGTCTGGGTTTGCCCCTGCGTGTGCCGCAACGGCCGGCCCACCCGTGGGTGGGCGTGCAGAAGTGTCTGCGGGTGCCTCTGGGTGTGCAGCAACGGCCCGCCCACCCGTGGGTGGGCGTGCAGAAGTGTCTGCGGGTGCCTCGGTGTCTGCAGCAATGGCCGGCCCACCCGTGGGTGGGCGTGCAGATGTGTCTGGGGTTGCCTCTGGGTGTGCCGCAACGGCCGGCCCACCCGTGGGTGGGCGTGCAGAAGTGTCTGGGGTTGCCTCTGGGTGTGCCGCAACGGGCGGCCCACCCGTGGGTTGGCGTGCAGAAGTGTCTGCGGTTGCCCCTGAGTGTGCCGCAACGGGGGGCCCACCCGTGGGTGGGCGTGGAGAAGTGTCTGCGGGTGCCTCTGGGTGTGGAGAAACGGCCCGGCCCACCCGTGGGTGGGCGTGCAGAAGTGTCTGCGGGTGCCTCTGGGTGTGGAGCAATGGCCGCCCACTCCTGGGAGGCGTGCAGAAGTGTCTGCGGGTGCCTCTGGGTGTGCAGGAACGGCCAGCCCACGCGTGGAGTGGGCGTGCAGAAGTGTCTCGCGGGTGCTTCTGGGTGTGCAGCAATGGCCGGCCCACCAGCGTGGGTGGGGCGTGCAGAAGTGTCTGCGGTGCTTCTGGGTGTGTCGCAATCGCCAACCCACCCGTGGGTGGGCGTGCAGATGTGTCTGCGGTCGCCTCTGGGTGTGCAGCAATGGCCGGCCCACCCGTGGGTGGGCGTGCAGAAGTGTCTGCGGGTGCCTCTGGGTGTGCAGCAATGGACGGCCCACCCGTGGGTGGGCGTGCAGAAGTGTCTGCGGGTGATTCTGCGTGTGTCGCAATGGCCGGCCCACCCGTGGGTGGGCGTGCAGAAGTGTCTGGTGTTGCCCCTGGGTGTGCAGCACGGCCGGCCCACCCGTGAGTGGGCCTGCAGAAGTGTCTGGGGTTGCCCCTGGGTATGCCGCGAACGCCCGCCCACTGCGTCGCATGGGGCGCAGAAGTGTCTGGTGTTGCCCCTGCGTGTGCAGGAATGGCCGGCCCACCCGTGGGTGGGCGTGCAGAAGTGTCTGCGGGTGCCTCTAGGTGTGGAGCAACGGCCGGCCCACCCGCGGGGTGGGCGTGCAGAAGTGTCTGTGGGTGCCTTTGGGTGAGGAGCAACGGCCGGCCCACTCTTGGGAGGGCGTGCAGAAGTGTCTTCGGGTGCCTCTGGGTGTGCAGCAGTGGCCCGGCCCACCCGTGGGTGGGCGTGCAGAAGTGTCTGCAGGTGCCTCCGGGTGTGCAGCAATTGCCTGCCAACCCCGTGGGTGGGCGTGCAGAAAGCGTTTGGGGTTGCCCCTTGCAGTGTGCATAGACGGCCCGCCCACCCGTGGGTGGGCGTGGAGAAATCTCGTCGGTGCCTCTGGGCGTGCCGCACTGGCCGGCCCACCCGTGGGTGGGCGTGCAGAAGTGTCTGGGGTTGCCCATTCGTGTGTCGCAACGGCCGGCCCACCCGTGGGTAGGCGTGCAGAAGTGTCTGCTGGTGCCTCTGGCTGTGCATTAATGGACGGCCCACCCGTGGGTGGGCGTGGAGAAGTGTCTGCGGGTGCCTCTGGGTGTGCAGCAATGGCCGGCCCACCCGTGGGTGGGCGTGCAGAAGTGTCTGGGTTTGCCCTCTGGGTGTGCCGCAACGGCCGGCCCACCCGTGGGTGGGCGTGCAGAAGTGTCTTCGGGTGCCTCTGGCTGTGCATCAATGGACGGCCCACCCGTGGGTGGGCGTGCAGAAGTGTCTGCGGGTGCCTCTGGGTGTGCAGCAATGGCCGGCCCACCCGTGGGTGGGCGTGGAGAAGTGTCTGCGTGTGCCTCTGGGTGTGCAGCAATGGCCGGCCCACCCCTGGGAGGGCGTGCAGAATGTCTGGGGGTGCCCCTGGGTGTGCCGCAACGGTCGGCCCACCCGTGGGTGGGCGTGCAGAAGTGTCTGCGGGTGCCTCTGGGTGTGAAGCAATGGCCCGCCCACCGGTGGATGGGCGTGCAGAAGTGTCTGCTTATGCTTCTGGTTGTGCAGCAACGGCCGGCCCACCCGTGGGAGGGCGTGCAGAAGTGTCTGCGGGTGCCTCTGGGTGTGAAGCAATGGCCCGCCCACCGGTGGATGGGCGTGCAGAAGTGTCTGCTTATGCTTCTGGTTGTGCCGCAACGGCGGGCCCACCCGTGGGAGGGCGTGCAGAAGTGTCTGGGTTTGCCCCTGCGTGTGCCGCAACGGCCGGCCCACCCGTGGGTGGGCGTGCAGAAGTGTCTGCGGGTGCCTCTGGGTGTGCAGCAACGGCCCGCCCACCCGTGGGTGGGCGTGCAGAAGTGTCTGCGGGTGCCTCGGTGTCTGCAGCAATGGCCGGCCCACCCGTGGGTGGGCGTGCAGAAGTGTCTGGGTTTGCCTCTGGGTGTGCCGCAACGGCCGGCCCAATCGTGGGTGGGCGTGCAGAAGTGTCTGCGGGTGCCTCTGGGTGTGCAGCAATGGCCGGCCAACCCGTGGGTGGGCGTGCAGAAGTGTCTGGGTTGCCCCTGCGTGTGCCGCAACGGGCGGCCCACCCGTGGGTTGGGCGTGCAGAAGTGTCTGCGGTTGCCCCTGAGTGTGCCGCAACGGGGGGCCCACCCGTGGGTGGGCGTGGAGAAGTGTCTGCGGGTGCCTCTGGGTGTGGAGAAACGGCCGGCCCACCCGTGGGTGGGCGTGCAGAAGTGTCTGCGGGTGCCTCTGGGTGTGGAGCAATGGCCGGCCCACTCCTGGGAGGGCGTGCAGAAGTGTCCGCGGGTGCCTCTGGGTGTGCAGGAACGGCCAGCCCACCCGTGGTTGGGCGTGCAGAAGTCTCTGGTGTTGTCCCTGGGTGTGCCGCAACGGCCGGCTCACCCGTGGGTTGGCGTGCAGAAGTGTCTGCGGGTGCTTCTGGGTGTGCAGCAATGGCCGGCCCACGCGTGGGTGGGCGTGCAGAAGTGTCTGCGGGTGCTTCTGGGTGTGTCGCAATCGCCAACCCACCCGTGGGTGGGCGTGCAGATGTGTCTGCGGGCGCCTCTGGGTGTGCAGCAATGGCCGGCCCACCCGTGGGTGGGCGTGCAGAAGTGTCTGCGGGTGCCTCTGGGTGTGCAGCAATGGACGGCCCACCCGTGGGTGGGCGTGCAGAAGTGTCTGCGGGTGATTCTGCGTGTGTGTCGCGACGGGTCGGCCCACCCGTGGGTGGGCGTGCAGAAGTGTCTCGTGTTGCCCCTGGGTGTGCCGCAACGGCCGGCCCACCCGTGAGTGGGCCTGCAGAAGTGTCTGGGGTTGCCCCTGGGTATGCCGCAACGCCCGGCCCACTCGTGCGTGGGCGTGCAGAAGTGTCTGGGTTTGCCCCTGCGTGTGCAGGAATGGCCGGCCCACCCTTGGGTGGGCGTGCAGAAGTGTCTGCGGGTGCCTCTAGGTGTGGAGCAACGGCCGGCCCACCCGTGGGTGGGCGTGCAGAAGTGTCTGTGGGTGCCTTTGGGTGAGGAGCAACGGCCGGCCCACTCTTGGGAGGGCGTGCAGAAGTGTCTTCGGGTGCCTCTGGGTGTGCAGCAACGGCCGGCCCACCCGTGGGTGGGCGTGCGGAAGTGTCTGGTGTTGTCCCTAGGTGTGCAGCAATGTCCGGCCCACCCGTGGGTGGGCTTGCGGAAGTGTCTGCGGGTGCTTCTGAGTGTGTCGCAATCGCCGGCCCACCCGTGGGTGGGCGTGCAAAAGTGTCTGCGGGTGCCTCTGGGTGTGCAGCAATGGCCGGCCCACCCTTGGGTGGGCGTGCAGAAGTGTCTGGGGTTGCCTCTGCGAGTGCCGCAACGGCCGGCCCACATGTGGGAGGGCGTGCAGAAGTGCTTGGCGTTTCCCCTTTGTGTGCCGCAACGGCCGGCCCACCAGTGGGTGGGCGTGCATATGTGTTTGCGGGTGCCTCTGGGTGTGCCGCAATGGACGGCCCACCCGTGGGTGGGCGTGCAGAAGTGTCTGCGGTTGCCCCTGGGTGTGCCGCAAAGGGGGGCCCACCCGTGGGTTGGCCTGCAGAAGTGTCTGGGTTTTCCCCTGAGTGTGCTGCAACGGCCGGCCCACCCGTGGGTGGGCGTGCAGAAGAATCAGGTGTTGCCTGTGGGTGTGCCGCAACGGTCGGCCCACCCGTGATTGGGCGTGCAGAAGTGTCTGGGGTTTCCACTGGGTGTGCCGCAACGGCCGGCCCACCCGTGGTTGGGTTGCACAAGCGTCTGCGGGTGCCTCTGGGTGTGCAGCAATGGCCGGCCCACCCGTGGGTGGGCGTGCAGAACTGTCTGGTGTTTCCCCTGGGTGTGCCGCATTGGCCGGCCCACCCGTGGGCTGCCGTGCAGAAGTGTCTGGGGTTTCCCTTGGGTGTGCCGCAACGGCCGGCCCACCTGTGGTTGGGCTTTCAGAAGTGTCTGCGGATGCCTCTGGGTGTGCCGCAACGGCCATCCCACCCATGGGTAGGCGTGCAGAAGTGTCTGCGTGTGCCTCTGGGTGTGCAGCAATGCCGGCCCACCAGTGGGTGGGCGTGCAGAAGTGTCTGCGGGTGCTTCTGCGTGTGTGGCAATGGCCGGCCCACCGGTGGGTGGGTGTGCAGAAGTGTCTGCGGGTGCCTCTGGGTGTTCAGCAATTGCCGGCCCATCGGTGGGTGGGCGTACAGAAGTGTCTGCGGGTGCCTCTGGGTGTGCAGCAATGGCCGGCCCACCCGTGGGTGGGCGTGCAGAAGTGTCTGGTGTTGTCCCTGAGTGTGCCGCAACGGCCGGCCCACCCATGGGTAGACGTGCAGAAGCGTCTAATGTTGCCTCTGGGTGTGCAGCAATGGCCGGCCCACCCGTGGGTGGGCGTGCAGAAGTGTCTGCGGGGGCTTTTGGGTGTGTCGGAATCGCCGGACCACCCGTGGGTGGGCGTGCAGAAGTGTCTGCGGGTGCCTCTGGGTGTGCAGCAATGGCCGGCCCACGCGTGGGTGGGCGTGCAGAAGTGTCACCGGGTGCTTCTGGGTGTGAAGCAATGGCCGGCCCACCCGTGGGTGGGCGTGCAGAAGTGTCTGCGGGTGCCTCTGGGTGTGCCGCAACGGACGGCCCACCCGTGGGTGGGCGTGCAGAAGTGTCTGGGGTTGCCCCTGGGTGTGCCGCAACGGCCGGCCCACCCGTGGCTGGGCGTGCAGAAGTGTCTGCGGTTGCCCCTGGGTGTGCAGCAATGGCCGGCCCACCCGTGTGGGCGTGCAGAAGTGTCTGGTGTTGCCCCTGGGTGTGGAGCAACGGCCGGCCCACCCGTGGATGGGTGTGCAGAAGTGTCTGTATTTGACCCTGGGTGTGCCGGAACGGCCGGCTCACCTGTGGTTGGGCGTGCAGAAGTGTCTCCGGGTGCCTCTGGGTGTGCAGCAATTGCCGGCCCACCGGTGGGTGGGCGTACAGAAGTGTCTGCGGGTGCCTCTGGGTGTGCAGCAATGGCCGGCCCACCCGTAGGTGAGCGTGCAGAAGTGTCTGCGGGTGCCTCTGGGTGTGCAGCAACTGCCAGCCCACAAGTGGGTGGGCGTGCAGAAGTGTCTGGTGTTGTCCCTGGGTGTGCCGCAACGGCCGGCCCACCCATGGGTAGACGTGCAGAAGCGTCTAAGGTTGCCCCTGCGTGTGCAGCAATGGCCGGCCCACCCAAAAATGGGCGTGCAGAAGTGTGTGCGGGTGCCTCTGGGTGTGCAGCAATGGCCGGCCCACGCGTGGGTGGGCGTGCAGAAGTGTCACCGGGTGCCCCTGGGTGTGAAGCAATGGCTGGCCCACCCGTGGGTGGGCGTGCAGAAGTGTCTGCGTGTGCTTCTGGTTGTGCCGCAATGGCCGGCCCACCCGTGGGTGGGCGTGAAAAAGTGTCTGGTGTTGCCCCTGGGTGTGCAGCAACGGCCGGCCCACCCGTGGGTGGGCGTGCAGAAGTGTCTGTATTTGCCCCTGGGTGTGCCGGAACGGCCGGCCCACACGTGGGTGAGCGTGCAGAAGTGTCTGGGTTTGCCCTTGCGTGTTCCGCAACGGCCGGCCCAGGCGTGGGTGGGCGTGCAGAAGTGTCTGGGCTTCCCCCTGGGTGTGTCGAAACAATCGGCCCACCCGTGGGTGGGCGTGCAGAAGTGTCTGGGATTGCCCCTGGGTGTGCCGCAATGGCCGGCCCACCCGTGGGTGGGGGTGCAGAAGTGTCTGCGTGTGCTTCTGGTTGTGCCGCAATGGCCGGCCCACCCGTGGGTGGGCGTGCAGAAGTGTCTGGTGTTGCCCCTGGGTGTGCCGCAACGGCCGGCCCACCCGTGGGTGGGCGTGCAGAAGTGTCTGCGTGGACCTCTCGGTGTCTCGCAATCGCCGGCCCACCCGTGGGTGGGCGTGCAGATGTGTATGCGGGTGCCTCTGGGTGTGCAGCAACGGCCGGCCCACCCGTGGGTGGGCGTGCAGAAGTGTCTGCGGGTGCCTCTGGGTGTGCAGCAACGGCAAGCCCACCCGTGGGTGTACGTGCAGAAGTGTCTGGTGTTGCCTCTGGGTGTGCAGCAATGGCCGGCTCACCCGTGGGTGGGGGTGCAGAAGTGTCTGCGGGTGTCTCTGGCTGTGCAGCAATGGCCGGCCCACCCGTGGGTGGGCGTGCAGAAGTGTCTGTAATTGCCCTTGTTTAAGCCGCAACGGCCGGCCCACCCGTGGGTGGGCGTGTAGAAGTGTCTGGTGTTGTCCCTGGGTGTGCCGCAACAGCCGGCACACCCGTGGGTTGGCGTGCAGAAGTGTCTGCAAGGGCTTCTGGGTGTGTCGCAGTCGCCGGGCCACCAGTAGTTGGGCGTGCAGAAGTGTCTGCGGGGGCTTCTGGGTGTGCCGCAATCGCCGGCCCACCCGTGGGTGAGCGTGCAGAAGTGTCTGCGGATGCCTCTGGGTGTGCAGCAATGGCCGGCCCACCCGTGGGTGGGCGTGTAGAAGTGTCTGCGGGTGCCTCTGGTTGTGCAGCAATGGCCGGCCCACCAGTGGGTGGGCGTGCAGAAGTGTCTGGGGTTTCCCCTGGGTGTGCCGCATTGGCCGGCCCACCCGTAGGTGGGCGTCCAGAAGTGTCTGGGGTTGCACCTGGGTGTGCCGGAACGGCCGGCCCACCTGTGGGTGGGCGTGCAGAAGTGTCTGCGGGTGCCTGTGGGTGTGCAGCAATTGCCGGCCACCGGTGGGTGGGCGTACACCAGTGTCTGCGGGTGCCTCTGGGTGTGCAGCAATGGCCAGCCCCCAAGTGGGTGGGCGTGCAGAAGTGCCTGGTGTTGTCCCTGGGTGTGCAGCAACGGCCGGCCCACCCGTGGGTAGACGTGCAGAAGCGTCTAAGATTGCCCCTGCGTGTGCAGCAATGGCCGGCCCACCCGTGGGTGGGCGTGCAGAAGTGTCTGCGGGTGCCTCTGGGTGTGCAGCAATGGCCGGCCCACCCGTGGGTGGGCGTGCAGAAGTGTCTGCGGGTGCCTCTGGGTGTGCCGCAATGGCCGGCCCACCCGTGGGTGGGCGTGCAGAAGTGTCTGGGGTTGCCCCTGGGTGTGCCGCAACGGCCGGCCCACCCGTGGGTGGGCGTGCAGAAGTGTCTGCGGTTGCCCCTGGGTGTGCCGCAACGGCCGGCCCACCCGTGTGTGGGCGTGCAGAAGTGTCTGGTGTTGCCCCTGGGTGTGCCGCAACGGCCGGCCCACCCGTGTGTGGGCGTGCAGAAGTGTCTGCGTGTGCCTCTGGGTGTGTCGCAATCGCTGGCCCACCCGTGGGTGGGCATGCAGATGTGTATGCGGGTGCTTCTGGGTGTGCCGCAACGGCCGGCCCACCCGTGGGTGGGCGTGCAGAAGTGTCTAAGTGGTGCCTCTGCGTGCAGTATCGGCCGCCCACCCGTGGGTGGGCTGCAGAAGCGTCTGTAATTGCCCTTGGGTAAGCCGCGACGGCCGGCCCACCCGTGGGTGGGCGTGCAGAAGTGTCTGGTGTTGTCCCTGGGTGTGCCGCAACGCCCGGCACAGCCGTGGGTGGGCGTGCAGATGTGTCTGCGGGGGCTTCTGGGTGTGTCGCTGTCGCCGGCCCACCTGTGGGTGAGGGTGCAGAAGTGTCTGCGGGTGCCTCTGGGTGTGCAGCAATGGCCGGCCCACCTGTGAGTGGGCGTGCAGAAGTGTCTGGCGGTTGCCTCTGGGTGTGTCATGAACGGCCGGCCCACCCGTGGGTGGGCGTGCAGAAGTGTCTGGAGTTGACCCTGGGTGTGTCAAGAACGCAGGCCCACCCGTGGTGGGCTGCAGCAGAAGTGTTCGCGGGTGCCTCTGTGTGTGCAGCATGGTCGCCCACCCGTGGGTGGGCTGCAGAAGTACATCTGTGGGTGCCCCAGTGTGTCAGCGCATCGCCGGCCCACCCTTTGGGCGGGCGTGCAGAAGCGTCTGGGGTTTCCACTGGGTGTGCAGCAACGGCCGGACCACCCGCGGTTGGGCGTGCATGCAAGTGTCTGCGGGTGCCTCTGGGTGTGCAGTAATGACCGGCCCACCCGTGGGTGAGCGCGGTAGAAGTGTCTGGCGGGTGCCTCTGCGTGCAGTATCGGCCGCCCACCCGTGGGTGGGGGTGCAGAAGTGTTCGCGCAGTGCTTCTGGTCGTGTCAGCACGGCCGCCCACCCGCGGGTGTGGGCGCAGAAGTGTCTGGGGTTGCCTCTGGGTGTGCAGCACAGACGGCCACCCATAAATGGGCGTGCAGAAGTGTTCCGCGGGTGCCTCTGGGTGTAGCAATGGCCGGCCCACCCGTAGGTGAGCGTGCAGAAGTGTCTGCGGGTGCCTCTGGTGTGCAGCAACCGCCAGCCCACAAGTGGGTGGGCCGCAGAAGTGCCTGGTGTTGTCCCTGGGTGTGCCGCGAACGGCCGCCCACCCATGGGTAGATCGCAGAAGCCGCTCTAAGATTGCCCCCGCGGTGCAGTATCGGTCGGCCCACCCATAAATGGGCTGCAAAAGTGTGCGCGGGTGCCTCTGGGTGTGCAGCATCGGCCGCCCACGCGCGGGTGGGCTGCAGAAGTGTCTGGGGTTGGCCCCTGGGTGTGCCGCGAACGGCCGCCCACCCGCGGGTGGGGGGTGCAGAAGTGTCTGGCGGTTGCCCGCGGGTGTGCCAAGCACGGCGCGCACCCGCGGATGGGCGTGCAGAAGTGTCTGTATTTGCCCCTGGGTGTGCCGGAACGGCCGGGCCATTAACGCGGTTGGGCTGCATAAGTGTCTGGGTTTGTTCTTGGCGTGGTTCCTAGCGGCCGGCCCACGCCAGCGCGGGTGGGGCGCAGAAGTGTCTGGGGTTGCCCCTGGGTGTGCCGGAACAACCGGTCCACCCGTGGAGTGCGCTCTGCAGAAGTGTCTGGGGTTGCCCCTGGGTATGCCGCAACGGCCGGCGCAGCCGTGGATGGGCGTGCAGAAGTGTCTGTATTTGCCCCTGGGTGTGCCGGAACGGCCGGCCCACCTGTGGTTGGGCGTGCAGAAGTGTCTGCGGGTGCCTCTGGGTGTGCAGCAATGGCCAGCCCACAAGTGGGTGGGCGCGCAGAAGTGTCTGGTGTTGTCCCTGGGTGTGCCACAACGGCCGGCCCACAAGTGGGTGGGAGTGCAGAAGTGTCTGGTGTTGTCCCTGGGTGTGCCGCGAACGTCGCCCACCCGTGGGTAGACGCGGCAGAAGCCGCTCTGTAGTTGCCCCCGCGCAGTGCAGTATCGGCCCCGGCCCACCCGGTGGGTGGGCGCAGAAGTGCTCATGCGGTGCCTCCCTGCGTGCAGTACGGCCGCCCACCCGTGGGTGGGCGTGCAGAAGTCTCTGCGGGTGCCTCTGGGCGTGCAGCAATTGCCGGCCCACCCGTGGGTGGGCGTGCAGAAGTGTCACCGGGTGCTTCTGGGTGTGAAGCATTGGCCCGCCCACCCGTGGGTGGGCGTGCAGAAGTTTCTGCGGGTGCCTCTGGGTGTGCCGAACGGACGACCCACCCGTGGGTGGGCGTGCAGAAGTGTCTGGGGTTGCCTCTGGGTGTGCCGCAACGGCCGGCCCACCCGTGGGTGGGCGTGCAGAAGTGTCTGTGGGTGCCCCTGTGTGTGCCGCAATCCCCGGCCCACCCTTGGGCGGGCGTGCAGAAGTGTCTGGGGTTGCCTCTGGGTGTGCCGCATCGGCCGGCCCACCCGTGGGTGGGCGTGCAGAGTGTCTCTGCGGGTGCCTCTGGGTGTGCAGCACGGCCGGCCCACCCGTGGGTGGGGTGCAGAAGTGTTCGCGGTGCTTCTGGTTGTGCCGCAACACGTCGCCCACCCGTGGGTGGGGCTGCAGAAGTGTCTGGTGTTGCCCCTGGGTGTGCGCCGCAGGCGGCTCCACCCGTGGGTGGGCGTGCAGAAGTGTCTGGGGTTACCCTGGTGTGCCGCGAACGGCCGGGCGCACCCGCGGATGGGCTGCAGAAGTGTCTGTATTTGCCCCTGGGTGCCGTAACGGCCGGGCTTACACGTGGGTGAAGTGCATAAGTGTCTGGGTTTGCCCTTGCGTGTTCCTCAGAACGGCCGGCCCACTCGTGCGAGCTGCGTGCAGAAGTGTCTGGTGTTGCCCCTGGGTGTGCTCGCGAACAATCGGCCCACCCGCGGAGTGGGCCTGCAGAAGTGTCTGGGGTTGCCCCCTGGGTGTGCTCGAACGGCCGCCCACCCAGGGAGTGGGCTGCGGCAGAAGTGTCTGCGGGTGCCCCTGGGTGTGCAGTACGGCCAGCCCACAAGTGGGTGGGAGCGTGCAGAAGTGTCTGAATGTTGTCCCTGGGTGTGCCGCGAACGGCCGCCCACCCGTGGGTAGACGTGCAGAAGCCGCTCTAAGTTTGCCCCTCGCGGTGCAGCAATGGTCGGCCCACCCGTGGTTGGGCTGCAGAAGTGTCTCGCGCGGTGCCTCTGGCTGAGCAGCAGAATGGCCCACCCGTGGGTGGGAGTGCAGAAGTGTCTGCTGGGGCTTTTGGGTGTGTCATGTCGCCGGCCCACCCGTGGGTGGGCGTGCAGAAGCGTCTGCGGGTGCGTCTGGGTGTGCAGAAATGGCCGGCCCACCCGTGGGTGGGCGTGCAGAAGATGTCACCGGGTGCTTCTGGGTGTGAAGCAATGTCGGCCCACCCGTGGGTGAAGCGTGTGCAGAAGTGTCTGCGTGGTGCCCTCTGGGTGTGTCATGAACGGCCGGCCCACAAGTGGGTGGGAGTGCAGAAGTGTCTTGTGTTGTCCCTGGGTGTGCCGCAACGGCCGGCCCACCCGTGGGTAGACGTGCAGAAGTGTCGGGGGGTTTCCACTGCGTGTGCAGCAACGGCCGGCCCAACCGTGGGTGGGCGTGCAGAAGTGTCTGCGGGTGCCTCTGGGTGTGCAGCAATAACCGGCCCACCCGTGTGTGGGCGTGCAGAAGTGTCTGTAATTGCCCTTGGGTGAGCCGCAATGGCCGGCCCACCCGTGGGTGGGCGTGCAGAAGTACCTGCGGTTGTCCTGGGTGTGCAGCAACGGCCGGCCCACCCGTGGGTGGGCGTGCACAAGTGTCTCCGGGTGCCTCTGGGTGTGCAGCAATGGCCGGCCCACCCGTGGGTGGGCGTGCAGAAGTGTCTGCGAGTGCTTCTGGGTGTGAAGCAATGGCCGGCCCACCCGTGGCTGGGGGTACAGAAGTGTCTGCGTGTGCTTCTGGGTGTGCCGCAACTACCGGCCCACCCGTGGGTCGGCGTGCAGAAGTGTCTGGGGTTGCCTCTGGGTGTGAAGCAATGGCCGGCCCACCCGTGGGTGGGCGTGCAGAAGTGTCTGCGTGTGCCTCTGGGTGTGCAGCAACGGCAAGCCCACCCGCGGGTGAACGTGCAGAAGTGTCTGCGGGTGCCCCTGGGTGTGCAGCAATGGCCGGCCCACCCGTGGGTGGGCGTGCAGGAGTGATTGGGTTTTCCCCTGGGTGAGCCGCAACGGCCGGCCCACCCGTTGGTGGGCGTGCAGAAGTGCCTGCGGTTGCCTCTGGGTGTGCCGCAACGGCCGGCCCACCCGTGGGTGGGCGTGCAGAAGTCTCTGCGTGTGCTTCTGGGTGTGTAGCAATTGCCGGCCCACCCGCTGGTTGGCGTGCAGAAGTGGCTGCGGGGCTTCTGGGTGTGCTGTAATCGCCGGCCCACCAGTGGGTGGGCGTGCAGAAGTGTCTGCGGGTGCCTCGGGGTGTGCAGCAATGGTCGGCCCACCCGTGGGTGGGCGTGCAGAAGTGTCTGCGGGTGCTTCTGGGTGTGAAGCAATGGCCGGCCCACCCGTGGGTGGGCGTGCATAAGTGTCTGCGGGTGCCTCTGGGTGTGTCGCAATCGCAGGCCCACCCGTGGGTGGGCGTGCAGATGTGTCTGCGGGTGCCTCTAGGTGTGCAGCAATGGCCGGCCCACCCGTGTGTGGGCGTGCAGAAGTGTCTAAACTTGCCCCAGGGTGTGCCGCAACGGCCGGCCCAGCGGTGGTTGGGCGTGCAGAAGTGTCTGGTGTTGCCTTTGGGGCTGCCGCAACGGCAGGCCCACCCGTGGGTGGGCGTGCAGAAATGTCTGGTGTTGCCTTCGGGTCTGACGCAACGGCCGGCCCACCCGTGGGTGGGCGTGCAGAAGTGTCTGCGGGTGCCCCTGGCTGTGCCGCAATGGCCGGCCCAGCGGTGGGTGGGCGTGCAGAAGTGTCTGCGGGTGTCTTTGGGTGTGCAGCAATGGCCGGCCCACCCGTGGGTGGGCGTGCAGAATTGTCTGCGGGTGTCTCTGGGTGTGCAGCAATGGCCGGCCCACCCGAGGGTGGGCGTGTAGAAGTGTCTGCTGGTGCCTGTGGGTGTGTCGCAGTCGCCGGCCCACCCGTGGGTGGGCGTGCAGATGTGTCTGCGGGTGCCTCTGGATGTGCAGCAATGGCCGGCCCACCCGTGAGTGGGCGTGCAGAAGTGTCTGCGGTTGCCTCTGGGTGTGCTGCAACGGCCGGACCACCCGTGGGTGGGCGTGCAGAAGTGTCTGCGTGTGCGTCTGGGTGTGCCGCAATGGCCGGCCTACCGGTGGGTGGGCGTGCAAAGTGTCTTCTGGTGCCTCTCGGTGTGCAGCAATGGCCGGCCCACCCGTGGGTGGGCGTGCAGAAGTGTCTGCGGGTGCCTCGGAGTGTGCAGCAATGGCCGGCCCACCCGTAGGTGGGCGTGCAGAAGTGTCTTCGGGTGCCTCTGGGAGTGCCGCAACGGCCGGCGCACCCGTGGATGGGCGTGCAGAAGTGTCTGTTGTTGACCCTGGGTGTGCCGCAACGGCCGGCCCACCCGTGGGTGGGCGTGCACAAGTGTCTGCGTGTGCCTCTGTGTGTGCAGCAATGGCCGGCCCACCCGTGGGTGGGCGTGCAGAAGTGTCTGTGGGTGCCCCTGTGTGTGCCGCAATCGCCGGCCCACCCTTGGGCGGGCGTGCAGAAGTGTCTGGGGTTTCCACTGGGTGTGCCGCAACGGCCGGACCACCCGTGGTTGGGCGTGAACAAGTGTCTGAGGGTGCCTCGGGGTGTGCAGCAATGACCGGCCCACCCGTGGGTGAGCGTGTAGAAGTGTCTGCGGGTGCCTCTGGGTGTGCAGTAATGGCCGGCCCACCCGTGGGTGGGGGTGCAGAAGTGTCTGCGTGTGCTTCTGGTTGTGCCGCAATGGCCGGCCCACCCGTTGGTGGGCGTGCAGAAGTGTCTGGGGTTGCCTCTGGGTGTGCAGCAATAGACGGCCACCCATAAATGGGCGTGCAGAAGTGTCTGCGGGTGCCTCTGGGTGTGCAGCAATGGCCGGCCCACCCGTGGGTGGGCGATGCAGAAGTGTCTGCGGGTGCCTCTGGGTGTGCAGCAACTGCCAGCCCACAAGTGGGTGAAGTGCAGAAGTGCCTGGTGTTGTCCCTGGGTGTGCATAGCGGCCGGCCCACCCATGGGTAGAGCGTGCAGAAGCGTCTAAGGTTGCCCCTGTGTGTGCAGCAATGGCCGGCCCACCCATAAATGGGCGTGCAGAAGTGTCTGCGGGTGCCTCTGGGTGTGAAGCAATGACCGGCCCACGCGTGGGTGGGGCTGCAGAAGTGTCTGGGTTGGCCCTGGGTGTGCCTAGCACGGTCGGCCCACCCGTGGGTGGGCGTGCAGAAGTGTCTGCGGTTGCCCCTGGGTGTGCCGCGCGGCGGCCCACCCGCAGGGGGCGTGCAGAAGTGTCTGGTGTTGCCCCTGGGTGTGCCGCAGACGGGCCGGCCCACCCGTGGGTGGGCGTGCAGAAGTGTCTGGTGTTGCCCCTGGGTGCCGCGAACGGGCGCTCACCCGTGGGTGGGGCTGCAGAAGTGTCTGGGTTGCCCCTGGGTGTGCCGCGAACGGCCGGCGCACCCGCGTGGATGGGCGTGCAGAAGTGTCTCTATTTGCCCCTGGGTGTGCCGAACGGCCGGCTTACACCGTGGGTGGGCGTGCATAAGTGTCTGGGTTTTGCCCTTGCGTGTTCACAGAACGGCCGCCCACTCGTGGGTGGTGCAGAAGTGTCTGGTGTTGCCCCTGGGTGTGCCATGAACAATCGGCCCACCCGTGAGTGGGCCTGCAGAAGTGTCTGGGGTTGCCCCTGGGTGTGCCGGAACGGCCGGCCCACCTGTGGTTGGGCGTGCAGAAGTGTCTGCGGGTGCCTCGGGGTGTGCAGCAATGGCCGGCTCACCTGTGGGTGGGCGTGCAGAAGTGCGTGGGTTTTCCCTTGTGTGTGCCGCAACGGCCGGCCCACCCGTGTGTGGGCGTGCAGAAGTGTCTAAACTTGCCCCAGGGTGTGCCGCAACGGCCGGCCCAGCGGTGGGTGGGCGTGCAGAAGTGTCTGGTGTTGCCTTTGGGGCTGCCGCAACGGCAGGCCTACCCGTGTGTGGGCGTGCAGAAGTGTCTGCGGGTGCCCCTGGCTGTGCCGCAATGGCCGGCCCAGCGGTGGGTGGGCGTGCAGAAGTGTCTGCGGGTGTCTCTGGGTGTGCCGCAATGGCCGGCCCAGCGGTGGGTGGGCGTGCAGAAGTGTCTGCGGGTGTCTCTGGCTGTGCAGCAATGGCCGGCCCACCCGAGGGTGGGCGTGTAGAAGTGTCTGCTCGTGCCTGTGGGTGTGCCGCAACGGCCGGCCCACCCGTGGGTGGGCGTGCAGAAGTGTCTGGTGTTGCCCCTGGGTGTGCCGCAACGGCCGGCCCACCCGTGGGTGGGCGTGCAGAAGTGTCTGCGCGTGCCTCTGGGTGTGCAGCAATGGCCGGCTCACCCGTGGGTGGGCGTGCAGAAGTGTCTGGGGTTGCCCCTTGGTGTGCAGCAACGGCCGGCCCACACGTGGGTGGGCGTACAGAATTGTCTGGTGTTGCCTCTGGGTGTGCTGGAACGGACGGCCCACCCTTGGGAGGGCGTGCAGAAGTGTCTGGGGTTGCCTCTGGGTTTGCAGCAACGGCCGGCCCACACGTGTGTGGGCGTACAGAAGTGTCTGGTGTTGCCCCTGGGTGTGCCGCAACGGCCGGCCCACCCGTGGGTGGGCGTGCATAAGTGTCTGCGGGTGCCTCTGGGTGTGTCGCAATCGCAGGCCCACCCGTGGGTGGGCGTGCAGATGTGTCTGCGGGTGCCTCTAGGTGTGCAGCACTGGCCGGCCCACCCGTGTGTGGGCGTGCAGAAGTGTCTAAACTTGCCCCAGGGTGTGCCGCAACGGCCGGCCCAGCGGTGGGTGGGCGTGCAGAAGTGTCTGGTGTTGCCTTTGGGGCTGCCGCAACGGCAGGCCCACCCGTGGGTGGGCGTGCAGAAATGTCTGGTGTTGCCTTCGGGTCTGACCGCAACGGCCGGCCTACCCGTGGGTGGGCGTGCAGAAGTGTCTGCGGGTGCCCCTGGCTGTGCCGCAATGGCCGGCCCAGCGGTGGGTGGGCGTGCAGAAGTGTCTGCGGGTGTCTCTGGGTGTGCAGCAATGGCCGGCCCACCCGAGGGTGGGCGTGTAGAAGTGTCTGCTGGTGCCTGTGGGTGTGTCGCAGTCGCCGGCCCACCCGTGGGTGGGCGTGCAGATGTGTCTGCGTGTGCCTCTGGATGTGCAGCAATGGCCGGCCCACCCGTGAGTGGGCGTGCAGAAGTGTCTGCGGGTGCGTCTGGGTGTGCCGCAATGGCCGGCCTACCGGTGGGTGGGCGTGCAAAAGTGTCTTCTGGTGCCTCTCGGTGTGCAGCAATGGCCGGCCCACCCGTGGGTGGGCGTGCAGAAGTGTCTGCGGGTGCCTCGGAGTGTGCAGCAATGGCCGGCCCACCCGTAGGTGGGCGTGCAGAAGTGTCTGCGGGTGCCTCTGGGAGTGCCGCAACGGCCGGCGCACCCGTGGATGGGCGTGCAGAAGTGTCTGTTGTTGACCCTGGGTGTGCCGCAATCGCCGGCCCACCCTTGGGCGGGCGTGCAGAAGTGTCTGGGGTTTCCACTGGGTGTGCCGCAACGGCCGGCCCACCCGTGGTTGGGCGTGAACAAGTGTCTGCGGGTGCCTCGGGGTGTGCAGCAATGACCGGCCCACCCGTGGGTGAGCGTGTAGAAGTGTCTGCGGGTGCCTCTGGGTGTGCAGTAATGGCCGGCCCACCCGTGGGTGGGGGTGCAGAAGTGTCTGCGTGTGCTTCTGGTTGTGCCGCAATGGCCGGCCCACCCGTTGGTGGGCGTGCAGAAGTGTCTGGGGTTGCCTCTGGGTGTGCAGCAATAGACGGCCACCCATAAATGGGCGTGCAGAAGTGGCTGAGGGTGCCTCTGGGTGTGCAGCAATTGCCGGCCCACCGGTGGGTGGGCATACAGAAGTGTCTGCGGGTGCCTCTGGGTGTGCAGCAATGGCCGGCCCACCCGTAGGTGAGCGTGCAGAAGTGTCTGCGGGTGCCTCTGGGTGTGCAGCAACTGCCAGCCCACAAGTGGGTGGGCGTGCAGAAGTGCCTGGTGTTGTCCCTGGGTGTGCCGCAACGGCCGGCCCACCCATGGGTAGACGTGCAGAAGCGTCTAAGGTTGCCCCTGCGTGTGCAGCAATGGCCGGCCCACCCATAAATGGGCGTGCAGAAGTGTCTGCGGGTGCCTCTGGGTGTGAAGCAATGACCGGCCCACGCGTGGGTGGGCGTGCAGAAGTGTCTGGGGTTGGCCCTGGGTGTGCCGCCACGGCCGGCCCACCCGTGGGTGGGCGTGCAGAAGTGTCTGCGGTTGCCCCTGGGTGTGCCGCAGCGGCCGGCCCACCCGTGTGTGGGCGTGCAGAAGTGTCTGGTGTTGCCCCTGGGTGTGCCGCAACGGCCGGCCCACCCGTGGGTGGGCGTGCAGAAGTGTCTGGTGTTGCCCCTGGGTGTGCCGCAACGGGCGGCCCACCCGCGGGTGGGCGTGCAGAAGTGTCTGGGGTTGCCCCTGGGTGTGCCGCAACGGCCGGCGCACCCGTGGATGGGCGTGCAGAAGTGTCTGTATTTGCCCCTGGGTGTGCCGGAACGGCCGGCTTACACGTGGGTGGGCGTGCATAAGTGTCTGGGTTTGCCCTTGCGTGTTCCGCAACGGCCGGCCCACTCGTGGGTGGGCGTGCAGAAGTGTCTGGTGTTGCCCCTGGGTGTGCCGCAACAATCGGCCCACCCGTGAGTGGGCCTGCAGAAGTGTCTGGGGTTGCCCCTGGGTGTGCCGGAACGGCCGGCCCACCTGTGGTTGGGCGTGCAGAAGTGTCTGCGGGTGCCTCTGGGTGTGCAGCAATGGCCGGCTCACCTGTGGGTGGGCGTGCAGAAGTGCGTGGGTTTTCCCTTGTGTGTGCCGCAACGGCCGGCCCACCCGTGGGTGGGCGTGCACAAGTGTCTGCGTGTGCCTCTGTGTGTGCAGCAATGGGCGGCCCACCCGTGGGTGGGCGTGCAGAAGTGTCTGTGGGTGCCCCTGTGTGTGCCGCAATCGCCGGCCCACCCTTGGGCGGGCGTGCAGAAGTGTCTGGGTTTTCCACTGGGTGTGCCGCAACGGCCGGCCCACCCGTGGTTGGGCGTGAACAAGTGTCTGCGGGTTCCTCGGGGTGTGCAGCAATGACCGGCCCACCCGTGGGTGAGCGTGTAGAAGTGTCTGCGGGTGCCTCTGGGTGTGCAGTAATGGCCGGCCCACCCGTGGGTGGGGGTGCAGAAGTGTCTGCGTGTGCTTCTGGTTGTGCCGCAATGGCCGGCCCACCCGTTGGTGGGCGTGCAGAAGTGTCTGGGGTTGCCTCTGGGTGTGCAGCAATAGACGGCCACCCATAAATGGGCGTGCAGAAGTGGCTGCGGGTGCCTCTGGGTGTGCAGCAATTGCCGGCCCACCGGTGGGTGGGCATACAGAAGTGTCTGCGGGTGCCTCTGGGTGTGCAGCAATGTCCGGCCCACCCGTAGGTGAGCGTGCAGAAGTGTCTGCGGGTGCCTCTGGGGTGTGCAGCAACTGCCAGCCCACCCAGTGGGTGGGGCGTGCAGAAGTGCCTGGTGTTTTGTCCCTGGGTGTGCCGCAGAACGGCCCGGCCCACCCACGTGGGTGGGCGTGCAGAAGCTGCCTGCAGTTGCCTCTGGGTGTGCAGCAATGGCCGGCCCACCCGATGGGTGGGCGTGCAGAAGTGTCTGCGTGGTGCCTCTGGGTGTGAAGCATGGCCGGCCCACCCGTGGGTGGGCGTGCAGAAGTGTCTGGGGTTGCCCTGGTGCCGCCACGGCCGGCCCACCCGTGGTGAAGTGCAGAAGTGTCTGCGGTTGCCCTGGGTGTGCCGCAATGGCCCGGCCCACCCGTGGGTGGGCGTGCAGAAGTGTCTGCGTGGTGCCTCTGGGTGTGCCGCAGACGGGCCCGGCCCACCCGTGGGTGGGCTGCAGAAGTGTCTGGTGTTGCCCTGGGTGTGCTAGCAGGGCGGCCCACCCGTGGGTGGGCGTGCAGAAGTGTCTGCGCGTGCCTCTGGGTGTGCAGCAATGGCCGGCTCACCCGTGGGTGGGCGTGCAGAAGTGTCTGTATTTGCCCCTGGGTGTGCCGGAACGGCCGGCTTACACGTGGGTGGGCGTGCATAAGTGTCTGGGTTTGCCCTTGCGTGTTCCGCAACGGCCGGCCCACTCGTGGGTGGGCGTGCAGAAGTGTCTGGTGTTGCCCCTGGGTGTGCCGCAACAATCGGCCCACACGTGTGTGGGCGTACAGAAGTGTCTGGTCTTGCCCCTGGGTGTGCCGCAACGGCCGGCCCACCCGTGGTTGGGCGTGCAGACGTGTCTGCGGGTGCCTCTGAGTGTGCAGCAATGGCCGGCCCACCCGTGGGTGGGGGTGCAGAAGTGCGTGGGTTTTCCCTTGTGTGTGCCGCAACGGCCGGCCCACCCGTGTGTGGGCGTGCAGAAGTGTCTAAACTTGCCCCAGGGTGTGCTGCAACGGCCGGCCCAGCGGTGGGTGGGCGTGCAGAAGTGTCTGGTGTTGCCTTTGGGGCTGCCGCAACGGCAGGCTCACCCGTGGGTGGGCGTGCAGAAATGTCTGGTGTTGCCTTCGGGTCTGCCGCAACGGCAGGCCTACCCGTGGTGGGCGTGCAGAAGTGTCTGCGGGTGCCCCTGGCTGTGCCGCAATGGCCGGCCCAGCGGTGGGTGGGCGTGCAGAAGTGTCTGCGGGTGTCTCTGGGTGTGCAGCAATGGCCGGCCCACCCGTGGGTGGGCGTGCAGAAGTCCCTGCGGTTGTCCTGGGTGTGCAGCAAGGGCCGGCCCACCATGGGTGGGCGTGCACAAGTGTCTCCGGGTGCCTCTGGGTTTGCAGCAATGGCCGGCCCACCCGTGGGTGGGCGTGCAGAAGTGTCTGCGAGTGCTTCTGGGTGTGAAGCAATGGCCGGCCCACCCGTGGCTGGGGGTACAGAAGTGTCTGCGTGTGCTTCTGGGTGTGCCGCAACTACCGGCCCACCCGTGGGTCGGCGTGCAGAAGTGTCTGGGGTTGCCTCTGGGTGTGCAGCAATAGACGGACCACCCATAAATGGGCGTGCAGAAGTGTCTGCGGGTGCCTCTGGGTGTGCAGCAACGGCAAGCCCACCCGCGGGTGAACGTGCAGAAGTGTCTGCGGGTGCCTCTGGGTGTGCAGCAATGGCCGGCCCACCCGTGGGTGGGCGTGCAGAAGTGATTGGGTTTTGCCCTGGGTGAGCCGCAACGGCCGGCCCACCCGTTGGTGGGCGTGCAGAAGTGCCTGCGGTTGCCTCTGGGTGTGCCGCAACGGCCGGCCCACCCGTGGGTGGGCGTGCAGAAGTGTCTGCGGGTGCCTCTGGGTGTGCAGCAATGGCCGGCCCACCCGTGGGTGGGCGTGCAGAAGTGATTGGGTTTTCCCCTGGGTGAGCCGCAACGGCCGGCCCACCCGTTGGTGGGCGTGCAGAAGTGCCTGCGGTTGCCTCTGGGTGTGCCGCAACGGCCGGCCCACCCGTGGGTGGGCGTGCAGAAGTCTCTGCGTGTGCTTCTGGGTGTGCAGCAATGGCCGGCCCACCCGCTGGTTGGCGTGCAGAAGTGGCTGCGGGGCTTCTGGGTGTGCTGTAATCGCCGGCCCACCAGTGGGTGGGCGTGCAGAAGTGTCTGCGGGTGCTTCTGGGTGTGAAGCAATGGCCGGCCCACCCGTGGGTGGGCGTGCAGAAGTGTCTGCTGGTGCCTCTGGGTGTGCCGCAACGGACGACCCACCCGTGGGTGGGCGTGCAGAAGTGTCTGTAGTTGCCCCTGGGTGTGCCGCAACGGCCGGCCCACCCGTGGGTGGGCGTGCAGAAGTGTCTGCGCGTGCCTCTGGGTGTGCAGCAATGGCCGGCCCACCCGTGGGTGGGCGTGCAGAAGTGTCTGGGTGTTGCCCTGGGTGTGCCGCAACGGCCGGCCCACCCGTGGGTGGGCGTGCAGAAGTGTCTCGGGTGCCTCTGGGTGTGCAGCAATGGCCGGCTCACCCGTGGGTGGGCGTGCAGAAGTGTCTGGGGTTGCCCTTGGTGCAGCAGCGGCCGGCCCACCCGTGGGTGGCGTGCAGAAGTGTCTGCGGGTTGCCCCTGGGTGTGCGCAGCGAGGGCGGCCCACCCGTGGGTGGGCGTGCAGAAGTGTCTGCGGGTGCCTCTGGGTGTGCAGCAATGGCCGGCCCACCCGTGGTTGGGCGTGCAGAAGTGTCTGCGTGTGCCTCTGGGTGTGCCGCAACGGCCGGCCCACCCGTGGGTGGGCGTGCAGAAGTGTCTGGTGTTGCCCTGGGTGTGCGTAGCGGCCGGCCCACCGTGGGTGGGCGTGCAGAAGTGTCTCTCGGGTGCCTCTGGGGTGTGCAGCAATGGCGGCCACCCGTGGTTGAAGTGCAGAAGTGTCTGCGTGTGCTTCTGGTGTGCGCAATGGCAAGCCCACCCGTGGGTGGGCGTGCAGAAGTGTCTGCGGGTGCCCCTGGGTGTGCCGCAATGGCCGGCCCACCCGTGGGTGGGCGTGCAGAAGTGTCTGGGGTTGCCTCTGGGTGTGCAGCAATGGCCGGCCCACCCGTGGGTGGGCGTGCAGAAGTGTCTGCGGGTGCCTCTTGGTGTGCCGTATGGCCGGCCCACCCGTGGGCGGGGTGCAGAAGTGTCTGCGTTGTGCCTCTGGGTGTGCAGCATGGCCGGCCCACCCGTGGGTGAAGTGCAGAAGTGTCTGGGTGTTGCCTCTGGGTGTGCAGTAGCGGCCGGCCCACCCGTGGGTGGAGTGCAGAAGCGTCTGGCGTTTGCCTCTGGGTGTGCAGCAATGGCGGCTCACCCGTGGGTGGGCGTGCAGAAGTGTCTGCGGGTTGCCCTTGGTGTGCAGCAACGGCCCGGCCCACCCGTGGGTGGGCGTGCAGAAGTGTCTGGGGTTTGCCTCTGGGTGTGCAGCAGCGGCGACCCACCCGATGGGTGGAGTGTGCAGAAGTGTCTGGTAGTTGCCCTGGGTGCTGCGCAGCGGCCGGCCCACCCGTGGAGTGGCGTGCAGAAGTGTCTGGCGGTGCCTCTGGGTGTGCAGCAATGGCCGGCCCACCCGTGGGTGGGATGTGCAGAAAGTGTCTGGTGTTTGCCTCTGGGTGTGCTGCAGCGGCCGGCCCACCCGTGGGTGAAGCGTGCAGAAGTGTCTGCGGGTGCCTCTGGGGTGTGCAGCACGGCCGGCCCACCCGTGGGTGGGGCGTGCAGAAGTGTCTGGTGTTGCCCTGGGTGTGCGACAGCGGCCGGCCCACCCGTGGGTGAGCGTGCAGAAGTGTCTGCGGGTTGCCTCTGGGTGTGCAGCAATGGCCGGCCCACCCGTGGGTGGGCGATGCAGAAGTGTCTCGCGGGTGCCTCTGGGTGTGCAGCAACGGCCGGCCCACCCGTGGGTGGCGTGCAGAAGTGTCTGCGTGTGCCTCTGGGTGTGGCCCGCAACTACCGGCCCACCCGTGGGTGGGCGTGCAGAAGATGTCTGCGGGTTGCCTCTGGGTGTGCAGCATGGGAGCCCGACCACCGTGTGAAATGGGCGTGCAGAAGTGTCTGCGGGTTTGCCCACTGGGTGTGCCGCAGCGGCCGGCCCACCCGTGGGTGGGCGTGCAGAAGAGTGTCTGCGGTGTGCCCCTGGGTGTGCCGCTAGCGGCCCGAGCCCACCGATGGGTGAAGCGTGCAGAAGTGTCTGCGGGTGTCTCTGGGTGTGCAGCAATGGCCGGCCCACCCGTGGGTGGGCGTGCAGAAGTGTCTGCTTTGTGCCTCTGGGTGTGCTGCATGGCCGGCCCACCCGTGGGTGGTGCAGAAGTGTCTGGGGTTGCCCTCTGGGTGTGCCGCAACGGCCGGCCCACCCGTGGTTGGGGCGTGCACAAGTGTCTGCGGGTGCCCCTCTTGGGTGATTACAACGGCGGCCCACCCGTGGGTGGGCGTGCAGAAGATGTCTGCGGGTTGCCTCTGGGTGTGCAGCAACGGCAAGCCCACCCGTGGGTGAGCGTGCAGAAGTGTCTGGTGTTGCCTCTGGGTGTGCAGCAATGGCCGGCCCACCCGTGGGTGGTGTGCAGAAGTGTCTGCGGATGCCCCTGAGTGTGAAGCAATGGCCCGGCCCACCCGTGGGCGAAGTGCAGAAGTGATCTGGGTTTGCCACTGGGTGTGCCGCGCTGGCCCGGCCCACCCGTGGGAGGGCGTGCAGAAGTGTCTGGGGTTGCCTCTGGGTGCGTGCTAGCAGCTGGCCCGGCCCACCCTGTGGAGTGAGCGTGCAGAAGTGTCTGCAAAGTTGCCCTCTGGGTGTGCAGCAATGGCCCGGCCCACCGTGGGTGAGGCTTGCAGAAGTGTCTGCGTTTGCCTCTGGGTGTGCAGCAATGGCCGGCCCACCCGTGGGTGGGCGTGCAGAAGTGTCTGCGGGTGCCTCTGGGTGTGCAGCAATGGCCGGCCCACCCGTGGTGGGCGTGCAGAAGTGTCTGCGGGTGCCTCTGCAGGTGTGAGCAGCGGCCAGCACCAGTGGGTGGTGCAGAAGTGTCTGTTGTTGACCTGGGTGTGCACAGCGAGCCGGCCCACCCGTGGGTGGCGTGCAGATGTCGTCGTTTGCCTCTGGGGTGTGCAGCAGTAGCGGCCACCCGTGGGATGGGGCGTGCAGAGTGCTGGAGTTGCCTCTGGAGTGTGACGCAGCGGCGGCCCACCCGTGGGTGAGGCGTGCAGAGAAGTGTCTAAGGTGCCTCTGGGTGTGCAGCAGCGGCAGGCCCTACCCGGTGGGTTGAGGCGTGCAGAAGTGTCTGCGGGTGCCTCTGGGTGTGCAGCAATGGCGGCCCACCCGTGGGTGGGGAGCGTGCAGAAAGTGTCTGCGGGTGCCTCTGGGTGTGCACAGTGGCCGGCCCACCGTGGGTGGGGGTACAGAGAATGTCTGCGTGTGCCTCTGGGTGTGCCGCAACGGCGGCCCACCCGTTGGTGAGGCGTGCAGAAGTGTCTGCGGGTTGCCTCTGGGTGTGCGCAACTGGCGGCCCACCCGTGGGTGGGGCGTGCAGAAGATGTCTCAGGGTTGCCTCTGGGTGTGCAGCAATGGCGGCCCACCCGTGGGTGGGCGTGCAGAAGTGTCTCGCGGGGTGCCTCTGGAGTGTGCAGCAATGCCGGCACCGTGGGTGAGCGTGCAGAAGTGTCTGCGGCGTGCCTCTGGGTGTGCAGCAACGGCCCGGCCCACCCGTGGGTCGGCGATGCGGAAGTGCTCTGGTGTTGTCACCTGGGTGCAGCAATGGCGGCCCCACCCGCATGGGTGGAAGAGCGTGCAAGAAGCGTCTGCAAAGGTTGCCGCTGGGTGTGCAGCAACTGCGCGGCCCACCCGTAGTGAAGCGTGCAGTGCAAGATGTCTGCGAGGTTGCCCTCTGGGTGTGCAGCAACTGACGGCCCACTGCTGGCGTGGGTGGTGATGCAGAGATGTCTGGGGTTTGGCTGGGTGTGCATGTAACGGCCGGCCCACCCGTGGAGTGCGTCTGCAGAAGTGTCTCGGTTGCCCCTGGGGTGTGGAGCAGCGGCCGGCCCACCACGATGTGTAGGCGTGCGAGAAGATGTCTGCGTGTTGCCTCTGGGTTGTGCAGCAGGCGGCGCCCCGATGGGTGGCGCGCTGCAGAAGTGTCTGGTGCTGCCCCTGGGTGCGCGGCCGGCCGCCCGCGTGCGTGGCGATGCAGAGGTGTCTGCGGGTTGCCCCTAGTGTGCGCAGCTTGGCCCGGCCCTCCCGTGGGTGAAGCGTGCTGTGTCTGCGTGTGCCCCTGGGTGTGCAGCAATGGCGGCCCGGCTTTGCGATGGGTGAAGTGCAGAAGTGGCCGCGATTTGCCCGCTTGGCGTGTGCAGCAATGGCGGCCCACCACGTGGAGTGAAGGCGTGCAAGAGAGAGGTGTCTGTGTGCGTTGCCCCTGGGTGTGCAGCAACGTCGGCCCACCCGTGGGTGAGCCTGCAGAAGTGTCTGGTTGCCCCTGGGTGTGCGGCAGCGGCCCGGCCCACCCGTGGGTGCGGCGTGCAGAAGTGCCTTGGGTTGACTCGGGGCGTGCGCAGCAATGGGCTGGCTCAACGTGGGGTAGGCGATGCTACAAGTGCGCGCGCTGTTCCACTGGGTGTGTTGCCTGTGGCCGGCCCAACCCGTGGGTGGAGCGTGCAGAAGTGTCTAGACTGGCGCGCCAGGCGTGTCGCAGGCGAAGCGCCCGTGGCGGTGGTGAAGTGCAGAAGTGTCTGCGTGTTGCCCTTTGTGCTGCATAGCGGCCGGCCCACTCCGTGGTTGCGTGCAGGAAAGTGTCTCGCGAAGTTGCCGGGTCTGCGCGCGGCAGCAGTGTGCGCTACCCGTGGAGTGGGCGTGCAGAAGTGTCTGGCTGGTGCCCCTGGCGTGCAGCAATGGCCGGCCCACCCGTGATGAGTGGGAGTGCAGAAGTGTCTGCGAGTGTGCCCCTCGTGTGCAGCGATGGCCGGCAGCACCCGTGGGTGGGGCGTCGAGAAGTCCTGCGCTGTCCCTGGGTGTGCAGCAGCGACGGCCACCGTGGGTGGGCGATGCACAAGATGCTCTCCAGGTGCCTCCTGGAAGCGTGCAGCAATGGCGGCCCACCCGTGGGTGGTAGAAAGTGTTCGCCTGCCTCTCGTATAGCGCCCAACGATGGCGACCCACGTGGTGAAGCGTGCACCTGGTCTGCGAATTGCCTCTGGAGTGCGCAGCAACGGCCGGCCCACACCCGTGAGCTGCGTGCAGGAGTGTCTGCGTGTGCTTCTGGGTGTGCGCCTTGGCACGGCCCACCCGTGGGTGCGTGCAGCAGTGTTCTGGGGTTGCCTCTGGGTTTGTGCAGCAATGGCAGCGGCCCACCACGTCGGTTGGCGTGCAGAAGTGTCTGCAGTGCCTCATGGAGTGCCAACAGCAGACCACCCGGGTGAAGCGTGCATAAGTGTCTGGAGTTGCCTCTGGGTGTGCAGCAAGCGGCCCACCCGTGGGTGGGAGTGCGAAGTGTCTGGGTTTCCCCTGGGTGAGCCTAACGGCCAGCCCACCCGTGAGTGAAGTGCAGAAGATGCCTGCGAGTTGCCTCTGGGTGTGCGCAGCGGCCGGCCCACCCGTGGGTGCATGCAGAAGTCTCGCGTGTGCCTCTGGTGTGCAGCAGCGGCGGCCTCCCCGTGTGTGGCGTGCAGAAGTGGCCAGATTGCCCCTGCGTGTGCCGCCAAGGGCGGCCCGCCCGGTGGCTGGGCGTGCAGAAGTGTCTGCGGTTTTCTGGAATTGCCGCCTTAGCGGCGGCCACCTCCCGTGGGTAGGCGTGCAGAAGTGTCGCCTGCGTGTGCCTCTGGGTGTGCAGCAATGGCGGCCCTTTAGAGTAGGTGGCGTGCAGAAGTGTCTGCAAATTCCTCTATTATTGTGCAGCAATGGCCATTTACCGTGGGTGGGCGATGCAAGAAGTCTGCAAATTCCTCTGTGTGTGCAGCAATGGCGGCCCACCGAGTGGGTGGCGTGCAGAATGTCGTGTGCCTGGGTGTGTGCATAATGGCCCGTCCCACCCGTGGGTGGGCGATGCGAGGTGTCTGTCGTTGCCTAGATTGTGCGCCTTGGTACCGATGGGTGGGCGTGCAGTGTACCGCAATTGCCTCTGGGTGTGCAGCAGCGGCCCGGCCCATAGCGTCGTTAAGTGCAGAAGTGTCTGGTGTTGCCTGTGGGTGTGCAGCAATGAATTAGAAGCCAGCCGTGGGGTGGTGCAAGTGTCTCACGGGTGCCTCTGGGTGTGCCGCCAATGGCGAATCCTTTCGAGGGTGAAGTGCAGAAGTGTCTGGTGTTGCTCTGGGTGTTCCACAGCGGCGGCCCACCCGTGGGTGGTCGTGCAGTATCTCGCGAGGTGCCTCTGGGTGTGCAGCAGCGGCCGTCCCACCCGTGGATGGGCGTGCAGGTGTCTGCGTGTGCGCAAGATTGTGCACCGCTGACGTTACACCCGTGGGTGGCGTGCAGAAGTATCTCTGCAGTGCCGCTGGTCATGCCGCAGCGGTGGCCCCACCCGTGGGTGGGGGGTGCAGAAGTGTCTGTATGTGCCCTTGTCACGAGGCACAATGGCCGAATACACCCGTGGGTGGTGCGAAAATAATCTCGTGTTGCCCCTGGGTGTGCAGCAGTGGCCGGCCCACCCGTGGGTGGGCCTGCAGAAGTGTCATGGCCACTTCATTGTGCGCAGGCGTACCGTGGAGTGAAGTGATGCAGAAGTGTCTGTATTTGCCCCAGGGTGGATCAACTGCGGCCAAGCCGTGGGAGGCCGTGCAATGCCTGGGGTTGCCCTGTTTGTGCGCAATGGCGGTAGCACCCCTGGGTGGCGTGCAGAAGTGTCTGTATTGCCCTGGGTGTGTAATTTGCAGCGGCGTACACCCCGGGGTGGGGTGCAGAAGTGTCTCGCGGATGCCTGCAGATTGTGGAGCAATGGCGGCCCACTCATTGGAGTGGCGTGCAGAAGTGTCTCGCGGGTTTGCCTCTGGGTGGGCGTAGCGGCAGGCCGTGGGTGGGCGTGCAGAAGTGTCTGCGGTGGATCTCCGGTGTGCTGACATTACCCGGTGGGAGGCGTGCAGAAGTGTTTTGCGAGAGTGCCTCTGGAAGTGGAGCAATGGCCCGTCCAACCGTGGGTGGCGTGCAGAAGAACTCTGTATTTGCCCATGGGTGTGCATAGCGGCCGGCCCACCCGTGGAGTGAAGCGTCTGAAAGTGTCTGTGCCTGTGGGTGATACGTAATGGCGGCCCACCCGTGGGTGGCCCGTGCAGAAGTGTCTGAGGTGCCTCTGGGTGTGCATCAGCGGCCGTTCTACCATTGGGTGGAAGTGCAGAAGTGTCTGGGGTTTGCCTCTGGGTGTGCAGCAGCGGCGAGGCGCGCCCGTGGGTGGCGTCTGCAGAAGAAGAGTCTGGAGTTACCCCTGGGTGTGCCACAACCGCCCGGCCCACCCGTGGGTGGGAATGCAGAAGTGTCTGGTGTTGCCCATGGGTGTGCGCAATGGCCGTCCCACCGTGGGTGGCGATGCAAAGTGTCTGTAGTTGCCCTGGTTTGGCCTTAACTGCGTTTACCCGTGGTGGGCGGTACCTGTCTGTAGTTGCCCCTGGGTGTGCCCCAGCGGCCGGCCCACCCGGTGGGCGTGATGGAGTGTCTGGGTTTTGCCCTGGGTGCACTTAGCGGCCCGGCCCACCCGTTGG
This sequence comes from Luscinia megarhynchos, assembly GCA_034336665.1. Lineage (NCBI taxonomy): Eukaryota > Metazoa > Chordata > Aves > Passeriformes > Muscicapidae > Luscinia > Luscinia megarhynchos. The sequence goes on along the minus strand of JAPFBE010000013.1, from coordinate 38,432 downwards.
TGAAAGGTGCAGGAGTGTTCACGGGTGCCTCTGGGTGTGCAGCAATGGCGGCCCACCCGTGGGTGAGCCTGTAAAGTGTCTGGGATTTCCTTTTAGATTAGCGCGTGGCGGCCGTACAGTGGAGTGGTGCAAGTGTCTGGTGTTGCCTGTGGCTGTGCGGCAATGGCGGCCCACCCGTGGGTGAAGTGAAGAAAGTTCTGGGGTTGCCCCTGGGTGTGCCCGCCAATGGCGCGTCCCAACCATGGGTAAGTGCAGAAGTGTCTGTAGTTACCACTGGGTGTGCGCAGCGGCGGCCCACCGTGGGTGGGCGTGCAGAAGTGTCTGCGGGTGCCTCTGGGTGGCAGCAATGTCCGGACTACCGTGGGTGAGCGTGCAGAAGTGGCTCCTGCAGGTGCCTCTGGGTGTGCAGCATTGGCATTACCGTGGGTGGCGTGCAGAGTATGCTGCAATTCCTCTGGGTGTGCAGCTTAGCGGCGGATCACCCGTGGGTGGTGCAGAAGTGTCTGATGTTGCCTGTGGGTGTGCGCTTAGCCGGCCCACCCGTGGGTGAAGTGCAGAAGTGTCTGCAGGTGCCTCTGGGTGTGCAGCATTGGCGGCCACCGTGGGTGAGCGTGCAGAAGTGTCGCAAATTCCCTCTGGGTGTGCAACTGGCGGCCGGGATCGTCACCGTGGGTGGTGAAGTGTCTGATATTTGCCTGTGGGTGATACGCGCTTAGCGGCCGTACGTTGGTGATGCAGAAGTGTCTGCGTGTGCCTCTGGGTGTGCAGCCATGGCCGTCCCACCGTGGGCGGATGTGCAAAGTGTCTGGTCTTGGCCCTGGGTGTGCCGCTACGGCCGTACCGTGAGTGAAGCGTGCAGAATCTGCGGGTGCACCTGGATGTGGAGCAACGGCCTGCCCACCTGTGGGTGAAGCGATGCAATGTCTGCGTATTGCCCTCTGGGTGTTCAACATGCGGCCCATAGGTGGGTTACGGGCGTGCAGAAGTGTCTGGGTTGCTTCTGGGTGTGGAGCCTTGACACGGCCAACCCGTGGGTGGGCGTGCAGAAGTGTCTGCGGGTGCCTCTGGGTGTGCGCGGTGGCGTACCGTGGGTGAAGTGCAGAACTGTCTATGTTTGCCCCTCGCGTGTGCCGCGGCGGCCCACCCGGTGGGTGGTGCAGAAGTTTCTGGGATTGCCTCTGGAATTAAACTGACTACCACGGCTACCGTGGGTGAAGTGCGAAAGTGTCTGTAGTTGCCCTTGTCGCGAGAACCTGGCGGCGGCCCACCGATGGGTGAAGTGCAGAGATGGCTTTGCCTTTGGTGTGCAGCAATGGCCAGCCCACCCGTGGGTGGGCCGTGCAGAAGGTGGGTTGCCTGTGCCGCGAAGGCGGCCCACCCGTGGTGAAGGTGCAGAAATGCGGGTGCCTCTGGGTGTGCGCAGCCCGACCCACCCGTGGGTAGGCGTGCAGAAGGTGTCTGGTGTTTCCCTCTGGGCGCCCGTGCTTGTGCCGGCCCACCGATGGTGGTACAGAAGTGTCTGGTGTTGCCTGTGGGTGTGCAACAATGGCGAGTCCACCCGTGGAGTGAAGCGATGCAGAACATCTGCGGGGTGCCTTGCCTGGGTGGCGCAGCGGCGGCAGCACCCCGTGGGTGGGCGTCACCGGTGTCTGGAGTTTACTCTGGGTGTGCAGCAGCCCGGCCACGTGGGTAGGTGTGCAGCAGTGTCTGGTGCAACCTGGGTGTGCCTTACAAGGCGGCCCACCCGTGGGTGGGCGTGCAGAACTGTCTGGCGTGCCTCTGGATGTGGAGCAACAGCCTGCCCACCGTGATTAGAGCGTGCAGAAGTAATCTTCGCGTCCCCTCTGGGTGTGCAGCAATGGCATTACCCGTGGGTG